>CM057452.1:1015541590-1016175000 GCA_016271365.2 Neoceratodus forsteri | reverse complement strand
GGCCTTTAAAATATTTCCTGAAGACTGGACGAGAGGCCATGGACCTCTCTTTACCTGCTGACAGGCAAGCTGAAACTGAAGCCAAATGAACCTTGAGTGTCGAAGGCTTCAGAGCTGAAGAATGCAAGTGTGTCAGGTAATCCAGAAGAATGGCCAGGTCAGCCCTGGATGGGTAGATACCCTTATCTGCATATCATATGGAGAACCTCTTCCACTTGGCAGAGTATGTCTCTTTAGTGGAAGGTTTCCTGGAACCCCTAAGTACTGTCAAAACTTGTTCTGACAGTTTAAGATCTGCATACTCTAAGTCCTTAAGAGCCAGGCCTTCAGGCTGGTGTACAGTATCCTGCCCTGAGAGGAAGTCAGCAGGTTGTGCTTCCTGGGCAGACGAATTGGAGGTATCACTGATAGAGTCAACAGAAGCGAATACCAGTGCTGCCTTGCCCAATCTGGTGCCACTGGTATCATTCTTGCTGATTGGGACCTCAATTTCAGTAGGGTCCTGAATATCAGTGGAAAAGGAGGGAAGGCATACAGAAACTTCCCTGTCCAATGCAGTGCCAACGCATCCAGGGGTAGTGTACCCCTGAGAGGAGGCCTGCAGCAATAAACTGGCAGCTGGTGATTTTTTGCAGAGGCGAAGAGATCCATCTCTGGAGTGCTCAACGCCTGAAAATTGAACTGAGAATTTGAGGATTCAGACACCACTCGTGGTGATCCTGATTTATCCTGCTGAGGGAGTCTGCCAGTACATTGTCCTTTCCTGGAAGATGTATGGCTGAAAGGGATACCTTCATGGAGTAGGCCAGGGACCACAGTCTCATTGCTTCTGTGCACAGTGGGGCTAACCTGGTTCCTCGTTTGTTTATGTAATATATAGTAGTGGCGTTGTCTGTTCTGACCTGCACCACTTTGTTTTGAATATGTGGAGCAAATGCCTGCAAGGCTGGGTACACTGCTCTGAGCTCCAGAAGATTTATGTGCAACATGGATTCTTGGGTAGACCATGTGCCACCTGCTGTATAATCCAACATGTGTACTCCCCAACCCAGAAGGGATGCATCTGTTGTAAGAACCAAGGAAGGTTGATCCTTTGTGAAAAGAACCCCTACTTGAAGGTTTTGTTCGTCTACCACCACTGCAGTGCCGTAGGAGAGAGAGTGTGTGACTGGCACCAACTTGGACAGAGGGTCTGTCCTCTGTGACCAGTACTGTCTGAATGTCCCTCATTTAGAATCTGGATCCTAGTATCACTATGGTGGTGGCTGCCATGTGGCCCAAAAGCCTGAGGAAATCTCTGGCTGGTTTGGGTTTTCCTGGTACAAATGAGTTTGCAATTCGTAAAATACTGTTTACCCTGTCCTGTGGCAAGAAAGCTCGGCCCAGACTGGTGTTCATTCTGCTCCAGTGAACTCGAGCACCTGAACTGGTGCTTGCTGAGACTTCTGCTCGTTTATGAGGAAACCCAGGGACTCTACAGTAGACTTTGTTAGTGCCAAGGCCTGCTCTGCCAGATGTAGAGATGGACCCATCACTAACCAGTCGTCCAGGTAGTTAAAGACTGATACTCCTTGTTTTCGCAGAAACTCCACTACCACGGCCAAACACTCTGTGAATGCTGTTGGTGCAGAAGTCAGGCCAAAAGGAAGGTCTGCAAACTGATAATGGCCTGAGGCCAATCTGAATCTCAGAAACTTTCTGGGAGAAGATCTGATGGGGATGTGAAAATAAGCGTCCTTTAAGTCTAGGGAGGCTAGCCAGTCTCCCTTTTGTAAAGTGGGAATAATCAGAGCAAGAGTGACCATTTTGAAGTATGGTTTCAGAATATGTCTGTTTAGAAGTCTTAAATCCAGGTTAGGTTGCCATTCCCCATTTTTCTTCTTTGTAAGGAAGTACCTGGAGTAGAAGCCTTTGCCCCACTGGTTTAGGGACACAGGCTCCACTGTCTTGATAGCTAGCAGATGTTTTACTTCTGCAACCAGTAGTAGCCTGTCTGCAGATGTGACTGGTGCAAATGTTCTTGCTTTCAGCTTGGGAAAGGATTTGAAGCAGAGTGCTAAACCCTGGCTCACCACCTCCAGAACCCACGTGTCTGTGGTGATGGTATACCAATACTGGAGAAAATGAGCCAGTCTGCCACCCACTGGTGGATTTTTGGAAGGGGATGCGACCTGTACTAGCCCGTCAGGGGTTCTGAGTGGGCTATGCCTGAATCCTTGGGGAGGGAGAAACTCCCCTCACTGTTCTCCTTCCCCTTCCTCGGAAGTACCCTCTAGGCTGTTGTTGCAGCTGAGAGGTCTGAGCTTGGAAAAAGGTTCTGAAGTAGGATCCCCTACCCCTGCTTCCCCTGGTCTGGGACCTATAAGATGACGAAGGCCTATCCTTAGAATTGCTTCTGTAGGTGGCCTTATATTCCTCTACCTTCTTCATACAGGTCTCTGTTTTATCTCCAAACAGAGAATTTTTCTCACAAGGAACGTCCATAGCTTTAGCCTGGGTATCAAGGGTCAGGTTTGTGGTCCTGAGCCAGGCAAATCTTCTAAGGGAGACAGACAGTGCCATCAACCTGGCTGCAGAGTCATTAGTATCCACAGCCATGTGAAACTGATATTTCGTGGCATCTAAAGCAGCCCTTGCTGTATCCTGCAAGTCCGCTGCCACCTCACCAGGCACTCTGTCTGCCAGAGCTAGCACTGCATTCCAGAGTGTCTTCTGGTATTGCACTGCATAAGCCATATAATTGGCCTAAGAATGAGGGAAGCAGCCATATACCCTTTCTTCCCCATTGTGTTCATCTTCTGGGAATCTTTATCGGGGGATGGGTAGCCAAGGGAATGCTGACTTTGTCTCAAGCAGCAGCCTGCACAACCCCTTCAGGGTCAGGGTGGCTGAACAGAAAATCAGCTGTTGTCCTAGCAAGCTGATATTTCTCATCAGCTTTTTTATCAACTCCTGGAATAGAACTGGAAGTTTGAAATACTTGCATTGTTGCTTTTTTTAAGGACTTATGCATAGGCAGTAATAAACATTTTGTTGGGGTTAACCCCATCATATCCAATAATTCTGCTTCCTCCACATCCTCCTCTGTCTTCTGCAGAGGGAGGTTAAGTGTTTCAACCATGCTTTTCATAATCCTCCAGACCCCTGGGGACAGAACTCCTGTTCTGGAGAAACCTCAGGGTCTATCTGTTCTTCCTCAAAATCATCATCCTTCTCCTCAGGAAAGGAAGCAAGTGGCTCCTGAGGGGATGGAACCGGGGCAGTCGGTACTGGAACCAGGACTGCAGCTTGCAGTGCTTGCAAGACCTGTAAGGCATTGGCAATTTCCTCAGCAGAGGGCATACCAGTTTTGCCAGCTGGGAGCTCCTCAGCCTGAAGCGCAGTGACATGCTTCTCTTTACATTTTTTCTTCATTGGCACAGGTTCAAAGCCTGAGTCCACTGGCCTTTTCGACTTACCCTGCTCAACTTTATCTGATCCTTGATCAGGATCCTTAGCTTTACCTCCATCCTTTCTTGTGCCAGAGGTGGAGGAACTAGTTTCACCAGTAACAGAAGAAGCAGAGGCCATTTCTTCTAATATTTTTGACCTTTTCTTAAGAGTCTTAGGGCAAAAAGTTCTACAAATGTCACAATCTGCAAAGATATGGCTAGTACCTGGGCAAAAAATACAAAAAGAATGCCTGTCTGCTTTGGCTATTATCTGACCACAAGACTCACACAATTTAAAATCAGTGGGTCCTGTGCGGTTTTTTAGGCTTAACAGTACGATCCTCTGACATGGAGCAGGAATCATTAAAGAAAATAAGACAAATTATCAATTCCTGGGAACCGAATACATCAAATATAAGCAACAGCTAACAGTTCCAGGAACCGAGCGCTACTCGGTTCCTGACAGCAAGACTAAGAAATCCTATATAAAATTTTAAATAGTTATATGCGGTTAGTAACCTACCACAAGAAAATGACAAATACAAATGATTGAGGTAAAACCCTCACTAGAAATAGTGGAAACCTCGGTTCCAAGGAACAGCTAAATACACTAAATTTCACACAAACCTTAAAATAAACTAAAACTAAGGCAGCAATCTGAAAAATAAAGTAAAAACACTACTTTTCAAACAGATAATCAGGTTTTGAAGAGGCTGAAGGAGAGCTCTCTGGGACGTCTTCACTAGGCAGGTGGAGTAAAGAATGTGAAGCACTCAGAGTGCAACAGTTGCTAGGGCAGCAGTTTGAAAGTGGCATGAGCCAATTGAGAGTTCCATCATTTGCATATAATTCCATCTCTCCGGGCAGTCCAACACAGGAGGCTGACTGCATTCGTTTAATCATAATGAGTGATTCCTGGGGTTAGAACAGAGGGACAGAGACAATTCTGGAGGGATAGGTCTGACAGGAAAGAGGGAGTGTTGGCTCTCCACATAAGGGAATGAGTCACTGTGGATAACAAGGTGGACATCAGTGGAGCAAACAGTGTGTCTGGGTTGAGCTAGGGAAAAGGGGCCAGAAGAGACATCGGGGGGGGGGGTGCATAAGCCCCCAAACAGCCCAGTGGAGCAGGATATGCAACTGTTTGGGGAAATTATAAGAGCAGCCAAATCAGATGCAGTGGTGATCCTGGGGGAACATCAGTCTCCCAGGAACAGACTGACATCTTACGAGGGTAAACGGCAGGGCTGAGATCAAATTCCTGTTTACCTTCAAGTACTGCTTCCTAAAGCAGCATGTCCAACAGGGTACTAGGATAGAGGCCATCCATGACCTTGGTCTCAGTAGTGGTGGTGATGTCATCTCTAGTATGGCTATCCAAGCACCAAAAGAGGCAGTAACCACAACCGGGCCACAGTCTTCACAGTGACAGGAAAACTAGCCAGACCACAGCTACCAGGACATGAAGCTTTAGAAAGGCAGATTATGCCATGAAGAAATTCCTGGTGTTCAAGGGTCTGGGGTGGTCGCATGAAGCTGGTAATGTAGCACTCAGGTAGTGTTCACTGAAGAAGGTGTTCAAAGCAGATACAGATGGCTACATTCCTGTAAGTAATAAGGGAAAAAGGGCTGAAATGTGGCTCCACTGGCTTAACAAGGACCTAAGGAAACTGATTTTGAACAAAAAGGTGGTCTATAACAGCTGGAAAGAGACTGATTGCTTCCAGGTCAGAGCACCACTGAGGGACTACAAAACAAGACTTAAGAAAGCCAAGAATGGGCTGAAAGCCAGGACAGCAGCCAAAGCCGTAGTCAACACAAAAGTCTTTCAGTCTATAAACTGAAGGATAAAGATGAAGAGAAAGAAAGGTGAAGGAAGGGATTGGGTCCTTGAAAACGGGGGAGGAGATAAAGAACTGTGAGATGGCCAGAAACAATGGCTGCAATGCTTAACAAATACAGTGTATTGCATCAGTGTTCAACAAAGGGTCTGTGGTGTGGCAGGGAGCTCATTTAAAGGGCCCATAACATTAAGGGTAGCCACAATGCAGCCACTGCACATCACACCTGCCCTGGTAGTGGAGTATCTGGCAAAGATCAGTCCATGTAATTCCCTAGCGGTGGACAGGATACACCACAAGACCATAATGGAACTAAAGGAACAACTGGCAGTGCCGCTTGCAATAATCTTGAAGTCTGTCCAGACATGTGTAATGCAAGGACTAGAAAGTGGTTAATGAGATCCCCATCTTCAAGACAGGTATCCGGTAAACACCACGTCTTAAGAATGGCACAGTCAAAAAAAAACAGGTTACTCACCTGTAACAGTAGTTCTAGGAGTGGTATATGGTGTACATCTTCAGTAAAACCACAATGGAGCAGTATGGCCCACCCTGTACCTATAGGATAAAAGAAAACTCCGGGAAGAAGGGATCAGGCTCCAACACACCTCATGGTAAACTAGCAGTCAGAATTGGAGACGAGACCCACTCACCAGATATGGTTTTAATATTTTTTTATTGTAAACCACTTAATTGTATCATGGCATACATCCACACTTCTGTCAGTATCCTTTCCCTTTAAGACTCTGGCCAGTAGGTCTTCAAGCTGGCTCCTCCAACCTTCCTGGGTGGTAACTCTTTCAGCACTGCTCCGTAACATATCTTGTCTGCTGGAAGCAAGATACAGTGTACCACTTGCCAGGGGAGGTCGGGTGGCTTGTGTGGATGAACACCATATATACCATTCCTAGAACTACTGTTACAGGTGAGTAACCTTTTTTCATAAGGACGTGGATATGGTGTACTATCCACACTTTTGGCAGACTCCTAGCAGGTCTCCAAGAGGAGGGGACAAGATGCACACCTCCTATTTAAGGAAGAGAGACTGGAGAACTAAGGAACCAAAACCAGCATCCCAGTGTGACTCAAGGTTGATGAGGTAATGGGAGATGAAGGTGTGTGTCGACTTCCAGGTAGCAGCCCTGCAGATCTCCTGGACAGGGATATACCTGCAGGCAGCCACCAAGGCAGCGGTATGTCTGGTGGAATGAGCCTATGGGAGGCTCCCTACCAGCCAACCTATAGCAGAGGTCGATGCAGAATACAATCCACTTGCCAGTCATCTGCTTAGCTGCCAGTCTGCCAGGTGCGGCTTCAGCATACGTGACGAATAGCTGGCGAACCTCTCCCTGAACTACAGCCATGAGCTCCTTACAATAGGTGAGCGCTCGCTGTAGGTCCAAAGTATGAAGCCTGTGCTCGGCCTCCAAAGTGTGGTTGGTGAAGGACACCGGGAGATTCATCACCTGGTTAAGGTGAAACTGACACAACCTTCAGAAGGAACTCGAGGTTGGGGAGAAGGACAACCTTGTCCCTGTGGAAGACCAAATAAGGAGACTCCAACAAGAGCACTTGGATCTCACTGATCCTTCTGGCAGATGTGATAGCCACCAAGAAGGTGCTCTTCCATGACAGGAGTGACAGTTCTCACCCCTGTATCGGTTCGAATGGCATGCCCATAAGCTTTGCCAACACCAGCAACAAGTCCCAAAGTGGTGGTGGTTCACGCACCGGAAGGGAAATGTGGTTAAGGCCTTTAAAAATGTGCCAGACCACCTTCTCCTGCACCACTGATAGCATACCAGCCGGGCCTGGTATACAGAGATCGCTGCCAGGTGCACCTTAAGGGTCGTCAACTGAAGGTCCAACAGAGAGGGACCAAAGGTAATAGAGAACATTAGCCACTGGGGCAAGACAAGGGGTCGAGCCCCTTACCCTGGCATTGAATGGAGAACCTTTTCCATTTGAAGGCACAGCATTTTTGGGCCAATTCCTTCCAAGAAGCCTCAACCACAGTGAGGACATCATCAGAGAGACCCAAAGCCTGGAACGCTAACCACTCAGGAACCAGGTTGTCAGGTGCAGGGATAGAAGGTCCGGATGGAATACCTTCCCCTAACTGTACGAGAGCAGGTCCAGGTGTAGAGGAAGACACCATGGGAGCTTGCAGCTGAGGAGATCTGGGTACCAGAACTGGCGGGGCCAGTCCGAAGCCACCAGGATCATCCAAGCCCACCTTGCCATGCATGAGGCCCAGGGCCTCGAGAAGGCATCCCCCTGCAGTGTTCCCTGCTGAGAGGGGCAGGCACAATACAGACTCAGCTTTGAATTCTCCCTGGAAGCAAAAAGATCCAGCAAAGGAGTATCCCACTGAAAGAACAGACTGTGCACTACCTCCTGATGGAGAGACCACTTGTGAGACACTTTGCCCACCCAGCTGAGGGCATCCGCCAGCTGACCGGAAATGCTGGCCACATGGATGGCCAGGAGACTGGCTTTCAGGTTGAGCATGAGAGTCCAGATGCAGAGAGTTTCCCTGCACAGAATAAAGGGAGTGCGTCCTGCCCTGTTTGTTGAGGTAGTACATGCTTGTGGTGTTGTCCATCTAGACCTGAATGACCTGACCCCAAATGTGTGGAGCAAAGGCGGACAGTGCCAGCTGAACTGTCTGAAGCTCAGCAGGTTGATATGGCATTGGGACTCCTCGGGGGTCCAGAGCCTGTGGACTCTGTGCTCCCTCTGGTGGGCACCCCAGCTCATCAGGGAGGCATTAATCATGATGGTGACTGTTGGCTCCGAGTGGACAAGTAGGATTCCTTCCTGCAGATTTTCAGGGACTAACCACCACTGGCGGGTGTCCCACATGAGCTGGGTCACAGTGACCGGCTGGTCGAAGTAGCCCTTGCATGGAGACAACGGACGGTCGAGCTCCCACTGCAGAGAGCACATTCTCTACTGGGCCCAACGGACCACACTGGTGCATGCCACCATGAATCCCAGGAGGCACAGGAAATCCCGAGCATGGTGCAACTGCCCAACCCAAAATGATCGGGCAATGGAGGACAGAACCTCCGCCTGGTCCGCCGGGAGTCGAGCCCTGACTCTGCAAGAGTCGAGCTCCACCCCGATGAAGTGCATCACCTTCGAAGGTACAAGCTCCGACTTGGCCTTGTTCACCAGGAGGCCAAGGGAAGTCTCCTCCTTGAAGGGACCTGTTATCAGCAAGCCAGTCATCCAGGTAGGGATACATCCAGACCCCTCAACGTCTCAGGTAGGCTGCCTCCACTGCAATGCACTTGGTGAAGACACTGAGAGCAGAGGAGAGGTCACAGGGCATGGCATGGAACTCTGACAGAATCCCCTCTGCTCAGAACCAAAGGAACTGGTGGTGCGATGGATGGATGGGAATGTGGAAGAATGTATCCCAAAGATCTAGAGAGCAGAGCCACATGTTCTCCTCCATAGATGGAATGATCCGAGACAGAGTGACCATCTTGAAGGTGCGTGACCGAAGAAATTTTGTTCAGGTCGTGCAGATCTGTCCACTTTGGGACTAGGAAGTACCTGGAAACAAACCCTGGACTTACTCGAGGGTCTGGGACTTGAGCCACTACCTCCTTCTGGAGCAGCTGGGCAATGTCTTCCTGAAGGGCTGACAGCATGTCGGCAGACGCCATGTCCTCCTGTGGGGTGTGGGCTCAGCATGGCAGGTAAGTCTCGAACTCTAGAGGCAGACCCTGACCGACCACTTAGAGGACCCACCTGTCCATGGTGACAGCGGACCAGGCAGAAAGGAAGTGGTGGAGCTGGCCTCCCACGAGAGGAACCAGAGGAGACAGGAAAGGCATGGGGGAGGCAACCCCAGCCTGTCACTGTGCAGGCTTGGAGGTGGAGGAAGAACCGGCTAAGAAAGCAGCGGGACCTCAACCACCTGGTTTGCGGATGACCAAAGCAACCAACTTCAGTAGAGAACGCCAAGCCTGGGCCTGCTGCCCAGCAGGAGGCTGGAACAGCTTGATTGCAGGGGCTGAAAAGGCTTCTTGTTCTGAAGCTTGGAGCCCTTGGAAACCTCTGGGCAGAGGTGACAAGAGTCCAGGGTGGTGCTGGACTTCTCAATCGGAGTAAAATGTCCTTCCACCCCTGGGCCGAACAAGTCAGTGTACCAGAAGAGGACATCCGTCAACTTGTGTAGGGTGTATGCCGTACTGGTAGAAATCCACAGCCAAGCCCTGTGCAGAATGGCCACCGCAGCAGCCACAGACTGGGTGCAGGAATTGCCAATGTCCATGGCTGCCTGGAGCTGCTGTTTGACCACTGCTTGACCCTGGTGCCAGACTTGCTTGACCGTGGTAAGTCAGCCAGGAGCCGAGGAAGCACCTCATTGAGTGCCAAGTAAGGCGTGAGAGAAATGGGCCATCAAAAGGGCCAAACTCACCTGCCAAAGGCCGAGAGAAGAGACCACATAGACCTTTTTGGACATGTTATCCAATTTCTTGGATTCTTTGTGGGAGCTCTGTTCACATCTCCAACATTGCCGGTACACCGAAAGACTAAGTCGGCCACCAAACCCTCAGCCAAGGAATGTTCGCTGAAGCTCAACAGGGAATCCATCCAGACTGCATATTTTGGGGCCATACAAGCCAACAGCGCAGAGCAGGGTGTTGCAAAAGCTACAGAGCAGTGCCAAGAGTGGCCTCAGCAGCCAGGAAGGTGACCCCGGGGGAGTAATCTTGGTCGAGAATTTCAGTTAAGGGATACTTGGCCAGTTTCTGGACTGGCTCCATCTGAATCCCAGTAGATTCAGAAATGAGATGGAGCAAGCCCCCAAAGAAAGTGGGACCGTGCTCTGTGGCGTCCCCCGATTCCACATCCAACAGACAAGAATGCAGGGAGGAGTCCTCAAACTCCAAGGATTCGCTGAAAAGCGGTCGACCTCCCAAGTCCCTACTGACCCTGCGGGGTTTATCGGGAGTAACAGTGAGCAACAGCCAACGAGGAAGCCCAGAAGCAGTACAGTCTTAGGAGAGGACCATCCTTTAGATGCTTAGAAGGCTGCTCCACCCTGATGGGCAGGGAGGCCAGAAGAGGCCAATCCGGTGACAGGAGCCACAGAAGAGCGAGGGTAGTGGAGGGAATCGGCTTAACCCTCAGATAGCATGAGCTGCTGCCACATTAGCTCTTCACAGCACCACCAGCGCATCTTGCGTTGGAGCCTCTCCTCACCTCGAGGAGGAAGAAGTGGACGAATAGCGGTGGTGCCACCTGCCCAAGTGCCGAGAGTGGGAGCACCGATGTCTGAGAGGGCTGCTCGACTCCGAACTACGGGGTCTCAACCTCGACCGCCAAGGAACCTGATGGCAAGAACAAGAGGAAGCTGGCGAAAGCCAAGACTCCTCCAAGGGAATGGGATCCTGAGGGTTATGAACCAAATCAGGAAGCTGGTCTGACCCTCCCTGGGAGGTTATAAGCAGGACCAGAGTCTTAGAGAGTGAAGTATCCACCTTGTCCTGCAACAACGTGTCGACCGGCTCAAGAAAAATCTCAACAGGTTGGTCAATGTGATCTCGGCTGACTGGCCTGACGGGGAGACCGTGGAGCCAGTGGCCTGGACCAAAGGATCAACCAAAGTCGAAACCTCTAAGGAAGCACAGGAATCAGAGGCCCGGGAGCGCTTGTAATCCCATGATCATCCACAATACTATTTCTTAGACTCCTTTTTGATGATTTAGAGGATTTTGTGCCCTTAGAGGGACCGTGCTGAGTGAGAAGGGACTGGCACAAATCCCTAAACGCCCTCGTAAAAGTGTCGCCAAAGGAAAGCGGCACAAAAGCCGAAGCTGAAGAGGCATGCTCCGCGGCCTGAACCACCACCTCCTCGAAGGCTGCAAGTTGATCTGCGGACCCCATAGCCATGGAAACCACCCAACTGGCGTCTTTCAAGTGAATGAGAACGTCTTTTTTCATCTGGGTACTCGAGAAGGAGTTGAGCATGCTGGTCCTCCAAAGTACTAGGATGCAAAGTGCAACAAAGGCCAAGGATCATGATCGTGGCCTAGGCAGTAGACGCACGAAGTGTGCGGGTCCGTCCAGGACATCATCTGCCCTCAGTCGCATTTCTTGAAACTGCGCGCCAACTTCAAGTCATCCATGCCGACCAGAGTTTCGGACAAATTGGAAAAACCAAACTGAAGATGGTTTGTTTTAATATTTTTGAAAGCAAAGGGCCTACTCAATACAAAGCGATAGGGGAGGAACCACCTTCTTCCAGTGGAAAGAAAGATCTGATGTCATGGGACGGTGCTGAGGGAGCCACCACCCGGGTGGGTGGGAGCAGCCAGCTTGAAAACCTACCGGCCAGAGTCTTAAAGGGAAAGGATACTACCAGAAGTGTGGACAGTACACCATATCCACATCCCTAGAACCACGCTGCCATTACAGCATGTGCGGTTTCGTAGTTGGTTTATTTATATTAGCGAGTTTGTTTGACCCTGCCCCTTTTCTGGTGTCTGCACCACACAATTTTTGACTGTGCTGTTCTTCCAATACGGTTTTGACCTAGTTCCTTCGAGAAGGGGGCAAGGCCAGGAACCAGATAACTTCAGGCTGATCTGCTTGACATCAGTGCCGGGCAAGGTCCTAGAGATAATTATAAAGGTCAGACTAATGGAGCACTTAGTTGAGGCCAAGGTTCTTGTCCCCTCTCAGCATGACTTTATGAGGGGAAAATCATGCCAAACCAACCTGAGCATCTTCTTCGAAGGCGTGACCAAGGATGTAGACAGAGGCAGCTCTGTAGACCAAGTCTATCTGGACTTCAGAAAGGCCTTTGGATGGCCAGCCCGGTGGCGCGGAGGACTGAGGCGCTAGATGCCACACTTCACGCCAAGCTGTTGAGCCAGGTTCGGGAACAAGCCTGGGTCGCGGGTCAGCCGGGGGGGGTGAGAGGGCTAGATTTAGCAGCTCTCCGCAAGGCAGCTCTCCTCTACTGGGGAGGGACCTTGCCGCTCCCGCCGCACGTCTGCCCCCAGGTGGAGGCCTGGAACCAGCACAGGACAGAGAGACACAAAGGATGGGCGCTGTGGAACCGCAGCATGCACGTGCCTTCACACGTACGCAAGCAGCCGCAGTAGGGAGGGGAGAAAAAAAGGAGCTTGTAGGATCTATGACGGTCCCAAAGGTGTTCATGGTGATGGGGACACCGACTGCAAACAGATGCGAGTCCCCGGGGGTGGGGGTGGTGAATCCTGCCTACCAGCTCCACATACAAATTGGGGTATAAAATGTGGATTAAAAGAAAGGCCGGGCCAGCCCGTCGGCACAGCAGTTGGATTTCCGCTTGTGACGCCAGTGACCCGGGTTTGCGAGTGGATTCGGGTGCTGGAGGGCCGGCCAGGGAGAGAAGGCTTGAGCGTTGGCTGACTACTCGCCTTCTCTTGGGGGGGGAGGGGCTGGGGACGCGACCCGGCGATTGCTGACCCCTAGCGGAGGCTGGAGGCACGGCAGTGCACAGGGTAACATTCACTAAGGGGGCATGGTGAACATTGGCGTCAGCCTTACGTTAGTGCTTCCCCGGGGAGCAAATGGGAAAAGAGCCCCATAGCCGACTGGATGAAGGTCGCCAGCTCCTGTTGCCACGAGTCAGAGGACAGTGCATGCACCATCCCCAGCAGCACCCGGGACAAGTTTGGTGCTGGCTGCCCCACCAGTGCAGTCACCCTAGGAGAAGAGGGACCCACCCGGTGGAGGGTTATGTCTGGGGGTTACCCGGGGGGGGGGGGCTGCAATATGGGGGTGAAGAGGTGGCTGATCCGAGGCAGTGTGGCACGGAGGGCATAGGTGGCCTGAAGGAGAGGCCGGCCCGGAGCTGGGAGGGAGCAAAAAAAAAAAAAAAACACAAAAAAAACAGAAAGGCCTTTGATAGTGTAGCACATGACATGTTTCTGGGCAAAGTAAACCAGTGCCGTATACATAAAACATACACAAAGTGGACTGTTAACCGGCTTGGGGGCAAGAATCAGAGGGTGATGGCTGACTGGCACTACTCTGAATGGAGAGAAGTACTCAGCAGCGTCCCCTACTGATCAGTGCTGGGGCCGCTGCACTTAAACACCATCAATGATTTAGAAGCCATGATCTCCAGCAGGCTACATAAATTTACAGATGATGACAAAAGGCTAGCCAGGGTGGCGGACTCTTTTGCGATGAAGAGAAACTTACGAAGGACTTAAAACAAGCTGGGCTACTGATCTAACTCCTGAAGCCTCAGACTCAAAGTAACCAAATGCAAGGTGCTACACTTGGAGGAGGAGAGGAGAGGAGAGCACAGGCAGGACCTACACACTGTGTTGAGCGCCTCGTGCTGCAGTGGATGAGAAAAAAGGACCTGGGGGTCATAACAGACCAGGGACTGAAGCAGCACAAGCGCATGGCCACTGTCAAGATGGCCAGAAGAATGCTCGGATGCATCAAAAAGGGGGGTGACCTGCACATCAGGGGAAGTAATTCTACCACTTTACAAAGCCCTAATCAGGAGTCACTTGGAGTACTGCATGCAATTTTGGTCTCCTCAATACATAGAGGAGCTTAGATATATAGAAAAATTGGCAAACAGAAAAAAAAAAAAAAACAGTCCATCTAGTCTGTTCCAAGCTTCCCTGCTTGGAGACACTTGAAACAGTGCAACAAAAGGCCGCCAAAAGAATCAGTGGTATGAGGCACTAAAACTATAAGGAGAGGGTGGAGGTGCTCAGGGTATCAAAATGACACTAAAAATGTTGCACCCAATATCAGAAAGGCAACAGACTGAAGATCAGATAAGTGCGAAAAAGCTTTCATTGGTCCAAAACACAGCAAAAACAAGCAGCACTTCCACTAGATCCTATGAACGCTGCTTGTTTGCTCACTTTTTACTGTATTTTAGAAAAATAAAAGCTTTTTTGTACTTATTTGATTGTCGGTCCTTAGCCTTCCTTAGTGCAGTAGTTCTGTATGCTGTGCACCATATGACTCTGAGGCCCTTTTGGTATATTTCTTAAGGTATTCATCTTGCAGGGGATAAAAAATTTTGGGAGAGGCCATAAGTCCAGGACTTATGTTACTTTTGGGCCATAAGTCCATGGCAGGCAATGGTAAGTCACATTTTTTTTTTCACCGACATTTTTACCAAAGCAAATCAATTGTTTTCTAATAATTATAGGAAGCAACAGGGACCCCTCTACAAGCCAAATAATTCGTAGCTTGCAGTCTGGACTCAAAATGGACTATTTGTTTGGCTTTAAATTAAGTTTCATAGTCCAGCTTGCATCTGTGAACCCCCATTATTTCCGTAATCTTAATTATTACTCTCCCTTAGCTAGTTGAAGTCCTTTTTATATTAAGATGGCCACAGCCACTGCTACAAGACAGACACACAGTCGCTGGGTCCACTTCAATATCTGAAGCTACTATGTGATAAATGCTCTAATTTATACACATAGTAGACAGGTAATTAAGCATTTATTTAAAAACTTAGCTGGGAAAGGCACACTGTACTTTATGCACACAGTAGTTATGTCATCCCCCTCCCACTGGCACGTCTCCCTAATCGCTTTCACTTTCTTTTACTGTAGTTCCTTTCTTTACTTCACTAAAACACGTTTCCCCTGCTCCTTCAGAAAATAGTGCCTCCATTAAAGAATCTCTTTCCTACTTGCTGTACACAATTGTTTTCTGTTGTAGAAGCAAATCAGCCACACCAAGGCTGTGGCACTTGGACAGAAACAGTCAATAAAGAAATAAAAATCTGAGTCAGTATTTGCCCCTATAAAAAAAAAAGTACTTTCCTTTCACACAAATGCTATTTGTATCCTTTTCCACCTCACCCTACACTCTCCATATCGACTTAGCTGCATCACCATTGCCTTCAAACTTCTGCCAGACTGAACAAGAGTAGAACTATGCTGTTTTACGTTAAGCTTGCCTTCATCGCATAAGGGAGCGTTGAGGCGCACACTTGGAGTGTGCCTCTCCCATCAATGCACTCGCCAGGCAAGCGTGGCGATCCTGCACCAATGGGTGCAGGAGCTCAAGTATGACAGCGGTGTTCCTCTGCTTCAAAGGAAAGCACCTCTGCGTCCCTCCCTTGTATCCACGCTCCCCTCGCGTCCGCGCCCCAAAGCTTTCGTACCTGCTGGGAGCCCACTGGCGTGGCAAGCGTCTGTTGTGCCGAGGGGTGCCCAATCCCCGTCGGCTCCACGGCCCCCACCCCAAGCCATCCTGCTGCCACGCTGAGGCCCACCCCAGCATGGCAAGCGTTTGTTTGTTTGCCAGCGAGGATGCCCAATCCCTCCTCGGCTCCCCGGCGTGGTTGCCGTGGGGTGCCCAGTCCCCGTCGGCTCCTCGGCCCCACACACACATCTTCTGCCACGCACAGGGGGCCCACTTAGCGTGGCAACGTCCATCGTCTTTTTTTTTTTTTTAAACCTGTAAAATAAAAGCGGTCCCCGCCCAGTCTCCCAGCCCCCTCACAACCCGCACCCACCCACTGCACCCCCCTCACCCCATACTTACCTCCGGACTCCGGCGCGACGATCTTCGGTGGACCGGGAACACGTCTGCACTCTTCAAAGCCGACCGCGAACTGAGGAAATGCCGGTAAGCTGTATAATGGGCTAAATGGGGGGGTTCAACTTTATTGCATATCTCAGTCATTTTGGAATTTTTGCACCAAATTTTCAACATGGGGTTTTAGGACCCCTTCTCATGAATGATGTCACTGTCATGGCGTTATTCGGGCCCGAAGGGTGATTTCGCGGTCACTATGAAATCACTGTGACCTCGAGCTGCGCCATATCAATGTTTATCGTCATGAAGAAGGCTAAGCTTGGTAGTATCAAAAAATGACTTTCTCAGCGTGCGTTGCGCAGTTCCTCACGCTGGCTCGTAAGTTTAATTTTCAATATTTTCCTCCAGATTTTGAACATTGCCATTTTATCACACCTTCTTATAGAGCAGTACAGCTGTCATTTTCACATCCTGCCAAAACGTCTTCCCCCATGTAGTGCACAATGGCAGATCGGTGTCTTGAAATCAATATGGGACACAGTAAGAAAATCACAGTGACACTGTTCATTAGAAGGTTTTAAAATGGCAATGTTGAAAATTTATGAAAAATCCTAAAATGTCTGTTTCTACAGTGTGTTGCACCGTTCCCCGCCTTGCGCTCGTGGGTTTAAATTTTCAATATTTCCACTCCAGATTTTCAACATTGGCATTTTACCACACTTCCTTATGAGCAGTACAGCTGTCATTTTTCACATAGAAACATAGACTTTGACGGCAGATAAGGACCGCTAGGCCCATCTAGTCTGCCCATTTCCCTACCTACAGGATAGGCCGCAGATCCTAGTTAACCAACAGCCTATATCTTCCTGCCCCCCACAAGAATTGCCTTATGTCTGTCCCATGCATTCTTGAATTCTCCCACTTTAGACCCCACAACTTCCTCAGGAAGGCTGTTCCAGCATCCACTACCCTCTCTGTGAAATAATACTTCCTCACATTGCCCCTAGACACCCTCCTTCTATCTTTAAATTGTGTCCCCTTGTTCTTGCAAGTCTCTTTTTCTGAAAGATGCTACCCTCTTGGACTTTGTTGATTCCTTGAGGTACTTGAAGTTTCTATCGCATCCCCCTCTCCTTCTTTCCTCAAGGGTATACATATTAAGCTCCTTTAGTCTCTCCTCATCACGGCTTCTCTTGCAGACCCTGCACCATTTTAGTTGCCCTCCTCTGGACTGCCTCTATCCTGTCTATGTCCTTGCGGAGATGGGGTCTCCAGAACTGGACACAGTATTCCAGATGGGGTCTCACCAACAGTCTGTACAGAGGGATAACAACTTCCTGTTTTCTGCTGCTGATGCCTCTCCCTATACATCCCAGACCCTGACCCTCCCTACTGCCTTCTCACATTGCTTGCTAACCTTAAGGTCATCTGATATGATTACCCCAGGTCCCTTTCCTGTTTTGTTGTTGTTACTACCTCCCCACCATTGTGTATTCTTCCCTGGGTTCTTGTTTCCCAGGTGCATTATTTTGCACTTTTTGCATTGAATCCTAGCTGCCATCGTCTGACCATTCCTCCAACCTTGCCAGTCCCTTTTCATCCTTTCCACGCCTCCTTGTGTATCAACCCTGTTGCAGATCTTTGTGTCATCTGCAAAAGGCATACTTTTCCTTCAGTCCTCTGCAATGTCACTGGTGAAGACATTAAAAGGACTGGACCCAATACTGAACCCTGCAGTACCCACTGGTAACCGCCCTTTCTTCAGAGTGGACTCCATTTACAATTACCTTCTGTGTCCTGTTGTCCAGCCAATGTTTTGCCAGGCTACCACCCTGGGACCCACTCCCAGGCTGGTTAATTTGACTAATAATCTTTTGTGTGGGACTGTGTCAAATGCCTTGCTAAAGTCTAGGTAGGCCATGTCCACAGACCCTCCCTGGTCTACTACTTTGGTCACCCAGTCAAAGAAATCTATTAGATTGTCTGACATGACCTTCCGCTGTGAACCCATGCTGCCTTGGATCCTGTGCTCCACTGACCTCTAGGTACTCAATTATTCTTTCCTTCAGAGTGACTCCATCACTTTCCCTACCACAGAGGTCAGACTGACAGGTCTGTAGTTTCCTGCCTCTGTCTTGGTCCCACTTTTGTGAAGGGAATCACATCCGCCTTCCTCCAGTCCTCGGTACCACACCATCCTCCATGATTTATTAAAAGGTAGCCAGTGGTTTCACTAGTTCCTTCCTTAATTCTTTTAGAATTCTGGGGTGAATTCCATCAGGACCCACTGCTTTGTCCACCTTCAGTTTAGGAGTTCTTGCAGAACCCTTTCTTCTGTGAAAGGACTGGGATCGACCCCCTATCAAGAGTGCTTCTGTTAATTGGATTAGGCACTTCCCTCCTCTTTTGTGAATACTGAGCAGAAATATTCGTTCAGTATTCCTGCTTTCACTGTCCCCTCTGCCCACCCACGTTCATTCTATTCAGCCTCACTATCCCTCCCTTTGTCTTTCTATTCGCTGATGTACCTATAAAGGTTTTATCCCCTTCTTAACTGAGTTGGCTATCTTTTCCTCAGTTTGGGCCTTTGCTATTCTGACTTCCCTCCCTGCTTCTTTCTGCCTTAACTGAGTACAACTCTCTGTCCTGCTCCTTCTGTGTTTCCTTATACTTCCGGAATGCTATCTTTTTCATCCCTGACTTTCACAGCCACCTCTCTTGAGAACCATAGTGGCTTTTCTTTTCGTTTTGATTTGTTTATTTGCTTCACACAAAGGCTTGTTGCCTCTGTGATGGCAGTTTTGATAATTCCATTGTTGCTCCACACCTCCTTCTAGCCTGTTTGCTAGTGCTTTCTGAGGCACTCTCCCATCTTGCCAAAGTCAGCCTCCTAAGTCCAGTACCCTCACTTTTTGTGGCTTGACTCTGTAGCATGAGTTTAACGTGAACCACACTGTTTGATGGTCACTTGTCCCCAGATGGCAACCCACTTCTAGATCTGAGATCCTCTCACTGCCCCGTTTGAGAGTACGAGGTCTAAGATTGCTCCCTCACGAGTGGGTTCCGAAACTAGCTGTCTAATGCCTGCCACCTGTAGGGTGTCAAGAAAGGCCCTGCTCTTGGATGTGGCTGCAGCAAATGTGCTCCAGTTAACATCTGGCATATTCAGGTCTCCCATCAACAGTATCTCCCTTTCTCTGCCATTCTAAGTGCCTTCCATCATATCCTTGTCCATTTCTTTCCCCTGACATGGGGGTCTGTACACAACCCTGTGCGGATTAGTGCCTTTTCCAGTCTCAAGGTGACCCACAGTGCCTCCTCTCCTCCCTGTTTACTCTTTTGTTCAGTTGCTTTTATCCTTCCTTTACATGAGAGCTACTCCTCCCCTCTTCTCCCCTGCCTGTCTCTCCTGTAAGTTATGTACCCTGGTGTGTTAACATTCCAGTCATGGTTCTCTGTGTACCATGTTTCTGTGACTGCTACAATATCCAGGCATCCCTCTTCCATTAAGCCACCAGCTCAACGTGTTTCCGCCTATGTAGCACACAATGGGGGTAACAAAAAGGTCATGCTGACAATTTATTGTGCAAATACCAGCAATCGCACAGGGCATTAGGGTAAAGCACCATACATGCCAAACACCACTGCAAATACCTGCAAGCGAACGTTCGGCATTGACAAATGCTTGTTGATTTAAACACAGTCTTAAACCCCTCTCACACACTCAGCAACTCCCGTTGCTCTCCTAACTTTGCTGAACAGAGTTATGATTACACTTCCAGCCTTCTTGTTTTTTAAAAAAATAAATACACTCCTTACTACATAAAAGAAAAATGGAACTGGCATCCACGCTGCACGATGTTCTTCCCCAAAAATGAAACACCATATTCTTCCTTAGCGACTTCTGCTCAGACCCTTCATGCCTGTCACAGAAAATTACATTACATGCGATTCCTGATATGGCTGGTCTGGGACCAGTGTTACAGTAGCTCTGCCTATCCTTTTCCTCTCTCTGGTCATGATGGGCGTGGATATCTAGCATGAGCAATAATCAGGAAAATGGATTGGTGGAGCTGTTCTGCTTTCAGGCTCGGCATCGAGATATCACGCTCCTGGGCAGGGGAGGGTGGAGTTGCAGTTACAGGTTCGCGTATGCGCTGGCCAAAGTAAATACAGTCAAGTCCATCCGACTTAAATGGGCTGTAGTGTGCAAGTCCTACGGTGTTTTCTGTGGGTCCTGGACCTCGGACTTGGGGATTTATCAACCCCTGATCTTGGGGAAGAGGAAGCCAAGAGGGATTTGATCTCAGTCTTTCACAAACTCAAGGGTATCGATAACAGCCAACAGTTTGAGATATCTGATCTAATGTCCTGCAGCAGGATGCAGAGACATGCCTGAAGTTCATGGAGGATGAATTCAGGAGTAACATTAAAAAGGAATTTGTGGCCGGCCCGGTGGGGCTGAGGGTTGACGTGCTGGACACCACGCCGGCGACCCATGTTTGGGAACGAGCACGGGGTTGCTGGGAGTCAGCAGGGGAGGAGAAGGATTGAGCATCCGAGGGACTGCTCTCCTTCTCTTGAGAGGGGGTAGGGAGACAGTGGTCGGTTCTCGTCTGGCCCCTAGTGATGGCTGGGGGGGGGGCAGCGCACCAATGCTGCAGATAAAGGGGTGGAGTCGGGGCTGACACCTGGAGGGAAGAGAGTGTGGATGTGCTTGCCCTCCCTCCACTGGCATCATTGCATGCCTCGCTGCAGGACCGTAAAAGTGGAAAATGGTGGCTCCGGTCGGGCAGCATGATCTTCCGACCTCCGTGACTCGACCCGAATGGCACTTCCTCATCTGGATCCTGCACTGGTGAGTTTGAGCTGTGGGGAGAGCTCCTTACCACCCCACCATGGGAGGGGGGGAGGGTAATCCATGGGAGACTGAAGGAGGGGGCCTGATGTCCGGTGACAGGGTCGGGAGGTCAGTCGGGATGTCACAGCCGACTGGAGCCACAGGGGGAGAAAATATAGAGTTAAAAAAATAAATAAAAAGGAATTGTTTCTGCAGAAGGGTGGCAAATCAATGGGTTAGCCTACCAGCAGAGATGGCGGACATGAAGACAAAGAGGCCCTTAACCTAAGCCTCAACAAATTACTGTTTATAAAGGGTATCACTAAGTGCCCTGGGTAGTATAGTGGGCAGGGAATCCCTATAAATTTGTAGCTGTTAGCAAATTGTATTCATTTTCATCCTTACATGTGAAGTGGAGGGAGAGAGGGGCCCTAAGGCATGACTAGGGGTTATGGTAATGATCTGTTAATCACTCTCTAGTGGTGTAATATTGCATGAGGCGTAGCTGAGTGCTACATGCCCCTAGATGGTGATTAACTGACCATTAATATAACCCCTGGGAATGCCTTACTGTTATTATAACAGTTTTTTTTTTGTTTTTTGTTTTTTTAACAGTATTAACCCTTGTTCAGCATATGACTAGGCTCTACATGTATGTTAAAAAAAATTTATGTAAGGCTGACAGAATGCTTACAGCCAATCAGAAAGCTCTATTTCTCAGACCCTTTTTAATAATCTACAATACTAGAAACATAGAATTTGACAGCAGATAAGGACCGCTTGGCCCACCTAGTCTGCCCATTTTCCTACCTAACAGATAAGCTGCAGATCCTAGTTAACCAACAGCTTACTTCCTCCTACCCACTAGGACTGCCTTATGTCTGTCCCATGTATTCTTGAATTCCCCCACTGTTCTTGACTCCACGACCTCCTCAGGGAGGCTGTTCCATGCATCCACAAAAAAATAACCAGATGCTAAACTCAATAATGGGACTACAGGCTAATCCCTGTGTTTTGATTGACTAACACTAGTACTACAGTGCATCTGTGAGTAACTGCAGAACAGTTTTGGTTTCTCAGATGCTTTGTACCATGCACGTCAAGAGCTCGCAAATGAGACACATTTACTAAAAGTATACTTTTGTAACCCCCAGGTGGCGCTATCCCAAGGGCTACTACCCCTGCCTGACTGACAGGTTGAGGGGCCTAGGTCCAATGGCGGGTGCCTCCACCCAGGGGTCAGGGTTGGTACTGTCTATTCTGACTTGGTCACAGCCCTCTGGGACACTGTAACCCCCCCCCCTTTCTTCCCACTAGTGGCCCACATATTACGTCAGGAGTATCTTCACAATGTACACCTACCCCCAAGACTGGCTCTATCAACTGGACCCTGAGGACCCCCTGCAAAACAAGATGATACAGTGCGATAGCCACAGTACAATACTTTCAAATAAACAAATACTGCAGTCAGTGTAACTTTGCTGAAAACAAAACAGATCTCAAGGATTTATTTAACTCCAAAAATTGATTAGCGTTTTGCTCATAAAAGTGCTAAAACATTGTGAAAATGCATAGCACTTGCATAATTGTGTTTAACAAGCATAACACTTCTAGAAAACCTATATAAATACTTTCTGTACAGTTAGCATTGTCCCAAGAAAAAAAAACTGCTAATCAATTATTTAAAACCCTGGATCTGATTTATTTAAGGGGCTGTAACAAGGACAGGGGGAAAATCAGGTTAATTAGGTTAAACACATTAATAATCACAGTACTGTGTGCATATTCAGAGTCCCAAAATGTCACTTTCACTGGTACCCAGGGGGGCTAGCCAGGATCGGTGCAGCTGGTGGGGGCCCTGTGATGGAAAAACACTTGCACAATACCCAACTGTAATCCGGAGCGGATGGCTCAGTTTGTGAAGAAATGAAACAGCAACAATTAGATGACACTCCTGCAATTTGATAAACAGATGGCAGGGAGCTGCCCAGCTTGTACTCGCTAACTCAATGCAGAAAACTAGATGGAAGGCAGATTGTCCTGGATTGCCAGGAGGAGCAGACCATGTGGACAGGGTCCTTGTGACTGGACCCCACTGTAGTTTATAGCAAATGGATATAGTCTGGATTAAGCTGGGGTTTACTTCCAGCTTCATGCACTCAATTCACTGTACAGGGGATTTGAAACGCGATTCCCCACAAGCACTACACACATTTATATGTAAAAGCAAGTACTATACCAGGCAGGCTGCTTCTCGATCCCAACCGCAATTACTGCATGATACCTGGGAGAACACACAGCAGCTTCAGTTCCTGACAGACCGAGTGTAATTCAGCAATTTCTCCAGTCTTCTACACGGTGAGCCTGGTTTCTACTCTTCAGATCTCCTTGATTCTCCTCACAGGCCGGATTCAGTCCGAACAGGCGCTTGCACAGGCTGCAGGCCAAAACCCAGGGCCTTGCATGTGCTTACCGCGCTAAAACTATACACCGCAGAAGCACAGAGCTCCTTGTCTCTTCACTGCCAAAACTGATCTCCCGTCTCCAGTCCCAGAGCAGTGCATTTCCTTTAGCTCCACACTATTCTGTTGGCTGGTCCGGCTGTCACTCAAAGTAAACTCCCCTTGTTGGTGGAAAAAAGCGCTAAGGTCAAAACTACATTTTCCAGAGTCACTGCCCTTACAATCCCCTTACAGCAGGCTCCAGAGAGTCCAAGTTCTGATTCGCCCAGAGCAGGCTCCATTTTAAAGGATCCCCACCAGGATTGGTCCAATTCAGCAGTTCAGAACCCACATGAGGGAGCTACTCTGCACTGTCCTTGCTACAAGAAAGCAGGTTAAATCAAACTGCATTTTCATTATTACTCTAACAGGTTACAAGCAAACAATTACATCTTTGAAGAGTGCTCCTTCTGCCCACTTAGCGACAGCAGAAACGGAGCGATTTGGCAGTAGCTCAAGCGGGACTCAAGCAGGGAAACACACAGACCCCACATACTAACTAATTATGTCTGCCAGCAGACAGCTCTTAAAGAGACAGTACCAGAGGCTCTAAAAGCACTCACAGATAAATGGCTTAAACGCCAAACACCATTCAGGCTTGGAGCATTCAAGCAAGCTCCTGGAAGACTTTTTGGGAACCCC
The DNA here is from genome assembly GCA_016271365.2 of Neoceratodus forsteri. NCBI lineage: Eukaryota > Metazoa > Chordata > Ceratodontiformes > Ceratodontidae > Neoceratodus > Neoceratodus forsteri. The sequence goes on along the minus strand of CM057452.1, from coordinate 1,016,151,203 downwards.
CATTTGCAGGAGGGTTACACTTTTTAGTATAACAGCTATAGTGTTTGTTTGAATGGTAAAAATTGGACAAAGGGGTTAACAAACACCTTGGTCTCAAGCCTTGGTGTTTATTATTCCCAGACCACTACACTGCTATTGCTATATTAATGACACACTACCTCTTTCTTTAGTTTTTCTGTCAGATTTTTTAGTCGCTATAGTAACAATAATGTGATGTTGGGGAGGTTGTCCTAGGGCATTAAATGGCACTGTGGGCAGGAAAAAAAAAAAAAAAAAGACCTCAGCCTTCAGCCTTGGTCCTTATCAGCTGTCCAAAGTGTCATTATGTAAGCACAAGGAGCCCTCTCTGTCGCATTCTGGAGAACAGCACTTGGACAAAGGTCCTTCTCCTACAGAGCCTCTCTCTGGCTCAACGAGATCATGGGGGTCTCACGGAATACAACAAGTATGCCAGCCTTCAAATCCAAACTCAAAACAGCACCTACTATCCAGAAGCTCTTGTGAATGCAGGGTGGGCACCTGAAAGGTCCCCCTCGGCAGCCTTGCCCATAAATCGACCCCTTGGTTATTTGTTCTACTCTTAACTCTCCCAGTCCGCTCAAATTCCCCCTGACCACCACCCTTACCCCTAACTGCCCAACCTTTCTCTACCCCAACATTTGCTCCTCCACCCACTTACCCTTCCTGCGTCCCCCCACTCCTTTCCTTGTCCCCTCTCACTCCCTTTTTCCTGGCCCCTCCACCCCCGCCTCCCCTCCTCTAGCTTCCCCGACCCACCCTTTTGCACTGTCCTCGTTACTCCTCACCCATTCTTCCTAACTGATGATAACATCTCGCTTAGAGGCTGCTTCCTCCCCCCCCTTCCACCCCTAAGACTTCTCCTTTTTGTACAGACGTCTAGAATAGTCCTTTTCAAATGTTTTGTGGTAAACTAATCTGCCTGTATTGTGTGTTTTAAGTTGTTCCCTGTATTAGGTTGCTTGACGTGGAACCTTTATAAAAGGGCTCCTGCTCAAAGGTTGTTTCTGAAACAATAAATAAATAAGATTCCCCGTCTCTCACCCACCCCCACCTACCATTCTACCCCCTCTCATCTCCCACCTACCATTCTACCCATCTCCTGCTCCTCTCCTCCTGTCTCTCCCTCTCTATCACCCTATCTCTTGTTGCTCCACCCCAGACTACCTAGCACTTATCTTTCTGTTCTTGCACTTACGACAATGTCAAATCCTTAACTGCCTACCCCTCTGTAACCCCCCTGCAAATGGGGGTTCCCAAAAGACTTCCAGGAGCTTGCTTGAATGCTCCAAGCCTGAATGGTGTTTGGCATTTAAGCCATTTATCAGTGAGTGTTTTTAGAGCCTCTGGTACTGTCTCTTTAAGAGCTGTCTGCTTGCAGACATAATGTAGTTGTATGGGGGACTGTGTGCTTCTCTGAGTACCACTCGAGCTGCTGCCAATTCCTTCATTTTGCAGTCACTAGGATGCAAAGGAACCTATCTGAAAGATGTAACTGTTTGCCAGAAATTATTTAGAGTAATAATGAAATTACAGTTTGTCTAACCTGCTTTCTTTGCAGTCAGAACTGTGTCTGCTAGTTCCCCATTCTAGTTTTGAACTGCTGAACTGGACCAATCAGTGTGGGGTAAGCTAGCTCTAAAATGATGCCTTGGGCCGAATCAGAACTTGGACTCATAATCTGAGCCAGCCACAAGAGGATTGTATGGGCAGTGACTCTGGGAGATGTAGTTTAGACTTCAGTGCCTTTTGGACCAACAGCAGCAGTCTATTGAGGTGACAGCCAATCCAGTCAAGAACTGGGAGGAACTCAAAGGAAGTGCCAGTTTCGTCAGTTGGAGTTCAGTTGAGCTTTGGCAGTGAAGAAGGAAGGAGCCCTGTGCTTTTCAGTGTGCAGTTTTAGTCAAAAAGCGTGTAAGGCCCAGAGTTCCGGTCTGCAGCTTGTGTAACAGCTTGTTAGGACTGAATCCGTCCTGTGAAAAGAATCAAGGATCTCTGAAGAGTAGAAACCAGGCTCACCCTGTAGAAGACTGGAGGAATTGCTGAAAATCGCACTTTCGGTCTGTCAGGAACTGAATCTGCTGTGTGTTCTCCGGGTATTGTGCAGTAATTGCGATCGCGGATACAGATGCAGCCTGCCTGGTATAGTGCTTTCTTTTATATGGATGTGTGAAGAGGTTTGTGCACCTCAAGTAAGCCCTGCTGACATTGAAGGACCCTATCTTATTTGGAAGTCATGAGTACTAATTCAGATTCGCTCCCTGTTGAATTGCCACATTAAATCAATGGAATTACTGTACTGCTGACTGTTTAATTCTCCTTTTCTCTGTGTGAAAGGCCCCCCACCAGCTGCCACGTTTGGACTAGCCACTAGGGCTTGGGTACCCAAGGACATTAACTGATAGGGATAGGCCTGTGCACAGAGCCATAAATGAATTATTAGAGTGATAAGCTAATTAACCTGATTTCCCCTGTCCTTGTTATATCCCCTAAATAAATCGAGCTGCTTGTTTCAGCAAGAGTTATACTGCCTGAGGTAGTTGTCTATGAAAAGTACTGTACTGTGATTGTTGCACTGTATCTCATTTCACAGGAGGTCCCAGTGCGGAACCAGACCTGGGGGTAAGTGTATACTGTGAAGGTAATTCTGATATATTGTGTGGGCCACTAAGTGGGAAGAAAGGGGGGTTGCAGTGTCCCAGAGGCTGTGACAAGTTAGTTTAACTATTGCAAACCCTGACCTCTGGGTGGAGGCACCGCCATTGGATCCAGGCCCCTCAACCTGTTAGTGGCAAATCAGGCAGGGGTAGTAGCCCCTGGGATAGCGCCATCTAGGGGTTACATCTTGGAGGTTCACACGCTGGGATTGTGTGTCCTCTAGTGGCCATATTCTGAACCACTGTTAAGAAAAATGGGTACCCGACAAGTGGCTGTGCACCGGCTGGTGGAGTGGTGTACTAGGGAGAGATCGACCCCCAAATGCTATGCTTATCACTGGACATCCCTGGGTATCAATACGGACACTGTGCAGGAGTACTTTCCAAGGTGGAAGGTTTACAAAACCCTGTGGTGGTGGAGTCGGCATGCTAATCTGCTCACCCACACTTTCCTAGCCCTAGTAGAGTTTAAGGATCCATAGATAGCTCCAAGTACCACAGACCATTACCCCAGAGGGAGCCCTCACTGCTTGGAGTGATAACTAAGGACAGTAGAAGACCGAGAATCAGCCCCCACCACTATCTGAAACTTTTGAGGAGAAATTTGCTGAATGGTTGCTGGGAGAGGAAAACTGTGGAGGACTTGAAAAACTATTCTTGCCACCTAGGGTGTTCCTCCCCAACACCCTCTCCTGCTCCAGTGCCGTAATGGTGGCTGAACAATACAGACTCCTATTTCTGCACCTGCCATTAGTCGCGACTCTTACAGAGTTGAGATCTTCTCTAGCACCTCCCCACCCCAAGGGAGGATGACTAGAGACCTGGATAGACTATATTGCCCCAAGTGCTAGAATGGCAATGCTCGGAAGGCAGCGAAGAGGGTTAGTGAGAGCCTCCGAGGTCCTGCCCTGGCTACCATCCGTACTAAGCAGGCCAGTAACCCTAAGCGACTGCACAGGCCTATCTTGAGGCCTTGGAGAATGTGTATGGAGCCCAGATTCTATGAGGACCTATGGTGGAAGTAAGAAATGCACAACAGTACCAAGGAGTTGTTGTCTGTGTATGTCTCGGCTGGAAAAATTATTTGCAAGAATGCCTCAGAAAGGGTAGTTTGCCAGCTGATTGAACTGGACCCGAACCAGACTGGACAGAATCCTTAAGTCTGCCCCTTCTCAGAACTGCTGTTGCTTCAATTCGCCTGGCAAATCGGACTGGAATCCCCACCCTCCTATGATGAGTTAATGAGAGAAATTCGAGGAGTTGAAAAAAGCGACCTCGGGAGGTACCTGCACCAACAGCTGTGGCTCGACCCGAGTGACTGAGGTGACCCATCAGAAGTGAAGTTCAGGGGCAGAGGTTGACGGTCAATGAGTGCTCTGACAAGGAAAAAGATATACCACAATGGGGGCGAACTGTTGAGAGAGATCCGAGAATTCAAAAAACAGTCCCTTTATGAAGGCCACGCCTGCAAATCACAGGCCCCTGACTTATATCCGACTGCATCTGCTGTGGGGGTGGGGTACCCACCCATGTATCTCCTACTGATAACAGCTCAAAACTCAATTCATTGACCATGGAAGTGGAGAAACTGACGAGATGTCTCAAATGCTTATCACGCCGCAGACAGAGATGGCACAGGTTTCCAGTTAGTAATACCCAGCCTGGCTCCCAGTGTGGCGCCTCGGCCAGCTCAAACTCAGAAAGTATGTTTTGCTATAATTGTAGGAAAGATGGGCACATGAAAGGAATGCCAGTCCCAAAAGACACTGACAAAGTTGCATATAGGCTACAAGGAGAGCTTGGAGAAAATCAGTGGTTAAGAGGTGCGACATGATCCCAGTGAGGGCACCAAAATGCTAATTCCGTCCTTTGGCTGGCAAGGTCAGTTGCCCAGGCCCCCTACCGCCTCCAGACTGGTCCAGAATAGTGGGTACCTCCATGGAACCACTGTAAGGTGAATGGAGCCTCCTTGCTTGCTACAAGAGCTGTATTAGACAGTGAGCTCCCAAGTGACAATTATATTTCAGGATTGGTATCAAAGCATTTGTCAAGCGTACCCTTACAACCATTAGAAGGACTGCATGTATGGGGTTAAGTAGAAGAGCCTACCCCTATTCAGGTATATCCGAATTTGGCTGTCTTTCCCCACCTCCGTAGCTGGAGTGGCGAACAAGTAAGACCCTAGCCTTAGTGTGTCCCACTACGGACTGTATGATGGTGTCCCTTTGTTGATTGGAACAAATGCTCGCTGTTAGGAAGGCTAGCACAATTGTGTTATGAAAAACAGGGGTCAAAGACTAGTAGAGCTTTAAGAGTTCCGGCTTTAATTAAGAAGGCCTATGAGGCACAGAGAGATGCTGAAAAAACAGAACCAGAGAACCGGTCGAATTGTATGGAAGAAGGATCCTGAGTCTCTCTGATCCTGGCGCAAATGCCCAGTGTACCTTACAAGGAGAGGTCCCGTATCAGAAAGGATGTTAAGAATAAAATATTATGTTGGATGCACCAAGCGATGGAAAAGTGCCAGAGGACTGCTGGTCAAGCCTAGTATTTTGCCGCTAGAGCCCATGCTTATGCCAGAAGGGTAGCATGGTCCAAGTTCATAATGTGTCTGAAAGAGACATTCGAGTAAACAGAGGTTGCATCCTAGCTAATGTGCATTGTGCAGACACTGCAGTGCTACCCAGCAAGCAAGTTCAAGGAAGAATGACAGGTAATGCATACAGCTTGTTTGATTTCGGCGACTCCCGCTGCCAGCTGAATGGAAAGTTGAGGATCAGTGAGCTTGCCCAGAGAGACCAGGTGTTTTTCTTTAAGGAATGGGATGTAGGATGCGTGCAGGAGCTGAGCACAATATCCGGCTGCATGACGAAAGACCATTCAGTGAGAGGTCTCAGCGCCTGGCACCTGCTGACATAGATGATGTGAGACGGCATCTGCAAGAGATGTTAGCTGCTGGTGTAATACAGAATCGAAGCCCTATACTTCCCCATTGTGTAGTGAGGAAAAAGAATGGAACAGTAAGGATGTGTGGATTATGGCACCTTAAACGGCGGACTATCCTGATCAGTACACAATGCCCGCATTCAGGATGCTTTGGACTGCCTAAGCGAGGAGCAAGTGGTTCTCTGTGCTGGATCTCCGCAGTGGAGTACTACCAGATCGATAGCCCAGGACCGTGAGAAAGCGACCTTTATCTGTCCGGCTTGGCTTATGAATTTGAGGATGCCTCAAGGTATTTCAGGTGCCCCAGCCACTTTTCAGCGATTGATGGAGGCGTGCAGTGGGGGACATGAACTTACTAGAGTGCCTAGTATACCTAGATGATGTTATTGTGTTTGGCAGCTCACTGGAGGAACATGAGAGCAGATTATTTAAGGTATTGGACCGACTGGAGGACTTTGGCCTAAACTGTCCATTGATAAGTGTCAATTCTCTCAAACATCAGTAAAGTATATAGGACACATAGTATCCACCGAGGAATAGAGACCGACCAAGTAAAGTTGAGGCCTTGACCACCTGGCCACAGCCCAAAATCTAAAAAGAACTACAAAGATTCCTGGGATTCTGGTTATTATAAAGGCTTCATCAAGGACTATTCAAGAGTGATCCGCCCTTTACTTAACCTTACTCAAGGGTATCCCCAACCCACAAAAATACCACCAAAGTCAGCGTCCCTCACAAGACTAGAAAGAGTGTATTTTCATCAGTGAAGTATTTGGGGCCCCGCTGGACTCCTGATTATTGAGACTGCTTTCATGAGATCATATATCAACTTACCCATGCTCCAGTGCTGGCCTATACCGATCCAAGAAAACCTTCGTCCTGCACACTGATGCTAGCTTGCAAGGGTTGGGGGCTGTGTTGTACCAAGAACACGAGAATGGCCTGAGACCAGTGGCCTTTGCCAGTAGAAGCCTGACCCCATCGAAAAGAACTATCCTGTACATAAGTTAGAGTTCCTAGCTTTGAAGTAGGCTGTGTTGACCAATTCCATGAGTACTTGTATGGGGCTAAAATACTAGTAAAACGACAATAATCCGCTGACCTATGTGCAGACCTCAGCTAAGTTGGATGCCACTGGCCATAGGTGGCTTTCTGCATTATCTACATATGACTATGCTCTTGAATACGAGCAGGTCTGAACCACATAGAATGCTGATGCTCTCTCCCGGAGGCCTGACACAGAATGATTGGGTCGATTGCAGAACCTGACATTCGGGCACTCTACTGAATTTGACAGGGAGGAACAAATGTCCCACGGGCACATGATGGACTGCATGGTGTGATTGCTTGGCAGGGCCTCTGAGAATTGCATACCTGCTGCTTGTGCCACTTTTCTGCAATAGACGTTGGTGCTGCCTCAGCTGGACAATGACAGTATTAGAAGACTCAATCCAGGATCCATGATCAAAAGCAGCTTTAGAAGCCCTCTATGCAGGAAAGATATTGTCCAAATCGCTCCACTGTTGAGAACTGCACTGTTGTAAAAGAAGGTCCTAAGTTGAAACTGATCAATAAACTGTTATACAGAGAAACAGTAGACAGAGGGACAAGTAGACAAACAACAACTAGTGCTGCCCACTGCCTTTCGAGACTCAGTACTGAGGTCCTTGCACAACCATGGGGCACCTTGGTATAGACAGAACACTTGACTTGGTGAGATCCAGATTCTATTGGCCTAAGATGGGGGCTGATGTGGGCAACACATTCAACATGTGATCGCTGCTTACAGAGAAAGCTTTGCCCCAGAGGGCTGCCCCTTGTTAACATCACCACCAGTGCACCCATGGAGCTGGTCTGTATTGATTTTCTGAGTTTGGAGTCAGATCAAAGAAATATCAGTAATGTGCTGGTGGTCACTGACCATTCACGAGATATGCCCAAGCTTTCCCCACCAAAGACCAGAAAGCATCCACTGTAGCCAAAATACTTGTAGAAAACTTTTTGTTCACTATGGGGCTCCACAAAGAATCCATTCTGATCAAGGAGAGACTTTGAGAGTCGTCTGATCAAAGAGATGCTTTCTCTGTGGGGAGTCGAAGTCCAGAACCACTCCTTACCACCCCCAGGGGACCCACAGCCTGACGTTTCAACCGCACTTTGCTAGATATGCTAGGCACCCTGCACCCAAAGGACAAGCCTAGATGGAGCCAACAAATTAGCACCCTAGGTACATGCTTATAACTGCACCAAAGTGATGCCACTGGATTCTCCCCTACCGCCTGATGTTTGGAAGAAGCTCGACTACCAGTAGATGTGTGTTTTGGGGTCTCTCCTGATGGGGTTCAAGCTGACAACTATTTACAGTATGTGCAAAAGTTAAAGGCCCAGCTAACTCATGCGTACCAACTGGCTCAAACCATGGCTGCCAAAAGAAATCTAGCCAACAAAGAAAGGTATGATAAAAGGTGAAAGCACAGGAACTCCAGGAGGGAGATCGGTATTGCTAAGAAATCTGGGACTGCATGGCAAGCACAAGATTGCTGACAGATGGCACCATCTCCCTCACATTGTAGTGGGCAAACTAGATGATCTGCCAGTGTACAAAGTAAGGCCTGAGAATAATTCAAAAGATGTAAAAACAATGCATAGAAATCATTTACTGCCCATTGGACAAATCTTAATTGAGTCTGAGCCCCTAGAAGATGCCCCTCTGGACCAGTGACTAGAGCTGCTGCTAAGAAAAGATCAAGAAAGTCTGCACTACAGAAGCAAAGTTAAAGTGTTCCCTCCACAAGTCCCAGTTGAGCATGACTGTCAGTCCATATCGGAAGAAAGTGAGAGTGACTTTGAATACTATCCTTCTTACGAACTGAGTCAATTGTTTGGGGCAATCCTAGTCAATACTGTAGATGAAGCTGGGCCTTCTGGACTGTCTAAGCCCCAGCTTCATCCCTGGAAGCCAATGCTCCAGAAGTGAAGTGCAAAAGCATCAGATCAGATGAAATGGAATCATTGTGCATGGTTGAACTGTTTGAGCTTTCAGGAGGAAAATGATGGATTGGGTCAGACTGGTGATACACCAGAACAAGAAGAGTATTTTGAGTGCCCTGACAGTCCACTGCCAGTGTCAAGCTCTCCATGCGAGCCAAATGTTGTGGACTCCAGAAACTGTAACTCCTGGAGCTGAAAGTGCCCCAAGTTCTAGCCTCTCTACCCCCATGGAGACTCCCCTGACAAGTGAGGACAATGCTGAAAATGAGGCTCAGAGTGCAGAGACTATAACAGTTCCCCTAGAAAGACTGGTCGAGCTGTAAAGCCTGTGGTGCACCTCAGTTATGATTCACTTGGGAGGCCTGTGGACTTGCCTCTCAATGTTGTCCATAAAGGAGTGTATGTGTCCCCGAGCTCATTGCCCAAACTGAGCATCAGTGCTAACTCAAGTTACTTGTGTTGCCTCTAAGTATGGTGCCTTGCCCCATCCAGCCCCAAGGTAACTGATAGGGAAGGGCCCCTCTCTTCAGGTTTCATGTACAGAGGTAATAACTTGAGTTATGGTATAATGTGTATGTAATACTGTGTAAAGTGGCGTACTGCAATGTTTCAGAAATGTGTTCTTGGTAAAATGATATATTGACTGATGATTACATATGCGAGCCTAATGCAAATGTATATGGTTGCAGTTGAAACTTATGGGAGTGCCTTGTGCGGACGTCAAGCTTTCCCAAACCAGGAAGGTGACCCCTGCAAATAGGGGTTCCCAAAAGACTTCAGGAGCTTGCTTGAATGCTCCAAGCCTGAATGGTGTTTGGCATTTAAGCCATTTATCAGTGAGTGTTTTAGAGCCTCTGGTACTGTCTCTTTAAGAGCTGTCTGCTTGCAGACATAATTAGTTTGTATGGGGGACTGTGTGCTTCTCTGAGTACCACTCGAGCTGCTGTAATTCACTTCATTTTGCAGTCACTAGGAGTGCAAAGGGAACCTATCTGAAAGATGTAACTGTTTGCCAGAAATTATTTAGAGTAATAATGAAATTACAGTTTGTCTAACCTGCTTTCTTTGCAGTCAGAACTGTGTCTGCTAGTTCCCCATTCTAGTTTTGAACTGCTGAACTGGACCAATCAGTGTGGGGTAAGCTAGCTCTAAAATGATGCCTTGGACGAATCAGAACTTGGACTCATAATCTGAGCCAGCCACAAGAGGATTGTATGGGCAGTGACTCTGGGAGATGTAGTTTAGACTTCAGTGCCTTTTGGACCAACAGCAGCAGTCTCTTGTGTGGTGACAGCCAATCCAGTCAAGAACTGGGAGGAACTCAAAGGAAGTGCCAGTTTGTCAGTTGGAGTTCAGTTGAGCTTTGGCAGTGAAGAAGGAAGGAGCCCTGTGCTTTTCAGTGTGCAGTTTTAGTCAAAAAGCGTGTGAGGCCCAGAGTTCGGTCTGCAGCTTGTGTAACAGCTTGTTAGGACTGAATCCGTCCTGTGAAAAGAATCAAAGGATCTCTGAAGAGTAGAAACCAGGCTCACCCTGTAGAAGACTGGAGGAATTGCTGAAATACTTTTCGGTCTGTCAGGAACTGAATCTGCTGTGTGTTCTCCGGTATTGTGCAGTAATTGCGATCGGGATACAGATGCAGCCTGCCTGGTATAGTGCTTTCTTTTATATGGATGTGTGAAGAGGTTTGTGCACCTCAAGTGAGCCCTGCTGACATTGAAGGACCCTATCTTATTTGGAGGTCGTGAGTACTAATTCAGGGTGGCTCCCTGTTGAATTGCCACATTAAATCCAAATGGAATTACTGTACTGCTGACTGTTTAATTCTCCTTTTCTCTGTGTGAAGGGCCCCTACCAGCTGCCACAGTTTGGACTAGCCACTGGGGCTTAGGTACCCAGGGACATTAACTGATAGGGATAGGCCTGTGACAGAGCCATAAGTAGAATTATTAGAGTGATAAGCTAATTAACCTGATTTCCCCTGTCCTTGTTATATCCCTAAATAAATCTGAGCTGCTTGTTTCAGCAAAGTTATACTGCCTGAGGTATTTGTCTATGTTAAGTACTGTACTGTGATTGTTGCATTGTATCTCATTTCACAGGAGGTCCCAGTGCCGGAACCAGACCTGGGGGTAAGTGTATACTGTGAAGGTAATTCTGATATATGTGTGGGCCACTAGTGGGAAGAAAGGGTTGCAGTGTCCCAGAGGGCTGTGACCAAGATTAGTTTAACTATTGCAAACCCTGACCTCTGGGTGGAGGCACCCGCCATTGGATCCAGGCCCCTCAACCTGTTAGTGGCAAATCAGGCAGGGGTAGTAGCCCCTGGGATAGCGCCATCTAGGGGTTACACCTCTTTTCCCCACCCCCCGCTCCACTTATGTCACCCCTAGGATAGTTTTTATTTGTATTCGTGCCTTGCTATATATACACACACACCCGTATTGTTAATTGTGCATTGACATTTGCCACTGACTGTTTGCTACTGTGCTAGTCTATACGCATGTACTGTCTTTTGCTACTAAGTTAACCTCCTGACCTGTACTGTATCTTACCTCTGCTTACTTATATGTTAACCTCCTGACCTTATATTGTATCTTACCACTGTTTTGCTTGCACCCATTGCTGACTCGGAACCTTTGTAAAAGAACCCTTGGTTCAAAAGTATTTGTAATCCTAGTAATAAATAAATAAAAAAAATAAAACTAAAAAGAGACAACGAGGTATGGGTTATTGCCTGTCTGCATTACAAGGCATGAGGCGCTTGTGCCAAGTGGCTTTAGCACCTGCGAACTGTTCTATATAAGGCATAACTCACACCTCGAAGGATCTTATTCTTTTATTTAAAAATGGTCACCAGAAAAGGCACACTGAGCAGAGACTTGATTCCAGCCACAACCACCATATCTCTTTGTATAATACTCCATCCTACTACTCTCCTCCTCCCAGCAGCACCAGAGTTTTCTCATGACTTTCAGTGGATGATGGCAGCTTGATGTGTTAATGAAAGCTGCCGGCTTTCAGCAAGTGAGCATGTCCATATGATTGAGCATGTGACTCATGGAAAGATGTTCTGCACAGGGGTCAAATAGTCATGCTTCTGCTAAAAATAGGCAAAGCAAGGCAGATCATGCTAAACTTTTAAGAACCATCACGGATTTAGAGAAACTGTACAAAATCAACCCAGGAAATGCCCAACTCCTAGCCACTGTAACTCAGGCTAGGCAAAAACTCAAAAGAGTCTGAGGACAGAAAAGCAGAGGGGTTCCTCAGATATGCCAATCAGATGTTAAGAGGTGGCAGGAAGCAACCAAATTATAAACATTTTGATTAATGGTAGACAGAATGCTCCCAGGTATACAGGATAGGCAAAACCCCACTCAACTATGCGTCACGCCTAATAAAACTGTTCAAAGTTTTAGACAATTTTATAAAGGCCTCGGTGATGAAACCAAGAAGCCTGAGGAAGTACAGGACAGCACAGACCAGTTCTTAGCGGGGATCTGCCTTAGCTCATTATCAGAAGGCAGCACCAACATGGAAAAACCCATCTCAGATAGAGAGAGATCACTATAGTACAGGCAGCACACTCGCCTCTGAGGCCAGGAGATCAGAAGGCTGTAGGATCTATCCCCACACCAGGCACTTGGGTTAAATCCCATTACTGACACTGTAGTGCAGCATGGGGGGGGAGGGGTGCTGCACTCCTGAGGTGCCATCTTACAGATGAGACATTAAACCGAAGTCCTATCTGCCTGTTCTAGTGGCTGTTAAAGATCCCATGGCACTTCTCGAAAAAGAGTAGGGGAATTTCCCCAGTGCCTGGTCAAATTTACCCCCATTCACTAAAAATACCACCAACAGCTTCATCTGGTTCAAGGTCAGTTGGCATTCATCTGTATCCCCTTCCCCCGGGTCCGGGTCGTGCCTGAAAATAGGCAAAATTTGTCTAGTGCACCTACCCAGCCAAAAAAAAAAAAAAATGTCATCCTCAAGTCCAAAAGCGGTAAGCCTAATGGCTTTAATGCTGACTCCTATATAACATTTGAAGCGAAGCTCACCCCATTTTATGAAAGGTTAATAATGCCTGTATGACGGAAGGCAAAATGCCACGAACGTGGCAAGAAGCACTAGTAACAGCTCTCCCTAAACCACAGAAGGGCAGGAATACTTGTGCATCATATATAGACCAACCAAGACATGAAGCTCTTTACCAAAATACTAGCCAACAGACTCAAAACTTGTATAGGCACTCATACATCTGGGACAGACAAGATTTATCATTATCATAATGCTATTATACAGGGACAATGGTTTTCCGTTTTAACCGGTAACACCGGTAAAAATCACGGAATCCTGCTTGGTTTGCGGATTTTGAATTCTTGTACCGGTGCCTCACGGAAATTGCATTTCACTGCACAGAATCCCTAAGATTTCAGCATATTTTTAAATGTTTTTATTTTCTCTTTCTATGCCCCCTTCTCACAGCGTCAGTCTCCACTTTTCAGAGATCCCTAGGCTGGGTATCCCTAGCTTCACTCCAGGTAATGCTCAGGAGCTCCTGTGAGCCTGCCCCCATCCTGCCTAGGCTGTACCCCCCCAGGTGGGAAGGGAGGGGACCCCAGGTCACCCCTCCACAGTCCTTTAATGTGTGTCGGGCAGCCCAGTGGGTCCCTCATGGAAACTGGTTATGAAGTCTGGGGCAGCTGGGTCCCTTCTACCAGCAGCCGATGTGGGGTGATTGTTACTGGTTTTCTGGTGTCTGTCCCCGAGGGTACCAACACTCGAGGGGATCCAAGGAAGTAGGGCACATAGAGACATGCCGCTACTCCAGATCCTGGCTAGCTTCCTCTCTTCCCGATTGCTCTACAACCTCATTGCACCACCACCTGTGGTCACCCAGGTGGCAGTAAAGCAGCAGGACCTGCAGGCCACCGTTCCCAGAGGAGGAGAGCAGCCCCCCAGGTGCTCGATCCTACTCCCCTGGCCAGACCTCTAGCAACCCGAATTCACTTCTGATCCAGAGTCCCTGGCATTGCAAGCAGTAGTGCTACCTCAGTCTATTTACAGTGCTCTGTCAACTATATACCCACTTTGGTGTAAGAAAACATACGCAGATGGAGAGGGAAATAATTCAGTTTTAGTAAAATGTTGCAAAGTGTTCAATGTTCATAATTTGCACTGTAGGTACTGTGCACTATTATTGAAATCATATATTAAAATGTTATATATGGGTGTTATGGCTGGCAGTATAGACTAGTGGTTAGAGTAACAAACAGTGATCAAACTGAGTACATTTAGAAGACTTGGGTTTGATTCCCACAACCTCCACTTGCATACTGTGTGACTCTGAGCAAGGCACTTAACCTCCACAGTGCTCCTGGGTCACCTCTGAAGACAGGCAGTTTTGCCTAGTGGGTTTACCCAGTTTACAAAAAAAATACCAATATATGTTTACTACATCATACAGTAGTCAAGGTACCATGTAATTTATCTGAGTTGTACTCTGGCTGCAATGATGTTGTATAGGTAAATATAAATGTTCAGATACATTTTGTGTTTTATAAGCTTGTTTTTATTGTATTTTTTGCATATGAACATCTAGGATATAGATTGCTAAATGCAGGATCACAGTTACCAACTAGTTTATTCAAGTTTACAATCAGCAGGACCATGCAAAATCCTCAGTTGTTTGATTGAAAATTAGTCTGAATGAAAGTATGTTCACAAGGCACAAGCCGCCTTACTACTTATTTAGGTGAATGAGATAGAAACCTAGACTTTGACGGCTCACCTAGTCTGCCCATTTCATCATTTGCACCGTCTCTCCCACCTGTTGTGTCAGTCTCTGTGACAACAAAAAGTTTTCTGACAGACTGTTTTAATAAAAAGCAAATGTTACGTGTTTAAGTGTACTTATGCTTGGCCAGTGGATTTGAAAGCACATTCAGTGACACACGGAATGTAAGACCCCAGGGGCTGTATGATGCTGGTGGGTAGAGTGGTGCTCAATTCACATCTGAGCTCATACATGAAAACAGAGACACCTTTTTCATGGAGACCAAGGGAAAAAAAGGCATCCACATGTTTGTGAGATGCATGATTTTCCATTAGAAGGTCCTCCACTAATCACTTGTGAATTTTTTTTTTTAGGTGAAGGCACTATTTCAAAGAAACAAATTCAGGCATTTTTTTTTTTGGTTCCTCCTACCCCCTAGCCATCCACTCCTTCAGGCCTGCCAAGTCCCCCTACCACTGCTGCTGAGTCCCCACCACCATCCACTGCCCCTTATGGCCATGCTACCAGGTAACCCAAAGTAACCCTTCATCGGTGGGCCCCTATCCCTGTGGGAGGCTAACAGGGGAAGACAATCACCCTAAAGAGCTTCCTGTATACCCCAGGCATGGCAGGGGTCAGAACATACACATGTGTTTGGGGCTTCATGCTTATGGAGGGACCAGCAGCCATCCTCTGAGTGGCCAGCAGGTGTTTTTCCCATTTTTGTGGGAGTGTTGCCATGCCTCCAGCCTCCACCTGGGGCCAGCAAATGCTGAGCTGTGAATATACCCTCCCTCTCAGGAGAAGGCGAGTGGTCATTGGAAACTCAAGCCTTCACCCCCCCCCCGGCCGGTCCTCCAACACCCAAACCTGTTCCCAAACCCTGGTCAGTTGTGTCACAGGCAGAAATCCAATTCAGGCAGTTAAATGATAGGAAAAAACAAATGTGTTCCACCTTAGTAGTGATGGTGGTTCAGATTAATTCACATCTGAGTTCTAACAAGCAAAGAGACTAAATAATTTGTAACTTGTGCATGTGGGGTGTGGGTGTTGAAGAAAGGGGATCATAGTGCTGTCACTACTGCCATCATCCCTGAGGGATGTGGACTGCATTGTTGCTACTGCCATCACACCTGAGAAGTGGGGGGTCGTAGTGCTTCTGCCATAACCACTGGTGGAAGGGGAATGTTGTACTGCTGCTGTCCCACCAGAGGGATGGGGGCCATAGTGCTGATACTGCCATCACACCCGAGAGGCAGGGGCCGTAGTGCTTCTGCCATAACCACTGGTGGATGGGGAATGTTGTACTGCTGCTGTCCCACCTGAGGGATGGGGGCCATAATGCTGATACTGCAATCACACCTGAGGAATGCAGAACGTGGTACTGCTGCCATCACACCTAATGGATAGGGACAGCAGTGCTGCTGCTTCCATCACACCTGAGGAAGGGGGGGACACAGTGTTGTTGCTGCTGCCATCACACCAGAGGGATGGGTCTGTAGTGTTGTTGGTGCTGCCATCACACCAGAGGGATGGGGCCTTACTGCTGCTTCCATCACACCTCAGGGATGGGGGCTGTAGTACTGTTGCTGCCATCATATTTTGTACCTAAAATAACTTTAAATTGGTACAAGGATGGAAGGATGTGCAATAGTGGAGGTCAAAACTGCTAAAATGCATGTTAGCAGAGTTAAAAATTGTTAAATAAAGTGCAAAAAAACAAACACCGGTAAAATTGGATTTTGGCTAAGCAAACACCGGTGACAGTACCGTTTTTTACAATGTGCAAAATGGAATTTGCCCTTTCTCAATCCCGGTAAACCAGTGTCCCCGACTCTTATACATCTGGGACAGACAAGATTTATCCCCAAAACACACATCATATGCTTACTGAGCATAATGGCCTGCCACAGTATCACCACACTACCACAGTTAGCATTGTTTTTAGACAAAGAAAAAAGTGTTTGATCGCCGGAATTGGATGTATCTGCAGGGAATGATGAAGGTCGTGGGTTTTGGGGAGAGCTTCATGTCCTGGAAAGCAATGCTATATGCTTAGCCAAGGGGGGAAAATCAAAGTTAATGGCACGATATCAGAAGAGTTCAAGATCAGGAGGGGAACGAGACTGGGGTGCCCCCGTCCCCTCTGCTCTTTGCATCAAGCATGGAGCTGCTGGCTGCAGCAGTAAGACAGGCTGAGGCACTTCAGGGCATCAAAGTGAATGGTCAAGATAATAGGATATCACTGTATTCTGATGCTACCTTGACATATGCGGGAGTGCACCAACAATCAATATGTACCCTTCTTAGTATACTGGAACATTTTGGGTTCGTCTCTGGCTTCAAAGTAAATAAAGACAAAACAGAAACCCTCCTCATTATTGGCACCCCTAAAGAGCAAATGAAGGCACAACTCCCATTTAAATGAGTGATGAACAAGGATCATTATCATGTGTCTAAATTCCTACCCGACTACACAAGTTGTACAGTGTTAGTTATGGCCCCAAAAAACAAAGTATTCACAGACTTAAATAGACGGAGCTCCTTCCCCTTATCATTCTTGAACAGGCTGGAGATGGTCAAAATGAACGCTGTACTGAAATCTTTATTTTTGTATTTAATGCTACTTCTGCCTATTCCACAAAAAGATGAAAAAATTACTCACCGTAGTAATCTTCTTTCTTCCAAGGGGTCCTTTAGCATCAGTAACTTTAGCAGTTAGCTGGCTAGATGCAACTGCCCCAGAGGTGTGCCTTTAAGGGAATTAAATTAGCTTAGGCAATAGGCAATAGCCAGTCAGGAAATAGGAAGGGTAGTGAGCCGAGTGACAGCAGCTGAAGGCTTCAGAATTTTTTGGAAGGAAAAATGAGGGCACATGCCCGGAAAAAGAATCAACAGGAATAAAAAAAGACAAAAAAAAAACATGCAAACGTTCACAAGAAGCGGAAACAGAAACAACACCACGAGTTAAAAACTCATCAATAAGAAACCCCAAATTTGGTAAGAGATGTGATAAAGAGCCCTTCTCCGAAGGTGAACCAGGGAGGAAGGGTGGGAGCTTATTGATGCTAAAGGACCCCTTGGAAGAAAGATTACTGCAGTGAGTAATTTTTTCTTCTTACCCCACGAGTCCTTTAGCATCAGTAACTTTAGCAGACTACCGAGCAGTACCAAGTGGGAGGTGGGCAGAGAAACTACTTAGGAAAGAGGCTCTGCAGAACAGCCCTGCCAAATTTGGCATCAGATCTGGTCTGCACATCCAAACTGTAGAGATTCACAAAGGTGCGTACAGATTTCCAGGTAGCTGCTTTTCAGACATCCAGTAGTGGAATGTCCCATGCTGCTGCAAGCGAGGCTGCCGCACCCTTGGGAGTTTAAGAGTCCCACTGCACATTGGTGACCAGCCTTTTTGTAGCAGAATCTAATACAAGAGATCTACCACAGGAAATAGTTCTCTTGGTAGCTGGTCTCCCACTGCCTACATACCCGTAGGTGGGGGACAACTGACAGGAAGAGCCTCTGGACTGTCTAGTATGCTCTAGGCAGTAGAAGACGGCTCTTTTGACATCCAAGCTATGGAGCATTATGCGCGCCAGAAGTGGATTTCTCAGTAAAGAAGACAGGCAGAGTAATGGACTGGTCCAAGTGGAACTCTGAAACCACCTTTGCATAAATTCCTATTTGTCCTGAGCCCAACTTTATCATTGTGAGGGAAGGTGTATCAGACAATCTAGCAGCAGAGGGTCTGAAACTGAACGGGATTCTACCTTTTTGCTCTTGCACCAGAGGGAAAACCTTTACAGTTTCATAGGTATTTCAAGCTAGAGAACAATTAGTCCATAATGCTTGCCTTTTAATCTTTATCTATAATTATATATATTTATTATCTGACATCACTTGATCCGAGTTGTTTTTGAATATATCCACATTTGGATTCTCTACTACAAAAGTAAGAAGAGTATTCCATATTGAGATTGATCTTACACTGAACCAATTTTTCCTCCTTAATGAGTTCCATTTTTCAATCAGTGACTGTTTATTATGTTTACGACTACTAAGTCTGAATTCGGATTCAATTAAACCCATTCCCTCAGTAAGTACTGAATCTTGTAGTAGGCCATAAATGAGGCACAGGTCTCCCCTTAGCCTTCTGTATCTTACGGTATACAATTTCAAGTCCTTTAGCCTATCCTCGTAGGATTTCCCTTTCATCCCTACTACTGCCCTACTAAATCGTCTCTGGACTCTTTCCATTTTGTGTATATCGTCCTTTATGTATGGGGACCATACTTGTATGCAATACTCAAGATGTGGTCTCACCATAGCACTATACAATGGTAACAAAGCCTCCTCTGTCCTACTTGCCACATGTCTAAATATACAATTTAGATTCTGGTTTGCCTTTTTAACTTGTTTGTTACACTGCAATTTGAATTTTAGATCTGGGGTAATGAGTAGACCAAGGTCCCTTTCTTCTATAGTCTGGTGCAGTGTTTCATTCGCCAATTTATATGAAAAATGTGGGTTATGTTTTCCCAAATGCATTACCTTACATTTGTCATTATTTAGTGTTAATTATCTCCCATAGGCCCAGTTTGTAACTTCATTTAGAAAGTTTTGCAGGGTATTACGTTCATCCTTTTTGTTGATAATGGAGCCTACATGGCAATCATCTGCAAGCTTTAGCAGCCAAGTATTATCTTTGTTCGATTTTAGAGAAGAAATATATTAAATAAACAAGGACCCAGCACTGATCCCTGGGGGACACCACTAGTCACATGTGCCCATCCCGATAGTTCCCCATTTATGACAACTCTTTGTTTCCTATTCCTAAGCCATTTTATTATCCAATTTACAATGTTTGGGTTCAAATTTGCTTCCCTTAGGACGTTGATAAGTTCTAAATGTGGAATTTTATCAAATGCTTTTGCAAAATCTATGAACACTAAGTCCAGCTGCCTTTATCAATTTCTTCAGTAACCTTATTATAAAAGGTCAATAGGTTGGTTAGGCATGATCTTGATTTGGTAAAACCATGTTGGAAATTATAAGTAAGTTTGCTATGATTTATATGTTCCAAAATAAATTCCTTAAACTGTTCTAGGAGTTTCCCCGATTAGTGATGTAAGACTAATGGGACTAAAATTTTCAGGCTTGTTCGTAGGCCCTTTTTTGTGTATAGGGACAACTGTTGCGACCCTCCAATCATTTGGAACTTCCCCAATATCTAATGAATGCTGGAATACATTAGTCAGGGGTAGATAGATCTCATTTGCGAGTTCCTTCAATACCCTTGGATGAATGTCATCTGGGCCAGGGGATTTATTAATATTTATTTTTTTAAGTTTATCTAAAACATCTTTGGGCTGAATTACAAATCTACCAGGCATGGAACCATCCAATTCTTTTATTTCACCATGGAAAGCAGTATTGAAAACTGAAGAGAAATATTGATTCTGGATATCTGCTGTTTCATGTTTATTTGCTACACAACCAGACTGCGTAGTAAATGGGCCTATAGTCTTTGAATTGCCTTTAGTTTTGTTTATATAAGAAAAAAAGGATTTCTTGTTGTCCTTCACCCTTGATGCTAATTTTAGTTCAAATCGGGGTTTTTTTTTTGTCTTATTGTAGTTGTTATTGTTTTTAGTAAATCTCTATATTTCAAATTAAGATGCATGAATCTTTTTTGAATTTGCTTATATAATTTTTTTTTTTGTTAAAGTTTTTATTTTAGGGGACATCCATCCTGGTGGAGGTTTATTTTTTGATTCATACTTGTTTTTGGTAGGAAAATTTGCTTTAATAAGATCCTTCAATTTATTAGCCAATAAATGCCATTTAGCCTCTACTGTTAGGTTTGTAAATAAAACCTGCCAATCCCAGCATCTTTTGATATTTTTCATGTTTTCAAAGTTAGCGTTGGTGAAATTTAAGACTCTAGTTATACCAGTAGCTGTCATGGATTTACTATTTGTAATTTGAAAATTTACAGTATTAAGATCGCTGTTACCTAATGGTGCTTTAACATTAATTTGAGTTACACAATGGGCAATATTTGTTAGTATAAGATCTAATATTCTGTTGCCCTTAGTATTATGTTGGACCAGTTGTTCCAATCCTATTTCATTCAATAACTCCACATAACATCGATCAACTTTAACTGATGCAGATGCATGGTCCCAGTTAACACCATTTAAATTAAAATCCCCCATAATTACATAATTGTTTGATGGGTCAAGGTTTTTAAGATAATGTAATAATTTTCCATCATTATCAGGATTCATGGAAGGAGGTCTATATACTAGACTCAGGATAAATGGTGGGCCTATCTGGGATTTTATTCTTACCCAAAGAGTTTCAAGATCAGTATCATCAATTATTTCTTCGCTGTCAATTGACTGATGGACATATATAGCTACCCCTCCTCCTTTTCTGTACTCTCTATTTTTGAGATATAGATTGAATCCCTGGATATTTTTATCCCAGGAATTGCTAGCATCCCACCAATCTCAGTAATAAGGGCAATATGAATGTTATTCATCCCAAGGTATAGTTTGAACTCATCAAACTTATTTGTTAAGCTTCGTGCATTTAATAGAACCCCGTTCCAACCATAATCATTTATTTTGTCGTAATTTTGTAAATTTTCTATTTCGGGGGTAAAGCATTGCGCCCCCCCACACCCAGTTTATATGAAATGCTATTACCCTATTGATTTTGTTAGCCATCATCCTGGTACTAATCTGACTAAGATGTAGACCATCCCTTTTATAACATTTAATATTTTTGAAAGTCTGAGTATTATCCATAAATCCTATGTTTTCTATCATACAAAATTGTCTTAGCCAAAAATTCAATTGCTTAGCTTGTTCATTTTTGTATGTCTGATTTCCTAGTAACGGTATAATACCGGACAAAATATCTCTCTCTCTCTCTTTCATCCTTAAAACAATTTTTTATAGTCTTCCTGGATTTCTGTCAGGGCACATTTAGATAGATCATTCACTCCAACATGTAGGATGACTAATGGTTTATGTGTGTTTTCAAGTAACCCATCTAGTAGTCTGACAATATCTCTGGTTTTAACCCCTGATAATGAACTTACTGTTGTGTATGCCTTTCGCCCTTCACATACAATAGTATCAGTTCCTCTCAGTATCGAATCTCCTATGACTACAACATCTCTTTCTGTAGTTTTTTTTACATGTTTCAGCTGGAGGTGGTACACTAGGGTAGACATTTTTTGTAACAGTGTCTCTAGGGGTCTGGCTTTTTAGAGGTTCGATATTTTCATCTGCCAGTACTTCAAATTGGTTATATAAACTAATGGGTTGTATATAAGTTTTAAACACTTCACATGGAGTGGATGTATTAGGTTCTTGAACTTTATGGACATGGGGGAGGTTGTTACTTGTGGTCTTATGAGTATCATTTTGTTTTGAATTTACTTTCGTCATTCTCATCAATGATTTGCTGTTGAAATATTCGAGTTGGGGGGGGGGGATTTGTTTCTAGGGGTCTCTTTATTATGTGTTTCAAAGTGCTTAATACTTGCTTCCTTGACTGCACCATCAATGAACTGTTCCAGGAACGTTATTTCTTTCTGTGTTTCCAACTTCTCTTTTAGATTAGAAATTTCCTCTTGTAGTGTTGTAATCATTTTACTTTTTTCACGAATAAATTCAAGATCCGGAGTATCCTCCACATACATTAAACACTGTACACTTACCTTTCTCTTTTTATACTTCTGCCTTTTTTTGATTTAATCTGTGCCATGTTTGTAAATATTTCTTTATACACAGTGTTCAAACAATAAACTGTCTTTTAGACTACCCCAGCAAACTTACTGTCAAGGTCGCAGCGAACACAGCAGACATGTGCAGACGCGCGTGTCTCTGCGCTCATCTCCGTGCACTGCAACATGTGCCCTGCTCACAGCAGGGTTCTCTAATATAGCCAGTAATGCCCTGGAAGTTGATTTAGAGGGATCACAGTATTTGAGGCAAAATAGTGCAATAACTAATGATTTTAGCTGTTACATCTTCGTGCAAATGTCCAGATATGTTAGCAAAATGCTGAAATTGCTGTAGAAGGGAGTCAAGGAGCGAGCATTTGTAAAACGCGATTGCCTTCCCAGTATAGACCAAGTGACGGTCTCTCAGCCTGGATACTTCAGAAAGGTAGCAACCAGGGCTCCAACAGGCTTAAAATATAGTATCAAGTTGTAAAACAGAATCATTTTCATTCATATGTGAGACACTCAGAACAATTTAAAAATGGTATATTCTCCCTTATAAGCAGTTTACTGCAGCTCCCACAGCTGTTTTGCTACTGCAGCTAGCTAGTTATTTTATCTAGTTGGCTGCATAAGTTCTCTTACTGTTTGATTTTTTTTTTAACCACCCTCAGTATCCTAAGGACCTGGTAAGAGTACTGCAAGAATGCAGACTCTTAACTGTTCCAGAACCAGGCCTTGAGGTGAAAGGAGTGTATGCCTGGATACTGCACTCCTGTCTAAGGAAGATTCAGCAGGGAGTGAGTTGGAGGCAGGCGAATGGACTGCTGCAGGCCATTGAGAGAAGGAGAGAGTACCAGGCTTGCTTGGGCCAATCCGAAGCCACTAGGATCCTAGATGCAGGCTGTTAAGAGTTTCAGAATTACCCTAAGAATTAGGGGAAAAGGAGGGAATGCATCCAAGAACCTCCCTGACCAGACCAGGATCAAGAAGTCCAGAGGAGGCAATACCAGGACTGGAGCCTGCAACAGAACTGAGGAAACTGGAGACTGAGGGGAGAGGCAGACAGAGTCACTTCTGGGTGCCCAACTGCCTGAACACTGTGACTAGTACTTGTTTGTTCAGAGTTAACTCTGGCCTTGACAGATGCGACTACAGCCTCTGCCAGAACACTGTGTTTACCTGGCAGGTGAATTGCTGAAAGGCAGACTCAAGTAGAAGGCGACAGACTAATTTTTATAGCGCCTGCGAACCGAGTACTCCTGATCTGGCCACTGCAGTAGTGTCTGTTCGACTCCGTAAGTCTGTCCTCTTATGACAGGAGCAAATGTTTTGAGCCAGAAAAATTTCTCTGAGTTCCAAAAGAAATATGATTGACTGTGACTCTTGGAGAGACTAGGTGCCACTTACTGAGGCACTGTCCAGATGGGCTTCCCAGCACAGGGGGAAGGCATCTGTGGAACTGCTCTGTCAGACTTTTCAGCTTTGAAAATTGCTTCTTTCTGAAACCAGCAAGCTACAAGGAGACTGGGGGTGACGCATCCTGTATCTGAACCCTGGGAACACTGCAGGCACTGAAGTCATGTGTCCCAATATCCTGAGGAAATGTCAAAGTTACATGTTTTGCTCAGGACTGCATCATATACTGAACCAGGAGGGTTAATGATTCTAACCCAGTCAAGCACTTGCTGGCTGGTCATGCTGTCCCTGGATGAAGAAAACTGCCAATGAAGGACATCTTGAATTCTTGCTTGTGGAAGGAAGGCATATCCTACCTGGATGCTGGGAGGGTTCCAGGTGAGACTTTGTTTAGATTTACCCAGGAACCCAGAGACTACAGATAGAGCCCTGTAAGGGAAAAAACGGGGCTCCTTGATCTGACGAGGAGACTCTAGCAGGCTAATTGGCAACTTAGGTGTAGCTAGAGATGCCCAGATTCCTGAGGTGTGCTGCTACCACTGCCCAGCCCTTTGTAAAGACTCTTGGGGTGGAGGAAGGCCGAAGGGCTGCAGTGAGCCTGCCCTTGTGTGAGACCTCATTAAAGGTATATGGAAAAAAGGGGTCCCTTTTTAGACCAGGAAGGCTAGCCCATCTCCCTACTGTAAGGGCTGTATGAACAGTAACCGAGTGACCATCTTGAAATTGGGTTTTAACAGCAAGATGGGAAGCCACTCCCCAGTTGCCGTTTGTGTCAGGAATTCCGTGGAGTAGAGGCCCTTTCTTCTTTTCCTGGCCAGGGGCCCACTCCACCATTTGCAAAGCGAGAATGGTTTTTGCCTCCCACTCCAACAGTAACATCTGTGTTGGGGATACAGGCTTAGACACCTGGGTATGCATGCGGTATGCCCACACTAACTTCAGGCTTTAGACTGAAAAAACACCTCTGTACTGAGAGAAGGCTGGGAAAAAAAAAATCTGCCCCAATGCCCTCAGGAGGAATTTCCGTGGGGCAGGGGGCCTTGTTGCAGTGAGATGTTCTGGAATCGAACAGTAAGTTTTGATCACAAGGAAAACCCATGGCTTAAACTGGGAGTCTGAGGGTAAACCAGTAGTTCTAGGCCAGACAAAGTGCCTCAGAGAGACGGCATAGGCCATGACTCAGGAGGCATCATTCTTGTTGTCGTCCTGTGGAATTGGTACTACATAACTTCCAGACTAGGTTAGATGTATCCACCAACTCCTGCACCAGAACCAGGACAGAGTTCCGCAGTGTTTTTTTTTTGTTTGTTTGTTTTTTTTATATTTGGCCGAAAAGCCAAAAATGTTGACAAGCATCTGCGGGTAACTAAGAAATCTATTTTCTGGAGTCCTTATCCAGGGGTAAGGAGGACAAGGAGACACCAACTTTTTCACAAGCTGCCTGATGCACTATACTCACATGGCAGGGATGTACAGACAGGCACTCAGTATTGTTAAATAATTAATATATTTATTAACACTTTTAGACTGCTTGTAAACCATTGCCATAGAAGTGTGAGTTTGAAGCAGTTTCATGGTATTTTATTCATATTTTTTCATTATAGACAGGGCTTTTAGGAGGTGGAACCTTTAATTTCCCTATAATCTTTTCTTATCCTTATCCTCACCTTGGAAGGACTCCTGAGAAGAGAGGTCCAGGGTGTCCAATATGTTTTGGATAAACGAAGGCATAGCGGGAGAACCTCCTTGGCTACATAGGGTTCTAGACCCACCGCATCATAAAAATTCTTATATCATCTGTATCACCCTCACAGTCTCGGGGGCGAGAACTGTGGAAGAGTGTTAGCAGCTTCTGTAGGCAGGGGCATCATAAAATTATTTATCATCACTTGTATCACCCTCACAGTCTATGGGAAAGAGAGCTGCAGAAGACTGTTTGCGAGCCCCAGTAAAGAAAGAACCCATCTTTTGTAGGGTCTGAAACAGTTGCCATGCTTTTTCCATATTCTGCATACATGGAATACTGTGCAGACTTTGCGAGTACTTTGTTTTTTCTATATGCTTTAAGCTGCCTGTTGTCTCACTACTGGCTTTCCCAGGAGCAATGGGAGCATTTATGTCTAGACAGGGTTCCTTTTTAGCCACTTCATCAGCGGCTTGATAAAACTTCCTTCATCACTTCTATTATTTTTTAATTCATGAGGCACTTCATATTTGGAAACTTTATTTTTGGCTGTGATCTGGAGGGTTCCTCAGCACCTCCTTACATTTTTATTACTTTTGTATGGCCGCTAGTTGGAAGCCTTTGATATGTCCTCAGCCATAATAATCAAAGGTTTGCCTGCTAAGTTTGCCAATTCAAGCAAAGCAAACCAGTCCTAGACCTTACGAACTGAGTGCAGGTTTCTGTGAAAACGCCACCGGCCAGTCCTGCCCCAGTTAATTAGCTCTGACTGTTGGGGGCGTGGCTTGCAACCGAGCTGAATGGACGCTTGGGCTCTGTGCTCCCTGGAGAACCCCACTAAAATACCACATTATTCGGTTCCTTTCTATGTACGGCACGATTATACAGAGTTTTAGTGAAGTATAACTACTTGACCATCTAGTGATCTGTCGATCGAGTCTCGAGCTGCTGAGTAATGTACCTTTTTTTTTTTTATCCGCTTCATTATCTCAGCCGCGAGGCCTTGCACGTCTTCATGACCTTTTGGTTGGAGCCAGCCACAATGTCAGTGGGATCAGAGGGGAATCTTTCAGAAATCAGGCAGATGTTTGCCGAGATTCTGCACCAGATGGATCACCTGGACATAGCCACAAAGAAAAATACATCAGACATTGTGGATCTTTCTCAGAGGGCTAGTGTCACAGAGCATAGGCTGGCTGAAATGGAGGACAGCGGGCATAAGATGGGAGCCAGGCTCCAAGAGCAAGAGAGGACGATCAATCTAATTTGGTCGAGAGTAGAGGACCTTGAGAACTGCCGCCATCGGAGCAATCTGCAGTTTGTTGGGTTCCCTGAGGGCTACGAAGGGCTAGATGCTATTTTGTTCCTACAAAAGGTGCTACCTCTAATTCTGGACTGGTGCGGTGGGGCCCCTCCTGAAATCGATAAGGCTCATAGGTCGCTTGCTCCTCGGCCTATAGCTGGGGCCTGTCCGCGCACTATTCTCACCCGATTCCAAGAAAGGGAACATATCACTAAGCTTGCCAGAGAAAAAAAGGATCTTTCCTGACAAGGTCATCGTATACAGATCTTTGCGGACTATTCACAAGAGGTTACCATGCGACGCAGGGCCTTCACTCCAGCTCGCAGAGTCTGTGCTGAACTCAGGCTTGAGTACTCTCTTCGCTATCCTGCATCCCTCAGAGTAAACTTTAATGGCGCCCCATGACTGTTTGACAACCCCACATCCGCTGAGAACTTTTTGGCGGCACAAGCTCCTAAACTTAACTGGGGTAAGTTTAAAGAGATAGTCAGCCCTGGAGCCGTAGCCACCTCGCCACAACAGATGGAAACGGGACGACAGACGGCTGACCCTGTAACCCCAAGCCCCTTGCACTTGCAGTCACCCAGTCGTACACCTTCTAAGAAACTTCCTGGCAGCAAACTGAGGAACAGACGCAAGGCAAGGATTGAAGGAGCACACATAGATAAGACGCTCCGGCTTCGCAGCGATAGCCCTGACTCGGTTGCCTCGCACAGTATACTGGACAAGAGCAATAACCAATTCCTCACTTTAATGGATCTTCCGACAGATGTCCCTCCACAGGACGTGCCTAAGCCTCCCAGGAACTCACCTAAAAAGAACTGTAGACCCCAGCCAGCAGAAAGCCTTTCTTGGGCGGATTTGGCAAGTGCCCCTTCTCCCGAGGCATCCACGAGCATTGAACAAGCCCTTGCCGGAGGTAGTACTACTGAATCTAACCTTGTCATAAACTCTGTGGGCTGAAACTGAACTTGATACCCATGCTTCTGGTTTGGTTCTCTTACTGGTCACCGATAATCCGGTGACACCACCCGGTTGCATCTGTTTAGTATGCCGCATATACCCCCGTCCTGGGGGCAGTAATACTGTATTAACAGAGGGGCTGGCTTAGGGCCGGGTAAGCTGCTATCTAGCAAGTAAAGTTTATATGACCCCTTTACGGTTTCGCATGCCCAGTTGCTTGACCTCCAGCAAGGGCCTTTATGCCTGGCCTTGGTGTATACTTGCAGGCCTGGGCAGCCATCTTCCCCCTTTGCCCAGCTTATCCCCGGTTGGGGAAGGGCTCAAGGTCATGGCTCTACTTAAGCTACATTCCTGGATAGTAGCTGTTTAGACTGTACAAGATGGAAGGTTTTACAGCATCTGGTTAAGTGGGGGAGGGCTGGAGGAATTTGGAGCTCTAGATGATACCCTCTCGATGTATTTTACAAATTTCTCACCCTCCAGCGACCGCTGCTGTTATCTGGGCTGGGTACCAGCCGATATTCGCAGTAGGTGCTGGTCTCATGTAGATGGGTTTACAAAGGGATGGTGAGAGGGGGAGGGGTGTTATGTTAAATATTCTATTGTCGTTTCTACATGTGTTTTTCAATTTTGTATTTTTAAAAGGTTTATGTTACTAAGTGGTCTATGTGCGCCACCTAGAGTTGTTTCTGAGTATGGCAATCCGAGGGAAGAGATCAGTTTTCACACTGGTGTAAGGGAGATGAATACGAGCCAACAACCCGCCATAGCTATACTATAGCCCTGCCACAGGTTTTTTGTTTGTTTCATCCATATTCAGCCATGGTGCACTCCAAAGCAGATGGAAACTAAATTAATTTCTTGGAATGTTAGGGGACTTAATTCCCCAGTTAAAAGGAAGAAGGTGCTTTTGCATCTAAAAAAAAATTGAGCCCCCTCATAACGCTCCTCCAAGAAACAAAGCTTTCCTCTGTGGAGGCGAAGAAACTAAAACAAGGGTGGGCTGGTGAAGGGATACACAGTGTGGCAGAACTGCACAAGCGAGGAGTCTCTATACTGCTCCATAAAAAATTTGGCTGGAAACTGATTAGACACATTCATGATAAAGATGGTAGCTGGGTCATGGCAGAGATGGCTACTCCAGAGAGCTCATTGATCCTAGTTAACTTATATGCCCCCAATCAAGATTGCCCTCAATACTTTCACACCATAAACCAAACCTTTTCTGAGTTTAACCCTAAACAAGTTCCTGTATTAATGGGGAGGTGACTTTAATTTGACATTAGATCACCTACAAGATACGAGTAATAAGTCCCCTGAACCCCATAGACAAGCTAAGGGAGCTGTTCTGGGACTCATGAGCGAGCATGTGCTGCTGGATGCCTGGAGGGCACAGCACCTGGGGAATCATGATTTTACTTATTTTTCCTCAACTCATGGGTCTTCTAGTAGAATTGACCTCTGGCTTATCTCCTCTCGGCTTTATGAATCAGTTGTCCACTCATATATACATCCAATCATCATTTCCGATCATACACCCCTACAGCTCATGATCAGACAAGGGCAGGTGTCTCCCCCAACCTCTACCTGGCATTTAGATCCCCTCCTGCTGGAGGATTTAGAATTTTGCGAATGGCTAAGCCCTGAAGTGGTGAAATACTGGGAGCATAATGATAATGGTGAGGTCTCGGACTCGACCCTTTGGGAGGCCTTTAAGGCTACTATTCGGAGCAGAATAATTGCCTTCGCTTCTGCTAGGAGACATCACTGAGAGGCTGATCAAAGAGCTCTAGAGAAACAACTGTACATATTAGAATCTCAGTATAAGGTGCTCAACTCCCAAGCTCCCTCTGAGACCTTGCTTGCCCAGCTGATAAGTACCAGAATCTCTCTCAATGCTCACCTCACTCGGCAAGCCGAGCTGAACCTATGAAGAATACGGCATGCTTATTGGGAAGGGGGGGGAGAAGGCTAACAAACTCCTAGCCTACCACCTGAAACACCAACAAGCTTCCCGAACAATACATGCTCTAGCAGATAAGCAAGGGGCAAAATGCTATTCCCAAAAAGGAATAAATGAGATTATGACTATTTTATGAACAGCTTCATTCATCTCCTCATCCTCCTGACTTGCCTAAAATTCAAGGTTTCTTAGCTACATCACCTATCCCTCGAATTCCAGAGAGGGACTCCCAAGCTTTGGAAGTCCAACTCTCAGAAGAAATTATGGGAGCTGTTAGATCTATGAACCTCCACAAGGCCCTTGGTAAGGATGGGTTGCCCATAGATTTCTACAGATCCCCAGGAATCAATCTGGCCCCATATTTAGTCCAAGCATTTCGTCACTCCCTCTCGATTGGCAAACTCACTCCCACTCTGAGAGAAGCTACCATAACGGTTCTTCCAAAGAAGGTGAAAAACCCGCTGTCCCCTAGTAGTTACCACCCTATATCACTCATTAATGTGGATGCTAAGATCCTGGCAAAAGCTCTAGCCATCAGGCTCGAACCTCTCCTTCCGGGCTTAATCCACCCTTCACAGGCTGGTTTTGTTAAGGGCCGTCTAGGGTCCAATCACCACAGAACTCTAATCTCGTTGATGCACCTTGCTAGAGCCTCCAAAACGCCCTCTGTAGCCTTGGCCTTTGATTTCGAAAAGGCGTCTGATCCGGTAGAGTAGCCCTTTCTCTTTCACACACTCTCTACTATGGGTATGGGCCCCAACTTTATTTTCTGGATTAATCTCCTATATGCCTCTTCCATGGCCTCTGTCCTAACCAATGGTATCTTGTCTACGCCCTTTCAACTACAGAAAGGTACTAGGCAAGGCTGCCCCCTTTCCCCCCTTTTATTTGTCCTAGCTATTGAACCCCTTGCCATCGCTCTCTGGGAATCCGCTCGGATCCCTGGAATACGGGGGGCTCCGTATACTAAACTTTCTTCTATGCTGATGACCTTCTCATCTCTACAGAATACTCCCCTCAAGTGATAAAGGATATTTTCACCATTATCGCTGAGTTTACCCAGATATCAGGTCTTAAGCTAAATCAATCCAAAACTGAGGTCCTCCCATTGAATTCAGTTTCCACAGGGGAGACCTTCACTGCCTTAGGGCTAAAATAGTCCCCCAATGGTATTAAATATCTGGGCATCATTCTACACCCAAACTTAGACAAAATGCTCTCTATTAACTTTTCCATCCTTTTAGACTCACTCAGATCAGATATAGACAGATGGAGGGCCTTGAGACTGTCGCTGACTGAGAAAATCGACTCCATAAAGCTCATGGCAACACCGAAAATGTTATATGTTTTGGCTCACTTACCAGTGCCCATCCCCCAGAAACAGTTTCAAAAAATGGAAAATCTTATGGGTAACTTTTTATGGGAAGGGTTCCGTCCCAGATTTAGTAAACTAAAGTTAAGGCAACACTGGAGTAGAGGTGGGTGGGGACTCCCTTGGTTACAAGGGTACCACATGGCATACATTTCGACTCAGATGACCAAATGGTTCCCTAGGATAGGGCTGGCCTCCCCTTCCTGGCTATCATTGGAAGCTTCCTTGTTGAATGCTCCCTCCCACGCAGTAGCCCTATGTGAAAAAAAGTCTCCCCCTTCCGGGTCCTCTCCTGCTATAACGATTTCAGTTCAATACTGGAGGAAATCTCTTGCCCTTCTAGTCCAAAACCTGACCCCATGGGAATTCACTCCCTTGTGGAACAACCCTGTTATTTAGTTAGAGAAGCATATGATTTACTGGCAGTTCTGGGAGAATCAAGGTATTACCTTGATACAGGATCTGTTACTTCCAGGGTCCTATTCCCTTGACTCCTTTGAAGGCCTGAAAACTCACTTCCATCTTCCCATTACCCACTTTTGGAGATATCTCCAAATCAGGGGCGCCATCGCCCATTTACCCAACGCCCCACTCATAAAGGCGATCCCTCCGGTTCCCCACCCCATGAGTTTATGGGGTAAGCTCCATAAACACAGAGCAAGCAAGATTTTACATGGCCCTCAGGGATGCCATGGAAGACCCTACCCGGTCTGCTAAATTACAGTGGGAATCAGATCTACAATGCTCGATCTCGGATCGGCAATGGGCGGACTAGAATCCACAGTGCCTGTAGAGACGGTCACTCCCGCCATATCATGAACAAAACCCTTCATAGGTGGTATCGAGACCCTACTAAACTCAAGCAGATGGGTCTTATCCCGGCCGACAATTGCTGGAGATGTGGCAACCAAGGAGCTAACCTCTTTCACATCCTCTGGTCTTGCCCCTCCCTTCATCTCTTCTGGTTATCCATCCAGAATATGTGTCAACAAATATTCCCCAGGATCACCCCGACCCCTCTATTCTTCTCTTGGGGTGTGGAAGTTTGTCCACACCGAAACATTCCCAAGGGGCTAAATGGATCACTGGTACAGGGGCTATAGCCAAAAGATTAATCCCTATGAGATGGATATCCCCGGATGTCCAGACTTTTCAGGATTTCCTTCTGGCTGTCGGCCAAGGTGCTATGTTGGAGAGACTCTCTAGCTTTGCTGGGGGCTTAATCCCTCAGTTTGAAGAATGCTAGCAACCTTACCTTAGCTCGAAATACTGTCATGATACCTCTCCGAATGCTATGTTACAAGACTCTACACTTGGCTCGGGAGGAGGTTCTCCAACCTCCTCACCTCCTAACTCTGTCTCCCTTTATAGGATATAGATATGATATATAATTGTTCCCTCTTCCCTTAGTTCGGATTGCCTTTCCTGTATATAGTTCTTACTAGTGTGCATACGACTATCAGGTTGCACCACATTATACCCCAATCTGTAATTATATATCTTGGGTCTCTTTTGTGCACTTTATACCATCATAGAATAAAATGCCGTGGTGTTTTATGTCATGTTATTTGTTGGGACCTGGTTTTGTCACAATTAGTATTGCTCGGTATCAACCTGTCATGATATTCACTTTTTAACTAATGTGACTGGATGTTTCATATAACACCAACGTATCATGTGTTAATGCACTTTTGTTTTTCGTTTATCTTTAGAAATCTGGTCATACTAAATGCTGTGGTATGATCTTAGATCCTGTATGTTCTCCTTGATCTTGTAGTGCCTTTCCTTCAATTAGCAATAAAATCTTTAACAACAAAAATTAAGTTCCGTCTGTTGCCAGTGCCTTTTTTTTCCCTCCGTGGTTGTAGAACTGGAATCTATACCAGTGCCAATCTTAATAGAAAACCCAGCAATACTTGGCAACTGCCACAGGTGGCTGCTGGACCCTTACAGACAGTCCTGTGACAGATGATACCTTAGGCCCAGTTTTTTTTTTTATTTTCAGTTTCCAGTCAGCACTCCCCCAAACCACCCAGCTGTGGGCTCCTACCTAGTAGTGCCCCAACCACCCATCTAAGGAATTCCAGTCAGCTAGCACGGGCTGCTCCAACACTTCAGCTAAATGCTGCTTACCACCCAGCACTGTCCAACGACCCAACTTAAGAGTTCCTGGGCGACACTGGTCTAACATTCCAGCTAACGGCTTCCAGCCAGCACTACCCCAACCACCCAGCTCAGGGCTCCCAGCCATTACTGCTCTATTAATCCAACTTACAGCTCTGCCAGCTAGCACTGCTCCAACAACCCAGGTAATGGCTTCCTGCCAGCCAACACTGTCCAACAACCCAGTTGTGGACTTTCTGCCAGCACTATTCCAGTCCCCCGCCCCAAAGCTCCCAGCCAGCACTGCTCCAACATTTCAGCTAGGGGCTCAACCTTTCAGTCAGCACATATCCATCTCATATAGCTTACTTAGCTCAGGCTTTACAGTCAGCACGTCTCTCCCCCTCCCCGAACTGGACTCACAGCCACCACTCTCCCCAGCACAGGGCTGCTTGCTTCAGCACCAGAAATTACTTTATTTTCTTGACCTTTGTTCTGTGTCTTAACAGGTAACCCTTGTTCAATTTACTCTATTAATCTTTGCCTTCCCTTTTTATGTATCCCTCTGAATGTACCAATTCACATTTCTGTCATTTGTCTGACACAAATATCCTCTTTCCTCTGACCCACCAGGCATTTCTAGGGGGAGCTGTACTGAAGGGGGAGACGGTGGGCACAGGGTGGAGGAGATGAGACAGGGAAATCCCAGTGGGCAGGGTACTGGAGGGCTTGAGGGCACTGAGGGTGGACAAGGCGTCTGGGCCAGATGGCATACACCCCAGGGTACTAAGGGAGCCGGCAGAACCATTGGTAGACCTGTTCAATGCCTCCCTGGACTCGGGGAGTGTAAATCAGGACTGGAGGATGGTGCACTCAGTACCCCTCTACAACAGCGGCCCTAAGGATAAGCCAGGAAACTACAGACCAGTAAGCCTCACATCCATCGTGGGAAAGCTGATGGAGACAATCCTGAAGGAGAGGATGGTTTCCCTCCTAGACGCTAAGGGGCTGCAAGACAGCATGGGTTTGTCTCAGGCAGATCCCATCAGACCAACCTGGTGGTGTACTATGACTGGGTAACCAGGCAATTAGATAAGGGCCATGCAGTGGATGTCCTGTACCTGGACTTCAGTAAGGCATTTGATTTGGTGCTGCATGGGAGGCTAGGAAGTAAGCTGGAAGGCACGGGGGCAGGGGGCGAAGATGGTAGGATGGCTAGTGAAATGGCTGCAGGGGAGACAACAGTGGGTGGTGGTGGGAGGGGAGCTCTCATCGCCCAGGGCAGTGACAAGTGGAGTGCCACAGGGCTCTGTACTGGGGCCACTGTTTGAGATCTTCACAGCAGACATCTCATCAGGCATCAAGAGCAAGATCAGCCAGTTTGTAGAGGACACCAAGATGGGAGCAGTAGTGAATGGCTTAGGAGGGTGGCAGGGGTTGCGGGATGATCTGGCAAAATTGAAGGCCTGGTTGGACACTTGGCAGCTGGGGGTTCAATGCCACGAAATGCAAGGTGCTGCATTTGGTGCAAAAAAAAAGGAGGAGCTACCAGCTTTGGGGGTTAATTGCCAAGATAGAGGAGGAGGAGGAGGAGGAGATGGATCTGGGGGTGATCATAACGGAAGCAATGAACAACTCAGCACAGTGTAGAAAGGCAGCTGCAAAGGCTAACAGAATGCTGGGTTGTATCGTAGACCCCAAGGGGAAACAGAGATCCAGTGTCCTGCTGCATCAGGAGGAGCCATCTAGGTCCAGGAACTGGGAGCATGTAGCAGTGCCACATGGTTTCCAGACACAGGACCTGCTGTTTCACTGTATTTTGCAGTTTGGATTACAAATACTCCATTTTGAGAGGTTTTCTGCCATTTAAGCAATTGTATGGCCAGTGGAGTTGAGGGGCGTGTGTGTGTGGGGGGGGGTGGAGAATGAGCACATTGCTGTTGCTCTATTTAAAGTGCACCAACATTGGCCAACCTGCAGCAACATCTATAGGCCTGCAGTGATTCTACACTAGGGCTGCCATGGGGCTGAATATTTCCCCAAAAACCACGAACAGTAGGGCTCCTGAATATTCGAGAGCCCTTTTTGAATAGGGGGACTACTCGTATTCAAGAAAGAGTATTTGGCCACCCATAAAATAAAAGAAAAAGCCACCCCCAGTCCCAAACCAAGTAAATGTAACCCCCATCAAAAGCCCAATCCCACTCTTCTCCCTCCAGCATCCACAATTTGTTATATTATTTACAGAAAATCACTGATGGGCAACTGGCTCAACCCACCACCATCTTACTTAATGTAAGCTGCTTGACAGCATAAAATATAATATATACTTATTTGCTTTTCTCTCACCAGCACTCAATTCTCAATATAACTCATGAAGGTGACACAGCTCAACCTGCCCTCCTCCACGACCAGCTGCCTTATCATGAAATTAACTAAGTGTAGAAAGATTTGCAAAGTAGGGGGAGTGGCTTAGCTAGAAGGAGCCAGGTTAAAACCAGATTTAAACACTGCCCTAGATAGCTTCTGCCAGAGAACAGACAGAACACCAGGAGGAAGGAGCTACTGGTATAACTAAACTTCTCTACTGGGACTATATTGCCCTCCTTCCCACCTCACCTAAACCAGTTCTACTTTTATAGGCACAGGATTTAACTGACAACAGGAACTTCCTGTTTGGAAGCAGGAAGTGAGTGATCACAGAGCCACAAAAGACTCACCGTCCTAGAAGGGCAAGAGTAGCTCTCCGCCCCAGGTGCTGGAGGTCTGACTCTGAGCAAGTAAGGAGACTACTGGGAAATACAGGAACTTCTTGTCTCAGAACAGGAAGATCAGGAACTAAAAGGGCGCAGAGGCAGTAAATAGGGAGAGAAAAAAAAAAAAAGAAATAAACAGAGGAAAGAGCAAGTATTCCAAACAACAGTTAGGGGGCCAGAAAAAAAGACATGATGGGAGTGGTGCAGTGCAATGGCTGCGGAGCAGCAGTCTTCCGTGAGACGTTCTGGAGGATGCAGTGTTGTCCCATCTGCAGGCACCTCTCTGGGCTGAGGGAGAAGGTTGCTCATCTCCAGGCTGAGTTGGCCAGGATTTGTGGGACCTCCTCTCCCACCCAGGGACCACCATGGCCACTGCTGCTGTCTCAGAAGTTGCCAAGAAAGAGGAGCGGTTGGACCACAGTGGGCTCAGGGAAGGTGAGGGTGGTGGAACAGAGGCGCATCCCTCCAGTTGTACCTCTCCACAATTTCTATACCATTCTGGAAAAGTGTGGTTCCTCTATGGAGGGACCCACAGTGGAGACCAAGGAGGTTGCTGGGAACCTCCACAAGGGAGACTCACAGGAGGGTGACATGGGACCCCACAGGAGAAGGAAACAACTCCTGGTGGGGGACTCCATTGTTAGGAAGGTAGAACTGGGGGAGGAAGGGGAGAGGGAGTTAAGGTGCCTGCCTAGTGCCATGGCTTGGAAGGACAGGGAGCGAATCCTCAGGATCGCAGGAGCAGCTGCACAGGGAAGGGAGCTGGATGTCATTGTCAATCTGAGGACAAATGATCTGGATAAGAAAGGGATCAGAGCAGTGCAAGAAGCATTTGTGGAGATGGGGAGGGGCCTTAGACAAATAGCACACACGGTAACCTTCTCGGAGGGGCTGCTTGTCTATGGCATGGGTGAGGCTAGGGTGCTCCACACCATGGGATTCAATCAGTGGTTGAAAAACTGGTGCAGAGCTCAGGGATTTGGCTTCACTGGGGACTGCGGGTCCACCTGGAGGGATGCAGGCCTATACTGGTGTGATGGTCTGCATTTGTCCAGAAGGGGAACCAGGATCCCAGGTGATAGGTTTAAATACTTCATTGGCAAGCATTTAAACTAGCCAAGGGGGGAGGCACTGGAAAGGAGCAGGGAAATCCTAGCTGCCCCCCCCCAAAAAAATCAGGGTACTAAGTGAGGTAGACACCAACCTAGAGATGTCAATAGGGAGAAGCACATGGGTAAATGGAGAAAGGAACAAATGCAATAAGGACAGGGATGGGGCAAAAAGGGGTAAGGCCACCAAGAAATAGAGGGTAATGAGTACCAATGCCTGTAGTCTGGGCAACAAGCTCCCAGAACTGGTGGCCTTGATGGAAGAGGGATGCCTGGATATCGTAGCAGTCACAGAAACATGGTACACAGAGAACCATGACTGGGATGTTAACATACCAGGGTACACAACCTACAGGAGGAGCAGGGGGTGGGGAGTAGCTCTCTATGTAAGGGAAGGGATAAAAGCAACTGAACAAAATAGTAAACAGGGAGGAGACACTGTGGGTCACCTTAGAGACTGGAAATAGCACCACAATCTGCACAGGGGTTGTATACAGACCCCCATGTCAGGTGGAGGGAATGGACAAGAATATGATAGAAGGCATACTTAGAATGGCAGAGAAAGGGGAGATACTGTTGATGGGGGCCCTTAATATGCTAGATGTTAATTGGAGCACCTTTGCTGCAGCCACATACAAAAGCAGGGCCATTCTTGATGCCCTTCAGGTGGCATGCCTCAGACAGCTAGTTTTGGAACCTACTCACGAGGGAGCAATCTTAGACCTCGTACTCTCAAATGAGGACAGTGAGAGGATCTCAGATCTAGAAGTGGGTAGCCATTTGGGAACGTGTGACCACCTAACAGTGTGGTTCATGATAAACTCAGCTACAGAGTCAAGCCACACAAAAGTGAGGGTCCTGGACTTCAAGAGGGCTGATTTTGGCAAGATGGGAGACTGCCTTAGAAAAGCACTAGCAAACAGGCTAGAAGGAGGGGTGCAGCAACAATAGGGAAATATCAAAACTGCCATCACAGAGGCAACAAGCCTTTGTTTGAAGCAAATAAACAAATCAAAACGAAAGAAAAAGCCACTATGGTTCTCAAAAGAGGTGGTGGTGAAGGTTAGGGAGAAAAACATAGTATTTATGAAGTATAAGGAAACACAGAAGGAGCAGGCAGAGAACTGTACCAGTTAAGGCAGAAGGAAGTAGGGAGGGTAGTCAGAATAGCAAAGGCCCAAACTGAGGAAAAGATAGCCAACTTGGTTAAGAAGGGTGATAAAACCTTTTATAGGTATATCAGGGAGCGTGGAAAGACAAAGGGAGAGATAGTGAGGCTGAACTGAATGGACAGTGGGTGGGCAGACAGTGACATTGAAAAAGCAGGGATACTGAATGAATACTTCTGTTCAGTATTCACAAAAAAGAAAGTGGGGGAGGTGCCAAAACCAATTAATAGAAGCACTCGGGGGGGGGGGGGGTTGATCCCAGTTCTTTCACAGAAGAACGGGTTCTGAAAGAACTCCTAAAACTGAAGGTGGACAAAGCAATGGGGCCAGATGGAATTCACCCCAGAATTCTAAAAGAATTAAGCAGAGAACTAGTGACACCACTGACTACCCTTTTTAACAAATCATGGGAGGATGGTGTGGTACCTGAGGACTGGAAGATGGCTGATGTGATTCCCCTTCACAAAAGTGGGACCAAGACAGAGGCAGGAAATTACAGACCTGTCAATTTGACCTCTGTGGTAGGGAAAGTGATGGAATCACTTCTGAAGGAAAGAATTGTTGAGTACCTAGAGGCCAGTGGGGCACAGGACCCAAGGCAGCACGGGTTCACAGCGGGAAGGTCATGTCAGATGAATCTAATTGATTTCTTTGACTGGGTGACCAAAGTAGTAGACCAGGGAGGGGCTGTAGACATGGCCTACCTGGACTTTAGCAAGGCATCTGACACAGTCTCACACAAAAAATTAACAGTCACAGTAACCAGCCTGGGAGTGGGTCCCAGGGTGGTAGCCTGGGTAAAACACTGGCTGGACAACAGGACACAGAAAGTAATTGTAAATGGAGTCCACTCTGAAGAAAGAGAGGTTACTAGTGGGGTATCGCAGGATTCAGTACTGGGTCCAGTCCTTTTTAAGGTCTTTATAAGTGACATTACAAAGGAACTGGAAGGAAAAGTATGCCTCTTTGCAGACGACACAAAGATCTGCAACTGGGTTGATACACAAATAGGTGTGGAAAGAATGAGAAGGGACTTGGCAATGTTGGAGGAATGGTCAGAAGCATGGCAGCTTGGATTCAATGCAAAGAAGTGCAGAATAATGCACCTGGGAAACAAAAACCCAGGGGAAGATTACACAATGCGGGGGGAGGTAGTAACAACAACAAAAATGGAAAGGGACCCGGGGTAATCACATCAGATGACCTTAAGGTTGGCAAGTGTAACCCCTAGGTGGCGCTATCCCAAGGGCTACTACCCCGCCTGTTTGACTACAGACAGGTTCAGGGGCCTACGTCCTATGGCAGGTGCCTCCACCCAGAGGTCAGGGTTTGTAGTGGTTAGACTAACTTGGTTACAGCCCTCTGGGACACCGAGACCCCTTTTATTCCCTCTAGTGGCTCATACAGTACCCCGGAGTTACAGCCCCAATACCCTACATATACACACTGTTCACTCATATAGACACCACTTACCCTCGAGACCAATTCTGCAACACGTCTCTGAGGACCCCCTGTAAAATAAGGTTAAACAACATACACAGCAAAACACAATACTGTTTCCATAAGTACCAACACCACAGACAGTATATAGTATAACAACAACTTATCTGATTTATTTAAGGGGCAGTAACACGGGAGGGGGAAAATCAGGTTAATTGGTGGCATTAAATCACAGTACTGTGCACACATACAGGGTCTGAAAAGTCGCACTCTGGGTACCCAGGTTGGGGGGGGAGGGGGGCTAGCCAGGTCCACTGCCCAGGGTTGGCCGGCAGGTGCAGATGGGTGGGGCCCTGTAGAAGAAAATATATGCACAACACCCAATTGTAATCCGGAGCCGGATGGCTCAGTCCATGAAGCAGGGAAACAACAAGAATTAGATGACACACTTGTGATTGAAAACAGACTGCAGGAAAATATCCTGATTTGTACTCACAAATTCAAGCTGAGGACCGGATGGTAGATGTTCTTCCGGATTGCCAGAACAACAGGGCATGGAGACAAGGTCCTTGTGACTGGACCCCACTGCAGTTGACAGCAAACTTATTTAGTCCAAGCCAAGCTGGAGTTTGCGTCCAGCTTCAGCACACAGCACGGGGGATTAGAAATAGCGATTCTCCACAAGCACTACGCACATTCATATGTAAAAGGAAAGTACTATACCAAGCAGGCTGCTCCTCGATCCCAATCGCAATTACTGAAAAATATCTGGGAGCACACACAGCAGCTTCAGTTCCTGACAGACCGAGCGCGATTCAGCAATTTTTCCAGTCTTCTACAGGGTGAGCCTAGTTTCCACTCTTCAGACTTCCTTCTTTCTCCTCACAATCTGATTCAGTCCGAACTGGCACTTGCAATGGCTGCAGTCCGAACCTCAGGGCTTCTCACGCGCTTCCCGCGCGAAACTATACACTGCAGAAGCACACAGCTCCTTCTCTCTTCACTGCCACAACTGATGTGATCTTTCCAGTCACAGAGCAGGGTATTTCCTTTAGCTCCACACTATTCTGTTGGCTGATTCAGCTGTCACTCACAATAAGACTCCCTCTGTTGGTAGAAAAAGGCACCAAGGTCAAAACTACATTTCCCAGAGTCACTGCTCATACAGTCCCCTTGTGGCTGGCTCAAAATTAAGAGTTCAAGTTCTAATTCGTCCACAGGCTCCATTTTAGGGAACCCTTAACCCAAATGGCCCAGCACAGCAGTTTAGGTCCAAAATGGAGGGGTAACACACACAGAGTCCCAGCTGCAAGAAAGGCAGGTTAGACAAACTGCATTTTACTTAACACTCTAACTGGTTTCAGGCCATCAGTTACATATTTCATTTAGGCTCCCTCTGCGCTCTTAGCGACTGCAGAAATGGAGAGATTTCTCCGCAGCTCGGGCGGGATTCGAGCATTAAATACACAGCCCCCATACAAGCTAATTAAGTCTGCAAGCAGACAGCTCTTAAAGAGACAATGCGCAAGGCTCAAATAGCACTCACTTGGAACCACATTTAAACAGCTCAGACACGAACATCGCCCAGACTTGGAGCATTCAGGCAAGCTCCTGGAAGACTTTTGGGAACCCCCAATTGCAGGGGTTACACAAGCAATGTGAGAAAGCGGTGAGAGGGCTGGGGGATACTGGGATGTATAGGGAGAGGCATCACCAGCAGAAAACAGGAAGTTGTTATCCCCTGTACAGACAGTTGGTGAGACCCCATCTGGAGTACTCGTCCAGTTCTGGAGACCCCATCTCCGCAAGGACATAGCAGGATGGGCAGTTCAGAAGAGAGCAACTAAAATGGTGCAGGGTCTGCAAGAAGCCATACGAAGAGAGACTAAGGAGCTTAATATGTACGCCCTGAGGAAAGGAGGATGGGGGACATGATAGAAGCGTTTAAGTACCTCAGTGGAATCAACAAAGTCCAAGAGGGTAGCATCTTTCAGAAAAAGAGATGTGCAAGAACAAGGGGACACAATTTGAAGATAGAGGGGGACGGCTCAGGGGCAATGTGAGGAAGTATTTTTTCACAGAGAGGGTGGTGGATGCATGGAACAGCCTTCCTGAGGAGATTGTAGGGTCTAAAACTGTGGGAGAATTCAAGAATGCATGGGACAGACATAAGGCAATTTTTGTGAGGGGTAGGAAGAAATAGGCTGTTGGTTAAATAGGATCTGCAGCTTATCCTCTTGGTAGGGAAATGGGTAGACTAGGTGGGCCGAGCGGTCCTTATCTGCTGTCAAAGTCTATGTTTCTATGATTCTCATGAATGAAAGTACTCATGCTATAGTAAAATCAACTGCTCATGTAATCAGCTGGTTTTACTACAGCAAACGCATAAACGCTTTCATTCATGAGAAGGAGGTCTGCTGTGGAGGAGGGCGGGTTGAGCTGGTCACCTTCTTGAGTTCTCATATTGAGAACTAAGTGCTGGATGAGAGTAAGGTGCTATACTGGGGGGGGGGGGGAGAAGAAGACAAATTATACTAGGTGGCCGAATACCTTTTCCCAAATACTTGGCTGTCAAATACCGAATATTTGCGAAAAGGCATTTGCACAGCCCTGCTCTATACTTGCGGTACCCTGTGACTGAGATAAGGGAGCTCCCATTTGGGTCTGTTTAAAACTTAATATCAGGTGGAAAGGGGTAGATCTGACCTGCCTAGGATGGCACCTACGAAAGCAGTGTTTAAAGCTGACATTTGCACTAACCCTCTTTCTTGCAGGTAGTCGGTCGTTAAAAAAGCTATTATTCCGTTAAACTTGGGCTGGTATTGGCTCCTAATGTGGTAGAGAAGTTAGTGGTTTCCTTACCGAGCCCACCAAGAGATGTGCTTGTTTGCAGATCATTTGTTGGAGCAGTAATAATATTGCAGTTTTTTCTAACCTGTCTTCTTTGCAGCATGGACAGTTCTGTTTGTTTCCATCATCTTGGTCCTGGACTGCTTAAAATGGGCCAATCAGTACATTTGGGACTCTAAAATGGAGCCTGCCTACAGGGGCTTGGTGGAGAAAAACTTGTAGGAATTGTAGTTTTTGCGTTTTGGTGTCTAAAATAACCTGGAGGGGGAGCCCTTGTTGTGACTGACAGATGGATTAGCCAACCAAACCTTTTGGATCTTGGGGGAAGTCCCACACTGCTTGCAGTTTCAGTTAGATCTAAGTTGAGAAGTGAAGAAGTAACAGCTCAAGGTAGTTCGAGCAGCAATCCATAGTGGATTCATGCAGAAGAACTGTGGAAAGGCCTGAGTTTCGGCCCGCATGCCTGCCTGCTGTCCCCAAGAGGGAACTTGTGCCTTTTTCGGACTGAATCCGAACTTGGAGAGCGAAGTAAGCTGCTGAATTGTGAACAGGCTCCTACATGAAGACCGAAGATTTGCTGAATGCGATCAGCTTGTCTAGACCTCTCGGATTATGCAGAGACTCTGTAATTGCGACCGGAGAGCCTTTTGCCTGGTACAGTGGAATTTCCTTACACGTGAATGTGTTGTGTGCTTATAGTGGGTCGTGATTTGGTTCTGCACTGTGGTTTGAATCGTGTTCTGCTTGTTGGAAGCTGCGTTAGAATTTCCTTGCGTGTAAATGTGCTGTGTGCTGCTAGTGGGTCGCGATTTGGTTCTCCACTGTGGTGTGAACTGTATTCTGCTTGCTGGAAGCTGCATCCAGCCCCACGGACTGAATCCAAAATCATCTCCATTGGGCCTGGGCCTTGCCACACTGGACAAGCCAGACTACCTGCTCCACAGAGAAAGCCATTGACAAGAGACCTGCTTGGGGATCAGCCCCCTGCTCAACACTTGAACAGGAACGACGCCTCGGTGATTCGTGTGGGCCCGCTCCTCCGGGGACTCCAGCTCAACAACCTGCAGTCTCGATTTCGTCCGGCCTGTGTCCAGTATTGGGTATCGTGAGTAAACATCAGGGTAGCTCCCTGCAACAACAGCTAAATCTAAAGTGTTGTTATCTGATTGTCTGGTTGCTTTTTCTTTCACAAACCGAGCCCTTCAGCTCCGGATTACAAATAGTGTGTGTTGTGCATGTTGCTTTCTTCCATCACAGGGCCCCAACCAGCTGCAACATTCCTGGCTAACCCATCGTCTCCCTACCTGGGTACACAGAGGTGTGACTGTGTGGGGACTTAAAGAGTATGCATAACTGATTACTATAGCCTTTAAGCCAATAACCCGATTACACCCCTTCCTTATTCAAGTCCCCTGAATAAATCAGAACTGACTTTTTCTGAATTTAACCTGACTGTGGTTCCAGTTTATGCCAAGAGTACTGTACTGTTGCTATTTGCTGTGCATAACCTTGTTTAACAGGGTAGGTTTCAAAGTAAAAAAAATAACCTTGTTTAACAGGGGGTCCCCAGGGTCCAGCCAGAGGAACCAGCCCTGGTGGTAAGTGCAAACAGTGTGGGTACTTGTGTGGTGAACAAGAGGTACTGTGAAAGTGATTATCATATATTGCTCAGGCCACTAGAAGGGAAAGAAGGGGTTACAGTGTCCTGGAGGGCTGTGCCCAGGCTAGTTTGACCACTACCAACCCTGACCTCCGGGTGGAGGCACCCGTTGCAGAACCTAGGCCCCTTAACCTGCTACTAGCCAAGCAGGCAGGGGTAGTAGCCCATGGGATAGCGCCACCTAGGGATTATATGTATATTGTCTGTTTTTGGTTTTTTTCTGCCCCTCTGATGTGGAACCTTTGCAAACGAGCTTGCAAGCTCAAAGGTGTTACTCCGAGAATCAAATAAATACATAAATAAAAAGCCCTGCCATAGAGGCCATCACAATATACACAAATTATACACCGTCTGTTGGAATCTTTTGTCTAACTTTGTTAACTAATTGTTCCACCCCCTTTTACCCCACCCCCATAAAGAACACTTGAGGATCAGCATTACTAACATGGCTGCCAGAATTTTTCTTTTCAGAAGTTTCTCACGTGAATATCTACATCTGCTGTGTCCTGCTTGGTTGAAGAAATACCGGTTGGCACAATATGGGCTCATAAGGACACTGGCCAGGGAACCTCTCAGCCAATTATGGTGCAGAAAATTATCTGGCCATTTTATAAATCGCTTCTACAACCTCCACATGTCATTGTTGCTATATTTTTACAGCACAGCCCATCTGCACAACAGTAAGATGTTTGGGTATTGCTAAAACCGAAAAAATGAATGTGTAAATGTCATATTTTGCAGAGAAACTTCTGCGAGCGGATTGCTGACCTCAGCCTCAGAAAACTGCCTATTGTTTTTAAAACACTTACTTTTCAGTTTCAGTAAAAAGTATGA
The DNA here is from genome assembly GCA_016271365.2 of Neoceratodus forsteri. NCBI lineage: Eukaryota > Metazoa > Chordata > Ceratodontiformes > Ceratodontidae > Neoceratodus > Neoceratodus forsteri. The sequence continues at coordinate 1,016,106,452 of CM057452.1, read as the reverse complement.
CGTTTCAGGGACGGCTTCCCGCCTGCAGCAAATCACTCTCCCATAGAAAGAGCAAGAATTTTGTTTTTTTAATAAAATCACTCACCTTTAAACTAGTACTAGCTTAAAAGAAAAAAAAAAACCCGACTGCTAAAAATACGTTGTCAGAAGTGGGATTCGAACCCACGCCTCCAGAGGAGACTGCGACCTGAACGCAGCGCCTTAGACCGCTCGGCCATCCTGACTACATAGTAAATAACAAAAAACTCCTTGTACTGAATTCATAAAATGCTGCAGGCTTATTGTAAGAATGATAGCATTAACTCACGAATTCTGCATCCATGACACACAAAATACAACGAACCAGAGACCTTTATTCTTCTCACAAAGCACCTTTCCTACGCCAGTCAATGCCGCCAAATTGTAATCGCGAACGCTTTTCAGTTTTCTACGCTTCACTCGCTAAATGCACATTCCGTCCCGCCCATCAATGTCCTCGTCCGATTGGTTCTCAGGGAACGCACCAGATGGAGCACCGCCTGATGATTGGACAAAATGCCTGCCCATAACACCCTCACCTGCCTGTCTTGTTATTTGAAAGGATTGCGGCAATGCGATTTTTTTTGTTTATCCCGACATCGGTTTCCCAGTGTTACGTACTTTTGTCGGTACAGTCTTTCTCCTTTTTACAGCACGCTACTAAATTTCAGTTCACTTGCAAGTTTGTTTTACAATGAGCATTACTTTAATGTCACCGTGATTATTTATATTATAACAGGGCTTCCAGTTCTACCAGGTTCGCAGGTCAGGAGCTCGTCTACTTTTTGTGCTGCATGGTAAAAGGCTTCTATTATTTTCTACAATGGGTATATAAAAAAAATAGGTTCTCGCTGGGAAAACGTGTTTTTTACACCGAAAATCGTATCTGCCAAGTCCCTCAGATCAGAGGCAAGACTAGGAAAAAAAATCACAGACAAATGTCTCAAAGTCAGGGGCATCAATACAATTCAGGGCAGTTGAAAGGTATGCAGGACAACAGGAAATAAATATAGAATACAGAAGGGTAAATGGAAACATAGACTTTGACGGCAGAAAAGGACCACTTGGCCCACCCAGTCTGCCCATTCCCCTACCTACTGGATAAGCTGCAGATTCTAGTTAACCAACAGCCTGCTTCCTGCAACCCCGCACTATATATTGAATAGTGGATGGACGACCATCCACAACAAGGCTGTGTTTCCCTTGAGGGAGTTGATGACATCAGAGACCTCGAGAGCAAGTTTGAGAGGTCTCACGATGTCATCAACATCCCGAGAGGGAACGAAGCCTTAGTTGTGGATGGTTACCATCCACCGTTTTATATAGTATAAGTGGCTTTTTTTAGCTTCACATAATTTTATTGATATAATTACTTATGGTGCTGCTCTTTTCCGCTGGTGCTCCTGCTCGCTCCCGTTCGCTGCTGCCACTTATGATCGGTCCCTTCTTACTTTACTTTTCCGCCCACTTATTTTTAAAAATAAAAAACAGTTTTTCGAAAAGGGAACCATGTATGGTTCTAGTCCATGTCCGACTCTGAACTTGAAAGTCGGTGACTGTGCCTCCATACTTCCTTCATCAGCGCCCGCCATGTTTGTTCTATTTTTTACGTCAAGCGTAGCTTGAGCCAATCAGGTGGCAGGTCAAAGTTAAAAAGTTGTTGTACTATCGATGTGACATCAGAACGATAGTACAACAACAAGATTTCAGCAGTTGCTGAAATCCATTGACAATAGGCAGCACCCATATACTATAATTGCTTTGTGTCTGTCCCAAGCATGTTTGAATTCCCCCACTGTTTTAGACCCAACGACCTCCTCAGGAAGGCTGTTCCATGTATCCACCACTCTCTCTCCGTAAAAAATAATTTCCTCACATTACCCCTGAGCCGTCCCCCCTCTATCTTTAAACTGTGCCCCCTTGTTCTTACACATCTCTTTTTCTGAAAGATGCTACCCTCCTGGACTTTGTTGATTCCCTTGAGGTACTTGAACGTTTCTATCATGTCCCTCCTTTCATCAAGGGTATACATATTAAGCTCTCTCAGTCTCTCTTCATATGGTTTCTGATGTAGACCCTGCACCATTTTAGTTGCCCTCCTCTGGACTGCTTCCATCCTATGTCCTTGCGTAGATGAGGTCTCCAAAACTGCACACAGTACTTCCAGATGGGGTCTCACCAACTGTCTGTATAGAGGGATAATCACTTCCCTTTTTCTACTTGTGATGCCCCTTCCTATGCATCCCAGTATCCCCCTGGCTCTCCTTACTGACTTCTCACATTGCTTACCCACCTTTAGGTCATCTGATATGACTACTCCCAGGTCCCTTTCCATTTTTGTTGTTGTTAGTACCTCCCCTGCTATTGTGTACTCTTCTCCTGGGTTTTTGTTTCCCAGGTGCATTACTTTGCACTTCTTTGCATTGAATCTAAGTTGCCATATGTCTGACCATTCCTCCAACCTTGCCAAGTCCCTTCTCATCTTTTCCCCCCTCTTGTGTATCAACTCTGTTACAGATCTTTGTGTCATCTGCAAAGAGGCATACCTTTCCTCAGACCCTCTACAATGTCACTTATAAAGATGTTAAAGGTTGGACCCAGTACTGAGCCCTGAGGGTACTCCACTAGTAACCCCTTTCTTGGAATGTGTTCCATTCACTATTACCTTCTGTCCTGTTGTGCAGCCAGTTCGCTTCCCAGGCTGGCTAACTTGATTATTAATCTTTTGTGCAGGACTGTGTCAAATGCCTTGCTAAAGTCTAGGTAGGCCATATCCACAGCCCCTCCCTGGTCTATTACTTTGGTCACCCAGTCAAAGAAATCAATTAGATTAGTCTGACATGACCTTCCTGCTGTAAATCCATGTTGCCTTGGGTCCTGTGCCCCACTGGCCTCTAGGTGCTCAACAATTCTTTCTTTCAGAGTGATTCCATCATTTCCCTACCACTGAGGTCAAACTTACAGGTCTGTAGTTTCCTGCTTCTGCCTTGCTCCCACTTTTGTAAAGGGAATCACATCTGCCCTCCTCCAGTCCTCAGGTACCACCCCATCCTGCCATGATTTGTTAAAGAGGGTAGTCAGTGGTGTCACTAGGTCCCCTTTAGTTCTTTTTAGGATTCTGGGGTGAATCCTCAAGCCCCTATTGCTTTGTCCACCTTGAGTTTTAGGAGTTCTTTCAGGACTCTTTCTTCTGTGAATGGACTGGTATCAACCCCCTACCCAGAGTGCTTCTATTGTCTGGTTTGGTAACTGCTCCTCATCTTCTTTTGTGAATACTGAGCAAAAGTATTCATTCAATATCTTTGCCTTTTCACTGTCTCCCTCTCCATTTTAATCTTCACTATCCCTCCTTAACCTTTCTATGCTCCCTAATGTACCATAAAGGTTTTATCCCCTTTTGACCGAGTTGGCTATTTTTCCCTTGGTTTGTGCCTTTGCCATTCTGACTGCCTTTCCTACTTCTTTCTGCTTTAATTGATACAGTTCCTGTCATTGCTCCTCTGTGATTCCTTATACTTTTGAATGCAGCCTTTTCTCCTTAACCTTCCCTGCCACCTCTTTTGAGAACCATAGTGTTTTTTTACTCCGCTTTGTTTTCTTTATTTGTTTTACAAAAGACTTGTTGCCTCTATGATGGCAGTTTGATTTTCTCCATTGTTCTTCCACCCCTCCTATTTGGCCATTTGCTAGTGCATTCTTCAGGTGTTCACCCATTTTGCCAAAGTCAGCCCTTCTAAAGTCCAGTATCCTTGTTTTGTATGGCTTATCTCCATGGTTGTGCTCATTGTGAAGCACACTGTGCAGTGGTCTTGTCTCAGATGTCTACTGACTTCTAAATTTGTGATCCTCTCCATTTGAGAATACCAGGTCTAGTATTGCTCCTCCCGAGTGGGTTCCAGCACTAACTGTCTAGGTCTGCCCCTACCAGGGGTATAGAATAACCCTGCTCTTGGATGTAGCTGCAGTACATGTCCTCCAGTTAACATCTGGCATATTCAGTTCCCCATCAACAGTATCTCCCTTTTCAGCCATTTTGAGAATGTCCTCTATCATTTTCTTGTCCATTTCCTCCCCTTGAGACGGGGGTCTGTATACAACCCCTGTGCGGATTGCGATGCCATTCCCCATCTCCAAGGTAACCCAGAGTGCCTCTTGTCTTCCCCCTTTACTTTTTAGTTCTGTAGCTTTGATCCCTTCCCTTATGTAATGTGAGTTACCAGCTGATAATTCAGTCCAGGTGTTTATACTGTGGTGTGTTCTGTTCCACAATCCCAGAGACAGAATTCTCACCTTTTAACTCCCACTTGCGCAGCGTTTAATTTTTTATTTTATGAAGGACTAAAAATCCAACTATGAAACAATAATCCAGAAGCGGGAGACAATATTTGTGGCTCTGTGTAAGAAGCCATTAGAGTAAGGAGCTTAGTGACAGAAACAAAAGGCACAAAGAAAATGGGTAGTGTGACACCTGAAGAACTTACTAACAGAGATTCGATTGACGGCTTGTGATAAATTCACGGTATTTGACAAGTGATAATTCACAGCTAGCTGTGTATTATCACAGCCTATCAATTTTATTGTGATAATCCGCCGTTAACTGTGGATCATCACACCCTGCCAATCAAATTCTGTGAATTATCAGGTTTGGAAAGTGCTTCCTCCATGTGAATCATTGGCCTTAGCCATATAATATATATAGAATAATATATGGGGTGGTGTGTGTAACATAGAGAATCAAGTATGGGTGTGTGTAAATTCGAGTTTAACACACACCCAGACCCATATTTTATTTTATATAATTGTTGGGTTTCTCTTTTTCGCCTCAGCAATTGTATAAAATAAAAAAGGCTGCTTTACCAATACTTACAGTCTCAGTCTGTCATGAGGCGGTTGACCTTTCTCTTATTTAAACCGTTTCTTTTCCCCCAGTATTGAGGGGAGGATACATTTAACTTAATTTTTGTTTTACTTACTGCCGAGTGTGCGTGGCAGTTTCTCTTCAAGTTGCATTTGCCATTCGGGAAGGCGACAGCGACGAGGAGTTTGAGCAGGCACATGCGCAGCGTGGGGGAAACTGTGTGCGTGTTTGCCATTATAAATGCTCCTTTATAACAGCAAATTATGCCACGGTTTCCCTATGGGAAAAAGAGGAAGCCGTTAATTATAAGCATTTTACACACACCCGACGTGTTGGATGCCACATAAACGCTCGAGGGGTTTATCTAGGCATCCAACACCTAGGGTGTGTGTAAAATTCGAGTTTACACACCACCCCATAGTTTATTTTATATAATTGCTGGGTTTCCCTTTTTTGCCTCAGCAATTATACAAAATTAAAAGAAGTTGCTGTATGGCCACAGTCCAGTTAGGTTACAGCGGGCAGTCCGCGGTCACCTTTATTTATTTAAAAGTTGTTGTTTTTATATTTTGTGGGCAGCCAAAAGTTAACTTTTTTAATTCATTGTAGTCAGGGTGGGACAAATCAGTTTGTGAGGTGGCAGTCAATCTGGCCACTAGCTTTCAAAACCTGGTGGCCAAACCAATATTTGTGATGGCCATCCTTTTTAAGGGCTCAGAAATTACTTTACAGGGAGGTAGTCAAGTTGGCCAATACCTTTTAAAATATGGTAGCCAAACCAGATTTCTAAGTAACCATTGGCCACCTGGCTACCTGATTTGTCCCACCATGGTTGTAGTACATTTTTTTTTTTAAATTACCACTGAGTCTGAGTGGCGTTTTAGTCTCCATCAGCGGTTCAGCTGGAAGAGCAGCTGTGGGTGCATGCACAGAGTGAGAGAAACCGTGCGCGTGTTTGCCATTATAAACACTCCTTTATAACAGCAAATTAAGCCATGGTTTCCTTATGGGAAAAGAGAAAGCCAGTTATAATTAAGCAATAAGGCACGACAATGTGTGTGTTTCCACCACCCAATAGTGATGTTATTACACGCTAACACTCACCTTGGGGTGCCTTATTGCAATTATACAATGGCTCAATGTTATACAAAACAAAAATAAAAATGTTTTTAGTAGATTTTTAATGAGGCACTATATCTTTGTTTCTGAAAAAAAAGGCGGCCGAGGCTCCAAAAAATCAACACAGTGATGTTATTGCGTAATATCATCACTGTCTCAGGCACACACTGACCAATCAGAGTCCAGGAAATTTTCTTGCCATTGTATAATAAAGAATACATGGGTGGGTGTGTGGAACTAGTTATACACACACCTGAGGTGTAGGATGCTACATAAACCCCAAAAGTGAAGCTCAAGGGGTTTAAAGTATCTCACACTGACAAGGTGTGTACAAAATTGTGGTTTACACCCTCCCGTGTCTTGTTTTTTACAATCTCTACTGAGCATTTCCAGTTACTGCTTGCACAGCTCACTGCGCAAGCTTGACTGAACGTGATTACAGGCCCGCCCCCGCAACACATAATTACAACCAGGTGGTTGTAACACATTCTTACAAACTGGTTAGCTGAGCATTAAAAATGCTCACTAGTAATTATAAAAGTATAATAGGTATAGAAAGGAGATGGAGAGACAGGACTATGCAAGAAAAGAGAGAATAACAAAGCATCTAAGAGTTGAGAACAAGTTGGTTCACACACCTCATTACTGTTGTGATATCACTGGCACAAGACTGGGCTGAAATTAAGTTTCGCAACCACCAGCCATCAGAGCTAGTGACTGGGAAACTCCACTAGCCTCACAGACTTTCCCACTGGCCCAGCTGATGTGCTTATTGAAATGTTACCTTCTTCACTACAAGCCCACAGGGCTAGTTAAACCTCTTACTAGCCTGATACAAAATCTAACTGTATTTGGCTAGTGAACCGGTGCCAGTTTTAACCCCCTGATAAGAGCAAAGCTCAAGTTCCTTAATAATATCACAATACTAATGAGGTGAGTGAACCAGAAAGTTCTTGATGTTAGGTGTTTCATTATTTTTTTATAACACAAGAGTTAGCATGTTTTTCAGAGAGGTTTTCTCATTGTCTTCTTTTTTCTAATTCAAAGATATGCAAGCTGAATGCTGGACCACACTGCCTCTCCAAGGCTCCCTGTTGGAAGCAGAGACTCCATGCCACTGGAACCCTTCCCCCCCCGGCTGCCAGCTTCTCGGAACCCCAGAGCTCGGACTTTGGTGGTGGGCACAGACAGCAAGAGGAGGGCAATCGGGTGCAAGCATGGGTAGGGCCAAGACTTACAGGTGCAAGTTTTAACTTGGAGCACATTTCCTTCAGCACCAGTCTTTTCCCACTAGACTACGCTGCCTCTCCCAGGCTCCCTCTTGGGAGCAGGGACTCCACACCACTGGACCGTCCCCCTGGCCACCAGCTTCTCAGACCCCCGGAACCTGGACTTTGCCCTCCTCTTGCTGCCCATGCCCTCCACCAATCGAGTGCAAGCAGGAGTGGGACTAGGACTTACAGGCATGAGTTTTAACTCAGAGCGCCTTTCCTTCAGTGCCAGTCTTTTCCCACCGGACCACACTGCCTCTCCAAGGCTCCCTACTGGAGACAGGGACTCCAAATCACCACACCACCCCCCAGCCACCAGCTTCTTGGACCCCTGGAGCATGGACCTTACCCTCCGCTTGCTGCCTGTGCCTTCCACCAATCAGGTGTGAGCAGGGGCAGGACTAGGACTTACAGGTGTGATTTTTAACTTGTAGCACTTTTCCTTCAGTGCCAGTCTTTTCCTGCTGGACCATGCCACCTTTCCAAGGCTCCCCATTGGGAGCAAGGACTCCATACCACTGGACCACCCCCCTCCCCGGCCGCCAGCTTCTCGGACCCCCAGAGTGTGAACTTTGCCTGTTTTGCTGCCCGTGCCTTCCACCAATTGGGTGTGAGCAGGGGCGGGACTAGGACTTACAGGCATGAGTTTTAACTTGGAGTGCCTTTCATTCAGCACCACTCTTTTCCCACCAGACCACACAGCCTCTCCAAACCTCCCTGTTGGAAGCAGGGACTCCACGCCACCGGACTGCCCCCCGGCTGCCAGCTTCTCAGACCCCTGGAGCCTTGACTGTCCTCCTCTTGCTGCCCATGCCCTCCACCAATCTGGTGTGAGCAAGGGCTGGACTTTTTCCATGCACCCCACTACAAATTTGGCCCTGACCTAGCGGCCCATCCGCGCAAAGGACCATGCGATAAGGACATCAAGTAGTCTGCCTGGAGTCAGCCGGTCAGCTCGCCATGCTGCCCAATAGACTCCTCCATCATTTGTTTGCACTACGGCTGTTCCCTCACTCCCCCGTTACTTGCTTGCTCATTTTTGCCTGCCTGCTTATGTTGTGACCTGCTAGCTCTTACAGCCAGTCTTGTTTGTGCTCAATTTTTGTAGCTATCTTGCTGTAATCTGTATTTTGCGCAGACTGCTAATCCACTGTATGCCCTATTATTTTTTGTACTGATTTTAACGGCTATATAGTTTGTTTAATTTTTGCCTACCTGTTCTGTCTGGCATGCTAAACTCCAGGTTGCTGTGCTTGCTCATTAGCTCTACTTCAATTCTGTATCTGCCCTAACTGCAACTTCCCCTAGTTTCTATGTATTGTTTTGGTTTATATCTAACACCACACACCCCTCCCCCTGCAGTTACTTGTTGCTCTCTACTCCTTCTCACCTTTGCATTCCTCTCATCCTCACATCCCAAGTCTGCCCTGCCTGCTCCGGTGACTCTCTACCATTCCCTCCCAACTCTGGCCAACTCTCCCTCTGCCCTCCTCCTTTGGCCCCCTCTTTCTGACTCCCCAGCACCATGCTCCTCTGGTTACCTGCCTTCCTAACAGAAATATAGAAATTGACGGCAGATAAGGACCACTAGGCCCGTCCAATCTGCTCATTTTCCCTGACTACTGAAAAAGCCACAGACCCTACCTGATCTCCGGCTTTATCACCTTGTTCCTATTGCTAGGAGCCCACAAAGTACTGCTAGCTAGTACGGGAGCATCCGTCCACTCTGAAGATACGCTGCAAAATAGCACCTCTTCCCATGCGCCAGGCAGTGTCTGTTCTAGCCTCCCCCCCCCCCACAACCACCTCAGCAACTTGCCAGGAATGGCAGGTAGTCTTTATTATTCACTGAATTAACTGTCAATCATGTCTTATGCTGCTGCTGCAACGGGTGGATGGGAGGGCGCAGTATCATAAACACAATTAGTCCACGCTCCCGATGCTCTCCTGAAGGCCTGAATGCATCAGTGGCTCTTCTCTGGCTTCACATGGTGTGCACTGGTGCTACTCATGTGACCGCATCTGTCGCTGACCGAGGAGACAGCGTGGCATCTAGTGGTAGGACCAGGGACCTGTAACTGAACTTAAGGTAAAAACCAGCACTGAAGAGAACAGCACTAAATGGTTGTCCATGGGACAACCCAGTGCTGCAAGACTGATTGTCCGCCCACTGGAACTTGTAGCCCGGGATGTCAGGCTATGGGATTTGTCAGTCCCTGCCCCCTCGTTCCTGGACACCTCCTTTTCTGAAAGATGCTAGCCTCTGGTACCCTATTTATCCCTTCTAGATATTTGTAGGTTTCTATCATATCTCCCCTGTCTCTCCTCTCCTCTCCTCCAGGGTATACATATTGAGGTCTCCCAGTCTCTCCTCACATGACTTTGGTGCAAGCCCTGCATAATCATTGTTGCCCTTCTTTGAAGTGCCTCTAGCCTGTCTATATCCTTATGGAGATGTGGCCTCTAGAACTGGACACAGTGTTCCAAATGAGGCCTCACCAAAGATCTGTACAGTGGCATCACCACCTCCTTTCTTCTGCTGGTGATACCTCACCCTATGCAACATAGCACCACACTGGCTCTACCCATAGCCATGTCACATTGTTTGGCCACCTTTAGGTCATCAGATATGATTACCCTCAAATCCCTTTCCTGTTTGGTGACCATCCATCCCCCCCAATCATGTAGTCCTCCCCTGGGTTCTTGAGCCCAAATGCATGAATCTGCACTTTTTCGCACTGAATCTCAGCTGCCACACTCTAGACCATTCATCCAGTTTACCTAGGTCCCTCCTCATTTTTGCCACCCCTCCTGGCATGTCCACCCTGTTGCAGAGCTTAGTGTCATCTGCAAAGAGGCCCACCTTCCCTTCCAGTCCCTCCACAAAGTCACCTATGAAGATATTAAACAGGACTGGCCCCAGGACTAACCCCCTGTGGCACCCCGCTGGTCACCCTCCTTTCCTCAAATTGAGCTCCATTTACCATGACCCTCTGTCTTCTATCACTCAACCAGTTCCTAACCCAGTTTACTACCTTCTTACCCCAGGAGTCCTTTAGCATCAGTAACTTTTTTGCACTTAGCTGGCTAGGTGCAACTGCCCCGGAGGTATGCCTTTAAGAGATATTTAAATGAGCGTAGGGCCAAGCCAATCAAAAGACAGGAGGGGGTGTGAGCTGAGTGAGAACTGTTGAATGCTTCAGAATTTTTCTCCGCTGTACTGAGCAATATTGCCTCTGAGGTCTCCCAACTTTCCTTGTTGACAGCCTCCTAGTGCTTATCTAGGTAAAGTTTTCCTCATAAATTATTTCCTTTAGTGTGCTGAGTGAATGTTTTACTTTTTCATTAGTGCGGCGCAAAGTTTTTATTTTTAGCGTGATGGCGCTATTTTGACTATTTTTTACCGAGACTATTTAGTTTAAATCCTAATTTTATCGCAGGTGCTTATTTTTTACTGTTTCCTCCGTTTTTTTGAGAGAAATTCTTGTGGGAACTGTCAAATTAGGGACAGTTGCCTTGTTTTTTACCTCAGACCTTGTGGGGTTTACCGCGAGGCACCTGCAGTAGATTTCAAATTTAAATAGTGCCTGGGGGGTTTCTCTCTAGATTGGCAATTATGAGGAAAACTTTTTTGTTATCTTACTGGACCTTGGTATCATCTGTGTCAGGACTGTCCGTAAGGGTCCAGCAGCCACCTGAGCGCAGCTGAGTATTACTGGGTTTCTATTAAGACTGGCACTGGTATAGATCCCAGTTTTACAACCAAAAAAAAAAAGGCACTAGTACTAGACAGAGTTTATTAACTGGGGCAGGACTGGCCAGTGGCAGTTTCACAGAAACCTGCACTCAGTTCGTAGGTCCAGAACTGGTTTGCTTTGCTTAAATTGGACATAGCACACAAACCTTTGATTATTATGTCTGAGGATGAATCAAAGGCTTCCGACGAGGGGCCATTCAAAAGTATTAATACCAAAAGCAGAGGTGCTGAGGAACCCTCCAGATCCCAACCAAAAAATAAAGCTTCCAAAGATGAAGTTGCTCACAAACTGAAAAATAATAAGAGTGACGAAAAAAGGGAAGCTTGATCGAGCCTCTGATGAAGTGGCTAAAAAGAAACTTTGTCAAGACAGATATGCTCCCGTTGCTCCTGGAAAAGCCAATAGCGAGACAACAGGCAGTTTAAAGCATAGAGGAAAAACAAAACATTTACAAACTGCGCAGGTTCTTCCGTCAGTGCAAGATATGGAAAAAGCACGGCAATTGTTTCCGACCCTTCAAAAGATGGGTCCTCAATTTACTGGGGCTGGCAAGCATTCTTCCAGTTCTCTCTTCTGTAGACTGTGAGGGTGATGCAGATGATGATCAATTTTATGATGCCCCTGACATGGATTTTGAGGGCCTTGAGCCCCAGGACCCTCACCTTGGGGATCCCCCGGGTGACCACTAGGATCCTTCCTCTATGTTTACATTTATACAAAATATGCTGGATACCCTGGACCTCCCTATGCAGGAGCCCAACCAGGATGTTGTTGAAGATTATAGGGAGTTGAAGGGTATTTCATCCTCACAGACCTGGTCGTCCCTATCTATAATGCATTAAAAAAAAAAAACACCATGAAGGTGCTTCAACACCCCACTTTAGTATCAGGGGTTGATAAGCGGCTTGAGAGAAAATATAAATAGTCTAAAAATGGTACCGAGTTCCTGTCTGCACACCCTAGCCATGAAAGTATAGTGCAGCAGGCAGCTTGTTAGAAAGCTGGAGTCTCCTTGTCGCCCTCTCTCCCTGACAAGGATTCCAAGAAAATTGACTTTATAGCAAAGAAAATGTATGCCACAGCTTCCCTGCTTCTCAGGCTTTCTTCTTACATGGTATTCACAGCCAAATATCAGAAAGCCCTTTGGAAATCTGTCCAGGCTATCGCCCTCAACGGATCAGATTCTACGGTGCAGGAGATGGTGGATACGTCAAAAACTGCCCTGGAAGATACTATGTACCAATTCTACATGGCAGATGACAACAATGATGCAGCCTCTAGAGCGATGGCCCATGCTATTTCTGTGAGATGCTTTGCCTGGCTTAGAACTCAGAACAAGGCCATGGATTTTTCCTGTGATCAAAATATGTTCGACTGCAGAATCACTGACTACATGAAAAAAGTCGATGAGTACAAGGCCTCCTGGCAGAGCCACTCATCCAAGCCTAAACCCGCCACCCCTCAGAGATCCTGTCCCAGGGATGGTAGGGGCAGAAGTTTTGTTCCCAGGCCTTACAATCCCTATCCCCAATCTGACTTTAGCCAGCACAGGGGGTCTTTCAGAGACAGGGGAATAAGGGGCCAAAGAAGAGCCACCTCTACCCAGTAATCTGCCTCTCAGTCTAAGTCCTGATTTGAGTGTCCAGGTCGCCTCCCCATTTCCGGTTGGAGGCAGACCCTCTCACTGTCTTCAGCACTGGTCCTTCATCTCGTCAGACAAGTGGGTGCTGGAGATAGTGGAGAAGGGTCTGTCATTACAGTTCAAGCAGCTACCAGACCTCAAGCATACCCAGGTGTCAAGACCTCTGTCCCCAACACAGATACTGCTGTTGGAAATGGAGGTACAAAACCTTCTGGCTTTTCGAGCAGTGGAGAGGGTCCCCACCCACAAGAAGGGCAAGGGCCTCTACTCCAGGTATTTTCTGACACAAAAGAAAACTGGGGAGTGGCGACCTGTCTTAGATCTCAGATATTTAAACATACATCTGAAAAAAAAAAAAAATTCAATATGGTCACTCTGTCACTGGTCATACAGTCCTTACAGCAGGGAGACTGGCTAGCCTCCCTCGACTTAAAGGACGCCTACTTCCACATACCCATAAGGAGATCTCACAGGAAGTTTTTCAGGTTCAAACTTCCTTCGGGTCACTGTTAGTTCACCGCAATGCCCTTTGGCCTGTCCTTGGCCCCAAGAGTCTTTACCAAGTGTCTTGCAGTGGTAGCAGCACATCTTGGGAGACTAGGTGTTGCTCTCTACCCCTATCTGGACGACTGGCTGATAGTGGCAAAGTCTCCTTGCCAGGTCAAGGAATCGCTTTCCCTCACAGAACGCATTCTGGAGTCTCTGGGTTTCCTGGTAAATCTAAAGAAATCTCACCTGGAACCCACCCAGCTGGACACTCAGAAGGGATATGCTTGCCTCCCGCAGGAAAGGATTCAGAGTTTCCTTTCAGTGGCAGATTCTTTTGCCCAGGGACAGCCAAGACCAGCCAGACATTTCTTCAAATTTCTGGGTCGTATGGCCTCTATGACTGCAGTAGTCCCAGGGGTCAGATACAGGATGAGACTCCTGCAAGCCTTCCTCAGAGCTCGCTGGTCTCAGAGAAGCAACACATTTTTAAAGTTGATACCTGTGTCGGATCGGTTCCTCCAAAACTTGCTGTGGTGGAAGAACCCTGCAAATTTGCAGGCAGGGGTTCCCTTTCAAGCTCCTCTTCCCACAAGGGTGATCACCACAGATGCCTCCCTTTTGGGCTGGGGAGGTCATTTAGCCAGTGCCTCAGCAAGCGGCAACTGGACTCCCAAAGAGTCACAGTTGCACATAAATCTTTTGGAACTCAGAGCAGTCTTACTAGCTCTCAAAGCTTTCGCTCCCAGCATAGAGGGGCAGGCAGTTCAAATTGGAACGAACACCACTGCAATGTTCTACATAAACAAGCAGGGTGGTACTAGATCAGGAATACTCTGTTTGGAAGCTCTGAAGCTCTGGTCTCTAGCATTCTCCCTGGGAGTCAGCCTCTCAGCTATTCACCTCCCAGGCAAACTCAGTACTCTGGCGGATGCCCTAAGCCACATCACTCAAGGTCAGAGCAAATGGACATTGAACAAGCAAGTACCAGTCACAGTGTTCAGGCTGTGGGACACACCAGATGTGGATCTGTTTGCCTCTCCTCAATTTTCAGCTTCCTCAGTACTGATGCAGGCCCCCGGTTCTGGGAACACTTCCTCTGGATGCCCTGATCCTGGACTGGTCAGGAAGGTTCCTATATACATTTCCTCCCTTTCCCCCGATATTCAGGGTTTTGCTGAAACTCAGACAGCAGCCTGCATCGATGATCCTAGTGGCTCCGGACTGGCCCAGGCAAGCCTGGTACCCTCTCCTTCTCTCAATGTCCTGCAACAGGCCCACTCGCCTGCCTCCGACTCGCTCCCTGCTGACCCTTCCTCAGACGGAAGTGCAGTACCCAGACGTACACTCGTTTCGCCTCAAGGCCTGGTTCTTGAGGAGTTACAGTTTCCATCCTCACAGTACTGTCAACAGGTCCTTAAGATACTGAGGATGGCTAAAAAACTGAACACTAAGAAGACTTATGCTGCCAAATAGAAAAGGTTTTCCCTCTGGGGCAAGAGCAAAAAGGTTGAACCCCTATCAGCTTCAGACCCTCAGCTGCTAGACTACCTGGTACACCTACAGGAGTCAGGCTTAAAACCATCTTCACTCAAGCTACACCTGGCGGCAATTTCAGCCTACCTTTCGGTGGGAAAGAAGAAATCGTTTTTTTCCCACAACATTTTTAAACAGTTTTTCAAAGGCCTCTTGCACCTCCAGCCTCCAACCAGAGAACCTGTTCCTCCTTGGAGCCTGAAACTTTGCATAAAATACACCTTTTGAGCCTATGTCCATGGCCCACATCAAGTTTGTAACTTGGAATACCGTCTTCCTGGTAGCCATTACATCTGCCAGGAGGATTTCAGAGCTATAGGCCTTGTGCACTGAGCGGAATTACATCATCCCTCACAATGATAAAGTTGAGCTCAGGACAAATAGGACAGTTCTGCTAAAGGTGGTTTCAGAGTTTCACTTGAACCAGTCCATTACTCTGCCTGTCTTCTTTACTGAGCCATCCACTCCTGGCGAGCAAAAGCTCCACAGCTTGGATCTCAAAAGAGCCATCTTTCATTACCTAGAGCATACTAGACAGTCCAGAGGCTCTTCCACTCAGTTGTTCCTCATCTATGGGGAGGTAGGCAGAGGAAGACCAGCTACCAAGAGAGTTAGTTCTCATTGATTGGTCTCTTGTATTAGATTTTGCTATGAGAAAGCTGGTCAACAACCTCCAGTGGGGCTCAGGGCCCATTCCACCAGGGGCACTGCAGCCTCACTTGCAGCAGCAAGGGACATTCCCCTACTGGATGTCTGCAAAGCAGCTACCTGGAAATCCGTGCACACCTTTGTGAAACACTACAGTTTGGATGTGCAGACCAGATCTGATGCCAAATCTGGCAGAGCGGTTCTGCAGAGCCTCTTTCCTAAGTAGGTTCTCTGCCCGCCTCCCACTTGGTACTGCTGGGTAGTGTGCAAAAAAGTTACTGATACTAAAGGACTCCTGGAGTAAGAAGAAAAAAATTAGTCACCGCAGTAATCTTCTTTCTTCCAAGGGGTCCTTTAGCATCAGTAAGCTCCCACCCTTCCTCCCCGGTTCACCTGTCGGAGAAGGGCTCTTATGTCACCTTTTACTAAATTTGGAGTTTCTTATTAATGAGTTTTTAGCTTGTGTTGCTGTTGTTTCTATTTCCACTTTTGTGGACATTTGCATGTTTTCTGAATCCTTTTGATTCTTTTTCGGGGCATTTGCCCTCGTTTTTCCGTGAAAAAAATCTTGAAGCATTCAGCAGCTCTCACTCAGCTCACTCCTCCTCCTCCTATCTTTTGATTCAGTGTAGGGCCAAGCCATTTAAATATCTCTTAAAGGCACACCTCCGGGGCAGTTGCACCTAGCCAGCTAAATGCAAAAAAGTTACTGATGCTAAAGGACCCCTTGGAAGAAAGAAGATTACTGCGGTGAGTCATTTTTTCTTACGACCCACTCCCAGGCTACCCAGCTTTTTCACCAGTCTTCTGTGTGGAACGGAATCGGAGGCCTTACTGTAATCCAGGTAGGCCACATCCACCGCTCTCCCTGATCCATTACCTTAGTCACCCAGTCAAAGAACTCAATTAGATTTGTTTGACATGACCTTGCAGCTATGAATCCATGGTGTCTCAGATCCTGTGCTCCACTGGATTCAAGGTGTTCCACAATCCTTTCTTTAAGTAGTGATTCCATAATTATTCCCCACTATTGAGGTGAGGCTGACTGATTTATAGTTTCCAGCCTCCACCCTACTCCCACTTTTGTGAAGAGGGACTACATCTGCCCTCCTCCAGTCCTCTGGAACCACTCCCGTATTGAATGACTCGTTGAACAGGGCTGCCAGCATGTCCCATAGTTCCCTTAATATTCTAGGATGTATCCCATTCGGTCCCAGTGCCTTGTCCACTTTCAGTTTTGTTAGTTTTTTAGGACTCTCTCTTCCATAAATAGACCGGTGTCCGCCTCCCTCCCATATTTGTTTATGTTGCCTGTGGACCCTCACCTTCTCCTTCTTCCATGAATGCAGTACAATAATATTTGTTCAGTACTGATGCTTTTTCCAGGCCCCCTTCCACTCACTCCCCTTCTTCCCCTTTTAGTCTTATTATCCCACCCATTTTTTCTTTTTTAACTAATGTACCTATAAAAAGTCTTGTCCACTTTTCTTACCTCCTGTGCTATTTTTTTCCTCTGTTTGTGCCTTTGCTCTCCTGACTGCTTTCCCTGTTTATCCAGGTACACTACCCTGTCCTTCTCCCCACTGTGTTTCCTTGTATTTCCTTAAAACCATCTTTTTCGCCCTTACCACCCCAGCCACTTCCACGGAGAACCATAGTGGCTTTCTCTTTCCCTTGTTTATTTGCCTAATGCAAAGGTTTGTCGCCTCCACTATGGCTCCTTTCAGATGGGCCCACTGCTCCTCCACTCCATCCCATTTGTCGCTCCCTGCCAGGGCATGCCTGAGACATATTCCCATCTTAGTAAAGTCCACCCTCCTGAAATCCAGGGCCCTCGCCTTTGTCATACTAGGAGGTATAGATGTACAGAAGGCCAAAAGTCCATGAATGCATCTCCTGCCATAGCAGGCATCAATCCCCTTTACTCACATTAAATAGAAATCTATCAAGTTTGAGTTTGAAAGAATTATAAGAATCAACTTCCACAATTTCTCTTGGTAAGGTGTTCCATACCGAGATAACACGTGTGAAAAAATTCCTTCTTAACTGAGTTTTCAGGTAAGAAAGTCCTAATTGATAACTATGACTTCTCAGAGAAAAGACTCTTTGGTGTTGAATGAAGCCCAGATCAGCAAATAGTGCTGGATCTCTTATGATTTTAAACATTAGCAGAAGATCACCCGTTTTTCTCCTAAGCTCCAATGAATAGAGGTTTAAAGAACGTAATCTAAAGTTATAATCTGCCTTATGAAGCCCCAGAACCATCTTAGTGACTCTCCTCTGGACCCCCTCCACTCTCTTGACATCCCCACGTAAAAAGGGACTTCACAGCGGGGAGCAGTAGTCCAAGATGGGTCGTACATAGGCCCTATACAAGGGAATTATGCAATCCCTATTTCTGGAATTGAGCGTCTAATACAGCCAATAAATTTATTGGCATTTTTTGTTAATTCCATGCAGTGACTGCTGAATTTCAAATCCTTTGATATCAATACCCCCAGATCTTTTTCATATTCCAGAGACTGCAATTGTTTACTGTTTAACATATAGTTGTAGCATGGGTTATTATTACCCAAATGCACAACTATACTCTTATCCAAGTTAAACATCATGCCATTAGTAACTGCTCAAGATTCCATTAACAGAAGGTCACAACAGAGGTCAGAGTATCCATCCATTATACTAATGTCTATAGCAATTTTTGTATCGTCAACAAACTTAACTGGGTGTCCCTTGATATCCTTATCAAGATCAGAAACAAAAATTGAAAATAATAACGGGCCCAGTACTGAGCCCTGAGGGTCCCCACTAGTGACCCTACCCCCAACGGAAATAAATCCTCCGATTCTAACAGCTTGTTCCCTGTTCACCAACCATTCTTGAACCCATTTAGTTATAAATCCATTAATCCCTAAATTTCTCTTTTTTTTTTAATAAGGATTACATCAGGAACCTTATCAAAAGCTTTACAGAGGTCTAGGAATATTATATCCACCGCTTTTTTGTCCTCTAACAATTTACTGACCATTTCATAGAAACAGGTATTTGCAGTAAGGCAAGATCTTTGGGGCTTAAAGCCATGTTGTGTGTCATCAACAAATCCTTTGGTTTTTAAATCTGATGTAAGTATGTCCTTTTGTGTGGTTTGACTCTGCCACTGTACTCAAGCTGAACCACACTGTGTGATGATCACTGGATCCCAGGTGTCCGCCCACCTTGACTTCCTCAATTCCGTCCCCATTGGTGAGTACAAGGTCCAAAACTGTATCCTCCCAGGTGGGCTGTAGCACTAGCTGCCTGAGGCCTGCCCCTTGCACAGAGTACAGGATGTCCCTGCTCCTGGCTGAGGCAGCAGCTAGCTAGGATGCTCCAATCCACATCTGGCAGGTTGAAATCACCTACCAGTAGCACTTCCCCGTTAGCTGCCATAGTGTGGATAGATTCCACTAGAACCTTGTCGCCCCCCTCCCCTGTGCTGGAGGTCTGTATATCACACTCTGCAATCTGATCCATCTCCCCCTACCCCCCATATTCATCCCCCCTCATGTTTCCCTTGCCTCTCCCTCCTCCATATCTCCTCCCTTCCCCTTCCTTCTTGCTGTCCCTCCATCTCTCCTTACCTGCCTCACTTCCCCACCCCCAACTTAACTCTATCCACCCTGTTCTCCTTCCTACCCCCTCCTCAAACCTTGAATTTCTCCACCACTCCTTTCACTCCCTTTCCCCCTACTCCTCAGCCCTCTCTCACCTAGGCTACAAAAAGCAGACAACACCTTCCTTTCTAGCCCTCCGTCTTATCCTCCTTCTCCTGGCTAGCAACGTGGAACCAAATCCTGGCCCCCCCCCAATCACCCTTCCCTCTCTAGGCCTAAAGGTCTCATCCACCTCAGGACACGAAGCCTCCTCCTCAAGACAGACTCCCTCAAGGTATGGGCCTAGCAATACTCCCCTGACATCCTTTGTATATCTGAAAAAAACATTTGGGCACACTGGGGTGGGCTCCCAGTGTACCACATGAGTTGGGGGTGCTGATTTCTGCCGCATCAGCGGCGATTGCACCCAGAGGAGGGAAATGGTTTTCGGCTGCACTGGCGGCAGAAGGATCCCAGCCGGTTCTGTGGGAGGGGCAGCAGTACAGAGAGTCTGCATTCAGTGGCGATCACAAAGAGGAGGGACTGTTCTCAGCCGCATCAGCGGCTAAAGGCAGCAAATGGCATTTTGCCACTCACATGATGGCGCCAGCAGAATTGTGTATGTGTGCGAGTCGTGCATGTGCAGTTCACGCCACAGAATGCGGCATTAACAGCTGAAATAGTACGACTGTTATTCCGTAGCAGCCGATTGTGGCGGAGGGGTTCAAGCTCCGTTGGGCTTTCGGAAGGATACTTCCAAAAGTCCAATGGAAGGTTCCACGATCGTCCGTTTTCAAAGCTACACAGCAATCCCAATAGAGCTGTAGGCTCCTCCCACAGTCCTAAAAAATTGATGGCCAGTTATTATACATAGAATAATCAATAGGTACTGTAAGTGTGAGTTACAAGGTGATAATTCAATTGAGGGCTTTAGGAAACATAATAATCCACAAGACTGAAGGCCGAGCAGATTGTGAAGTTCCAACCCCTCCCCCGCGACTGAATTGTCACCTTATAACTCACACTTGCACATGATTTTATTTTTAATATTACAGGGCTAATCCAATTATGCAGCAATAAACAAGAATCATTATGCTGTTTTTGTGGCTCAGTTTGAAGAAGTCATTAAGAGTCAGGAGGGTAGTGAGAGAAGCAAAACACACAAGGAAAATGTGCAGTGTGACACCTGAAAAACTTACCAACAGAGATTTGATAGACAGCATGTGATAATCCACGGCTAGTCCTGGAACATCATAAACCGTCAATCACATTGTGATAATCCACAACTAACCATGGATTATCACAACCTGTCAATCAAATTTCATGAATTATCAGGTTTGGAAAGTGTGTCCTGATTGTCCTCAATGTGAAATGAGCAAGGAACAAGCGGGGAACTACAGACCTGTCAGTCTGACCTCCATTGTAGGGAAACTGATGCAGTCACTGATTAAGGAAGACTTTGTGGACTATCTGGAGAGTAATGGACTCCAGGATAGTAAACGGTGTGTGTTAATGGCAAGGAGGTCCTGTCAGATGAACCTGATAGTTTTTTTTGATTGGGTGATGACAGAATTGGATAGGGGCCAAGCTGTAGATCTGCTCAATTTCAACTTCAGCAAGGCTTTAGACTCAGTACCCTACAGATGCTTGCTGAAAAAGATAAAGGATCTGGATGCAGCTAATGACATAGTGAACTGGGTATGAAACTGGCTAAAGGGTAGGTAGCAAAGGGTTGTGGTCAATGGAGTCAAATCAGAAAAGAGGGAGGTCATGAGCGTGTAACCCCCCTACAAATGGGGGTTTCTGAAAAGTCTTTCTTGAGCTTGCTTAATTGCTCACTGCCAGGCTGGTGTCATGCATTTCAGCAGTTTAAATGTATCGCCAGAGAGTGCCTGTATAGCCTCTGTGTACTGTCTCTAAGAGCTGCCTGGATTGCAGTCATAATTAATCTGAGAGGGATCTCTGTTAGAAGATGTACTTGTTTGCTGATCATTTGTTAGAGTAGTAATAATATTGCAGTTCGTTCTAATCTGCCTTCTTTGCAGCATGGACAGTTCTGTTTGTTTCCATCATCTCGGTCCTGGACTGCTGAAATGGGCCAATCAGTACCTTTGGTCGACTTTGGGGACTCTAAAATGGAGCCTGTCCCCAGGGGCTTTGTGGGAGCAAAATTCTGTAGGAATTGCAGTTTTTGCATTCTGGCGCCAAGACAGACCTGGAGGGGGAGCCCTTGTTGCGAATGACAGAATAATCAGCCAACCGAACCTTTTGGATCCTGGAAATTCCCAGGATGCTTGCAGCTAATTTCAGTTTGAGTTGGGAAGTGAAAGAGGTAACAGCTCGAGATAGTCGAGCAGCAATCCTGTGTGGATTCGCGCGGGAGAACTGTGAAAGGGCTGAGTTTTGGCCTGCCTGCTATCCCTGAAAGGGAGAAGAGAGTTTATTCGGACTGAATTCCAATTGTGAGGACGATTTAAGCCACAGAACTCTGACCAGGCTTTAACCTGAAGAAGACCGAAGATTTGCTGAATGTGATCGGCCTGTCAGGATTTCCAGCCACCTTTGAACTCCTGGTTTGTGCAGAGACTCTGTAATTGCGACCGGATAGCAATCTGCCTGGTACAGTAGAATTTCTTACATGTAAATGTGCTGTGAGTGGGTCGTGATTTGGTTCCCCACTGTGTGCTGAACTGTGTATTGCTTGCTGGAGGCCGCATCCAGCTCCCACGGACTGAATCCGTATTCATCTTCATTGGGTCTGGGCTTTGCCACACTGGCCAGCCAGACTACCTGCTGCACAGAGAAAGCCATCGACGAGAGACCTGCCTGGGGATCAGCCCCCTGCTTTGGCTTTGAACAGGAACAATGCCTCGGTGATTCGTGTGGGCCCTGCTTCTCCTGGCACTCCAGTTCAACAACCTGCTGTCTCGATTTCGTCCTGCCTGTGTCCTGTATTGGGTATCGTGAGTAAACATCAGGGTAGCTCCCTGCAACAACAGCTAAATCTAAAGTGTTGTCATCTGATTGCTTTGTGGTCTTTTCCTTCATGAACTGAGCCCTCCAGCTCCGGATTACAAATAGTGTGCGTTGTGCATGTTGCTTTCTTCCATCACAGGGCCCCAACCAGCTGTGAGCTGGGCAATGTTCCTGGCTAGCCCACTGTCTTCCTACCTGGGTACTCAGAGTGTGTGACTGTGTAGGGACTCTGAAGTGCATGTATAACTGTCTGACTGATATAGCCTTTAAGCAAATCAACCTGATTATGCCCCTTCCTTGTTTAAGTCTTCTGAATAAATCAGATCCAACTCTTTTTCCATTTAACCTGACTGTGGTTCCAGTTTGTGCCAAGAGTACTGTACTGTTGCTATTTGCTGTGCATAACCTTGTTTTACAGGGGTTCCCCAGGGTCGAACTAGAGGAACCAGCCCTGGTGGTAAGTGCAAACAGTGTGGGTAATTGCATGGTGAATAAGTGTCATTGTGAAAGTGATTACTGTATATTGTTCAGGCCACTAAAAGGGAAAGAGGGGGGGTTACAGTGTCCCGGAGGGCTGTGCCCAGGTTAGCTTGACCACTAACAACTCTGACCTCTGGGTGGAGGCACCCGTTTCAGTACCCAGGCCCCTTAACCTGCTACTAGCCAAGCAGGCAGGGGTAGTAGCCCTTGGGATAGCACCACTAGGGGTTACAAGCGGAATACCACAGGGATCTTTCCTGGGCCCGATCCTCTTCAATATTTTCATCAAAGACAATAGAGAAGGTATCCACACAGGCTGTGACTCTTCACAGATGACACTAAGCTCTGTGGGAGGGTGGATAGCGATGAGGGAATATAGAAATTTAAATATCTGTACATTTTCTTTCTCCGACGGCTGGTAACCGGGCTTCAATATGCCTGGGCTATACCTCCTGATGTCAGTGGTAGGCAGGACCAATGCTGTGCAGCGGGGGGGAATAACAAGCCCTCCACATCCGGTCATCTCCAGTCATTCTTCATGCAGTCCCCCTGAGGCAATACTACAAGAACTTGGAAACAAAAACACAAACAGTTATGGCGTAAGTGGCCCTGAGGCCAGTCAACTATATACATTCTGGGAGGGAATCCAAAGCCCGGAGACCAGCCATTGGAGAATGAAATTTAAATACCTGTAAATTTTCTATTTCTCTCTCCTAAGCTGGTCTCCAGGCTTCATTACGACTGGGATATCCAAAAGCAGTGCATCCTTAGATGTCCCGGTTGGGAAGAATGTCAAGTGCTCTCAGGGTTCCACCACCGTCTGAAGCACTCGGCGGCCAAAAGATGCTTCTGCCGAGGACATCACATCCAGTTTGTAGAATTTTGTAAATGTATGAATGGATGACCAAGTGGATGCTCTTCATAAGTCTGCTGGAGATACCTCTCTGAAGTTCGCCCAAGAAGTGGCCATAGCTCTGGTGGAAAGGGCTCTCAGTGGACCAGGTAGCACTACTCCCACCTGATCATATGCCATTGCGATTACTGATCTACTCCATCTAGCTATAAAATCTTTTGAAGCTTTTTTTTTTTTTACCCACATTTTGGCCTACCGTTAACATGAACAAGCTTGATGTCTTTCGAATAGAGTCTGTTCTCTTAATATATATTATGATTGCTCTCCTCGGATCTAGAGTATGAAACTATCTTTCCTTTTCGTTTTTCGGGTGAGGACAGAAGGAAGGAAGGATGAGCTCTTGCTTACAGTGGAAGAGAGACATAACCTTCGTTAAAAACCCTGGATCTGTCCTGAGTACCACAGAGTCCTGATGAAAAACAGTGTAGGGCTCTTCGGTTGACAGTGCCCCCAGCTCACTGATTCTCCTGGCCAACATGATGGTCACCAGAAAAACCACCTTCATTGTAAGATGCATGATTGATGTTTCCTTCAGAGGCTTGAAAGGCACTTTTGTTAGCGCCCTGAGAACAAGATTAAGTCTCCAAGGTGGTACAGTTGGCTTAATTGAGGGCATTTTAACGTTGCTGCTGTTAGAAACCTCCAGACATGAGGGTGAGATCCCAGCGCATCCCCCGAGTCTGCAAACAATAGCTCCCCCAGCGCAAAAACTTGAACCCGTAAGGTGGCTGGCTGCAAACCCTTGTCGAATCCCACGTGAAGAAATTGTAGAAGCACCGGGAGGGATATTGGACGGTCCTGAATATCTTTAGAATGAATCCTGAACAAGAATTTCCTCCAGATTCTATAATATACCTTAGAGGATGAGGGGTGTCGAGAGCTTACCATCATTTCAATAACCGGAGCAGTGTAGCCTAACTCTTTGAATGTTTCCCGCTCAATCTCCAAGCCGAGAGGGACAGATTACTCAGCTTATGGTGTAGAACCGGACCTGATGAAGAAAGTCTGAGGTGAGCTGGAAAATAAAAGGAGGTGCCTTTGACAGCTGAATGAGGAGTGGGAACCATGGGCGGCGTGGCCACCTGGGGGCAGACTAGAATCATCTCTGCCCTGTCTTGGGCCACCTTGTGCAGGACCCTGGATAGCAGCGGAATTGGGGGAAAGCATACAGGAGGCCAAAGCGACCAGAGTTTAGGGAAAAGACGTCTTGAACTAATGCTAGTTCATCTCTGGCCAGGGAGCAGAACTGCTGAGCCTTGGCGTTTTGTCAGCATGCAAACAGATCTACTTGTGGATTGTCCCACCGCTCTATTAGGAGTTGAAAGGCAGTGTCCTTCAGCTCCCATTCTCCCAGGAGAACGTTTTGGCGGCTTAACTAGTCTGCTGTGACATTTTTCTGTCCTGGTATGTACACTGCTGTTATGCTTGCCAGGTGTTTTTCTTCCCACTGCAAGAGGAGAAGAGATTGCTGAAGCATTTTTGAGCTTCTTGTGCCGCCATGATGGTTGATGTAGGCCATGGCTGTTCGATTGTCTGTTAGAATCAACACATCTCTGTTGCACACTTGTTGATGGAAGTGCATCTGGGCTAGTCGAACTGCCCTCATCTCTAGGATGTTTATGCTGTACCTCTATTCCATCAGGGACCACTTGCCTTGGGCCGACATCTGTTCCAGGTGAGCCCCCCACCCCCTGAGGCTTGCATCTATTGTGATTCTTATTTGGTGCGGATGGCCTAGTCTTTGACCCCTCATCACATTTTCTTTTCGAGACCACCATGAGAGAGAGAGAGCTTTTTACCTGCTGCGAAATTGGGATGAGCTGGTGCTGACTGTGCCTGGACTGGGACCACAGCTTGAGCAGATGCATCTGAATGGGTCGCATGTGTAATAGAGTCCATGGGACCAAATCTGCCAGTGACACTAACGTCCCGATTTAGTTGCATAAATGATTGGGCTGGCAGTTGAGCGGTCCTTTGGAATTTGTTGATGAGCTTCACAGGTCCCTTAAGTTTGAGGTGGGGGGGGGGGACACCTTGTGCTGCGTCCTGAATTCCGCTCCCAGGTGGTTCAGGCTCTGGCTCGGAATTAGGGAACTCTTCTTCTGGTTGATGAGAAAACTGTGTGTCGTGAGGCACTGGACTACTTCCTCCACTGCCTGTACCACTTGGTTGAGTTGCGATGCTTTGATGAGGATATTGTCTAGATAAGGGAACAACTGGATCCCTCGGTTCCGGAGCTGAGCAACCACTGCTACTAGAACCTTCGAGAAGGTTCTTGGGGCTGATGGCAGGCCGAAAGGGAGAGTCTTGAACTGGAAATGTCTGTCCCCTACTTTGAACCTCAGATAAAGCCTGTGCCGGCTGTGAATAGGAATATGGAGGTAGGCATCTTGCAGGTCGATGGATGCCAGAAAGTCTCCTTGCAGCATTTCCTTGACAATTGAGGACAGGGTTTCCATTTTGAATGGTCTGCTGCGTACAAAACGATTCAGGAATTTGAGGTCTAGAACTGGTCTGTGACCTCCTGTGCGCTTGGGCACAATGAAAAATAGGGAGTAGACCCCCCCGATTGACCTCTTGGGGGGGGGGGGAGACCCGTTTGATAGCCCCCGCTTGCAGAAGATCTGTGACAGCCTGCAATATCGCTTGTCTTTTGAACGAGTTGTTTGAGATGAGAGAGGGCACAACGTGAGGTAAAGGGGGCTTGGACTCGAACTCTATCAGGTAACCCTTGCTGATGATGTCTAAAACCCATCTGTCCGACATGGTCCGGGCCCATTCCTTGAGGAATTCTGAAAGTCTGCCCCCTACTCGAAGATGGGCCCGCATGGTCTCACTGTGATTTTTTGTTGGTGTTTCTGGTGTTTCCCTCTCCTCCTGAGCCACCCCCTCTGAAATTCTGTTGGTTTCGGGAGAACCATGTTCTTTTCCCTGAAAAATCAAAATTTGGGTACCTGTAAATTTTCTTTCTTTTACTCCTGGGCTGTACCTCCTGATGTCAGTGGTAAGCAGGACCAACGCTGTGCATCGGGGGGGGATAACAAGCTCTCCACATCCGGTGATCTCCAGTCGTTCCCAGTTCAGTCCCCCTGAGGCAATACTACGAGAACTTGGAAACAAAAACACAAACAGTTACGGCATAAGTGGCCCTGAGGCCAGCCAACTATATATATTCTGGAAGGGAATCCGAAGCCCAGAGACCAGCTGTTGGAGAAAGAAAATTTACAGGTACCCAAATTTCGATTTCTCTCTCTCCTGAGCTGGTCTCCAGGCTTCCTTACTCCTGGGATATCCAAAAGCAGTGCATCCCTAGATGTCCCGGGTGGGAAGAATGTCAAGCGCTCTTAGGGTTCCACCACCAACTGAAGCACTCGGCGGCCAAAGGATGCTTCCACCGAGGACATCACATCCAGTTTGTAGAATTTCGTAAATGTATGAATGGATGACCAAGTGGCCGCTCTGCATAAATCTGCTGGAGATGCCTCTCTGAAGTTCGCCCATGAAGTAGCCATCGCTCTGGTGGAATGGGCTCTCACTGGACCAGGTAGAACTACTCCCACCTGATCACACGCCATGGTGATTACTGATCTAATCCATCTGGCTATAGAGTCTTTTGAAGCTTTTGTACCCACATTTTGGCCTGCAGTTAAAATGAACAAGCTTGATGTTTTGCAAATAGCATCCCTTCTCTTAATACTGTATATCTTCGATTTAAAGCAGCGGCATACTGTATATTTCAAATTATGGTTAGAGATGCAGCTTATGAATGAGGGCAGCTAATCTACGAGGGGGGTCATTATTCAATCAGCCTATTTTGCCAGCTGATCGCGATGTGTTGTCAGCTTGAATAAGTGGCTGTTATTCTGTCCAAAACCCAGCCCAACAAGTGCTGCTGCAAAAACACTAAAAATCTTCTGTTTCACTCACAATGTGATTGAAAGACAGTGCTGAGAAAACACCCACTGGTCTCATGAAAGCACATACCCCTCGCTGAACAGGAAGTTCAATACATATGTAAAGCAATGTAGAGGGAGCAGGGAGCAGTAAACACAGAAGCAGAGATCCCATGTTGCTATGGTGTAGGTCGCTAGGTCACTACGGACTACACACGCCACCATTACGCGCATCAACTGTTCACAGAGCATGTCGGCGTGGGGTAGTGGCATTCGTCAGTACCGGTATTGGGGTTCGTGGGGTCTCCTACAAGGAAAATATCAGCCTGACAGAATGGAGAGGACATTTCTGGGGGTTCAATTGTAGTGGACATGACAGGAGAGGAGAGGACCGGAGAGGATGACAGCATGCTTGGCATGTCTGGCGTGCTTCCATGTAAAGTCCACGTAAAGTCTGGAGGAGAAGGCTTACTGGTACACAAGGTAACAACACAAGTATGGGTCTTTTAGGGTATTTTGGTGGTGATGCTTGAACAAGAAGTGTTTCTTTAAAAAAAAAAAATGATGTTACGATAGCGGTTTATATTAGAGGGCGGCTTGTGTTCAATGTATGTGTTTAATGATGCGACTTTAGATAGAGGGCGGTGTATATTCGAGGGCGGTTTTAAATTGAAGATATACGGTATATATTCTGATTGCTCTCCTTGGATCTAGAGTATGAAACTCTCTTTTCTTTTCGTTTTTCGGATGAGGACAGAAGGAAGAAAGTATGAGCTCTTGGTTACAGTGGAAGAGAGACATAACCTTCGATAAAAACCTTGGATCCGTCCTGAGTACCACCATCACCGAATCCTGATGAAAAACGGTGTTGGGCTCTTTGGTTAACAGCTCCCCCAGTTCGCTGATTCTCCTGGCTGATGTAATGGCCACCAGAAAAACCATCTTCATTGTAAGATGCATGATTGATGCTTCCTTTAAAGACTCAAACGGCACTTTTGTTAGGGCCTTGAAGACAAGATTAAGTCTCCACGGTGGTACAATTGGCTTAATTGGGAGCGCTTCAACATTGCTGCTCTTAAAATCCTCCTGACATGAGGTGAGATCCCAGCGTATCCCCCAGTTCATGCAACAAGAGCACCCCCAGTGCAGAAACTTGAACTCATAAGGTGGCTGGCTGCAAACCCTTGTCGAATCCCTCGAAGAAATTGTAAAAGCACCGGGAGGGATATTGGATGATCCTGTATATCTTCAGAATGGAGCCAGAATAAGAATTTTCTCCAGATCCTATAATATACCTTAGAGGAAGAGGGGCACCGAGAGCTTACCATCATTTCAGTAACCGGAGCAGTGTAGCCTAACTCTTTTTGAAAGCTTCCCGCTCAATCTCCAAGCCGAGAGGGACAGATTTCTCAGATAGTGGTGCAGAACCGGACCCTGATGAAGAAGGTCTGAGGTGAGCTGGAAAACAAAAGGTGGTACCTTTTACAGCTGAATGAGTAGTGGGAACCAGGGGCGGCAGGGCCACCTGGGGCAGACTAGACTCATCTCCGCCCTATCTCGGGCCACCTTGTGCAGGACCCTGAATAGCAGCAAGATTTGGGGGAAAGTGTACAGGAGCCCGAGGTGACTCCAGTTTAGGGAAAAGGCATCCTGAGCTAATGCTAGATCGTCTCTGGCCAGGAAGCAGAACTGCTGAGTCTTGGTGTTTTGTCGGTATGCAAACAGATCTACTTGTGGATTGCCCCACCGCTGTATGAGGAGTTGGAAGGCAGTGTCCTTCAGCTCCCATTCTCCCAGGAGAACGTCTCTGCGGCTTAACCAGTCTGCTGTGACATTTTCTTGTTCTGGTATGTACACTGCTCTTACGCTTGCCAGGTGTCTTTCTGCCCAGTGAAAGAGGAGAAGATATTCCCGAAGCATCTTTGAGCTTCTTGTGCCGCCCTGATGGTTGATGTAGGCCATTGCTGTTCGATTGTCTGTTAGAATCAACACATCCCTGTTGCGCACTTGCTGATGGAAGTGCATCAGGGCTAGACGAACTGCCCTCATCTCCAGGACATTTATGCTGCACCTCAATTCAGTCAGGGACCACTTGCCTTGGGTCGACATCTGTTCCAAGTGAGACCCCCACCCCCTGAGGCTTGCATCTGTTGTGATTCTTGTTTGGTGCGGATGGCCTAGCCCTCAACCTCTCGTCACATTTTCCCTCCAAGACCACCATGCAAGAGAGCTTTTTACCTGCTGTGAAATTGTGATGAGCTGGTGCTGACTGTGCCTGGACTGGGACCACAGCTTGAGCAGATGCGTCTGAATGGGTCGCATGTGCACTAGAGCCCATGGGACCGAGTCTGCCAGCGATACTAATGTCCTGATTAGTTGCATAAAGGACTGGGCCGGCAGCTGAGTGGTCCTTTAGAATTTGTTGAGTTTCAACAGGTCCTTGAATTTTGACTCGGGAGAGAAGACCTTGTTGTCCTGCGCCCTGAATTCCACTCCCAGGTGGTTCAGGCTCTGGCTCGGAATTAGGGAACTCTTCTTCCGGTTGATGAAAAAACCGTGAGCCGTGAGGCACTGGACTACATCCGCCACTGCCTGTACCGCTTGGTCGAGCTGCAGAGCTTTGATGAGGATGTCGTCCAAATAAGGGAACAGCTGGATCCCCCGGTTCCAGAGGTGGGCTATCACTGCTACTAGAACCTTCGAGAAGGTTCTTGGGGCTGATGACAGGCCGAACGGGAGAGTCTTGAATTGGAAGTGACGGTTCCCCACCTTGAACCTCAGATATTGCCTGTTTTGAAGCTTTTTTACCCACAAGCCCCTCCCTCGGATGGGATGACCGTTTTCTTGGTTAGGCTAGAAATCAAGGGGTCAATTCTGGGGCAGTCTAACCACTTTTCGAATTTTTTTTTTTTTTTTCAAACTTGAGAAGTTTGGAGATCCATCTGGGAACTGGATACACACGCTCCGGACCTTGCCATTCTTCTTTTAGCAAGTCCTCAATGGCGGGTGGAATGGGGAAAGCTGTACTAGGTCTAGAGACGGATGCCAAGCGAAAAACCTGTTTCGGTTATGAGGTCATTGGTGGGGGAGAGCAGAGGCGAATCTTGGATATGACCTTTTTGATAAAGAAGTCTAGGTCCTGTAGGTCGAAATTTCTGGCCTGGGAATCGTCGAAATCTCATGAGGAAGCTACTACCTCCCCCTCCTCGGTGGAAGAGCTGGTGACTGAGGAGTCCAGGGAATATCCCCTGTGACGTTTACCCTTGTGCATGCCCCTTGGTCCACTCCGTGAATGAGACCTTTTCTTCCGCCTGTGGCTAGCATAATGGTGGCCATCCTCCTCTGAAGATCTGCCCCCGTTTCTGAATTTTTTCTTGTAGCCGGAGCGATGCAAAGATAGCCCCCCTCGTCGGAAAAGGATGAGGAAGGGGGGCCTTTTTCTCTTAGCCTTCTTGTGGGGTCTCCCATCTGGTGACCCTGGAGGATGCCATTCAAAGGAAGAGGGCTACAGAGCAAAAGCTCTACTCAACCCATCTATAAGTTCGGGGTCTAGGGAGGGTCCCTCACTCGGACCTAGAGGCAGCTAGTCATTCAGACAGTTATGGAATACTTGACTGCGCTCGTTCGGACCTGGAGGCCACCGGTCAGTCAGACCTCTCTTGGCCATTTGCTTGAGATGAGATGGAGGTGACATGCGCTGTGCTGTCCCCACTAGCTGCCGCTGCCTTCTCAGGAGGCAGAGTGAGCCAGCGAAGGTGATCAGGAGAGGGGACTTGCAGCGTTGGCATTTTTTTTTACCTCTACTTGCTTTTTCTGACGCCAGGTTTCTATAGTCCCCCCTTGTTGTGGGGCCAAAAGAGGATGAAACGCCCCTTTAGGCACTGCTTGCTGCAGAGACCTGAAATCCTGGCCTGGGAGCCCTGCTGTAATGCCCCCATTAAGCACTGACTGTTATTGTTCTGAAATCCTGGCCGTTGAGCCCTGCTGTAAGACCTCCTTGAAGCACTGCCTGTTACAGACTGCTTACTTCGCTGGGGGTGCTTCTGACTAGCCCCACTCTATGTCCTGTCGCGTGGCAACGCTTCCTCAGTGATGCCCCTCCAGCGTGAGCAGCGTGGCGCATGGAAGTGCTATCCCAGCGAGGCCCCTTCAACGCTGCCTGAGGACATTTGGCGCCAGAATCACGCGATGCGTGAGCTACGACAACCGGTCAATTAATTTTGATCCGGACCGCTCGTCTGTCAGCTGAACCACACTGTAGAGCGAGTAAATCATACCCTGGCTCCTAATACAGCCGCTTCCCTGTCAATCTATTAGTCGGGACTGTAGCACGGGAAAAATCCTGCGAGGGGCCGCTGCGAGGTGGGACCAGTCTGTGTAGCTTGCAAGGCTAAGGCTGGATCCCACCGAGGCTAGATCACCGATAAATCCTGTCCATTGTCCAAAAGAAAAAATATTTTAACTTACAGTTTCTTCAGCCCTGCCACGTGTGACAAGGCTCTGCTGCAGAGTACCTGCTTCACTGAAGGCAGGAAGTAGACTGGAGATCACCGGATGTGGAAGGCTTGTTATCCCCCCCCGCTACACAGCGTTGGTCCTTCCTACCACTAACATCAGGAGGTACGGCCCAGGAGTAAGGAAGCCCGGAGACCAGCTCAGGAAAGAGAAATTGGAATTCTGCCCCTTGTTGTAAACTCTGTCATGAAAATTGCACCTTGGGCCAGAAGACCACGCTTTGCTCCGGCCCCTGGACTGAGGCATATGCACCGTCGCTGTCTCGCCGGATTCCTTCACTGCCTCCTTCAATGCTAACCTGAACAGGAGGTTGCCTTCGTAGGGTGCATTCACCAAATGGCTCTTTGAGGATGCATCTGTCTGCCATGCCCGAAGCCAAAGGTTGCGGTGGGCAGATGTTTGGTAGAACATGGTCCGTGCAGCACATTGGACAGCCTCTTCTGAGATATCCGCTGCATAGGCCAATGCCAACCCCATCAATTGCAGCTGATGGATAATAGGGGAGTTCTTTTCTGGATCCTCCACAAATTGAAACGCTAAATCCAATGCCCAGGATAGGGCGGCTCTGGCGGAGAATAGGTTTGCAGTGACTGCCTTGAGGGAAGTTGCCGAGGCTTGAAAGGCTTTTTTGAGCGAGGAGTCCACCTTTCTGTCTACTGGGTCCCTTAGAGAAGCCCCTCCTTCAGCTGAGATGACAGTTTTCTTGGTTAGGTTAGAAATTAGAGGATCGATTCTGGGGCAGTCTAACCATTTCTTTCTCTCTCCTAAGCTGGTCTCCGGGCTTCCTTACTCCTGGGCTGTACCTCCTGACACCAATAGTCAGGCAGGAATCAGACCTCTGCAGGAGGGAACATCCAGCCCTCCACTTCCTGTCTCCCTCAGTTTCCTTCCTGCCTGCCTGCCATAAGGCAGGTTCTCTGAAGGGGCTCTGCCACTGTTGTGGCAGAGCTGAAGACACCAAACTGTAAGTTCAGTCTATTTTTATTTAAGAAGAGGATTGGCAAGGGGAAGCTTCAATTCTGCGTTGCCTCATAGTTTTCTGGAAGGTCCCCAGTCTCAGCCATGCACGCTGCACAGACTGGACCCCTTCTCTCCTACTCTTTCCCGCACCTTGAGGCACGCACCCCCCCCCCAAACGGTTCGGTGGGAGACACAGAATTCACCGGAGAGCTGGATGTACAGTATTACTACTGTTTGGCCATAATGCCTCCTCCAACACTGCAACGTGGGACATTCTGGCATTATTCCTGCTTCACAGTCCCACCGACACCAGAGTCCGGCAGGTAGTAGGCGGCAGGGCCCTTGCGCTGCACTTTTATTTTCGGGTCAGAAGGCCGCGCCCTTCTTGCTGGCCCTACAGCTCAGGGCCGGCGCGCAGCAAGCGCTCATTATTTTCGGCTCTGGAGAGCCAATTCATTTCTCACCGTGGCCCTTACTGCTCAGGCTGCTAACGCAGCAAGCCTGCGCCACGCAGGAGGGAAGCCAGCAGGAGGATCTTGCCCCACCACAGTAGCAGAGGCTTCATTTGCAGCAGGAGCTTAATTTCAGCTCAAGAGTAGCTGTGCCACAGCCCCCAAAATAGCGGACAGGAGCTTTAAGTCGGCTCAGTAGGAGCCGTTTTCTGTCCTTCGGGAAGCAGTCGCGCTTCTCAACAGCAGGCGCCTCTCTTTGGCTCAGTAAGAGGCGCGCTACTGCTCCTCTTAGTCAACACCTAGAGTGGGAACGCTCCACAGTAGCAGGGGCTTCACTAGTGGGAGCCCGGGAACGTTCCACAGTAGCAGGGGATTCACTAGCAGGAGCACGGGAATGTTCCACAGTAGCAGGGGATTCACTAGCAGGAGCGTTCATATGTGTACGGGCTTCATTTACAGCAGTGCTCTGCAGTAGCAGGGCTTCACTTAGGCTCAGGAGGAGCCGCACTACAGCCCCTCATCGTTGGCGTCGGAGCGGTCCACTACACAGTAGCAGGGGTTTCTTTTCGGCACATGAAGAGCCTCATCGGGGGTACTCTTGGAGCTCAGTAGGAGCCTCATAAGGGGCACTCTTGGAGCGCTAGCACTCCGCAGCAGCAGGAGTTTCTTTCCGGCTCAGAAACAGCTACGCTACAGTCCTTCCTCCGGCCAGGACAGCTCAAGCAGTCAACTCCATAGCCGAGCTGGCTGTGTGTTGTAGTGGCTTGAACCATTGCTTCGGGAGTCCGTGGTGTTGGGTTCAGATTCTGGTGTAGGCAATACTTTTAAATTTCGAAGTCTCCTACCCATCAGGCCCCGGGATGCACGAGGAGGGGAACCGACCAGAGCGATTGCGCCCCCCCCCTTACTACCCAGCTTGCCGGGGTACTTTAAACAGGGGCTCATGCACCCTCCTGTTCAAAGGTCTGAAGGGTTATTGGGAGCAAAGCACAAATCCTTACAGGGTGGACACGGCCACAGATGTAATCCACCTCCCCCAGGTCCCATTCTCTGGCACGCTATGCCTAACTGACACAGCTGCAAGGGCGGAGGAAGTCCGGAGACATTCACCCTGCTATCACAAGAACCAATCCCGGGCAGCGCAGACCCATCTGCCTGTCTTCTCCAATGGACAGTGAGGTTTACCAGCAAGTTTAGCCCTCAAGCCTAACAGTACCTTCACCAACTCATCACGCCCTGGCCATCATACCTCAATCTCCTTAATAGATCCGGAGGGTCTACGGGATGCCCACCCCTATGCCTATGCCCAATCGTCTCATCGGAGGGACATCGCTACTCTTGACATACTAGTAGCACAAGTCCCCCAGAGATAAGTTAGGCCCCCAGAGGCAGGGGGGTTACTGAATGGCATTTCTGTCTCAGATGGTTCTCCACCCAGAATCTTAGCCGTGGATGATCTAGATTACTTCATGGGTGAGTGAGGAATCTCACTTGAGGTCTCCCTCGTCAACTCCTAAACTTCCAACCAGCACTCAGACTGGCATTGGCTACCAAGCAACTGGGAGAACTTATATATACTTACCTTGGGGTGGGGCTTCTCTATGGGACTCAGGGGACATGAAGGGGGAGGCATCCCTCGAAGAGACTCTTTTAGTTCTCCACTCCTCCCTTAAAGCAGCTGCGAACAACCTATTCTCAACACCACTGATGTGGCATTCCAGCATGCTGATGAGCCACATATAAGCAAGACCAGCCAGCCTGTTTTCCGCATGAGCCACAATACCTTGGGCCACTATCCCGGCATTCCAGCGTGCTGACGAGCCCACCCCGCAACAGCCTCAGAGCGGAACTGTTCTAGGCATTATCAGCAGATATCTCAAAGGAGGCTGCCAGTTGCGCAGCAAGAGCCATGCTTTAACTCACCTCACCTCGACATACTTAAGGCTGCAGGCATGGCAGGCAGACAGGTCGCCAAAGCTCACTTGGCGAATGCCCCCGACAAGGGAGAGCTCCTGTATGGATAGTCTTTAAAGGGGTTGGTAAAAGATTCCAGAGAACTGCCGAAAACCTAACTACCACAATTCAGGAGCACGTACAGACCCTGGACGAAGGGATCCAGTCAGAGTATTCAAGCCCATGCATACTCAGAGGACAAATTAAATCTGCCTTGGCAGACGATACTGGGTCATCTCTATCACCCAGCAGATGCAAAAAGTTTTTTTCTGGCATCTGTAGGTCTGCAAGGCAGGGCTTGACAAATCCCATAGCCTGACATCCTGGACAACTATTTTTTAACCAGGGACAAGCAGTCTGCCGTGCACTGCCTGTCCCACGGACTACCAAATCTTTATTTTTTAATTTTTTGCTTTGTTTCGTTTTGCAGCTTTTTTTCCCCAGCCACTAGGTGGCAGCAGCGCCATGGTGACATTCTCAGCAGCACAACAAACCCCCCTCAGAGGCTCAGTCACCTGACTGCCACAACTGTAGTCATGTGGCACTGGTCTGGAATGCGGATTGCGCGCCCCTGTTACAGGCGCTGGCGGGCACTGTCTCTATCTCGGGGCCGGGAAGCAGGGGTGGGGAGTGCTGGTGGAGCGTGAAGACAGGTCGGGCAGGACTACGGGAGTGGCAGAGCACAGATTGGAACTGATAGACTTGCTGTCCCTGCTATTGGAGGAGGACGCATCTTGAGGAGGAGCTGGGAGTGTCGGTAGCTGGCATGGGATTTAAAATGCGCCATTTCGCTACTGACACTTGCAGAGAGCAGAGGCATTTTTGCTGCTAGCTTGTGGTGGGTGGTTGCGTGGTGGAGATAGAGAGAAACGACTGCCCGAGGGGCCGCATACTTAATACTACCTGGCTCTGGCTACAACTAATATAATGTAATTGCTACCTGGCTAAACAACTATCCTGCCTTCAGAAAAAAAAATTAAAACCAGTTGTTGAGAGGGCACTGAGGGGGAGCGGATCAGTCGAGAGACTGGGCGGGGGAAGGGGAAGACAAGCCATTCCATGGAGGGAGACTCGGGGAGTGCTGAGAGAAGGGAAAATTAAGTGGAGAGGAGAAGATAAATAAAAATAAATAACAGGCATTTTATTTGGCAAGCAGGCAGCAGCACTGCAGTAGTGAATCAGAGGGCTGTGATATGTGTTTGTGTCTATGGAGAGTCAACTAAACTTACTCATACTACTGACTGGGGGGTGCGACTAATAACTAGTACACTTATAAGTACCTAAAGAAAAATCTAGCTAGTACCCCACTTTGGGTGTGTTTGTTTGTAGCTGGGGCTGTGAGACCTAATAACCTGCCCTCAGGCTGAGAGGTAGAGGAACTTGGGAACTTTTTTTGCTAGCTACAGAAAAGAAACCAGCAACTGCCTGCTACTGCTGAGTCTGGCATCTCTGCCTACCCCTTAACCCCTACCTCCTACTTACTTTGGTGAAGGTGTAACCTGCTGCCCTGAGAGGCAGGATAGAGGAGGGACTTGGGGAAGAACTGCGGATTAACAGAAATAAACTATAGGAAGGAGAAGAAAATATTTGTTGTGCTACACAAAAAAATAAACCCAGTGTAGTTACCTACCTATATTATTATTATTACTTTGGTGAAGGTGTGTGGCTGTGAGACCTAATACCCTGCGCTGGTGCGCCCCAGGCTGAGAGGTAGAAGAACTTGGGGAACAACTGCGCCTGCGTATACTGAAGGGGAAAACATTTTTTTTGTGATACATACTAAAAAATAAATAAACCTAGCCTAGCTACCTGTATTACCTACTTTGCTGAAGGGCGGGGTGTAACCCCCCTGCAAATGGGGGTTCCCAAAAGACTTCCAGGAGCTTGCTTGAATGCTCCAAGCCTGAATGGTGTTTGGCGTTTAAGCCATTTATCAGTGAGTGTTTTTAGAGCCTCTGGTACTGTCTCTTTAAGAGCCGTCTGCTTGCAGACATAATTAGTTTGTATGGGGGGACTGTGTGTTTCTCAGAGTACCACTCAAACTGCTAATTCACTCCATTTTTGCAGTCACTAGGAGTACAAAGGGAACCTATCTGAAAGATGTAACTGTTTGCCAGAAATAATTTAGAGTAATAATGAAAATACAGTTTGTCTAACCTGCTTTCTTTGCAGTCAGAACTGTGTTTGCCTAGTTCCCCATTCTAGTTTTGAACTGCTGAACTGGACCAATCAGTGGGGTAAGCTAGCTCTAAAATGGTGCCTTGGACGAATCAGAACTTGGACTCATAATCTGAGCCAGCCACAAGAGGATTGTATGGGCAGTGACTCTGGAGATGTTGTTTAGGCTTCGCACCTTTTGGACCAACAGCAGCAGTCTATTGTGAGTGACAGCCAATCCAGTCAAGAACTGGGAGGAACTCAAAGGAAGTGCCGGTTTTGTCTGTTGGAGTTTCAGTTTAGCTCTGGCAGTGAAGGGAAAGGAACCCTGTGTTCCTTCAGTGCACAGTTTTAGTCAAAAACATGTGCAAGGTCCAGAGTTCCGGTCTGCAGCTTGTGTAACTGCTTGTTAGGACTGAATCCGTCCCTGTGAAGAGAATCAAAAGATATCTGAAGAGTAGAAACCAGGCTCACCCTGTAGAAGACTGGAGAAATTGCTGAATTGCACTCGATCTGTCAGGAACTGAATCTGCTGTGTGTCTCCCGGTATTGTGCAGTAATTGACGATCGGATAGAGAAGCAGCCTGCCTGGTATAGTACTTTCTTTTACCATATAAATGTGTGAGGAGTCTCTTGGAGCTCAAGAGTAGCCTGCTGATGTTGAAGGACCCTATCTGTTTGGAGGTCGTGAGTACTAATTCAGGGTCGCTCCTGTTGAATTGCCACATTAAATCCAAATGGAATCACTGTACTGCTGACTGTTTAAACTAATTTTTCTTTTCTCGTGTGAAAGGGCCCCTACCAGCTGCCACGGTTTGGACTAGCTACTAGGGCTTGGGTACCCAGGGACAGTAACTGATAGGGATAGGCCTGTGCACAGAGCCATAGGTAGATGAGTAGAGTGATAAGCTAATTAACCTGATTTCCCCTGTCCTTGTTATATCCCCTAAATAAATCAGAGCTGCTTGTTTCAGCAAAGTTATACTGCCTGAGGTATTTGTCTCGCTTAAAGTACTGTACTGTGATTGTTGCATTGTATCTTATTTCACAGGAGGTCCCAGTGCCGGAACCAGTCCTGGGGGTAAGTGTATACTGTGAAGGTAATTCTGATATATTGTGTGGGCCACTAGTGGGAAGAAAGGGGGGTTTTGCAGTGTCCCAGAGGGCTGTGACCAAGTTAGTTTGACTACTGCAAACCCTGACCTCTGGGTGGAGGCACCCGCCATTGGATCCAGGCCCCTCAACCTGTTGGTGGCAAATCAGGCAGGGGTAGTAGCCCCTGAGATAGCGCCATCTAGGGGTTACACGGTGTGTGAGACCTAACCAACCTGAGTGCTGCTGCCCTGGGAGGGTACAGGTCGAGGAAAAAATAAACAACCTGTAGTGTAGCTACCTACCTGTCCTATATATATATTACTATTACTTTGGTGAAGGTGTGCGAGACACTGTGGCTATGAGACCCAATACTCTGCGCCCCCCAGGCTGAGAGGTAGAGGAACTTGGGGAACTGCGCCCGCCTTCGGACTTATTAGATATAAACTATACTGAAGGGGAAAACATTTTTTGTGATACACAGAAAAAATAAATAAACCTCTAGCCTTAGCCTAGCTACCTATATTATCTACTTTGCTGAAGGACAGTGTGTGAGACATTGTGTGGCTGTGTGTGAGAAACCTAACCAACTTGATTGCTGCTGCCCTGGAAGGGAAGAGGTCGAGGAAAAAATAAACCACCTGTAGTATAGCTATCTACCTGTCCTATATATATTACTATTACTTTGGTGAAGGTGTGTGAGACACTGTGGCTGTGAGACCTAATACCCTGCACCCCCCCAGGCTGAGGTGGAGGAACTTGGGGAACTGCGCCCGCCTGCGGACTTATTAGATATAAACTATACTGAAGGGGAAAACATTTTTTGTGATACACAGAAAAAATAAATAAACCCCTAGCCTTAGCCTAGCTACCTATATTACCTACTTTGCTGAAGGATGGTGTGTGAGACTAATGTGTGGCTGTGTGTGTGAGACCTAACCAACCTGAGTGCTGCTGCCCTGGGAGGGTAGAGCCTCGAGGAACTTCAACAACTGCAGACTTTTGGTCCACTTTGTGCTACAGAGAAAAAAAAATAAACCACCTTGTGTAGCTACCTACCTATTACTTACTTTGGCGAAGGTGTGTGAGATAAATAAAACCTACTGCATTAGAGGGTAGAGGAAGGAACTTGGGGAACAACTGCAGACTTCTTAGAAATAAGCAATTAATACAAACTAAGGGGAAAAACATTTGTTGGTAAACAAAAATAAACTCTTCTTTGGTGGAGGTGTGCGTAAGTGGCTGTGACTGAGAGACCTAACCTGCCCTGAAGGACGGTATAGGAACTTGGGGTGAACAACTGCGGAAGAGTAGTACTTGGCGACCACCACCACCTCTACCTCCCTCTCACTCCTACTCCCACCTACTCTGTTGTCCTGCCCACAGGCCCTTTTGTACTAGTGTTCTAAGCATAAGCACTAACTTCTAAGCACAACAGCTTCAGGTAAAATATTACACAACACACACACAAATATAGCATAAAATACAATTTTATTGTATACAACAATATTTCAATATTTTTTACAATTGCATTAGAAGGCAAAAAAATGCAAAAAAATAAGCTAAAGCAAACTACTTTATTTTCCCTTTGGACTGGGAAACAATCTTCCATCTCATCTTCTTCAGGAACAAAAACTAAAGATGCAGACTCAGAGCCTTCTTCATAGTCAAGCCAGTCCCAACCAGCCCCCACTCCGAGTCCTCACCACCCTAGTCAGGAAAACGACCAAAACAATGATTCTCAGTCTGGGTCTGTAGTATTTGTAGACATAACATGTGATCAATCTGACTTGATCATACCTATTTCTGAAATGAATGAGAAAAATTATAGCAGCAGCAGAAAGCGACCTTTGATTTTAGATGAGGAAAATGAAACAATAAACTTAAAGTCTGATGAGAAAAGAAGTAAAGATAAAAAATATGACGTTGAAAAAAGGGCTCAAACATTTCAGCATCACTGGCTAAATCAGTTTACCTGGTTAAGGTATGATGGCTAAAAAAACGTCATGTACTGCTCTGCCTGTGAGAAATATCCCACTCTTGCAACTCCTGCTTATTCAAAAAAACCTAACGTGTTTGCCACTGGTTCAAATAATTTCAGAATTGAGTCCGTGAGAGCCCATGAGAAATCAAATCCACATATAATTTGTGCAAACCAGCATAGTCATGAAACTGTTGAACATGCAGTCAATTTTAATATATCTGAAACTGCAATATATCACGCATTTTCTCAGATGGAGGAAGTCATCAAAAATAAAATGAGGTGTTTATTTAACACCGCATATTCCTTGGCTAAAAATTTACGTCCTTTCTCAGATATGGAGTGGCTTTGCACATTGCAAGAAAAAATGGGTTAACCCGGCAGCAATTACGCAAATGGTAACGGGCCAGAGATTTCTGTAACGCAATATCAGCTGTCCTGTCTAAAACACAGATCCAGACTGTCAAAAATACAAAATTCGTTACCGTTCTTGCAGATGGCAGTACAGATGCAAGCATTGTAGAGTGGGAAAATGTCTTCCTTCGTTTTGTTGATGGCGCAGAAAAAAGTTACAACTGTGTTAATTAAAGCTGTACCTCTTGAACATTCTCAAGCAGATAGAGTTTTTAAAGCAATAACCTCTGCACTTGAGTCTGTTGATCTTTCTTTTGCGGACCTTAATGACGTGAGCAGACCTGGACCAGTTCTCGTACGTGCCAACTTTGATGGTGCCAGTGTGATGATGGGCCATACAGGTGGCACCATAGCAAAAATCCGAGAACACGTCCCCACTGTAATACCCATGCATTGCGTAGCCCACAAACTGGAGTTAGCAGTTCTCGACGTCATGAATAAAAATCCCTTTGTTCAAAAAGTAGAAAACACCTTGAAAGGAATTTTAAATTTACCACTACAGCCCCAAGAACTTAGGGAACTGCAGGAAATAGCAGATGTCATACACACCGAGTTGGCTCATTTCAGTGCAATAAAGCAAGTGCGTTGGCTTGCAAGTAAGAGCGTTCAGTTCATGCTGTTCAAGTCAACCTGCCCTACAGTAATTCAACATCTTGAACATGTCTCAAACTCTGCTGGTGATGATGGGGCCAAAGCAAAGGCACTTCTAAGAGATGCGCACACAGTACAGTTTGTAAAATCTCTGTTTATTCTTCAAGATTTTCTGCCAATATTGAAAAATTTATCACTTGAATTTCAGAAGGATGACCTACTAATATTAGAAGTCCCCAACTCGTTGTGACATTCTTACTCCAGTTGACTGAGCTAAAAACAAGACCTGGAAAGTTTATGACATCATTTCTAAACCAGTATAATCCTGCAGAGAAATGCATGAACTATCTCATTTCAAAACGTGGCAGTGAGGACAAGATTGTTCCTTTTACTTTCAAAGGGAACTGCCCAGAAGTAAATGTTACGACTGATACACAGCTGCACAGTTTAATAGATGCAGCAGTATCTTACATTGATCAGCGTTTTCAGAATTTCTCGGAAGAACCTCTAAAATGGTTCATTTGCTTAGATTTCAAAAATTTTGATCTGTCACGAGAAGAACTTGCACAATTTGGCACAACTGATTTAAGTAATTTATTAGACTACTTTCACAACTTTTTTTCTCAAGATCATGTAACCAGTATAAAAAGGGAGTATTGTGCATTAAAAGCAATGCTTAAGTCTGCAGTTGATAAGCCATATCTGCAAGTGTATTCACGACTACTACAAGAGAAACCGGCTCAGCTTGCTCACATCCTTGACCTAATAGAAATGTTACTGGCTATGAGTGTGTCTACAGCTAAATGTGAGAGAGTATTCTCCATTCAGAATCTTATAAAAACAAAAATAAGAACAAGTTTGGCTGATGACACACTCCAGTCACTTCTGCATATAGAAGTTGAAGGCCCTGCATTAGACAGCTTTGATCCGGATCAAGCTATCAAACACTGGCTACTATCTGGTCCTGGCACACGCCACATTCATGGTCATCACGGTCATGCTAGTTCAACTACTAGTTCTGCTGATTCACGCGAAAATGTCCCTGAGGCTGTCACTAGTCTTGATGATGACATGACTAAATATGATGCTCCGGCTGGAGCAAGCTCAGGCTTCCTGTAACTTTTCCCGATGCTGATGCTGTACTGTCTGCTACTCTTCTGTAATGATGTTCTCACTGTGCTGCTGGCTGGCACTCTGTGCTGCTGCTGCTGCAGCCACACTTGCTGTCAGTTCCTCGCTGCTGATGCTAATTCTGTCTATGCTCGCCATGCTGCTGACAAAAATAAAATCATATTATTCATTCTCCTTATTGTCTATTTCAACACTAAATAACAACTACTACTACAATAAATCCATTGAGTTTTCTGTAGTTTGATATTTTCCATTAAAAATATGTCATTTTATACCAGGACTACCAACTCAAGCACTGGGACAACTACATTTGGACAAGCCACTTGTCCGTGGACAAGTACCTAATTTTAAAATTTATCAAGCCCTGCTGCAAGGTGCCTATTTACCCTTTCCACTCAGTAACGTCCTGCGCATGATCTCGGGTTCAGAGTGGCACAGCAGGTTTCTCTACCATTGGGGTCTTCCTCAAACCCACGGACAGAACTGAAGGTGCCAGTACCAGGCATAGTCCACATAAAGGCCCCACAGCTCAACCAAACATTACAAGCAGTGGCAGAGGTGGTCTGGTACCTGCCAGCACATGGTTTTCTCATCAACCGGAGGAAGAGGTCCCTAATTTCAAACCAGACCTTGATCCTTCTGGGGGCAGACATCATGACACAAGGATTCTTCCCCTTGGAAACTAAATATCGGATTCTGCTATAGCTCATCAAGGAGTTTAGCTCATCATTTACTTATTTTTCATACAGCTCACCGAGACAGAGGTCATGAAGGGTCGCAAGTTAGACCATCCTTACCAAATCCGATTCGCAACTGATGCAAGCCTCGTGAGCTGGGGTTCGGCTCACCTGCTTCAGCTGTTAGCACCGGGCAGGTGGTTGCTGTTAGAGGCACAAGGTACAGCATAAACGTTCCCGACGTGAACAGTAGGCCATGCCCTGAGGCACTCTGAGCAGCATTTCCCCAATCAGGATAGTCTGGTTCCAACCGACAATCTATCAAAGTTGGCATGTACCAACAATCAAGGTGGCACAAGAAGCTCAAAATGCTAAGGGAATTCCTTCTCTTTCAGTGGGCCTCGCACCAGTGAGCGAGGTATTTACCAGGGCAGGTAAACGACACGGCAGGCTAGCTTATTGGCAGGTTGGTTGACCATGGGAATGGAAGCTGAAGGATAGTGCCTCCTACATCTTGACAAATCAGTAGGGCAATCCTCAGACAGATCTTTTCGCCGGCTGGTGGAATTCCAAGGTAAGCAATTCTGCTCCCTGGCCAAGGATGAAACAGAGGTGGCTCAGGACACCTTTTTCCCCTAAACTGAGATGAGTTTGGTCTCCTGTATGCCTTTTTCCTCCAATACTGCCTCTATCAAGAGTCCTTCACAAAGTGGTTAGGGACAGGACAGTCATGATTCTAGTCTACCCCTTATGTCTCTTCCGTACGTAGTTCCCGATTATCATTCATCTGTCAAGGCATTCACGTCTAACATTCAAGTTCAGCCTGGACATTCTCCATCAAGGTCCGGCCCGGCATCCC
Organism: Neoceratodus forsteri; assembly: GCA_016271365.2. Taxonomy (NCBI): domain Eukaryota; kingdom Metazoa; phylum Chordata; order Ceratodontiformes; family Ceratodontidae; genus Neoceratodus; species Neoceratodus forsteri. The sequence goes on along the minus strand of CM057452.1, from coordinate 1,016,062,440 downwards.
ATTTAAACAACTTATCTATCTAGGCCTGGAGCTTGAGAGGGAAAAACGTTTAAGGAGCTTGGCTACACAGTTCCTGTTTCTGACATGATGGGGAACTTATGTCTCTTTTCTTCCTCCAAATTGTTGAATCTGGAAAACATTTTTTGGTTCTGGCTTCATTTAAAACGCCTACAGAACTATCCAATATAATTGCCTGTTCTACTGCAGTTCCTAGATGGATGAAGGACTGCAACCAGCCACCTTACAAGTTCAGGTTTTGGCACCGGGGGGCACTCTTGTGTATGGATTCAGGGGAATCGTTGGATGCATATACTCATGTCTGTAGGTTGCTAAAGACAGCAGCATTAGGTTGCCTTCCAACCCACCAAAGCTACCACCTTGGAGTCTCAATCTGGTTCTCAAGGCTGTGGCCAAGGCCCCCTTAGAGCCTATCAAGATGGTATCCATCACGCGTTTTAACATAAAGATCACCTTTTTTCTCATAGCTTTTGCTTCAGCCAGGAGAATCAGCAAACTACAAGCATTGCTTACCCAAGCGCTATACACTGTTTTTCATCAGGCTCGAACAGTTCAAGGTTTTTACGCCAAAGCGGTGTTTCCCCTCCATTACAATCAAGGGTTTATTCTTCCTTCCTTGGGCCCACTCTCCAAAAGCAATACGAAAGGGGAATTGTGTCCTCTAGATCTGGGAGGTGTTATAGCAACATGGAAACATGGAGGTTGAAGGCAGAGGGGGACCTTGTGACCCATCCAGTCTGCTCCTGAGGAAAATGTATATTAAGAGAGAGGAAGCTATTCGCAAAACTTCAAATTTGTTCATGCCAGCTCTGGGCCAAAATTATGGGTAACAAGGATTCAAAAGGCTCTATAGCCAGACAGGTTCTATCAGCCACTTCCATGGCTTGTGATCAGGCTGGAGTAACTTGTCTGGCCCAGGGAGAGACCATTCCAGCAGAGCTATGGCCCCTTTGTGGGCGTACTTCAGAGAAGCTTTGACAGCACACTTATGCAAAGCGGCCACTTGATAATTCATTCACATAGCTTCAAAATTTTAATTGCTAGAAGTGCTGCCCTTGGATGAGGCATCCTTGGCTGCAGAGTGCTTCAAGTGGTGGTGGATCCTTAAGGGTTCCTGACATTCTTCCCACCAGGGACATCTGGGGACGTATTGCTTTTGTATATCCCAGGAGTAAGGAAGCCCGGAGACCAGCTTAGGAGAGCGAAATCGACATTTAAATACCTGTAAATTTTCTTTCTCCGACGGCTGGTCTCCGGGCTTCGGATTCCCTCCCAGAATGTATACAGTTAGCTGGCCTCTAGGCCATATATGTCTTAAAATTTGTATATTCTTGTTTTCTGTCTCCAAGTTCTAGTAGTATGGCCACACTGGACTGCTTTAGGAAGAACTGAGGGAGACAGGAAGTGGAGGGCTGGATGTTCCCTCCTGCAGAGGTCTGATTCCTGCCTGCCTATCGGTGTCAGGAGGTACAGCCCAGGAGTAAGGAAGCCCGGAGACCAGCCGTCGGAGAAAGAAAATTTATTTAAATTTTGATTCTTCAGATTGCTTCTTGTCAAACTTCAGAAGTTTGGATATACGTCGGGGAACCGGATAGGCACGCTCTGGACCTTGCCACTCTTCTTTTAGCAGGTCCTCAATGGCGGGTGGTATAGGGAAGGCTGTAGCCGGTCTGGAGGCAGATGCCAAGCGAAAAGTCTGTTTCAGTTGAGAGGTGACAGGTGGAGAAGAGCCAAGGTGGATCTTGGCTATGACCTTTTTGATAAAAAAGTCTAGGTCCCCCAGGCCGAAATTTCTGGATGGGGAGTCGTCTGAATCTGATGATGAGTCTACTATCTTCCCCTCCTTAGTAGAGGAACTGGTGACTGAGGTGTCCTGGGAAATATCCCCTGTGGTGTTTGCCCTTGTGCATGCCCCTAGGTCTATTCCGGGAATAAGATATTTACTTCCCCCTGCCACAGTAATGGTGACCATCTTCGTCGGATGATCTGTCCCCATCTCTGGATTTCTTCTTCTTGTCAGAGTGGCGTGAGGATAGCCCCCCCCTTGTCGGAGGTGGATGGGAAGGGGGTCCTTTTTTTTAGCCTTTTTATGGGGTCTCCTATCTGGTGATCCGGGCAGCTGCCATTCAAATGATGAAGGGTCCATAGCAAAAGCCCTGTTCAGCCTGTCGATAAGTTCGGGGTCCAGGGTGGGGGTATCTCTGGACATTGCCATTTGCTCCGACCAGGAGGTAGCCGGTCATTCAGACTGGTCTGGGACACTTGTCTGTGCTCACTCCGACCTTGAAGTAGCCGGCCGGTCAGACCTCTCGTGGGCATTTGCCTGTGACAAAAGGGAGGTTGTATCCACTGAGCCCTCCCCACTAGCAGCTGCTGCCTTTTCACATGTGAGGCAGAGAGAGCCAGTGAAAGTGATCAGGAGTGGGGACTTACAGCGCTAAATTTTTTTACCTCTACTGGATTTTTCTGAGGCCATTTCTCATGTTCCTCACGTCCTAAGACGAGACAATCCCTTCCCCCAGTGAAGATCGAGAGTCCTTTAAGTACTGCTTCCTTGCGGAAAATCAAAATCCTGGGACAGAGTGCTGCCCCTTTAAGCACTGCCTCCTGGCATTAAGAGACAATCCTGGCAGTGTTTGCAGTGTAATCCCCTTCAAAACCACAACCTTTTGCTTTGCAGACAAATCTCCAGACCACTACACTCCAGGCTCTTCCTACACTACGAGCTCCCACTGCTTGGGGGTACAACTCTGCGCTGCGGCCATACTGGAAGCTCCGACCACGATGCAAGAAGCAGCCTGGCACGTGGCAGTGCTCCGGTGCTGTGCGAGGCCTTCTCCGAGTAACTAAATCGCGCTGTAGAGAAATCACGATGAGCGGTCGAAAGTTTTGATAAAACCACTCATCTGAAGGGAGAAAAACCTCCCTACAGGGCTCAGGAAAAATCTCCGTTTCCTGTTTTCGTCCCTTCTGGGAGCCTCTTTGATGAAAGGCACTTGCCCTAGGCCGGGCTGCTGTGAGGTGGGGCCAGTCTGTGCAGCTTGCAAGGCTGAGACTGTGTCCCACCGCTTGGTAATCCTTGAGATATAGGACAAAGCAAGTAAAACAAAATAAAGTAATCGTTCCTCAATAAACATTTACGGTCTCTTCAGCCCTGCCACGTGTAACAGGGCTCTGCTGCAGGATACCTACTTCACTGAAGGCAGGAAGTAGACTGGAGATGACCGGATGTGAAGGGTTTGTTATCCCACCCTGCTGCACAGCGTTGGTCCTGCCTACCAGTGACATCAGGAGGTATAGACCAGGCGTAATGAAGCCCAGAGACCAGCTTAGGAGAGAGAGAACAGGGAAATACAGCGTGACTTACAAAAGCTACAGGAGTGGTCTAAGGTTTGGCAGCTGAAAATCAATGCCAGAAAGTGCAAAGTAATGTACCTAGGAAATAAGAACCCCAGGACAGAGTACTGGATGGGTGGGGTGAGACTTAGAACTACAGCTGAGGAATGTGACCTAGGAGTTATAACCAGTGACACCCTCAAGCAATCAAACCAGTGCAACAAGGCCAGTGGTAAGGCATGTAGGATGCAGGGGTGTATAGGGAAGAGGTATTGATAGCAGGAGGAAAGAGGTAATGCTACCACTTTATTAATCTTTAGTGAGGCCGCACCTGCAGTACTGCACCCAGTTCTTCAGCCCTCACCTCAGGAAGGATAGGTACAGGCTGGAAGTGGTACAGTGCAGGGTGATAAAAATGATTCGGGGCCAACAGGATAGCTCTTACAAGGAGCACCTTAAGTCACAACATGTACTCACTGGAGACCACAAGGGAGAGGGGACTGGGGAGATATAACAGAGACCTTTCCTAAAACGAATAAACAGGGTGAACTGTGAGGAACTTTTTAGCTTGAATGCAGTTCAGGGTTAGGGGGTCATAAATGAAAACTCACAGGAGGAAGGGTAAGGAGGAGCATTAGGTGGTATTATTTTACCGACATAGTGGTGGAACTATGGAACAGTCTAACAGTTGAGGTGGTGGGCATTAAAACAGCTACTGGTTTCAAGCACGGTTGGGAGAGAGTGAAGGGTACAGTGGTCACTCGAGGCAACAGATTTGGGAGGGAGGATGGGGAGGGCTAGGACCCTGGATAGACAATAGCCTCAAAATAGCACACGAACTGCCACAGCCTGCGTCCTAAAATGCCAGCACTCGAAGCCTGGGTCACTTCCTTCAATCTGGCAGTACTCAGAGTTTCCGAAACCTCGTTAAAACTCTCCATCCTCCCACACGAAGTGGCCCTGCCTGGGTACACTACTTTCAAGTGGAACAGGGTTGGTAAAAGAGGTGGCGGTCTTCTTTTATATATCAAGTACAACCTTGCAGCTACCGAAATTACACCCCTGGCCTCCTTAACATCACAGGTAGAATACATCTTTGAATCCTTAACCCTAGGCAACACCAAAAAAATAATAATAGGATGTACCTACTTACCACCCAAGACTGCTACTGCAGTCCTACTCAGCATCATATCCTCCCTTTCTGAGCTTCCACCACAAGAACTAGTATTGTGCGGGGATTTCAACATTGATTGATCAACCAGTAATAACAAAAACAGCACTGTCCACCCTGGCCATCAATCTAACTCAACACATCACCGAACCCACAAGAAGGAATAACAGAACGGGAAACCACTCCCTGTTAGATTGGATCCTATCTTGTGCTCATAGAATAATTGCCTCAGGAGTATTACCAAACAGCATCAGTGACCAACCACTCACCAGTCTACTGTATCTGGAGGAATAACTCCCCAACTCTCCTCCTGAAATTGTAGAATCTTGTAACATGTCCTCCTTTAATCATGCATCCTTCCTTAACTCGCTTAATTCTGTAAACTGGAACCCTATACATACCCTTCCTACCACTGACCAAGCCCTGGAATACCTAGTCGACACTGTCATTGCCATAATTAACTGCCATGCACCACTTACCCAACACAGATCCAAAGGTGCTAAAGCACCATGGCCGACAAAAGATATAAGGAACCACATGTCAAAACACGATGCAGCCTGGAAAACGCACAGAAAACTGGTCTCTCCTCAGACTGGCAAAACTTCCATCTGCCCCAACTAGCTCTCAATAAAGGACAAAGTACTATCAGACCCAGCATCAACAGCAGATGGTATTAATTTCTTCACAGACTTTAGCAACTACATATCCCACTTTGCTACCATCCAACCCTCTCCAGTCACAAATACATCAAGGCCAGCGTCACTGCAATTCCACATCAAACTAGAAACCCGGAAAGAGGTTTTTAGGCTACTCCAAAACCTCAAGGAACATGACTCCCCTGGCCATGACTCACCTGAGCCTAGGTTCTTAAAATGGGGAGCACCAGCACTTGCAGTGCCAGTTAGAAACTTGATTAACAGATCTTTTCTTGCAGGAAATGTACCCTCAAAATGGAAAATGGCACTAATAATCCCAATCCACAAGGGGGGGGGGTGGTCAGCCACACCTATCGAAAATTACAGACCAATCTCAATTCTCTGTCACCTTGCTAAGGTTCAAGAAAGAATCCTATACAACCAATTGCAAGGCTACCTCGAACATCACCAACTCCTGTCACCCTGCCAGCATGGTTTTCACAAAAATCATAGCACTCTTTCTGCACTCATTAAAGTCACATCTGACATTTACCATGCCTTTGACCAAGGACTAGCCACGGAGCCCATCTTCTTTGACCTCACCAAGACCTTTGACATGGTGAGCCATGCGCTGCTTTTAATGAAGTTAGAATCCTTGAGTCTTGATCAACCATCCACATCCTGGCTCTGTGACTACTTATCCAGTCGCACCTAAAGTGTCAAATGGGGTAACTGTCAATCTTCATTCAGACAGATTACCCATGGAGTCCCCCAGGGATCCATCCTGGGCCCCCTGCTCTTCTCGTTATTTATTAACGAGCTGCCAGGCTTATGTGGTGGGGCATCTGTTCAGCTTTACGTGGACGACACCATTCTATACTATTCGTCAGCTGATACCCAATGGCTCAATCAGCACCTGGAATCTGACTTCCACCAATTAGGAGCATGGTTCTTTGAAAATAACTTACTAATAAACACGAAAAAAACGAAATCCATGCTTTTCCATCTCCTCTCCTATAAAACGTTCCTTAATCTGCCACTCTCCATCCGCTCAATTAATGGGGAACCCCTCAAAACAGTACATTCCTTTAAATACCTGGGCATCCTGCTTGATCCTAACCTCTCATTCGAGGCCCATATCCACAAAACCGCCAAAACCATACACCAAAAGACTGGTCTGCTATATCGTCATCTTCCCTTGCAATCTACTGCATCCCGTCTTAAAATTGCTACTGCCTCACTGCTACCTCTGCTATCTTACAGGGCTCCACTACTCTTATCAATGAAGGCCTCCCTAACTAACCAACTGAAACAATTATATCATAAGATTGGGCACTCTGCTCTTGCAGCAGCCCCCTGCCAACACCACTGCACTGTATTAGCATCTCTGGGCCGGCTACAACTCGAACACAAATTCCAGTACTCCTCACTATGCCTTGCCTTTAAGCTCACATATCTCCACACTCCACCTAGCCTATCTGACATCATAGTACGAAAACAGTCCAGTCTCTCTGCTCTACCTCTCTTCCACTTTTAGACATACCCAAGACACATCTATCAGCAGGTGGAAGATCCTTTGCTTATGCTGCCCTCTCAGCTTGTACTCCCCCTTCCCCCCCCCATCCATCCTTCCTCTCCTGCTCTACCCTCCCTCATTTCAAACTTGCCCTGCCTTGCTGTTTCAGGTACCTGTACCTGCCTCACGACTCTCAGATTCCTGCTCTTATCCTGGTCCTCCTACGACTCCAAAGCTTAATTCTCGCATCCTCCATAACCATTTGTATGGTACTTGAATTGTAGTGGGGACACTGCTGTAGATAATATATTGCACTGTGACTCTCTATATGTATTCTTGGCCCTGTTAATTGCACTACCTTGTGGCAATAGCTTTTATGTTAACTTTGATTTGGTATAGTTCTCTGCCTCTATGTATGTTGTAAACTATTTTGTCCTACGTACCCTCCCCCGGGTCGCCCCTGAAAAGGGGACTGCATGGTCTCAGTGTGTTTACCCAGTTACCAAAATTCAAATAAATAAACAAACATGTCAGGTCTATACAACAAGAGAAAGTAAAAATATTCATACACACCAATGTAGCTTCTCCCCCACTATGGGAAAGTGATGGCATGGCTTTAAGGCAGGGGACCATCAGGAACATTTATATTTAATTCTGGGTGGGTCTGGGGGGCAACATGCAATCAAACTGGGTGCCTGTGCACACACACTCTACATATGATGTTATATTATCTACTGTTTGGCACCTACATTTTGGGCCACACATGTGGCAACCACAGTGCCACAACTTGATGTAAACTGACAAAAACATCTGGCAAAATGCCCGTCTTGTCTGTAATAGGTACTAGGGCATTGTAATTTGGGGGTATAATTTTATCTGCTGTCTTTATATATAAAAAAAAAAAAATTGCTTGAGTCAAAGCTCCCACTGGCTTGCCAACCCACTGGTGCAGCAGTAGTGCTACCACTCATAAGGCCAGTGACCTGGATTCAGTAGCGAGGCAGTCATCGGGGACCAGCAGGGGGGGAGGAAGATAAGAGTGTCCCAGAGGACACTCCCCTCCTCCGGGGAGGGTGGGCAGCATGCTCTGCTGCAACACTGCCACCTAGGTGATCACAGAGGGTGGTGCGAGCGGAGTAGCTAAGGGGTGGGTGGATGCTCCCTGCAGAAGACATCAGCACACCTTCCATGCAGTGTCATGACACCCACTCCATGGAGCGTCCTGGAGGGGAGAAAAAGAGAAAGTTCCACTAGCTGTGGTATTATGAAGAGGACGGTCCTCTGCAGACCCCACACTGACTACTGAGCACAGGGCACGCTCGACCTAGCTAAACTTCTGAAGGGAGAAGTAGTGTGCCCCCCCTCCAGCCCCACTACAGGGGAAAACGTTGTGAGGATCTGAACCAAGGTCAGAAGTCAGTCCCAGAGATGACTTGTGATGGGTTGGAAAGTGTCAGTAGAGCAAGGGTCAGTCGGTGAGTGGGAAGAAAAAGAAAACTTACAAAGCTTTTACTGGCAACCAGCAAAAGACATGAGAAACAGTCAAAACTGGCCTAGTGGCAATCCCAGGTTACAAGCACTCCCAACAGTATTTAAGAAACTCTAAAACAGAATTTGACAGCAGAATATGGCCCAGCTGCCCATCCAGTCTGCCCACCCTACCTAAAATGAATTGGATAAGTGCCAGAAGACCATTAAAGAATCAGCCTTTAAAAACAAAAGTATATAAAAAAAGGAAAACCGGTCTGTATGGGGGAAAAAAAGAGAGAAAATGTGGGACAAATAATGAAATTGTGGAAGTTTACAGTACTGTAGATCACTGTGTTTTTGGAATGAGTGGTGTTCATGAAATTATTATGTACAGTATCCGGTTTTTTTTTGTTTGTTCCTCGGCCAGACACCTTCAATTGACCCTGCCACCCAGACTCCATCCCCTAGGACTTATCTACCCTTGAGTGTGCATCCTGGCTTACCCCCAGGGCGGGGCTGTTGGGAAGAGGCACTCTCCGAACGAAGACTGGTTCATAATTGGGGGTGGGGTGCCTCAGTTAATTGCGTGGGGTCTGGCAAAGGACGTCCACCCTCCTGCTTGGCTGATTATTTTTTATAGATGATGACCTCTGGGAGACGTGGTGTGCAATGATGTGGTGGCGCACAATGCGCCGAACATCCGGCATGCCTCCCGAAGTACTTGAGCACCAGCTGTTAAACCCTCAGTCTCCACCAGGGGTCGCTCAAGCGCCAGATGCATCCCCACCTTCCCCCCAGAGAGCAGTCATGGGGACACTCAATCCCCTTCCCCACATATAGCCCTCCAACTCCCTGGGCTCGCTTCCAAAGCTGGGATGTCAGTGTCGCTAGCAGAAGGTCAACCACTGCACCGGCAGGCTACTTGTTATTATGCATCTTCTAGCCAGCCTGTCAGTACAGCGGTAGAACTACCGTTCACAACACCCACGACCTGCGTTTGGGACCGAGTACAGGTTGTTGAAAGCTGGCTAGGGAAGAAGGTCTGAGCATCCCAGGGACTGCTCTCCTTCCTCATGGAGGGGGGAATGCTGCTCCCACTGTCCAACTGCCACCTGGTGGAGATCGTATGGGACCACAGCCTGGGAGCACCAAAAAGGGCAGGGGGAGTCGCAGGATGCCAGCACGTACACGTCCCAGCACATGCATGTGTTCATGCATCATTTCACACTGGCACCTCAGGGAGAAAAACTGAGTTTGAAGGAAAATGCCCAGTCTGCTCTAAAACTGGCACCCCCATGCAGGCTCTCACACAATCGGCATGGCTGGCCACCCACCTATACTCGTCCTGAGCAAGTGGTGGATAATCAGTAAGTCTTTTAGATGGTCAGTGACAGAGCGAGGGGAGGGTGCTGTCAGGTGGAACTGGGGGGTGAGAAGAAGCTCTATTAAAAAAAAAACTACACACCTTCCAAGTCTCAAGTTTCGTCAGTATATTAAATATTGGCTGCATACTGCTCTCTCTAGTGATTATGTTGGTTCATTACCATAGGTTGCACAATGTCTATATCTATTTGTAATATGGAAATCTTTTAAACTTTTACTTATTTGCCATTAGCCGGTTTTCTACTTATATGCTGACTGCCATTTACTTTTTTTTAGTTTCTGTTGACCGTGTAAGCACACTAGACAAATCCTGCCTATTTTCAGGCATGACCCGGGGGATGAGGGAAACAGATGAATGCCAACTGACCTTGAACCAGATTAAGCTGTTGGTGGTATTTTTAGTGAAGTTACTTGTAACTCTTCCCTCTCCTTTTCTCCCTACCTTCCCCAGGTCGCAAATGAAAATGAGTCAAACTATTGCTCAGTTTGCCTACATAGTTAAATATTTCAGATAACTAAATAAATACATTTTCAGGGATTCTCCCTGATTTGCTTCCATTGTTCGCATCCTCTGTGTCTTAACTTTGCAGCATTATTCCAAGTCCCTCCAGATAAATCAGAACAAAAAAAATGTGGCCCCAAACAGGATTGAGCACTCCCTACAGCAAAAGAGACTGGCCCTTGATGCTATAAAACCCAACATGGGGTCTTCGGTTCCCCCGTCACCCTTAGAAAAGAGTGATGGTACCTAGGTGTCAGTAGCACCATGCTGCCTAGGTGTCTCTCTGGATCCCTGCATAAAGTGGGAGACCCATATTAAAGGAGTCCATTCAAGAACCGTGCCCATCATGGCATCAAAGTCCACGAAAAGCTCTTTTAAATCAGGTACTGGGCCTACCTGTAGCTAGCTGCAGTCCGGAGATACTGATGATTTAGTCTGCCCTATACTGATACTACGTCTCCACTATTTTTTGAACCTTGTGATGTCACTGACGATCAAGCTGTGCTTGAATACAATGTGGTTAGCCACAGCTTGATAGTCAGTGACATCACACTTTTCATGGGCTTTCAAACTATGGGGCCGGATTCATAAAGGGCAACAAAGGGCTTGCATCAAGCCCTGCATCAAACTCAGCAGTCAGAGCGGCTGCAGCTGGACTGAAAACTTTGCCGCAGACTGCGCCTAATTTGTGCCAATTTTCCTGATTTTACGGCAGCTTGCATCAAATATGTAATTATAGCCCCATACATGTATACCTGCCAGCAAACAAAGATAATCTAGCTACATTTAGGCAGCCTTCTCCCCCGATTCCACTACACTGTCCATAGAGTGCCTGCAGCCCAGTTCCCTACTTCACGTCATAATTATGCTGTTTTTAGGGGTGGGCAGCAGCCGGTGTCGCTTTCTCTGCTCGGAGTAAGGAAGTTACAAGTCGGTGTTACAGAGCATATAAGTTTTTTACTACAGCACCAAAAAAGACAAAATATGGTTAGGATAGTTCCTAGGGCAGGCAGCTCCGTATTATGGGGTGCCTGCCCATGGCCAAAACTGATGTCAGCTACTCTTTAAAGAAACCTGTTGTTTGCCACTTTTAAACAAGTTGAAAAAGCAGTAAAATACTTTTTTTTCCAAGACTATGCCACAGTTTATCGACTATCTTAAGTGTACTGTTACTTGTTCTAATAAATAAATAAAAAAACAGACACAAACACTTTATATAGTGAATATAAGTATTTCGTTATTAAATCTGGTTGGAGAAAAAAAGTCCCCCAGCAATTACGTAAAACACATGGTGGGGGTTTCACTGAGGGATGTTTTAATAAACCCCTTTAAGTTTGCCCTCAAGTTTTATGTAGCATCCGACACATCGGGTGTGCAGTAAATTATCATTATGCACTCTCTCCCCATGTATTATTTATTTATTTTAATGGTATCGGAATTGCAACCCTTTGAGTCGGAGACTCATTTACAAAGGCTCCTCGTCACTGAGCATTAAACGATATGGACAAGACAAAAGAACATGATATACAAAGAAAATAAAAATACAATGTAAAAAGGAATTCCCTTACAGGGTGGTAGCTAAAGTTATGACAGTTGAGGTTGTACAGTGAATATACATTTCAGGATAAAAAAAGAAAGAAATACCTATACAGGGTGATAGCGAAGGTTATAATACTTATTTTATAATGTGACAATAGTGGCTACTCAACTAATAGGGGCCCTATAAATTGAGCGGTGGCTTTCATTTGCAGCAAAGGTAGCTTAAAGCTGCACAGTAATGCTTTGAAAATCTCCCTCATAGAATTCAATGGGGCGCGTCCCCGCACTCTCCCGGATAGGACGTCACAAAACCTCCGAGCGCAGGGCCATGGTGAGCGGATCAGTTGACCTGCAGTTCGACCAGTTACAATCCCTTCCCTCCCTTATAGGAAAGCATTACAATTTATAGTTCTGACTTGGAGGGACTATCGCCACAGCACAGTAACAGGCTATGAAGCCCAGAGCTGGTTTCACAAAGCTCACACCCTCACTTTAACTTCCTTGTGCTCCCAGGTCACACCTGCAAATAAGCTTCAGCTTACTGTGTCTTTCCTGGTTAAACAATTCCTCTGTGGTCACCAGGCTGAACATAGTTAACTCCATGATTGTTCCCATCTTTTTTTTTTTTTTTTTAAACTTATATTTATTGAGTGTATATTTCAAACAAATACAAGTATAGCTCTAAGGTCAATGCATCAAAAGGTTACAGTCAAAATTTTTGATTTACAGTATCATTGGCATACCTCTACTGATACATCATAGGGGGGGTTATCTATATATAATTATATTTTCTTAAAGCATTAGACGAAGGCTATTACTGCCATTAGTGAGGATATATGCCATAAGATCTTAAAAACACTATCAAATTAATACCCCTTCAATAGGTGATCTTCCCCAATATCCTGAATAGGATTATATACAAACATACATAGAGCTCACTCCCACCTCCTAAGCCTCTTATAGCTAGCTTTAACCATTCACTTTTATTTTCCAACTTTATACTTATTTTTTCAGTTTCGTCACTGTGAAGCTATTAAACTACAGATTTTCTCCAGTTAGCTATATTTTAACCATTTACATGTCAACTATACGATTTATTAAACTTATGCAAAACCCCAATTCAGAGAGTACGCTGTCGTTTAAAAACTGTGCCATACAAGACGCTCAGCCCATCCTTTCCTTCCACCATAACAAAAATTATGAACACCATTACTCAAGCATTTCAATAACGACAACATCTGGGTAACAGATTAAGTGTCCATACCATAGCTTAATGTCCATATTTTCAAAGTGGGAAAGGCACAAATTATATGACCACTCTCTCAAATTCTCCTGTTGCAGTCTTGCCGAACAGTATTCCACTCCCCAGTTTTCAGGTCTCTTCTTCTATCTCCGACCCAGAGTCCTCTCCTTGCCCTGTATAGTCCGCTTCTATTTTAGTGAGCAATTTTCCTGCGTCCACCGGATCAGCAAAATGGTAAGTCTTATTGCCATAAACCATCTTTAAATTCACCAGCATAAGCAATACGTGGTGGACCCCCAACTGCTGAAGCTTTGAGCTGATACAGTCGAATCCTTTTCTTCGTTGCCGCGTGGCAAAGCTAAGGTCTGGGAAAATATGAATGGAGGAACCCTGCCACTGCAACGGACCCCGTTTCCGTGCTTCTTTGAGTATCAAGTCTCTCTCTTGTAAGGATCCAAGGATTACCAGAACAGCTCTTGCCTGTATACCTGCAGAATCTACATGCAGGTGGGCCCCTCTGCTGTCAACTCTATAGGCCCTCTGCACAGTAATCAAGAAGTCTATCTGCACATGGTCTGTTAGCCATTGTGCGATAAAATTGCCCATATTCTCACCTTCTACTGCTTCTGGGAAACCCCAAATTCGTATATGGGTTGCCCGCGACCTGCTCTCAAGATTCTCTAATCTTTGTCACAGAAGCAGATTTTCTTTCTCTAGGCCTGCAGTAGTCGTCATAGTTTTGTCTGCCATTTTAGTAGCCTCATTTGCAGTCTCCTCCACCTTCTGCAATTTTGTTTCCATGATAGTCATTCTAGAAGTAGAGTCATCCATCTTTTTATCGATGGTCTGGATGGCTTTCAGTAATGTGGCATTAGATAGATAGTTGGTTCGGGTCGGTTGTCGGACGGCCTCCATCTTTTTCTGGACCCGACCGCATTTCTTTATGCTTGATGCCATCTCCACCCTCGGTAGTTTTTGGACGACCCATTCCTGCAATTTAAAGATCCGAAATCAGGTATACTCTGCAGTTTAGAACTTCAACAAGTAAGTTAGATAACCAAATAGAGTATAAATGCGTTACTTATAGCTATTAAGGTACGAAGCTACGAGATGAAGCTACTTTCAGCTCGGCTGCTGGCCAAGACCCTTGATCATTCCCATCTTTAACTATGGGGACACACTCTATGGGAAAGCCACCAATGTCCTACCGCACACACATGACATGCTGTATAAAACCCTAGCTTGATTTATACTGGCTGCCCCAAGCGACTCTCATCACTGCGATATGTACAGCCAGCTACAGTGGATCTTTCTGGTTGATCAGAGATGCCTATACCTACTGCTGCTTGAAAACAGATGTGTAAAAAGCATAGCCCCTCATTACCTATACAACCTACTTGTAACAAATGCCCCTCATTCTGCGTTGGGCTGAGGTTTGCTGCTGGCCACAAGCACACAATTCCGGCAGTAAACATCTTTTGTGATCAGCAATCATTCTCATTTGCCATACCCGCCACCTGGAACTCCCTGACAGTCAGCTGGTGCCCGGCAGTGGCCTTTTCCCTCAACCTCACTGCTATCCTAGTGGTTCAGTAATTAAGCAAGTTCTAGGTTTCTCCTTGTAACTGTTGATGAGAGGACATACTACTGTATGTTACCACCAACTGTGATACCTGTACCCTTGGACTGTTACTGTATCTGCTGCCTAACTGTAACAAACATTCTGACTGTACCTGTTGTATTCATGTTACATGGTGTCTTCACTTGCTTTGGGTGACTTTGTAAATAAACCTGGTTCAAGGGTTTTCAAATTCTCTATGAATAAACAAGTAAGTGGTAAAAGGGTACCTGGCCAGAATTCAATCTAGTATGGACACTAACCAGAGGTGGGAGCTCATAAAGCTGGGGATAGTGGAGGCAACCAAAACCTGCTACAAAGCCCAGAGCAAGAAGGCTAGGGCTAAGAAACCGATCTGGTTGAGCAAGGAGGTCATGGAAAAGGTAAGGAGGAAAAGAGCTGCTTTTAGAAGTACAAGAAAACGGGGGAGGACAGGGAGGAGTACTTGACAGAATTGAAGGAGGTGGACAAGGGCAGTAAGGAGCCAAAGCATCTCGGAACTCGGCTGGCACAAGGCATTAAGAAGGGGAGAAGGACTCTTTAAGTACATCAGGAGAAAAGGAGCTGTAATAGACCACATAGTAAGGATTAGGAAGGGGGTTTGGGAAGCAGGTGCTTATAAGGTGGAAGCACTAAATGAGTACTTCTGCTCAGTATTTACTAAAGAGAAGAGGGGGGTGACACCCAATGTGGGAGAAATGGCAGAAGCAGGGGGGAAAGTGGTGACAGATGGGGAAATCATGGAGAGCAGAGTTCGAGAGGGTTTGAAGGCACTGAGGGTGGACAAGGCGCCAGGCCCAGATGGCATCCACCCCAGGGTACTGAAGGAGCTGGCAGAGGACCTTGCAGGACCTTTGGCAGACCTATTTAATGCCTCACTACATTCTGGGTGTGTACCTCAGGACTGGAGGATGGCTCATGTGGTGCCCCTCTACAAGAGTGGCCCCAAGGATGAACCGGGAAACTACAGACCAGTGAGCCTCACATTCATCGTGGGTAAGCTAATGGAGACTATCCTGAAGGAGAGGCTGGTGGCCCTCCTAGAGGCCAAAGGACTACAGGACAGCAGACAGCATGGCTTCATATGTGGCAGATCCTGCCAAACCAACCTGGTCAAGTTCTATGACTGGGTAATTAGACAACTGGACAGGGGCCATGCAGTGGATGTCCTGTATCTGGACTTCAGTAAGGCATTCGACTCAGTGCCACATGGAAGGCTGGGAAGGAAGTTAGTAGGCACAGGGGCAGGTGCAAAGCTGGTGAGATGGGTAGGAAACTGGCTGCAGGGAAGGCAACAGAGGGTGGTGGTGGGTGGGGAGCTCTCACACCCAAGGCAGTGACGAGCGGTGTTCCACAGGGCTCAGTGTTGTGACCAGTGTTCTTTGGGATATTCACTGCAGACATATCATGGGACATCAAGAGCAAGATCAGTCTGTTTGCTGATGATACCAAGGTAGGCGCGGTGATGGATGACCTAGGGGGATGGCAAGGGTTGCAGGATGATCTGGCAAAGCTTGAAACCTGGTCAGACACCTGGCAACTGGGCTTTAATGCCAAAAAGTGCAAGGTGCTGCATTTTGGGATGAAGAACCCAAGGAGGAGTTACCAGCTAGGGGGAGTGCAGCTAGCCCAGACAGAGGAAGAGGAGGAGAAGGATCTGGGTGTGCTCATTACAGGGTCAATGAACAACTCGGCACAATGTAGGAAGGCAGCTGCAAAGGCCAACAAAATGCTGGGTTGTATTGCAAATGGTATATCCTCGAGGAGGGAGGAGGTGATTCTGCCACTGTATAGGTCATTAGTTAGACCACACCTGGAGTACTGCGTGCAGTACTAGCGTCCGTATCTGAAGAGGGACATTAAGTTACTGGAGGGGGTGCAGCAGAGCAACAAAGATGATCAAGGGGCTGGGGGACTTATCATACGAGAGGAGGTTGAAAGAGTTGAACATGTACTCACTGGAGGAGAGGAGAGACAGGGGTGACATGACTGAAACCTTTAAATACATGAAAAGAATAAACAAGACGGGTACAGAGGGGCTGTTCAAAGTAAGGGAGGGGAGGGCCACCAGGGGCCATGATATGAGACTGGAGCGAGGAAGGTTCAGGAGGGAGATGAGGAGACACTTTTTTACAGAGAGGGTGGTGGCTGGGTGGAATGCGTTACCTGCTGAAGTGGTATGCAGTAGAACAGTGGACTGCTTCAAACGAGGATGGGACAGGACAAGGGGGAGGGTTAATGAAGGGGAAGGGTGGAAGGGAGGGGCAGCTGCAGAATAAGGGGTGCTAGCTGCACATTCGAGCAGACTTGATAGACCTCTAGGCCTTTATCTGCTGGCAAATTTCGTATGTTCGTAATAAATATGGGGATCATCACCCCCATACACAACAGTGGTGACCGCACCTCCCTGGGGAACTATTGTCTGATCTCTGCGCCCAAGGCCCTGAAAAATTGTCGCTGACCAGCTCTCTGAATACCTCTCTGCCCACAACCTCCTTTGTGAGGAACAGCATGGCTTCCACCAGGCCATGACATAACCACAGCCTTCCTGGAATTTTTCAGCTTCCTACACTCTGCTCTTGATAATGGAAACCTGGCTAGGGCAGTCTTCTTAGATCTGTCCAAGGCATTTGACACAGTAAGCCACCCACTCCTCCTATCCACCCTTGCCCAGCTAGCCTTCTTCCAAGGGGTCACCACCTGGTTTACCAGCTACCTCTCTTCCCGCTCCCAGTGTGTCAAAATAAACACCACCATCTCTAGCTGCTGCCCAGTTCTTTCTGGAGTACCCCGGGGCTCAATTCTGGGTCCTCTGCTCTTCAGTCTCTACCTCAATACCCTTCCCACTGTTTGCTCTGAACGTGTCCTCCTTTATGCCGACGCAGCACTCGTCTACTCCCACCCTGACAACCACTTCCTACAAACCGTTCTCCAGAAATCTTTCAACCAGGCTGAATCATGGTTCACGGATTGCAGACTTTTTCTCAACCATAAAAAGACGAAGTCCATGCTATTCTTCCACAACCAGAGTAGGCACCGTGGTTCCCCCCTGCAACTTTTGACTAACAAACTCCTCCCTGTAGAACAGGTTCTCAGCTTTAAATATCTCGGCATAACCTTCGTCCCAGCACTATCCTTCCATGAGCATATCAGCCTCCTTTGCTGCAATGTCAATACCCGTATTGGTCTACTATACCGCCACAGGGACTGCCTCCCCCCTCTCCTCCTCAGTCCTCTCGCTCGTTGACTATGAGCTCCTAATCTATGGGGCAGCTGTCATCTCAGCTCTCCGCAGAATCAAAATCTCCCTAAACAAGGCTTGCCACCTTCTTACAGGCTGTGTCACTCACCCACACGTGCACCCTTTACACTCTAGCCAATCTACTCAACTTTGAGGAGCACCTCCAGTACCAGTCCTGCGCCTCTTGGTCAAAAAAATTATGGTTGGTCTGGCCCCACGTAGACTCTCCTCATTACTTCAACCTGTACCCCTAGCTCCCCCTACCTGCAGCACCGCTAACACTATTCTCCATGTGCCTAAAGTCAGGACTGCCCTGGCCCAGAGGTCCTTCACCTATAGAGTCCCAACCTGGATAAACTCCCTCCCTGCTTCTATCTCCAATAAATGCAGACTCGGGCCTTTCAAAGCCTCACTCCAGAGCAACCTCCGCTCCACCCACAGCTGTAATTACCCATAGCCTATGCCTACCAGGCCATCATCAATTACCTACCCCCACTCACCTTAGACAATGGATCAATGTCCAGCTTACTTCTCTCGTAGATGTACGCCTATAAGGTATTTATGTCTCTGCTTATAATGTATATAAGATCGAAATTTAAATACCTGTAAATTTTATTTCTCAGTCGGCTGGTCTCCGGGCTTCTTTGCTCCTGGGCTGTACCTTCTGATGCTGATCCACAGGCAGGAATCAGACCTCTGCAGCAGGGGACATCCAGCCCTCCACTTCTTGTTCTCCTCAGTTCTTCCTAAAGTAGTCCAATGTGGTAATACTACAAGAACTTGGGAACAAAAAACAAGAATTTTAAGGCATATATGGCTGAAGAGGCCAGCCAACTATATACATTCTGGGAGGGAATCTGAAGCCCAGAGACCAGCCGTCGGAGAAAGAAAATTTACAGGTATTTAAATTTTGATTTCTCTCTCCTAAGCTGGTCTCCGGGCTTCCTTACTCTTGGGATATACAAAAGCAGTACATCCCCAGATGTCCCGGTTGGGAAGAATGTCAAGAATCCATAAGGGTTCAGCACCACTTGAAACACTCTGCGGCCAAAGGATGCCTCTGTCGAGGACATCACCTCCAGTGAGAACTTTTTTTTTTTTTTTTGCGCGCTAGAGTGTGTGAATGGATAATCAAAAGGCCATTCACTGTGAGTGTGCTGTTGATGCTTCTCTGAATTATGCCCACGAAGGGGGCCATGGACTCTCACTGGGCCAGGCAAGTTACTCTGGCCTGATAATAAGCCGTAGAGGTGATGGATAGAATCTGTTTGGCTATACAGCCCATTGAATCCTTGCTGCCCCAAATGTTTTCCCTTTAGCTGGCAAGAACACAGTTGAAGTTTTGTGAATAGCTTCCTCTATCTTAATGTACATTTTTCTCCGTCTTCTCAGGTCTAGTGTATGAAAATTTCCATCCTTGTTGCTTTTAGACAGTGGGCAGAAGGAAGGGAGAATGAACCCTTGATTGTAATAGAGGGGAGACATAACTTTGGCAAACAAAAATTGGAACTGTTCTAGCCTGATGAACGAGTGTACAGCTCTTGGGCAAGCAATGCTTTTAGTTTGCTGAAACTCCTGGCTGGAGTAATAACTCTGAGAAAAAAGGGGGACCTTTATTTTAAGATGCATGATGGATTACTTGAGAGGCTCTAAAGGGGGCCTTGAGAACCATATTAAGACTCCAAGACGGTAGCTTTGGTGGATTGAAGATGTTTTCATACTGCTGCCTGAAGAACTACCTGACATGGGGATATGAGCCCAACAATTCCCCAGGGTCCGTCAAAAGTGCCTCCAGTGCAGAAACTCTGATTTGTAAGGTGGTTGGTTGCAGTCCTTTGTCCATCTGTCTTAAAGGAACTGCAGTAGTACAGTCGATTATATTGTGTCGTTCGTTCTGTATGTGTCTGGAATGAAGCCAGAACCAAAATTTCCTCCGGATTCTATAATGCACTTTGAAGGAAGAAGAGACACGAGTTCCCCATCATCTCAATAACAGGAGCTGTGCTGCATAGCTCCTTGAAAGTTTTTCCACTCACTTTCCAGGTCTAGAGAGAGACCAGTTGTTAAAATGGGGTGCAGAACTGGACCTTGATGGAGAATGCCCTGGCTGAACCTGAATGTTCGAGGTGGTCGCCCTGACCAATGAATGAGAAACAACTAAGTGCGGAAAAACCATAAGGGACAGACTAGAATCATGACTGTCCTGTCCAAGGTCACTTTGTGGAGGACTCTTGATAGAGGCAGTATTGGAGGAAGGCATACAGGAGACCGAACAAATCCCTGTTTATGGGGAAAAGGTGTCCTGAGCCACCGCTGGTTCGTCCTTGGCCAGGGAACAGAATTGCTTTACCTTGGAGTTCTGCCAGCAGGTGAAAAGGTCTGTTTGAGTATTGCCCCACTATTCTGTCTGAATGTGGGAGGCACTGTCCTTCAGCCGCGATCCCTTGGTCGACCAACCTTGCGACTGAATCATTCTGCTATGACATTTTCCTGTCCCGATACAAACATCACTCAGTGGTGCTCAACCCACTGAAAGAGAAGGGATTCCTTTAGCATCTTTGAGATTCTCATTTCGCCCTGATGGTCGGTGCATGTCAGCATTGCCAGATTGTCAGTTGGAATCAGGCTAGCCTGACTGAGGAATTGCTATTCAGCGTGTCTCGGGACATGGCCTACTGTTCTCCCCTCAGAAATGCTTATACTGTACCATGTGTCCAGCAGCGATCCCCTGCCCGGTGCCAACAGCTGATACAGGCAAGTCCTTCCCAGCTCCTGAGGCTTGCATTGGTCGCGATTCCGACTTAGTGCGGATGGCCTAACTTGTGGCCCTTCATGACCTCTGACACCGTCCCTGGAGGAAGGGCTTAATCTGTCTTAATGAGCTGTGTGAAAAAATAATCAGGCAGCTTAGGAGCTTGCAAAACTCCTTAATGAGCAATTATAGATCCCAAAATCTAGTTTTCAGGGGGAGAAACCTTGTGTCATGATGTGAGCCCCCCAGGAGGATCAAGGTCTGGTTTGGAATTAGGGAGCTCTTTCTCCAGTTGATGGGAAAACCATGTGCCATAGGGGACCTGACTACTTCTGCCACTGCCACTGCCTGTAATGCTTGGTTGAGCTGTGGGGCCTTTACGTGGACTATAACCACTACTAGCACCTTAAATACTGTCCATGGGTCTGAAAAGACCGCAATGGTAGAGTCTGATTTGGAAGTACTGCTCTCCCACTCTGAATCTGGGATAGAGCGTGCACCATTACTGAACAGGAATTCAATTAGGCATCTTGCAGATTTATGGGTGCTGGAAAATCCCCTGCATGGACTGTTTTGTCAAGCTGTGGGGCCTTTAAGTGGACTGTTTCCACTGATGGCATCGTTAATAATGCCCGTGGGTCTTGGGCATACTCAAGATGTCAGAATTTTGAATAGAAGAATTGCTCCCCCACCTTGAATTTGAACTGGTGCTTGTGTAGTTCCTGAACAGGAATCTGCCAATGGGTCTCTTGCTTGTTCAATCCTTTGAGATGTAGGAGGGGCCTGAACCCCCTATATATTTCTGCACCATGAAGAATAGGGAGCAGCCCCTTAGTTGATCTCTGTGACTGCACTTTGTTCATTGATCTCTGTGACTGCACTTTGTTCAAGGGGGCACTCTGTACAATATCCTTGGACTGTAGAGGGTTTGTGTTTTTGGATGAGCCACCATAGAGAGGGGAGGGAGCGACACGGAGTTGGGGTTTGTTGGTGATGCATAGGACCCACCTGACCAACTTGGTTTGGACCCCTTGCTCGAGAAATATGAAGGTCTGCCTCCTACTCGACGATGGGCCCAGATAGCTTGTGACTACTTGTTGATCGCTAGTTTCGTCCCTTCTGAGGTTACATTGCTTATGAAAGGAGACCCGTATTCACTTTTCCTCAAGAAGTCGAGTTTGATCCTTGTTTTAAGCTTGGCCATGAATTCTGCATCTGGGGTCTCTGGACCCTGAATTGCCCGTGCCTTAGACTGTGACATGCATTACCAAACACCTCCTGGGAGGGGACCCTGTCTGCTAGGGCCAAACCCAGGGGTTGTGGCGAGCCAGAGATTGAGTATCACCCCGTGCAGCCTCTTCTGACCAGTTTGCTGCATAAGCAAGGCCTCTACACTGCTGTCCAATGACTCACTGTTTGGTTTGAAATCAGAGAATAGCTTCTACGGCAGTTTTAGCCATTTTTCCCGTTGCTGTGTTCCGAGCATGAAAAGCTTAAAATCTGCTGGGGCACTGGATAGGGGAGGAAGCTTAGAGAGTTGCCACTCCTCTTTTGGCCATTTCCCTTTTGGTAGAAAGAGTGGGAAAAGCTGTGGCCTGTTTGACAGCAGATGACAAGTGAGAAAAACCTGTTCTTGTTGGCTGGGAGCCGCCGGGTAAGAACCAAGGGAAATCTCAATAGTGACCTCGATCTGGACAGAAATTTGGCCATTCGTTCCCCCTCCAGAAGATGATAAACTGGGGTCCTATGAGTGCCAGAAATGCCCCCTGCAATGCTTTAGGTTACCTTCTATACCTTATCTTTCTCCTAGGAGGCGGAATGTTGCTCCTCCCAGGTCAACTGCCTCTTGGGGTGAGAATATGGATGGTCCATTTTCTTGCATCTACTACAGAGGTCTCGTATCTGGTGAACCCAGATTATCTGTTGAAGCATGTTTGACCCAGAACGAGGTCTTTTTTTAACTGTTGGGTTGTAGTTAACTGTATTATGAGGTGTGGTGTCAGAGGGGGCTGCGGATTGCTGAGTCCCTCTGGAAACTGTCAGTTAATATGATCTGTGGGCTATGATACTGAGCCGAGGAGGATCTTCCTCCGTGACATCTTCCCCATTCGCAGACGTTGCCCTCTGGACATTATAGGAGGAGCTACCCAGCCAAGGTCATTATCAGCGGGCGACTAGCCGCACTGACCTTTTCTGCCCCGGGAAGGCTTGTGTGAGGCCATAATACCACAAGAGGCCCTACTTCACTTAATTCAGCTTACTCCCCCCGTGTGTTGGCCCTTTAAGAATTGTGCCAGTCCTGTAAAAGCCATCAGAGCTACCCTTGTGCTGTAGTCCTTTTTCTAAGGTTTTTTATTTTACTCCCCCTAGAATATGCAGGGATTCGAAAAACCTAGGCAGTTGGCTCACTTCTTGACGGGTTTTTTTGGGGGGGGGTGCAGCACGGTGAACAAAAGCTCCATAATAGCGCTCCTCGCGCGCTGTATTGCTCGTCAATGGAGGCTCCATATTAGCACTCCTCCCACGCTGTAGTGCTCGTCAATGGAGTCGCTAAGCCGTGCTGCAGGTCCGCCGTTGACGAGTGGCTGAGGTAATCTGACTGGCAGCCGTCGACGGTTGCCTCATATATGATAGTTTAAGCCCCTTTTCATGCTCGTTGGAGTTCCTCATACCCTGCAGTGCTTTGTCGAGCAGTGATTCGTCAACAAGTTGCCGCTGACGAGCTGCCGGTCCACCGTCGACGAGTGGCTCAACTGGAATGCCGTCGATGTGATAAAAAAAAAATATGGGGAAAAGATACGGAGCTGCCAGCTGCGTTTATTCCCTTGCGCGGATGTCCCAGTGACTGAGGGGAAAGATCCTTCACAGGTAGTAAGTGCGGAAGAATAAACACACACACACACAATTTCTACCCAAAAGCTGAGGGGAGATGTATTCTCCCTAACTCCTCGTACCGTTTACTCCCTAGAAAGCGTGGGAAAACAGCCTCAAAGAGATGGGGCCCATCCTCCTTAAGTTCAGGAGCACTCTGCTGCTGTTCTGACTCCTTAAAAATAGATGTTGCGGGTTTCTGAGCACTCCGGGATCGTTCTGATTCCCTGAAACACACTTTCCACTGCACTAAGTAGCATTTCATGCCTAGTGCAGGATGTACAGGGAAAAAACAACCCAGTGAAAATTGGGCCAGACTATGCAGCTTGCAAGGCTGAGACTGGCACCCACCCTGGGATTCTAAAATACACCAGTGATTTATGATTCTCATTGAAACAAAATTGCTTAACTTACAGTCTGCTGTCTTCAGCTCTGCCATCTGCTTGCAGATTATCTGCCAGACTGAAGGCAGGAAGTAAACTGAGGAGAACAGGAAGTGGAGGGCCGGAGGTCCCCTGCTGCAGAGACCTGATTCCTGCCTATGGATCAGCATCAGGAGGCACAGCCCAGGAGTAAGGAAGCCCGGAGACCAGCTTAGGAGAGAGAGAACTGCACTGTTTGATGTATATTTCTTGTTCATTTACTGCACTGTTTTGTACATTTATTTGCACTCTTTGTACCTAACTGCACTGTATCTCGCCTGTCTCTATTGCACAATGCATGTATTCCATATGTCGCACTGTCTGTTGTACCCATGTTTCACTGCGACATGGAGCCTTTATAAAGGAGTCTATGACTCAAAGGTTTGTAATTCCAATACTATTAATAAATAAATAAAAAATAAAACTTAAAGGTGTCCTGCAAAGTTAATTTATGAAGCAAGTCCCCTTCAATGTAACTTACTCAGAGACACAGTAAGAATACATAAGAAATTCCTCCTCCTCACGTTCTATACTACTAGTACAGTGGGATCTACGTCACCAAAACTAGGAGATTACCCAGAATTCTCGCGTTCCGCTCAATCAGGAAACTGCTCCACTTCTGCATTTGACGAAACTCTGCAAAACACAATATCTTATCAATGAGTGGACATAAAATTATAAATTGGTTATATGGACCCACCAACAGGCAAAGTAAGTTACACTGCAGGGGATTCACTATATAATTTAACTTTGCCAGTCACTTTTAATGAATTTATGAATACGAAGTTGCAACTGTGTGCCACAAAGTGGCCGCAAGGACCAATTTGTGGGACATTACTGCATTACTCCCCTTTGTACTGTTTTTTTTTTTTGCTTTTGTTTCTCTGGTAAGTGCACTACACATGATACAGTGCCTATTTTCAGGCAAGACCAGTGAGAGTACAGGACTACAATGACAAATGCAGTATGGCGATTCATGTCAATCACAGAGCAATTCAAAGCATAAGATACAGGGCTGAAAACTTTACATCTCATATAGCACAATACTGTAGAACACCACAAAAACATCAAACTGCTTTCAAACAACATGAAGTCTTGCTATATTATGACATATGCAGTATAACCCTAGGTTAGAACTGCTCCGGAGGTGAATGAGTTAACTTTCCATGTAGGGCATGGAACCTTGAGCGCGAGCTCGGTTGAACACACTGTCTGTTGTAGCTCAAACTTAAACTGTCAGACCTTTACTCCGCCTCACTGAACAGTCGCTCCGGAGATTTCTCCTGCTGCTCGGTTCGTTTGTCGGTTAAAAAGTGTAATTCTCGGTTTATTTACCGAAATTAAACCGCAATCAGTCGGTTCAAGCTCTGTCTGTGGTTTTGTAAGTAATAGATAGGCTTATATTTATTTTCTTCTGTGTGGAACTTGTAAACGTCTTTTTCGGTTCGGTTTGAACCGATCAGATTGGTTTTAAATTAACTTTCTAGTCCTTTAGAGTGCGGTTCCCGGTTCTTATCGGTTCTTAAAAAAAAAAAAACGGATTTTATTACGGTTTTTTCCACGACCCGTGACACGGTTGGGAACCGATAAGAGAGTCTTGCTTGGCGGATTGCCATTAACGGGCAAGTTTTGGTTAGGCTGGCACTATGTCTGAGAAACCCAAAAGAAAAACCGGACCCACTGGGTTTCAGCACTGTGGCCTCTGTGGGGAGGCCTTTGCTAAGGCTGACCCACACACCACCTGTGTATATTGTCTGGGGTTTGACCACCTCAATGCAGACTGCCAGATTTGTAAGAATTTTCCTGCTGCCACCGTGGAAAAGAGAGTTGGTAGGCTTAGGGAAAGGGAGGCCAAGAAGTCCGCTGACCCGGATAGCCAGCCCAGTTCGGTTCCAACCGAACCTGAGGGAGTGCCCTCTGACCAGGGCGATACTTTCTCGGCCAAACGAAGAGCCAGCTCTGAGGAGCCAGTTTCAACTAAAAGGGCTAGAAAGTCAGCTAGTGTGGCACCAAAAGTTCTTTCTCCAACCGCTGAGGAAATAGCTAAAGCTATTCAAATTGTCCAGTCTCTTTCCTCGGTTCCGTCCGAACCGACACCATCAGGGAAGCGCTCGGTTTGGACGGTTCCACCGGTTCAAGATTATGATTTTGAGGATTTTTATGAACCGGAGGAAGGGGAGGAGGGGTATGAGGAGAGTGAATGTGATTTTGAAGGTCTGGATGTGCCCATTGAACCAGCCATCTCTCCAGACAGACCTTCAGGGGTTTCCTCCCCCAGGCTATCGGAGTCCCTTCTCATTTTATGTTCTATAAGAAAGTTGCTGAAACTCTCCAACACCCTGTTGAGGAAGCTTGATGACCAAGAAGAGCCTGATTATGTAGAAATGATGGATATTCCAGAGTCTAGGAGACTGTCTATTCCCTTGCACAAATCCTTTAGGAAACAGACAGTAAAAATTCTAAAAACTCCTCACTCTATCCTTCCTGTTGATAAAAGGATGGACAAGAGGTATACATTATCAGGCTCTGATACGGAGTTCCTCTCTCAGCAATGCAGCCATGTGGGGGTAGTGCAGGCTGCAGCCTGTGACAAGGCTAATATTCCTCTAGCCTCTCACCCTCCTGAAAAGGATTCCAGGAGGATGGATGCCATGGCAAAGAAACAGTACATGGCAGCATCTTTAGGACTCAGACAGGCAAATTATATGGCTTATGCAGCTAGGTACCAGAAATCCAGATGGGATACTGTGCTGACCCTAGCAAAACAGGCCCCTGACCAGCTTGCCAGGGAGCTGGAGCAGGTGGCTGCGAATGGTATTGAGGCATCCAAGGTGCAATTTCATGCTGCAGTAGACTCTAATGATGTTTCATCAAGAGTCATGGCTACATCTGTGTCTCTTCGCAGAATGGCCTGGCTCAGATGTACTGCTCTGTCACAGGATACTCAGTCTAAGGCTATGGATTTTCCTGTTGTGGGAAATTCTCTGTTTGGGGAGCAGACAGAGAATTATATGAAGAAAATGGATGAGTGTAGGAGCACCTATAGGAGTGCACAGGCCAAAGAAAGGCAAGCCACTCCTCAAAGGCAGCATGTCAGGGGCAGGGGCAGGCCTTTTCATAGGCCTTTTTACCAAGCCCAGGCCTCCTCTTCTGCTTATGCCCAGAGGGGGTTCTTTAGAGGAAGAGGCAGAAGGGGTTCTAGTAAGCCTGCTTCTACCCCTCAACCCAAAGCCCCTGCAAAACAGGCTCCCTGATGGGGTGGCCAGGGCCGATTCTCCACTACCAGTAGGGGTCAGGCTGGCTTACTTTGTCCAGGACTGGAAGTCTTTAACATCAGACAAGTGGGTCCTGGAAGTAGTAAGCCAGGGACTGGTTCTCAGCTTCAAAAGATTTCCGAAGATGAGAGCCAGGTCCTTTCCACCTGCAAATCCATCAGAGGCACTTGCTCTGGAAACAGAAGTTTCTTCCCTCCTGGCTCTCAGAGCTGTGGAAAGGGTTCCACCCCTACACCAGGACAAAGGGTTGTACTCCAGGTACTTCCTTACCCCAAAAAAGACAGGAGAATGGCGGCCCATCCTGGATCTCAGGTATCTAAACAAGCACCTTTTAAAACCAAGGTTCAAAATGGTGACTCTGGGAATTATTTTACCCTCTCTAAGGCCAGGGGACTGGCTAGCCTCCCTGGACCTCAAGGATGCCTACACCCATGTTCTCATCAGAAGCTCCCATCGAAAGTACCTCCGATTCGAACTGCCCTCAGGCCATTACCAGTTCAGAGCAATGCCCTTCGGCCTTACCTCGGCCCCGAGGGTGTTCACAAAATGCCTGGCAGTAGCAGCTGCTCACTTAAGAAGGCAAAAGATTGCCATCTTTCCTTATCTGGACGACTGGCTCATTGTAGGCCAGTCTCCAGACCAGGTCAAACTACACCTACAAGTAACTCAGCAACTGCTTACATCTCTAGGTTTCCTTCTCAATCTTCCAAAGTCAGTTCTGGAGCCTGTCCAGCTTCTCACCTTCATAGGCGCAGAACTGAACACAAAAGAAGCCAGAGCCTTCCTCCCTCTGGAAAGAGCAAGGACTTTGGTCTCTCTGGCCTCTTCTTTCACCTTGCAGGTCTCTTGGCCAGCAAGGCATTTTCTACAGCTCCTGGGGCACATGGCTGCTTCTACAGCAGTAGTGCAGGGAGCAAGATTTCAGATGAGGGACATCCAGTTCCATTTGAGAGCCTTTTGGTCTCAAAGGACAGATCCTCTAAAACCAAATTGATCCCAATGACTCGAACCCTGATCCAGGCCCTTCAGTGGTGGCAGGACCGGAGCAATCTGAGACAGGGGGTTCCCTTCACTCCTCAGTCTCACTCCTTGACCCTTACTACAGATGCATCCCTCTTGGGGTGGGGAGCTCACATGGGCGACCTTACTACCCAGGGGTTGTGGTCCCCTCAGGAATCTCTGCTCCACATCAATTTGTTGGAACGCAGAGCAGTTTTTCTAGCACTCCAGGTTTTTTCCACATCTGTTCAGAACAAGGTTGTTCAGGTCAGAACAGACAATACCACTACAATGTGGTACATCAACAAGCAAGGGGGCACTCGGTCTACGGCCTTGTGCACCAAAGCAATGAAGTTGTGGTCTCTGGCTTATTCTCTGAACGCCTTCCTTACAGCAGTTCACCTCCCAGGCAAGGACAATGTCCTAGCGGATGCTCTCAGCAGGATTTCACAGGGCCATCACGAATGGGCACTGGATCCCCTAGTACTGGAGGTAGTATTTGCCAGATGGGGCACCCCGCAGATAGATCTCTTTGCAGCCCCAGACAATCACCAACTTCCCCTTTTTTGCTGCAGGTCCCCAGTGTTGGGCTCAGTCCCTCTGGATGCCTTCCTACTCAGTTGGGAAGGGAAGTTTCTCTATGCTTTCCTCCCTTCCTCTCCTCTTCAAGGTGCTAGTCAAAATCAGATCTCAACCCTGCAAGATGATCCTGATTGCTCCAGATTGGGCCAGGCAGCCCTGGTACCCACTCCTCATGTCCTTAGCAGTCCACCTTCCCCTGTGTCTTCCCAGGAATCACAACCTGTTAACCTGTGCCCAGGGGAGAGTTTGGTATCCGAACCTCAAATCTCTCAATCTCAAGGCATGGTTCTTGAAGAGTTAAGCGTTCACTGACCTACACCTTTCCCAAGGTGTACTGGATATCTTGAAGGCCTCTAGGAAGCCTTCCACCAGGGCTACTTATAATTCAAAATGGAAAAGATTTTCCATATGGTGTGCTGGTAAGCATATTTCCCCAGAATCTGCTGACATGCCCACGATCCTGGATTATTTGGTGCATTTGAATTCTTTGGGGCTGAGACCAGCTACCCTAAAAGTGCACCTGGCAGCCGTGTCTGTCTTCTTATCAGCAGATAAGCCTTCTT
Organism: Neoceratodus forsteri; assembly: GCA_016271365.2. Taxonomy (NCBI): domain Eukaryota; kingdom Metazoa; phylum Chordata; order Ceratodontiformes; family Ceratodontidae; genus Neoceratodus; species Neoceratodus forsteri. The sequence goes on along the minus strand of CM057452.1, from coordinate 1,016,033,304 downwards.
CTTTTTCAGTTCACCCCGTGTTCTCCAAGTTTTTTAAAGGGTTGCTTCACACCAACCCTCCGTTCAGGGCCCCTGCCCCTGCTTGGGATCTTAATATTTGCATTGCCCAGCTTATGCAACCCCCTTTTGAGCCATTGTCTTCAGCAGAGCTTAAGTACTTGACTTGGAAAACTGTGTTTCTGGTAGCCATCACCTCTGCCAGGCGCATAAGTGAGCTGCAAGCATTGTCAGTGGAGCCTGATTTTATCTCCTTTCACAGAGATAAGGTGGTCCTCAGGACTAACAGAAAGTTTTTGCCTAAGGTGGTTTCAGACTTCCACATTAATCAATCCATGTCTCTTCCTGTGTACTTCACTGACCATTCCTCCTCTGGTGAGAGGAGATTGCACAGTTTAGATGTCAAAAGAGCCCTTAGTTACTATATAGAACGTACCAAGGGTCACAGGTTTGAATCCCTCCAATTGTTCCTCACTTATGGTGAGGTTGGTAAAGGGAAACCTGCCACTAAAAGATCCATTGCCAGGTGGATTGTCTCTTGTATCCAATTTTGCTATGAAAAACTGGGTAAGATTCCTCCCTCAGGCCTGAGGGCTCACTCTACCAGAGGTACAGCTGCGTCTCTGGCTGCTGCCAGGGACATCCCTATCCTAGAGATATGTCAAGCAGCTACCTGGAAAACAGTTCACACTTTTACTAAGCATTACTCCCTGGATATCCAGGCTAGGACAGATGCTCGATTTGGCACAGTTGTGCTTCAGAGCCTATTTCCTAAGTAGATTCTGCCCCTCCTCCATGGAGGTACTACTGTGTAATCTGCATATGTCATAATATAGCAAGACTTCATGTTGTTCGAAGAAAAAATTACTCACCTTAGTAATGTTGTTTCTTCTAATGGAGTCTTGCTATATTATGACCTCCCCTCCAGCCTGCCCCTCTCAGAACCTCTATTTTTGGGATGTGGGTAGGCAGTGCAATGTTGGCACTTCATAGATGCCCACTTTATTTTCACCCTTTCTTAGGGTGCTTAGGTGTTATGCTTATTTTTCTTTCTTGAATCCCCTGACTTGAGTCTATGTTTTGGGATCAAGAACAAAAATGTGTTTTTGTAGTTAGTAGCCAGTGGGCTAGTGTAGGTTTACGGGTTCCACACAGAACCTTAGTGAGTTTTTGCTTGTAAAGATCTGACAGTTTAAGTTTGAGCTACAACAGACAGAGTGTTCAACCGAGCTCGCGCTCAAGGTTCCATGCCCTGCATGGAAAGTTAACTCTCTCACCTCCGGAGCAGTTCTAACCTGGGGTTATACTGCATATGTCATAATATAGCAAGACTCCACTAGAAGAAACAACATTACTAAGGTGAGTAATTTTTTCTTTGAGTCCACGCCTATTGCATAACTATGTGTAGATCCTGACGAAGTTAGCTTTGTAATGTTAGTTAAAACTTTGGTGCTGTAACTGTCCCCCAGGACCCTCTTAAAAACAAGACACTTCACATAAATGAGGACCTTCCTGGTGTTCACATTCCACATTCTAAACAGTTATTTTTTGAATTCTAATATGGCTTTCTTTACTCTCAGTTTCCTGCCCTATGCTACAACCATATCTCGGCTGTTCCACATTATGAAGGACTTCTCATTTTGCCACTTAGAACTGCTCCATCCTACGTGGGCAAGCTGCTGCTCACATAAGTGCTGCGGCCAGTTGTGTCCCACATTTTGCATGTCAGTGTCCCAAGTTTCAGCTGCTACATTTATATGCAGTGGCTAACTGTTCAACTATGCTGTACAGAATTTTAATCCATTTCCTGTAGGTTTACGTGGTCCGGTTCCTGATTACTACAGAACTGTTATGCTTTACATGAACTGCTCCAGTGATCCATTACCAGACCTGATCACTTTTTCACATGCGCATACAACGCTGCACTAACAGAAATCCATCTGTGACTGCTCAGAATCGCTACAGGCCTTGATCGGGCTTACAAGCAGAGCCTGACCCAATACAAGGTAATCAAAACACTTGTACTGGTGCACTGAGACCGGGTTGGAATTAGATTCTTGGATCCTCATTTACCCTGGTTACATGCATCTAAAACTTAATTACTAGGCAAGTGATACATCAATAATAGAGTCACACGGTGCATGTAAACAGCGGAAAGTGAAGACTATATAGAGAGGACAGAGGATCAGCAGCATCATACAGTCAAAACAACCAGTTTGCGACCCTGTTCTTAATTATGACATAAGGGGTGTAGCCAGACAATATACAAATGTACACCAGGACTATGTTTGTTGCCTCATTCGGCACAATAAATACAACTTTTGTATCTCATGACAGTGGTTGTTGCCATGCATGGGTAAATACAAATGCCATGCATTGCTCCCTACGACACCCACATACCAGCCCAGAGCCTGTAAAGTTGTATTGTCCATGGGATGCAAAGCCAGTATTAGTGACCAGTCCTTCTAGTTTTGACTCCTATGAATAAAATTACAGAAAGGTTCCGCATTTTCTTTGTTAGTTTTCATGGAAAAAGGAAGCAGTTCAGAGCCTACTTGCTACCCCCCCCTTAAATAAAACTGCACACCATGGAGTACTTGGAGTATGCCTGGCTACACCCATGCTAAAGGAGTCACAAGCCTTTCTCTGCACTGCCGCAATAGTCACTGAGAGAGTACAAGGAAAAAGGCAGGGGCTGGCATGCTAATGATGCACTGTGCCATACAGTGATGCACAGGTCCCCCGCACACTATGGCAACATGCTAAAGCACCACCAGACAGGAGAAACTAGTAAAAGCAGATCATTATCGTGGTGCAGATGTGTGCTGTGGTGTTCAACAGGACAACTGAGGATCATTGGGGGACTGAGATCGACGAGGAACCACCTGAAGACACTGCGTGCGTGGGGGTATGGGGTTAGGGAGGGGATTCCACTGGACAACAAGGATATGTTTGATAGGGCAGTTTGGGGATACTACTGGACCACCAGACCAGGGACGAACAGTGAGGGGCATGAAAAGTGTAAGAATTCAAGGCACACAAGCAGGCTTAAGGTATAGGTCATGTGGAGGGGATGACTGAGGCACGAACCCCACATGCCACGACCTCTGGGCATGGTATCGTGCCACGTGATTGACACCAAGCCATACTAGTATCTGCAGTCAGAAATGGAGTTTCTACCAAAAACATCTGGTGAGCATTGTTGGCATTGTGACTCAATCCTTGGCAGAGACTCTTCCCTGGTGGCTAAGCCTGGGCTTTCTGTATGGCAGATTTTGGGAGTGGTAGAACAGGGTGCCTATAAGCACCCTGAAACAAACTGCACCACCTCAGACATTTATTTATTTATTTATTTGCTTTTGTTTACCAGGTAAGTCACACTAGACATCCATGTGCCTATTTTCAGGTGTGACCCAGGAGAGTTACAGACTTGAATTTTACAGGTACAGTGACTAATACAGCTTTTACATACAGTGAAGTGACTACTACAGCTTCTACATAGAATTGAGTGCCTAATATAGTTTAGACATACAGTGAAGTATCAGAATACATAGAGGAATGACAGTAAGTAGAAAAAAACAAAATGTAAGCCCAGGGGTGGTTACAGGTGGCACGGGGGAATTAAGAGCAAGGCCATATATAGGCAGTGAGTGAGTCAGGTTTACATGCAATGGGAGTGCAGACGAAACCAGTGAGGTAACCCAACTTGTCATTGCTTGACCAGATTGTCAGGAGAGTAAATTCGGTGGTCCCAGAGGGCGCAGAGGCCCCCCGTGCCAGCACAGTGTGGGATGAGGCTACGAGGTGCAAGGGCAGGTGGAGGGACCCTTCAGGAAGTTCCAAAGGGAAGTTTTAAATCCAGTGTGGGAGGGAGTGGTCCGTGTAGTGTCTGGGAATGAATTCCATAGTTTCGGGGCGTAGCTGGCGAAGGCCCGATCACCCGCCAGGGAGCGTGTAATAGGAACTGGGCGGAGACAGCCGCCCTTGACCTAAGATGGTAGGTAGTGGTGTCAGGGTTGAGGGGAAGGGCAAGGGCATCGGGGGTGGATGTTCTGACTCTGTTGTCGATGAAGCTGCCTACGACGAAGGTACGGTGCTTCTCCGGAGGGAGCCACTCGAGATGAGTGTAGAGGTCGCAGCGATGTGTAAGGGAAGGGGCCGAAAGCATGAAGCGTCAGATGCTGTTGTAGGCCATATCCCATTTCGAGAGGATGGATTTTGGCATGGGGGCAAAGGTCACAAGTCCGTAGCAGAGGGAGGGGAGGAGAACACCCCTGGCTAAGGCCACCCGAGCAGCTGGGGTGAGGCAGTTTTTTGCTCTGTAGGTGAGACCGAGCTTAGCATTCGTGGCCTTACAGATGTTTCGGACGTGTTGGGAGAGGTCCAGCTGGGAGTCCAGAGTGACGCCAAGATACTTGCTTATGGGAACTGTCTGCAGGGGCAAGCCGTCAGCCCCGAGGATTAGAAGGGGGGCGGTGCAGGACTTAGTTCTACTAAAGGAGCCGAAGAGCATAGCTTGTGTTTTCTTAAGGTTGGTGGTGAGCTTGTGTGCCTCTAGCCAAAATTAAATTCGCTTGAAGTCTGAGTTTAGTTGGGAATTGATGGTGCCAATGTCACGATCCCTGTTTAGGATGACAAGGTCGTCAGCATACAAGGTAATTAGCCCATGGGTGGAGACAGACGGCAGCTCGTTGATGAAGAGGGAGAAGAGCGTCGGACCGAGGACGGACCCTTGGGGGACCCCGCGTTGGACAGTGGTGAGATGGGAATGGGTCTGGTTAAAATTGGTGTATTGCTTCCTTCCAATAAGGTAACTGAGGAACCAGGCATGGGCAGGGTTAGAGTGTCCGAGGGGCGAGGAGAGTGGAGCTGAGGATGGGGTGGTCTACCCCATCAAAGGCCTTGGAGATCCACGAAGATCGCACCTGTGAGGTTGCCTTGATCGGTGGCTGTTCTGATCTGTGAGGTGACCACAGCGAGGGCGGTGGCTGTACTGTGTCCCTTCCTAAACCCGTGCTGGGCCGGAGAGAGGAGGTTGTGTACCTGCAGGTATTCGTTTAACTGAGAGGCCACAACTTTCTCTAGGAGTTTGGAGGCGGCCGACAGAATGGCAATAGGCCAGTAGTTAGAGGGGTCTTTGGGGTTATCTTGTTTGAGAACAGGGGTAATTTTGGCTACCTTCCAGAGTTCTGGGATGACACCAGCTGTTAACGAGGAGTTGAAGATGTGTGTTATAGGCCAGGCAAGGAAGTGGGCACCTAGCCTGAGCAGTTTCGGCTCCAGGTTATCATGCCCTGCGCCAGTGTGAGGGGGAGGCTGGCAAGTAGCCTCTGGGTCTCAGCGGTGGATACTAGTTGAAGGAAGAAGGAGGGCCGGGTCAAAGGTCCAGGTCGAGAGGAGCTGGTGGAGTGGGGTTCAGGCGGTTGAGCGTTCGGGGATGTGGGAGCAGCGGGGGCAGGGGGGCTGTCCAGAGAACATTGCGTTAAAGGTATTAGAAATAGTGCGTGGGCTGTTGCAGCTAACCCAGTCTATTAGTAAGTCCATGACTTGTACTCGGGCAGAGCCCCCCCACTGCACTTCTAACGTTCTGCCAAAAACTCCTCGGGTTGCTGGCTGAGGCGAATAGTGCAGATCGGCAGTACTCACTTTTGGCTGATCTGATGGCTTTTTTGCAGGTGTTTCTGAGGCGCCTGTAGGCAGTGAGATCATCAGTGCTGTGGGAGGCTTTGTAAGTTTCCCAACATTTGTCCCAGAGTTTCATTAGGGAGAAAAGGCCCCCATGGAGCCATTTGGTAACGGTGCCCCGCACCCTCCTTTTTGTGAGGGGAGCATGTTTGTTCTGTCTAGGATGTATCTGGTTAAGAATGCACCCAGTGATTGATCCAGGTCCAAGGAGGTGGTGACCCCAGACCAGTCGATCGAGCTGAGGTCAGCAAGAAAGTCGGGCAAGTGAAATTTTGAGAAGTCCCTCATTTGGATCACTTTTCCAGGTATTTTCACCTGGGAGATACCTCAGGTACAAAAGATGGGTGAATGGTCCGAGATGGCATCAGGTAGGATGCCCGAGGATGTGATCCTGTTCGGTCTATTAGTCAGGACCCAGTCGATCAGTGACCCTCCCCCCCGGGGGAGGGCCTTGTTGGTTCGGTGATAATCTGGTTTAGTGCGAGGCCCGAGAGCAGTGGCTAATATGATTTCAAGTTTGGGCCTAACCAGTTTAGGTTGAAGTCTCCTATGATAAGAACTTCACTTGTGCCCACTCTCTCACTAACATTGTGCAGTAGTGAGGTGAGCCCAGGGGTGCCTCCTCTAGGGGGTTTGTAGCAGCAGATCAAATTAATTTTCTTGGTGAGTCCAAGCAGGAGAACGGCCTGCAGGAACTCACATGACGAGGGGGGGGTCTACTGCAGAGACACTGAGTTGGGCTTTTGACTGTATTGGTCTCCTAATATCGTGCTTTATTTGGGCTTTTATTTTTTTAACTTACTGCTTATAACCCCTTGTCTCTCCAGTAGCCCTCCTTCCCCTCAGGACCTCCAGGCACCCCCGATCTCCCTGCCTCCTCCAGCCCCCCACCTCAGTGGAACCCTGCTTCTTACCCCAGGAGTCCTTTAGCTTCAGTACCTTTAGCAGTTAGCTGGACAGGTGCAACTGCCCCGGAGGTGTGCCTTTAAGAGAAATTTAAATGAGTTTAGGGCCATAGCCAATCAGAAAACAGGAAGGGTAGTGAGAGCGCTGAAGGCTTCAGAATTTTCTTTCCGCTGGACTGAACAACATTACCCCTGAGGTGTCTCTGAACTTTCTTTGTTGACAGCATCCTAGTGCTTATCTGAGTAAAGTTTTCCTCATATTTTTATTTTAAAAACCCTTAGGCTGCTGGAAGATTTAGAACGTATAGGTTTTTAGGACAAGATATCTTGTTGGCGGCAGCCTAAGGGTTAATAGTGTGCTGAGTGAAATTATTATAAATCCGTTAGTGCCGTGCTAATTTTTTATTTTTAGTGCAACCGTGCTATTCTGACTTTATTTCTACAGCGACTGTTCATTTTGAATGTTAAATTTATTGCGGGTGCTTAATTTCAACAGTTCCTCTCTTTTCTTACCAAATTCTTGTGGGAACCATCAAATTAGGGACAGCTGCCTAGATTTTTTACCTCAGACCTCGCAGGTTTTACTGCGAGGCACCCCACTGGAATTCAAATATTAACAGTGCCTGGGGGTTTCTCTCAGAACTGGCAAATTAAGAGAAACCCTTCTATACATTATGTTTATACATAAAGGAACTGGACCTAGGTATCATCTGTCACAGGACTGTCCGTAAGGGTCCAGCAGCCACCTGTAGCAGCTGACAAGTATTGTTGGGTTTTCTATTAAGATTGGCACTGGTATAGATCCCAGTTCTACAACCACAAAAAGAGGCACTGGCAACAGACAGAGCTAATTAACTGGGGCAGGACTGGCCAGTAGCATTTCACAGAAACCTGCACTCAGTTCGTAAGGTCAACTGGTTTGCTTTGCTTAAATTGGGCAAAACATAGCAGACAAACCTTTGATTATTATTACTAAGGACATATCAAAGACTTACGACTAGGGGGCCATTCAAAAGTATTAAAATGTAAGGAGGTGCTAAGGAACCCTCCAGATCCCCGCCCAAAATTAAAGCTTCCAAATTACAAAGTTCCTCACAATTTAAAAAATAATAGAAGTGACGAAGGAAGGAAGCTTGATCAAGCCGCTGATAAAGTGGCTAAAAAGAAACTCTGTCTAGACATAAATGCTCCCATTGCTCCTGGGAAAGCCAATAGCGAGACAACAGGCAGCGTAAAGCATACAGAAAAACTGCACAGTACTCCATCTGTACAAAATATGGAAAAAGCATGGCAACTGTTTCAGACCCTACAAAAAAAAAAAAAAAACGGGCCCTTTCTTTACTGGAGCCGGCAAACACTCTTCCACAGTTCTCCTTCCCATAGACTGCGAAGGTGATACAGTTGATGATAAATAATTTTATTATGCCCCTGCCTACAGAGGCTGCTAACACTCTTCCACAGTTCTCACTCCAGGGACTGTGAGGGTGATACAGTGGATGATAAATCATTTATTTTGCCCCTGCTTACAGGGGCTGCTGTTACTCTTCCAAAGTTCTTGCCCCTGAGATTGTGAGGGTGATACAGATGATATGAGATTTTTTATGATGTGGAGGGTCTAGCACCCTATGTATCCAAGGAAGTTCTCCCTCCATGCCTTCGTCTATCCAAAACATGTTGGCACCCTGGACCTCCCTTCTCAGGAGTCCTTCCAAGATGAGGATAAGGATAAGAAAAGATTACAGGGAGAAGAAAGGTTCCACCTCCTAAAAAGCCCTGCCTATGATGACAAAAATACCACAAAACTGCTTCAACACCCCATTTCTGTGGCAGAGGTTTACAAGCAGTCTGGAAAGGTTAATAAATAAATACATAAATATATCAGTTGTTTAGCAATACCGAGTGCCTGTCTGTACATCCCAGCCATGTGAGTATAGTGCATCAGGCAGCTTTCGATAAAGCTGGAATCTCTTTTTCCTCCTTACACCCCGGATAAGGACTCCAGAAAATAGATTTCTTAGTTACTCACAGATGCTTGTCAAAATTTTTTCCTACTTGGCTTTTCGGCCAAATATAAAATAAAATTAAAAGAAAAAAAAAAAAACACCTCGGAACTCTGTCCTAGTTCTTGGTGCAAGAGCCGGTGGATACGGCTAGCCTGCTCCGGAAGCTATGTAATACCCATTCCACAGGACTAGAACAAGGATGCTGCCTCCAGAGTCGCAGCCTATGCCATCTCTCTCTCTGAGACACTGTCTGGCCTAGAACCTTAGACTCCCAGTTTAAAGCCATGGCCTTTCCTGGTGATCAAAACATACTGTTTGATTCCTGAACATCTCAAACAAGGCCCCCTGCCCCACTGAACTTCCTCCCGAGAGCATTAGAGGCAGAGTTTTTTTCCCAGCCTTCTCTCAGTGTAAGGGTATTCAAACAACATGAAGTCTTGCTATATTATAGACATTAGCAGTTTGATCCAGCTCTAGAACTGCCCCGGAGTGAAATGGTTAAAACCATTTCAAAATAGAATTTTGGCACGAGAGCAGCTCTATCTGTGTCATTTCAAACTTGAACTGTCAGATTCTTTACTCCTCAGTGACCAGTCGCCTGGAGATTTCTCCTTCTGCTCGGTTCATTTCTCGTTTAAAAGTGTTTTCTCGGTTGGATTTAACCGAGAATAGTTTTATTTAACCGCAAACCGCTCGGTTCAAGCTCTATCTGTGGTAACCGTAAAATGAAGGTTTTGTCTGTGTGGAACTTGTGTTATCAGTTCGGTTTTGAACCGATCAGTGGGTTTAAAACTATTTAAAACTAAAAGTTACTATTTTAGAGTGCGGTTCCGCTTCTTATCGGTTCTAAAAACGGATTTATTACGGTTTTTCCAATACCGTGACACGGTTAGGAACCGATAAGGGTGTCTTGCCTGGCACTGCCGTAAAGGGCAAAGTTTTGGTTAGGCTGGCATTATGTCTGAGAAACCCAAAGAAAACCGGCCCACTGGGTTTCAACACTGTGATGTTTGTGGGGAAGTATTTGCCAAGGCTGACCCACACACCACATGTGTTTATTGTCTGGGGTTTGACCACCTCCAGTCAGACTGCCAGGTATGTAAGAATTTCCCTGCAGCCACCCTGGAAAAAAGATTGGGCAGGCTCAGGGAACGAGAGGCCAAAAAGCCCGCTGACCCGGATGGCCAGCCTGGTTCGGTGCCAACCGAACCAGAGAGAGTGCAATCTGACCAGGGCCAGACTTCCTCGGCCAAAAGAAAAGCTGGTTCTGAGGAACCAATTCCAGTAAAGAAAACAAGAAAATCAGCAGGTCTGGAGTCCAAAATTCCTTCTCCAACTGCTGCAGAGATAGCAAAAGCCATACAAATTGTCCAGTCACTGTCTCAGGGTCCGTCCGAACCACCACTATCTGGTAAAAGGTCGGTTCGTCCGGTCCCAGTGGTTCAGGATTATGATATTGAGGAATTTTATGAACCAGAGGAGGGAGGAGGATTATGAACAGTATGAATGTGGCTGGGAAGGTCTGGTGTGCCCATTGAACCGACATCTCCCAGACAGACCTTTAGAATCTCCCCTATGCTGTCTGAATCCCCATCTCATTTTATGTTTTATAAAAGTTGCTGAAACCTCCAGCTTCCTTTAGAAGAGGCTGTGGATGAGCAAGAGGAGCCTGATTTTGTAGAAATGATGGATATTCCAGAGTCTAGGAGATTGTCTATTCCTTTACATAAGTCTTTTAGAAACAAACAATTTAAATTTTAAAAGCTCTAATTCTGTGCCTCCTGTAGATAAAAGATGGACAGAAGATATACATTGTCAGGCCCTGATACAGAATTCCTTTCTCAGCAATGCAGTCATGTTAGGGTAGTTCAGGCTGCTGCCTGTGATAAAGCTAATATTCCTTGGCTTCACATCCTCCTGACAAGGATTCCAGGAAGATTGATGCCATGGCAAAAACAGTATATGGCAGCCTCTCTGGGACTCAGGCAAGCAAATTATATGGTTATGTAGCTAGGTATCAGAAATCTAGATGGGATACTGTTATGCAATTGACCAAGCAGGCCCATGGCCAGCTGGCTAGTGAACTAGAACAGGTGGCTGCTGATGGCATTGAAGCCTCTAAGGTTCAGTTTCATGCTGCTGTGGATGTTAATGATGTTTCTCTAGGGTCATGGCCACATCTGTAGCTTTTCATAGGTTGGCCTGGCTCAGGTGTACTAGTTTGTCACAGGATACCCAGATTAAGGCTATGGATTTTCCTGTGGTGGGAAATTCTGTTTGGAGAGCAGACAGAGAATTACATGAAGAAGATGGATGAATATAGGACTACTTACAAGAGTGCCCAGGCTAAGGAGCGGCAAGCCACTCCTCAAAGGCATGCCCCCAGGGGTAGGGGTAGGCCTTTTCACAGGCCTTTCTACCAGACTCAGGCCTCCTCTGCCTATGCTCAGAGGGGCTTCTTCAGAGGCAGGGGCAGACGAGGGGTGGGCAGACCTGCTCCCACCCCCCAGCCTAAAGCTCCTGTGAAACAGGCACCCTGATGGGGTGCCCAGGGCCGATTCTCCTGTACCAGTGGGGGGCAGGCTGGCTTACTTCAGTCAGAATTGGGCTTCTTTAACCTCAGACAAGTGGGTTCTGGAAGTAGTAAGCCAGGGTCTGGTCCTCAGCTTCAAAAAGTTTCCCAAGTTGAGAAGCAGACTTTTTCTACCTGCAAGTGCTTCAGAGACCCTCGCTCTGGAAACAGAGGTCTCATCCCTGTTAGCTCTCAGAGCAGTAGAAAGGGTTCCTCCCCTGCATCAGGGCAGGGGTCTGTATTCCAGATACTTCCTTACCCGGAAAAAGACAGGAGAATGGCGGCCCATTTTAGATCTCAGATATCTGAACAAGCATCTTTTGAAACCAAAGTTCTGGCAATGATTTTACCTTCCCTAAGGCCAGGGGACTGGCTAGCCTCCCTGGACCTCAAGGATGCCTATTTCCATGTCCTAATCAGAAGATCCCATCGAAAGTACCTCAGATTCGAACTGCTCTCAGGTCATTACCAGTTCAGAGCAATGCCCTTCGGCCTTACCTCTGCTCCAAGGGTATTCACAAAGTGTCTAGCAGTGGCAGTGGCCCACTTAAGGAGGCAGAGGATTGCTGTTTTTCCTATCTAGACGACTGGCTCATTGTAGGCCAGTCCCAGAACAGGTAAAATCTCACCTGCAGGTCACCCAGCAGCTTCTCACCTCCTGGGTTTTCTGCTAAACCTACCAAAGTCGGTTCTGGAACCAGTCCAGGTACTCACCTTTATAGGGGCAGAACTGGACAAAGCTAGCCAGAGCCTTTCTTCCCCCAGAAAGGGTAAGGAATTTAGTGGCTCTGGCCTCTTCCTTCACTCTGTAGGTCTCTCGACCAGCAAGACACTTTCTGCAGCTCCTGGGGCACATGGCTGCATCCACAGCTGTTGTGCAGGGAGCCAGATTTCAGATGAGAGACATTCAGTTTCACTTGAGAACCTTTTGGTCTCAGAGAAGAGACCCCTTTCCAAGTTGGTCCCAGTGACCGAACCTTGATCCTAGCTCTAGTGGTGGCAGGATCAGAGCATCTTAAGAGCGGGGGTCCCTTCATTTCCCTTCTCACGACTTGACTCACTACAGATGCTTCCCTTCTGGGTTGGGGAGCCCACATGGGCGACCTTTCCACTCAGGGAGTTTGGTCCCCCCAGGAATCTCTGCTCCACATCAATTTGCTGGAACTCAGAGCTGTCTTTTTAGCTCTTCAAGCTTTTTCTGCATCTGTCCACGACAAGGTGATACAAGTCAGAACAGACAACACCACAACAATGTGGTACATCAACAAACAGGGGGGCACTCGGTCTTCGGCCTTGTGCACCGAGGCAATGAAGTTGTGGTCTCTGGCCTATTCCCTGAACACTTCCCTCATAGCAGTTCATCTTCCAGGGAAGGACAATGTCCTAGCGGATGCCCTCAGCAGGATTTCCCAGGGCCATCACGAATGGTCCCTGGATCCTCAAGTGCTGGGGATAGTTTTTGCCAGGTGGGGCATCCCTCAGATAGATCTTTTTGCAGCCCCAGACAATCACAAACTTCCTCTGTTCTGTTGCAGGCCTCCAGTGCTGGGCTCAGTTCCCCTGGATGCCCTTCTTCTGGATTGGGTGGGGAAGTTCCTCTATGCTTTCCCCCCCTTTCCTCTCCTATTTAAAGTACTAGTCAAAATCAGATCTCAGCCTTGCAGGGTGATTCTGATTGCCCCGGATTGGGCCAGGCAGCCCTGGTACCCACTCCTTCTGTCTCTGACAGTCCATCTTCCCCTGTGCCTCCCCAGGAATCACAATCTGTTGACTTGTGCCCAGGGAAGGGTTTGGTATCCGGACCTCAATCCTCAACCTCAAGGCCTGGCTCTTGAGGAGTTAAGAGTTTGCTGATTTACACCTCTCTCAGGGTGTTCTTGAGATCCTAAAGGCTTCCAGAAAGCCTTCCACTAGGGCTACTTATAGTTCTAAATGGAAAAGGTTTTCCATTTGGTGTGCTGGAAAAATATTTCTCCAGAATCTGCTGAATTGCCCATTTTGTTAGATTACATGGTACATCTTAATTTCTTGGGTCTCAGACCAGCTACCCTGAGAGTTCATTTGGCAGCTGTGTCTGCTTTTGTGTCAGCAGGAAAGTCATCCCCTCTTCCTCTCATCCTGTGTTTTCCAAGTTTTTAAGGATTACTCCATACTAATCCTCCTTTTCGGGAACCGGCCCTGCTTGGGACCTTAATGTTTGCATTGCCCAGTTAATGCAACCCCTTTGAACCTCTGTCTTCTGCAGAGCTTAAGTACCTAACCTGGAAAACTGTTTTCTAGTGGCTATCACTTCTGCCAGACGATAAGTGAATTGCAAGCCTTGTCAGTGGAGACTGACTTTATTTCTTTCCACAGGGATAAGGTAGTCCTTAGGACTAATAGGAAGTTTTTGCCTAAGGTGGTTTCAGATTTCCATCTTAATCAATCTGTCTCCCTTCCAGTATTTTTCACTGATCACCCTCTCGGTGAGAGGAGGTTGCACAGCCTGGATGTTAAGAGAGCTCTTAGTTATTATATAGAGCATTCAAAGGTCACAGATTCGAATCCCTCCAACTTTTCCTTACCTATGGTGAAGTTGGGAAAGGCAAACCTGCCACTAAGAGATCAATAGCCAGGTGGATTGTCTCTTGTATCCAATTTTGTTATCAGAAAGTGGGCAGAGCCCCCGGTTTGAGGGCTCATTCTACCAGGGGTACAGCTGCGTCTCTAGCTTCTGCCAGAGATATCCCTTTATTAGAAATTTGCCAGGCTGCTACTTGGAAAACGGTATACACTTTTACCAAGCATTACTCCCTGGATGTCCAGGCCAGGAGAGATGCTCGGTTTGGCACAGCTGTTCTTCAGAGCCTATTCCCTAAGTAGGTTCTGCCCCTCCTCCATGGAGGTACTGCTGTGTATTCTGCTAATGTCTATAATATAGCAAGACTTCATGTTGTTTGAAGAAAAAATTACTCACCTTAGTAATGTTGTTTCTTCTAATGGAGTCTTGCTATATTATAGACCTCCCCCCCAACCTGCCCCTCTCAGAACCTCTACTTGGTGGGGTGCGGCAACTTAGTGTGGGCACTACTTATGTCCTGTTAGCATTTTGTCCCTTTGGGACTTTGGGGATGTGTGTGTCACGTGTGTGTGTTTTATTATACTTATGTTCCATTTTCATATTATTAGAATGGTGTTAGCATTTCTGGTCCCCTGACTTGAGTCTTGGGTGTTGGGACCATCAATGGTTGTTATTATTTAGGTAGCCATTTGGCTAGTGTAGGTTACAGCTTCCACACAGACCTTAGTGAGTTTGGCTCAGAAAGATCTGACAGTTCAAGTTTGAAATGACACAGATAGAGCTGCTCTCGTGCAAAATTCTATTTTGGAATGGTTTTAACCATTTCACTCCGGGGCAGTTCTAGAGCTGGATCAAACTGCTAATGTCTATAATATAGCAAGACTCCATTAGAAGAAACAACATTACTAAGGTGAGTAATTTTTTCTTTTCGCAGTCTAAAGCCTGACGTTGGTGTGGGCAGACCTCATGTGTACCTAGGTGTCTAAGCCTTTTCCCCAACACAAACGTTTCTGTTGGAGTGGGAGGCAAAAAAACATTCTAGCTTTCTGAATGGTGAAGAGGGTCCCTGGCCATGAAAAGAAGAAAGGGCCTCTATTCCACGTAATTCCTGACACAAAAGACAACTGGGGAGTGGCTTCCCATCTTGCTGTTAAAACCCAAATTCAAGATGGTCACTCTGTTCCTATTCATACAGCCCTTACTGTAGGGAGACTTTACTAGCCTCCCTGGTACAAAAAAGCCCCCCCCCCCCTTTTCTTTCCCATATACCTTTAATGAGGTCACACACAAGGACGGTCTCACTGCGGCCCTTCAGCCTTCCTCAGCCTCAAGAGTCTTACAAAGTGCTGGGCAGTGGTAGCAGCACGTCTCAGGAATCTGGGCGTATCTAGCTACACCTAAGTTGCCGATTAGCCAGCCAAAGTCTCCTTGTCAGGTCATGTAGTCTCAGGGGTTCCTGTGTAAATCTAAACAAAGTCTCACCTGGAACCCTCCCAGCATCCAGGAGGATATGCCTTCCTTCAGCAGGCAAGAATTCAAGATGTCCCTCACTGGCAGTTTTCTTCATCCAGGGACAGCGAGACCAGCCAGAAAGCGCTTGACTTGGTTTGAATCATTAACCCTCACTGGTTCAGTATAGGATGCAGTCCTGAGCAAATCACAAAACTCTGACATTTCCTCAGGCTGTTGGGACACATGGCTTCAGTGCCTGCAGTGGTCCCAAGGTTCAGATACAGGAGGTGTCACCCGAAATCTCCTTGTAGCTTGCTGGTCTCAGAAAGCAACAATTTTCAAAGCTGAAAACTCTAACAGAGTTGTTCCACAGACGCCTTCCCCCGTGGTGGGAAGCGCATCTGGACAGTGCCTCAGTAAGTGGCACCTAGACTCTCCAAGAGTCAGAGTTAATCACATTTCTTTTGGAACTCTGAGAAATCTTTCTAGCGCACGGCATTTACTCCTGTCATAAAAAGGCAGACTTACAGAGTAGAACAGACACTACTGCAATGGCCAGATCAGGAGTACTCTGTTCGCAGGCACCATAAAAACTGGTCTCCCGCCTTCTATCTGGGAGTCATCTTTCAGCGATTCACCCCCAGGCCAGCACAATACTCTGGCAGAGGCTCTAGTCGCATCAGTCAGGGCCAATGTAATGGACTCTGAACAAACACGTACTAGCCAGTGTTCCGGTGGTTGGGCACCCAGTAGTGAATCTGTTTGCCTCTCCCCTCAGCTTCCAGTTTCCTCAGTTCTGTTGCAGACTCCAGTCCCGGGATTGCCTCCTCTGGACGCCTTGATACTGATCTGGTCAGGGAAGTTCTTATATGCATTCCCTCCTTTCCCTCTGATTCTCAGGGTATTTCTGAAACTCCTACAACAGCCTGCATGTAGGATTCTGGTGGCTCCGGATTGGCCGAAGCAAGCCTGGTACCCTCTTCTTCTCAATGCCCTGCAGCAGTCCATTCGCCTGCCTCCAAGTCACTCCCTGCTGATCTTTCCACCTCAAGGCCTGGTTCTGGAACAGTTGAGAGTCTGCATCCTCACAGTACTATTAACAGGTCCTTAGGATACTAAGGGTGGTTAAAAAAATCAAACACTAAGAAGACTTATGCAGCCAAATGTAAATGCTTTCCCTCTGGTGCAAGAGCAAAAAGGGTTGAATCCCATTCAGTTTCAGACCCTCAGCTGCTAGATTGCCTGGTACTCTTACAGGCGTTGAAACCATCTTCCCTCAAGCTACACCTGGCAGCAGTTTTGGCCTACCTTTCGGTGGGAAAGAAAAAAAAACAGTTCTTTCCCACATCATAGTTAAACAGTTTTTAAAAGGCCTCTTGCACCCCCAGCCTCCAATCTGGGAGCCTGTTCCTCCTCAGAGCCCTAAACTTTGCACAGACAGGCTCATGAAGCCACCCATCGAGCCTATGTCCACAGCCCACATCAAGTTTATAATTTGGAAGACAGGCTTCCTGATAACCATTTTCTCTGCCAGGTGGTTTTCAGGGCTACAGGCCTGGTGCACAGAGCCACTTTACATCTTCTCTCACAACGATAAAGTTGGGCTCAGGACAAATAGGAATTTCTGCAAAGGCGGTTTCAGAGTTCCTCTTGGACCAGTCCATTACTCTGCCTGTCTTCTTTACTGAGAAATCCACTACTGGTGAGCAACAGGTCCACCGCTTGGATGTCAAGAGCCATCTTCTACTACCTAGAGCACACTAGCCAGTCCAGAGGCTCTTTCTCTCATTTGTTCCCTACCTACAGGTATGTATGCAGGGGAAGACCAGCTACCAAGAGAACATTTCCTGTGGTAGGTCTCTTGTGTTAGATTCCACTACGAAAAAGCTGGTCACCAACCTCCAGTGGGGCTCAGGGCCCACTTCTCCAGGAGCACGGCAGCAGCAGTGGACATTCTTCTACTGGATGTCTAAAAAGCAGCTACCTGGAAATCTGTTCACACCTTGTGAATCACTACAGTTTGGATGTGCAGACCAGATCTGTAGCCAAATCTGGCAGGGCGGTTCTGCAGAGCCTCTTTCCTAGTAGGTTCTCTGCCCACCACCCACTTGGTACTGCTCGGTAGTCTGCTTAAGTTACTGATGCCAAAGGACTTCTGGGGTAAGAAAAGGAAAAAATTACTCACCGCAGTAATCTTCTTTCTTCAAAGGAGTCCTTTAGCATCAGTAAGCTCCCACTCTTCCTCCCCAGTTCACCTGTCGGAGAAGGGCTCTTTATCATATCTCTTACCAAATTTTTTTTTTTTTTATGAGTTTTTAACTCGTGTTGTTGTTTCTGTTTCCACTGTTGTGGACATTTGCATGTTTTTTGAATCCTGTTGAGTCTTTTTCAGGGCATGTGCCCTCGTTTTTCCTTGGAAAAAATTCTGAAGCCTTCAGCAGCTCTCACTCAGCTCACTACCCTTCCTGATTTCTGACTGGCTATGGCCTTAAGCCCATTTAAATTTATCTTAAAGGCACACCTCCAGGGCAGCTGCACCTATCCAGCTAACTACTAAAGTTACTGATGCTAAAGGACCTCTTGGAAGAAAGAAGATTACTGCAGTGAGTAATATTTTCTTATATTCCTTCCCCCAGGTGGGGGTCAGGGTAGGAGGGATTTACCCCCGAGCATCTGGTTGTTTCAGGTGGTGCAATGTTGGGGAGGTAGGAACCTGGATATACTGGGATCAGTCACTGAGGAGGTGCTGGGGCTGTGTATTTTCTCTTGTTTTTCCAGACCCCTGGGACACTGTATACATGGATGACGACAAGGCATGCCTGCATGCTGACATTCCACACACACCTTTCTCTGTCCTTCAGCCGCACTATCACTTGTGGTCACTCAGGGGTCAGCATCGCAGAGGAGGACAAAACCTTCTTCCCCTTGGGTGACCCCCAACGACCTGAGCTTGTTTCCAAACTCAGGTCACTGGCATCATGAACAGTAGCACTACCGCTGCACCGCTGGGCCAGTCGTTCCAATTTGAACATTCTTAGTATTAGTTCTCTCTATAGATTAGAGCACATAGTTCTCCTTTAATCAACATTTCGGTGCTGTCAAGACTCACTCTTTCTGAGTGAGACTTGCTTTTTGAGTCTCACTCTTGAAAAATAAACACTGTATTTCAATGAATATTTCTCACTTTTTTGAAGTCAGCATCACCTAATAATTACAGCACAGGGGGCACTGCTGAGCAGCGAAGTGGGAAGCAACATTTACTTTGCGCTCCCAAGAGAGATTTATATTTAAATAAGTTTAGGCACTTTCTGCTAACTTAGACCTTGCCCATAATATTGGTGGTCAGGTAGTGGAAGAAGGATGGGCAAGTCTAAAGGAGCCACAACAGCATCAGCTGATTTCTTCCAGCCAAAGGGACGACAGACCGATGGAAGGCCTGCACAGCCAGTCAAAGCAGGGCCCTCGTGTGATCCAGCCATGGGGTAAGTAATGCTAGCCACAATGAATAACACCCTAGGGCAGCTGGTTCGAAGTGTTCAAGACCTGGACCACAAATTCGATACCCTGAACCCACAGGTGACGGCTTTAGAAGCTAAGATGGACCTGTTGGACCAAGCAGTGACTATAGCTAAGACCTCTGTCAATAAAACCTCAGACGCCACTTCTAAGCTAATTTAAGATATTGCTCTCCTTCAACAGTGGTTTGACAAAGTGGGAAACCAGACCCGCGAAAGAAACATCAAGGTGATTGGCCTTCTAGAACTGGTAGAAGGGGAGGACAGCTTGGTTTTTGCCCAGTTGCAGTTACCCAAGCTCCTCAGACTCTCTGATGCAGAGCCACCACTATCGCTGGAAAAAGCATGTAGAATTAAAGGTGGCCACAGAGCTGACAAGACAACCCCAAGTACTTTCCACATTATCTGCATGGGAGTTGGGGACTGAGACTGAATTTATGCAGCAGCAAAAAGACAGACAGTTAAAATGCGAGGAACTGGATCTTTTTTTATTCTCTGATCTATCCTACAGCACCCGCCAGCGGCGGAAAATGTTTGACAGTGTGCAAGGCTGTCCTCGCCAATTCAAAATTCAACACCAGCTTTTGCTGCCAGCCAAATTACTGCTTACATAGAATGGCCAGTCCTATCCCTTCAATGAGCCCAAAGACGCTGTAAAACTGTTAAATAAAATACAGCAAGAGATGGAACGGGGCATTGAGGGAGAAGCAGACTTGCATGGGGACTGAAGCTATCTATTGGCACACCAGTGTGCTAGGACTTAATATATGTACTGTCAAACCTGACCCTTAAAATGCATGTGCACTTTTACAGTCAGGTGGGAGGACAGTCTGTTTATACCATGCTTCAGGGTGTTTGCTACAATCTGAAGTGTTAGATTTGTGAAATGGTGGCTTTTCTTGCCTTTCCTTTTTTTTTGTACCTCCCCTCTCAATCTGAGCCCTTGCACTGGGAATGCTATCTAGCGATCTACGTTATAACCTGAACTTACATGTGCTGCAGGAAAAAAACATGTTGGCTACCGGTCGGGACTTGCTTGCTTCATGGCAGTTTTCACTCTATGACTACTGCTGTTGTATTCATGTTTTTTACTGTTTCACTTTGATTGTTGTGTCTTCCACTGGCGACCGGGATACGCTGCCTCCCGGTCTCTAATGTGTTTCTTATTATGATATGCCTTCTTATGATTCAACCTGTGCTACTAAGTCTCTCAGGGGTTGGGGAAAATACCTATGCTTACATGAAATGTACTACCACTGTGGATTAATTAGACCACTAGGTGATTAAGGTAAACTGGGAATACCTACTTTCTTAACTGGTATGCCTAATCACCATAGATTTCCTAGGCTGTATGCACTGGCATCATTTATTCTTTTTTTGTCAAGGTTATTTGGGTACCTCCCCCATGTTGTACCAAAAGAGGTAGTGCCCTAGCTTGTATTCTTTATGAGCATATAGTTTTACTTGTTAAATGTTCATCTGCTAGCTACCTACTGTATTTTGTAAGCTTGTCACTTGCAAAACCCAATAAATAAAGTTACAAAAGAAAAATTAAATAAATAATTGCAGCACCAGCTTAGAAATGAAAAGATCACAGGTTCAAGGTTACTAGAACCAAATACTAACTGTGCAACCTTGGGTAAATCACTTTGCCTCCCCATACTTTCATCCAACCAGTTGTGGAGATGGGTAGAAACAGGACTCCACTGGTAACAAGTTGCTGCATCTCAACAGAGCAATCTGGGGTATAAACAAGCATTTGTCAATGCCGAATGTTTGCCTGCTGGTATTGGCACTAGTACTGCTTGAGCTAGAGAGATGCATAATAGGAATGGCAGTGAAGTATTGAACTAATGCCAACCTCCACCCCCACCCTGCAGAGACTGACAGGCATTGGGGGTGTGCCTTTGGGTCGTCGGCCATAATGCTCACACTATTCCACCTCACCCCACCCTGCAGACACTGACAGGTGTCCCGATGTGCCTTGGGGTCTTCAGCCCTTATGCTCACGCCGTTCCATAAGGAAATAAGCCGAGGTGGGTGCAGTATAGGAGAACGGGGTGAACATTAGGGCCGAAGACACACCTCTATGCCTGTCAGTGGCTGCAGGGTGGGGGTGGAATGGTGTAAGCATTACGACCAATGATCCCAAGCCACACCTCCAACGCCTGTCAGTCTGTACAGAGTGGGGTGTTACGGTTGGAAACCCTAACACCCTGGACGTTTGTTGGTATTTTCGCTCCAAATTTTCTACATGGGCTTTTTGGCACCCCACCTCATGAACAGTGGCACTATCATTTTGTTACTAAATCCCGAAAGGTGATTTCACAGGTGCGAAAAAACGTTTCAGGCAGGGTGCAAAAAGTGACAGCTGTACTGTTCATAAGGAGGTGTGAAAAAATGGCAATGCTGGAAATTTGGAGTGACAATATAAAAAATTGTCAAAGTTATGAGTGTGCGTACAAACTGCTCAACGCATGCTCGTAACACAGTCAGTTGTTGGAGTTTTTTCACCAAACTTGCAACACAGGCTTTTTGGGACCCCATCTCATAAACAGTGGCATTGTCGTTTTGTTAATCAGTCCTAAAAGGTGATTCCGCACAGCGACCACAAAATCACCTTTCAGGACTGAGAAACGAAATGACAGTGTCAGTGGTCATGAGGTGGGGTCCCAGAAACCTCACGTTGAAAATTTGGGGCCAAAACGGCTGAGATATCAACCAAAGTTGAAACCCCCCTCCATACATACACACAGACTCTCGTTATAGGGCTTACCGTGATTTTCTGCAGTTTGCAGTCTGCTTTTGAAGAGTGCAGACGTATTCCCGGTCCACAGAAGATCGCAGCGCCGGACTTCCGGAGGTAAGTATGGGGCAGGGGGGTAAGGGAAGGGATGGGGGTAGTGAGGGAGCAGCCAGGACGAGGGACCGTTTTCTTTTTTGCAGGTAAAAAGGAAAAAAAGAAACACATCAGGGGCCAGTTTTCTTCTTTTACAGGTGTAATTTTATGAAAAATAAATTTCGGCACACTGGGGTGGGCTCCCATTGTACCAGATTAGTGGAGTGGGGGATCAATGCCGACCTGGGGATTGGCACCCGGTCGGCTGAAAAAAGGGGCATGGGGGAGTGCATCCGACACCAGGAGTAGGCATCCCGGTGTCGAAAAACATACACTCTCTGGCACACTGGGAGGTGGGCTCAAAGTGTGCTACAATAATGGTGAGGGCATGCCAATACAGGATTGGCTACCCTGTTGTCCGGCAAAAGATAGCTTGGGGGCATGCCAACATGGGATTGTGCACCCGATGTCGTGCTTTGGGGGTGTGTGTGGTGGGTAAGCGTGAGCCGCCAATTATGCAAAGTCACGTGGCTCATTTTTATTTCACCAGGAAAGGCACACTGAGCAAACAAGTTGCTCTTATGTCCAGCCATACGCATTACTGTCAACTGTAATGCACATGGCTGGAATGTTCCTGGTTGCCAGGGAGAGGGGGAGAGATCTGCCGCTGCAGTTACAAAACTGTCTGTGATCAGAGCGGCAGATTTCTTTCAAATCTGGCGCTTGCTCTGAAACTGCCACAATCAGCAGCTTCCCTGTTGATTGGTGGCTGAGGGAGGCACCCCTAAAAGCATTCACCGGATTGGCCAAACTCTGCCACACCTCTGCAATACTCTCCTCTCCTCAAAATGTTTCTTGGGCACTGCATACGCAAGCAAACATAAAAAAATAACTGTAACAAAAATAAATAAAAAAATCACCCCTAAAAATCAGAAATTTACAATGCACTTCAATGGGACAGTGAAAATTCTCACTTTCCACTATCTGCCCTCATTTTGCTCCATGGCAGATGCAGCATTATTAAAGATCCTGCTGCTGCAGGACCCTTCATTGACCTTTGCATGGAATTAAAGGGACAATGTAAACCCTTTTTGCATCATATATTATAGTTGAAAACCCACATTATGACTGCTTACCTTCGCTCAAATTAATTGATGTTGTTGGTTGTTTTACCTTTCTTTCTTAGTGGAACTAAAATGCATGGTAATTACATAATTATACCCCATCTGGTTTTTGTTTTAAATCCTTGGATCAACTTCCACAGAATGTGACTAATCAAGGGACACTTTTTTTTAAACTGGAGACACTTTGAGGCCTAAGGAGGTTGACAGCATCCCTTTAAACTAATCCAACATAATATATTTCCAACACAATGACCAATAGTTACTATGGTCCATATCAAATAATAGAAACAGACGTTTTCTGCCTGCTTGCCGACACATCTCCTCGTAGTCTGTCCCTATTCATTATTACTGCAAGATCCTTTTTGAAATCCTGGATTCGACACTAATCCTACTTATGACATACGTTGGCAGTTATGATTTTTCAAGTACTGTAGCTATTTCTGAGAGATAATTTGAGGGAGAGTGAAGAGGTACATGTTAATGGTTTATTTGGGTGAAAGTGTTCCAGTCTTGTTCTTAACTTTGCCTGATCTTGGTCATCCTGTTGCCACAGGTGTTAAGTCTACTACTTGTGACACCAATTCAGGAATGGCATTGGGGCATTTGGGGTGGGGGGGAATGATAGAGCATCCCAGCAGATGCTGCCTTCCAGGAAGGGTGACAGATGCGCCATGCGAGTGCCACCTGGGTGATCACAGGGTGCAACTACAGGCAGAAATGCTTGTCAGGAGGTATATCACTGGGTGACACGTTTTAGCATGCTTGTGTGCATTGCACCCTCGCCACCACTGTTACAGGGCAGAGTAAAGTCAGAAAGCTGGAAACAACCCTGAATCTGGCCTCCTGCAGGCCCCACATCATCAGCCTTGGCACACCTCTATTGGATTCAGTCTCCAAAGGGGCTTGGTTCACCCCGATGGTCCTGTCATGGGGAGTAAACCATGGGTAACAGGCAGGGAAAATACAAGAGACGGCAGGTAGGAACTGGCAAGCCCAGCAGAAGGAAGCAGGTCAGAGAGAAAGGGGTATAAACATAAAGTACCAAATCTTAAAAATGAGTCGACAGCACATGACACCAGTGACACAGATTCAGAAGTGTGCCCAAGTTGCTGGGGGAGAAGAACCGAGCATCACAGAGAAAGCTCACTTCCTGCAGTGCTTGGGGGGGCGCTGTCTGCTCTGGTGCATTGTTGACACTTGTATGACTACAGGTGGCGGTGCACTTATGAGAGGCTCAGTGGGTGGGGAGATGTTGACGGATGATACACTACACACACTGGTGTGTGGGCTTGATCAGAATCAGGGGGTGGGAAGCAAATGGTGAGAAGTAAAAGGCAGGCCTGGGGCAGTATGATGGATGGACCAACCTCTTACGGTCACTGCACTGGCAATCTGGCAGCCCTCCCAAAGAACTGGATCCTGTTGTGGCAGTTGGGGTGCTACTGGACCCTTTCTTACCTCAGCTGGATATTTTAAGGAATTGAGAACCAAGATAAAGCTGAAACAATTATTCAAAGCAAACATTTGTTAGTCAGCCTGAGCAGTGGCTGAAACTTTCAACTCCTCTCATGCAACTCAGGAGGGGCACTGCCAGTAGCCATGGCATCGCCTCCTGCTTCAGCTTGTAGTCAAGCCAGAATCCCAGCTCGGCTCGGCTCTCCTCTGCTCTAGTTGAAAATTTCATGGCTTGCTCACCTTTAGTAAGCCGTGGGGGCTGAAATGGGAGGCAGTTCATCGGCAGCCGGTTAAGTTCAGATAAAAGGCAATGGAGGCGGATTAAACAGCGTAAGACAAAGAAATAAGGAAGATAAATCAAATCACATTTTCCGTATGTAACTGGCTGCTAATCCTTCCTGCCTATTTACCCGCGCATGTCTAGAAAACCGCTTTCAACTGCCGGCCGCCTCTGTTACATAGCGCGGGAAACGAAAAGCGGGCGAACGCGCGCGAGCACTACTCCACGCCCCCTAGCAACCAGACTGCAGTCATGGCGGCCCTAACGACAGCAAGTGTGCGTGAAGTTGCAGGACTCCCGGTAAATCAGCAAGTTATCTGTTTAGAAATTGGGGATTGTTTTATAATTGCGAGTTTGAGCGACAGTGGGTGGTGGGAAGGACGCGCTCAGTAGGTATACACATAGAGCGCCAGCGTAGGTAGAACAGACCAGTCGGTGACTTGGCAATGATAATTATCCGAAACTGCGATGGGGAGATAGCCGACTACTACACAAGGG
This sequence comes from Neoceratodus forsteri, assembly GCA_016271365.2. Lineage (NCBI taxonomy): Eukaryota > Metazoa > Chordata > Ceratodontiformes > Ceratodontidae > Neoceratodus > Neoceratodus forsteri. Next base: position 1,016,008,419 of record CM057452.1, on the reverse strand, counting down.
CTCTTGGCCCCAGGCCATTTTCTCTCTGTAAATCCAAAGTGGGTTTTCTTGTAAATAATGTTATTTACTGTTACAGTGGAGATTATAACTGAAGAGCACATGGCAGTTAAAACGACTTGCTCATGGTCTCACAGTAATATGACATTATGGAAGGACTCAAACCTGGATGTTCCAGTATATCTAAGACTTTTCGGTTAGAAGTGTATTGCGGGTGGGGGGCTAAAATCACCCTGACAGACGCACTCGTTCAACTGTTGACCTAAAGGCTGGATTGCAGTTATAACATTTTTTTTCTAGTTTTATCTCTGCTGATGCCGCCCCTGCAAGCCTCACAGATCGTCACCATATTGCTGGAAGAACACCGCTCAGTGCAGTGCTACTCAATATATGCAAATCTGCTGCCGGGACATCTGGGGCCTGATATTAGAAAAGGGGCAGAGCGGAGTATACAAAGGTTTGTGCTGCTGTTGCCCGTAACCCCGAGGATGCTACATTCAGTCGGATTGCGCATCGGCGCTATCTGAGTAAATATATGGGCATGTTAGCACAGCACTAAGTCAAGTAGCGCTGCCCTGACATGGATCCTGGAAGTGCAGGGAACATCACCACCAGACCTGACAGCAGTGGCACTAGGAGCCCCTGGCATGATATTCATCTGGCACCATGCAGATGAGCCTATTGGGCATGTAAGGCGCTAAGGGACCATATGTATGCCCATTATGGACTCATCTTCATGGGAAATGGCGGCAGGTTTTTGCTCCTACTGTGGCTGCCACCACCCACCCCAGTTGCCCATCCCTGTCAAAATGATTTTTTTTTAAATTTAAACATTTGTTCACCAGGATAAGCACACTGAGCTGAGGCTCTCGTTTTCAGGTGCAACCTGGGGGATAGGGGAATTGGAGAAACATACAAAATACAGGGAAGAGACATTTGGCTGCAAATAGTACGAGAAACACAATCTGATCCAGTAGAGTTATAAACATTTTCGGGTCTTAGATCTGAAGACAATAGTTACAGTAATAAATCAGCGTTAACATAACATGGTAAACTTGAAACTTTTTCTAGCTATGAGAACAATTGGGGAAAAACAGAATTTGCATAAAGTAAGTGCTCACAGCGAGGACTAGGTCATTTTTAAGTGCACTGAAGTGTAGATAGATCATCTGGGGCAGTGGCGGAGGGGGGTGGCAGGAGGCGTAGTTGTCAGTCAAGTGCGGTGAGAGGAGGAGTTTCTGATGGAGGGGACAAGTTTGTTCCGCAGGCTTGGGAGCCGGTAGGAGAAAGCAACTTTGCCAGCTGACAAGGATGGGTGAGGTAAATGGAAAGATCTCTCATCTCTGTGCCTCAGTAAATAAGGGGTATCCGGGGCCAGGGAGAGACTGTTGACTAAGTAGGGGGGTAGCATGTCAAACCAGTATTTAGATATGAGGTTGAGAGAGTGGATATTTCATCTGTCGGACAGTGGGGCTATTCCTAAGAGGGAGTAAAGTTCGCAGTGATGCGTTCTAAGGGGTGAGTTTGTGGTGAAGCAGCAAAAGGAGTTTAGGAGGGTTCCAAGCTTGGATAGTGCAGTTTCAGGGGCTGTGCTGTAGACCACATTCGCATAATCAGAAATGGGGAGGATAATTTTAGTTAGGATTTACCATCTGGCAGGGAGGGAGTCGCTGTGCCGGTAGAGAATACCAAGTTTTGGGGCGCAGTTTAGAGATGGTTGCATCAGTGTGGGACGAGTAAGATAAGTGAGGGTTGAGCCACACACCCAGGTATTTGTATTTACTGACAGGGTCTAGTGGGGTACCATGGTGTCCAGTGGTCCTCCCCCTGCCCTCTGAGCACCATTTCAGTACAGGTAATATATACCCTGGTGTCCAGTGCCCCCCCATCACCATCCCCAGTACAATTACTATATTCCCTGGTTCCATTAGTTCCCCCTCCCTTCAATACCCAGCCCCATGAAAATAAAAGCCTTCCCTGATGTCCAGTGCCCCCCAATCCCTGGCCCCATAGGTTTCAGATAGTCCCTGCCAGGTATCTAGGGGCTGAGTTAACTCTGCAGTACCATCGTTACCTTGTGGGAGTGTAATTAAATTTAAGTTAATATTATAGTGGGATGAGAGCACCACTTAGTACACGTTTACGTTATCTTAAGAGAACCAGTGCAGTGTGCGCCACTCCTCCTGCTGGGCATTTACACGCCATCCATCTGCATCAGTACAGATTTTGGCAGTGTTGCACCCAGCACTTCCCGGGTTTCAGATCAGCAATGCCACCCGGGGGTTATTATGCTCTGTGTTGGCCCTGCACTCTCCCAGCTTCCATCACTGTCCCTCACTTGCTCAGGCTGGATGAACAAACACAGTGATTTACCAGCTGCAACAGAGGATTTTGTTATTCCCATCAACAGTTATTTGGCAGTCGGCATGCTGTATTATGTATAAAAAAGGACAAGTCATTGTTCAGGTAGAGTGTTTGCAGGGTCAGAGACAATATGAATATTGGGGCTGAGCTGTGATCAGATCGCATCATAATAACGCTGGCCAGCGCTGCCCAAGAAAGGAAAGGTGCAGAAGAGGAGCATGTTGATATCAGCGGGACGCTGCTGTTGTATGAGAAGACTGGAAGCCTCAGCGATTGAAGCAGGATGCTGAAGGTGCCTGTCGTTGGGGAGTGCCAGTGCAATCAGAGTAGCATGTTTTAAATACTAGCAGAAAACGCCTGCATTGGTACACAAACCCACAAAAACGGCGATTGTGGTTTGCCACAACGGAACATCTTACAACGCTCCACCTGTTTACATGGCCTGGTCTGCACTGGTGCAGCACATCAGCACAGTTTGTAATGGTACAGATCAGGTTGTGTAAATGGCTTTTTTTTTTTTTTTTGTGTTACTTTTTTCTCCCATGGGGATCCAAACCCGGCCTCATCGTCCTTATCTATGATCCAACTGCCGTCGAGCCTGTGCTGTCTACTACTGAGGGCTACCGACATATCTACTGCTTACCCCTGCGTGGGGGGTCATCAACTCCCACCACACAATGGATCCGCTCACGTGGTCCCTTGAGCCGCGAGGGACAACGCTGGGCTGGCCAACAAGCTGCAACAGCTGGGTACTTCCCCTTTTTTTTCTGTGTTCTTGGAGGCAGGGTGTGCATTGCCGACAAGGGCTCCCTGCACACGCGTCTGCATGCAGTGCACCCGCCGGCTGCCCCGCCTACCACCCCATTTTACCAGGCCAGACGTGCTGACACCCAGCCTCCACTAGGTGTCAGACTTACGCTGAACACTGTATCCCAAACCACCCCAGGAGAGGAGAGCAGTCCATAGGATGCTCGATCCACTTCCTCCCCTGCCGACCCCCAGCAGCCCAAGCTCACACCTAACCCAGGTCGCTGGCGGACACGCAGGTAAGCGTCCCAGCCAACCTCAGGCTCACCAGGCCGGCCGTAAATGGCCTTTTAGTTAGGGTTGGATAGATTTGTTAATGTGAAAAAATGATTTTCATCCATTTGTATCTTAGACATTTCCTTCTTCAAAATGCGTGATATGAGTTATGGCCCAGAATCTTTCAACATGGCAAGCCTGGTGAAATTTGGTTCTGTGCTTCTTTACCTATAGAAAGTAAGGGCAATTCACACGGTACTTCCTGACATTCTGAGAACAGTAAAAGTGAGTTAATAGCCCTTATCAGGGCTCTGGAGCTGAATGTGAAGCTGCCATATTGCTCCACTCACATTAGGTGTAGTTGGGAGCCCATCTCCGCTGCTGGTGCTGTAGCTGGTGATGTTCTCTCATTTCGCACCTCTGCCCCCCAAACAGCATGCTATTTTTTTTTTTGTTAATTAAATTACTAGCGATACGAAGCCAAACCACACCACAGGTTTCCGTTGCCGTTGCTTGTCCATCTCTGTATCGTCACCCCCAGTAAAAATAACACCCCCACCCAACCACCCTATGGCACCCCCACTCACCCTCAAAACCCGTGGAGGCCTCCTGCGATGGTAAAATGGCTAGATGCTCTCTGCTACCTTTGCAGCACTGAGAAAGAAAAGGTAATGTATAGCTGCTAGCTTTATTTGTACAAAAACATACTCACCATCCAGAGGGCTCAGAGGCAGTAGTAAATTGTACTGTTGTACGGCGCAGGTGGCCTGGGTTTAGGAGGGAGTTTAAAAGACCACATTTTCTTTTCAGTGCCAAGAGATTGGTAAGGTGACTGGGCTACTGTACAATCATGGGAGAGACCTGGGCAATTTCCAGGGTATACATTGTGACTAACTTGAGGATTACTGACTTTCCTAAAATCCGTCTATTTGTTTCACTGCTCTGCTTTTATGTGGCAGTCTTGTGTTAACATAAAAAACAGAGTTTGAAGATAATTTTTAATACAACAAAATATATTGTAGATTGAGTAATATGTGCCCACTGCCTACAGCAGATAAATAAGCAGTAAGACACAATGGGCTGTGCATTATGCTGTGATAACTGCTTTCCCAGGGTGTGTAGTTAGGCACGAGGCCGCAGGCCAAGTGCCACTGTCCCTGGGAGTGCAGATATCGCAGTGTAATGCACATCCCTGGAGTGTCTTCCTGTGCTTATAAAATGGCTACATAAGTAACATTTAAGACAGAAAACAAAAGAAGAAAGTTTAGAAAGGAAAAAAATGTAATGCTTTAAAAAAAGTATGTAAAATTATTCCTCTGCCAATGATTGTGAGCAGTTAGTGCTATCAGTGGTGTGGAGGGTGTTATTTTTTAATTTTTCTAGATCTTTCCTATACCATATTAGTACATTTCTTTTTATATACAATAGGACAGTCGGCTGACAGGTTTAAACTTTCCGTCACCCAACCCCGTGGCCATGCATACAGAGCCATCTGTCTCTACGAGTGAGCGACCAGTTAAGTGGACAGGCAGATAAAGGTCAGTTGCCGGATTATTAATAGAAACATAGACTTTGATGGCAGATAAGGACCGTGTGGCCCACCTAGTCTGCCCATTTCCCTACCTACTGGATAAGCTGCAGATCCTAGTTAACCAACAGCCTATTTCTTCATACCCCCCACAAGAACTGACTTTTGTCTGTCCCATACATTCTTGAATTCCTCCACTGTTTTTTACCCCACGACCTCCTCAGGAAGGCCGTTCCATGTCTCCACCACTCTCTCTGTGAAAAAATACTTCCTCATATTGCCCCTGAGCCATCTTCCTTCTATCTTCAAATTGTGTCCCCTTGTTCTTGCACATCTCTTTTTCTGAAAGATGCTACCCTCTTGGACTTTGTTGAGTCCCTTGAGGTATTTAAAAGTTTCTGTCATGTCCCCCCTCTCTCTCCTTTCCTCAAGGGTAAACATATTAAGCTCCTTTAGTCTCGCTTCATATGGCTTCTCTTGTAGACCCTGCACTATTTTAGTTCCCCTCCTCCGGACTGCCTCCATCCTGTCTATGTCCTTGCGGAGATGAGGTCTCCAGAACAACACGCAGTACTCCAGATGGGGTCTCACCAACTTTCTGTACAGAGGGACAGCGACTTCCTGTTTTCTACTGGTGATGCCTCTCCCTATATATCCCAGTATCCCCCCAGCCATCCCTACTGCCTTCTCACATTGCTTGCTAACCTTTAGGTCATCTGATGTGATTACCCCCAGGTCCCTTTTCATTTTTGTTGTTGTTATTACCTCCCCGCCCATTGTGTACTCTTCCCCTGGGTTTTTGTTTGCCAGGTGTATTACTTAGCACTTCTTTGCATTGACTCTAAGCTGCCATATTTCTGACCATTCCTCCAACCTTGCCAAGTCCCTTCTCATCCTTTCCACCCCCTTGTGTATCAACCCTGTTGCAGACCTTTGTGTCATCTGCAAAGAGGCATATTTTTCCTTCCAGTCTCTCTGCAATGTCACTTATAAAGAAATTAAAAAGGACCGGAACCAGTACTGAACCCTGCAGTACCCCACTACTAACCCCCCTTTTTTCACTGTGGACTCTGTTTACTATTACCTTCTATGTCCTTTTGTCCAGCCAATGTTTTACCTATTCTACCACCCTGGGACTCACTCCCAGGCTGGCTAATTTCCTAATGTTTTGTGTGGGACTGTGTCAAATGCCTTGCTAAAGTCTAGGTAGACCATGTCCACAGCCCCTCCCTGGTCTACTACTTTGGTCACCAAGTCAAAGAAATCAATTAGATGCATCTGACTTGACCTTCCGGCTGTGAATCCATGCTGCCTTGGATTCTGTGTCCCACTGGCCTCTAGGTACTCAACAGTTCTTTCCTTCAGAAGTGATTCCATAATTTTCCCTACCACTGAGGTCAAACTGACAGGTCTGTAGTTTCCTGTCTCTGTCTTGCTCCCTCTTTTGTGAAGGGAAATCGCATCCACCCTCCTCCAATCCTCTGGTACCACACCATCCTCGCATGAGTTGTTAAAAAGGGTAGTAAGTGGTGTCACTAGTTCTCCCCTTAGTTCTTTTAGAATTCTGGGGTGATTCCCGTCAGACCTCATTGCTCTGTCCACCTTTAATTTTAGAAGTTCTTTCAGAACCCTTTTTTCTGTAAAAGGACTGGTATAGACTCCCCTATCCAGAGTGCTTCTGTTGATTGGAATAGGTACCTCCCCCTCCTCTTCTTTTGTGAATACTGAGGTATTTGTTCAGTATCCCTGCTTTTTCATTGTCCCTCTCTGCTCACCCACCCTCTCCTTTATTCAGCCTCACTATCCCTCCCTTTGTCTTTCTTTGCTCCCTAATGTACCTATAAAAGGTTTTATCCCCCTTCTTAACTGAGTTGGCTATCTTTTCTTTGGTTTGGGCCTTTGCTATTCTGACTGCCTTCCCCGCTTCCTTGTGCTTTAACTGGTATAGTTCTCTGTCCTGCTCCTTCTGTGTTTCCTTGTACTTCCCAAATGCTATCTTTTGTCCCAAACCTTCCCAGCCACCTTTTTTGAGAATCATTGTGTTTTTTTTCTTTTGTTTTGATTTATTTGCTTCACACAAAGGCTTGTTGCCTCTTGTCATGGCAGTTTTGATGTTTCCCCATTGTTGCTCCACCCTTCCTTCTTGCATGTTTGCTAGCGCTTTTCTGAGGCACTCTCCCATTTTGACAAAGTCAGACCTCCTTAAGTCCAGTACCCTCACTTTTGTATGGCTTGACTCTGCAGCTGAGTTTATCGTGAACCACACTGTTTGGTGGTCACTTGTTCCCAGATGGCTACCCACTTTTAGATCTGAAATCCTCTCTCCGTCCCCATTTGAGAGTACCAGCTTTAGGATTGCTCCCTCCCAAGTGGGTTCCAGCACTAGCTGTCTGAGCATGCCCCCTGTAGGGCATTGAGAATGGCCCTGCTCTTGGATGTGGCTGCATCAAAGGTAATCCAGTTAACTTCTGGCATATTCAGGTCCCCCATCAACAATATCTCCCCTTTCTCTGCCATTCTAAGGATGCCTTCTATCATTTTCTTGTCCATTTTTTCCCCCTGTGAAGGGGGTCTGTACAACCCCTCTGCGGATTATGGTGCCATTTCCAGTCTCCAGGGTAACCCACAGTGCCTCCTTTCCTCCTTGTTTACTGTTTTGTTCCATTGCTTTGATCCCATCCCTTACATACAGAGCTACTCCTCTTCCTCTTTTACCCTCCCTGTCCCTCCTGTAGATTGTGTACCCTGGTATGTTGACTTCCCAGTCATGGTTCTCTGTGTACCATGTTTCTGTGACTGCCACAATATCCAGGCATCCCTCTTCCATCAAGGCCACCAGTTCAGGGAGCTTGTTACCTAGACTATGGGCATTGATACTCATTACCCTCCATTTTTTGATGGCCTTACCCCATCCCTGTTCTTACTGCCTTTTCCTTTTTCTGCATTTACCCCTTTCGCTATCAACTTCTCTATCTTGGTTTTTACCTCACTAACTAACCATATTTTTTTTTTTGGGGGGGGACACTAGGATTTTCCTGCTCCTTTTCAGTGCCTCCCTCCTTGGCTAGCTTAGATGCTTGCCAATGAGGCATTTAAACCTATCACCTAGGATCCTGGTTCCCCTCCTGGACAGATGCAGACCATCACGCCAGTATAGGCCTACATCCCTCCAGGTGGACCCCCAGTCCCCAATGAAGCCAAAATCCTGAGCTGTGCACCAGTTTTCCAACCATTGATTGAATCCCATGGTGCAGAGCAGACTAGTCTCACCCATGCCATAGACAGGCAGCACCTCCAAGAAGGTTACCATGTGTGCTACTTGTCTAAGGCCCCTCCCCAACTCCTCAAACTCCTTCTTCACTGCTCTGATCCCTTTCCCAGCCAGGTAATTTGTCCCTAGGTGGACAGTGACATCCAGGTCCCTCCCCCGTGCAGCTGCTCCCACAATCCTGAGGATTCGGTCCCTGTCTCTCCAAGCCATGGTGCCAGGCAGCCACCTTGCCTCCCTTTCCTCTCCCTCTCCCAGTTCCACCCTCCTAACAATGGAGTCCCCCACCAGGAGTTGTTTCCTTCACCTGTGGAGTCCCATGCCACTCTCCTGTGGGTCTCCTTTGTGGAGGTTCCCAGCATCCTCCTTGGTCTCCACTGCAGGTGCCACCATAGAGGAACCACACCCTGCCAGAATGGCATATGAATTGTGGAGAGGTACAGCTGGAGGGATGTGCATCTGTTCCACCACCCTCACCCTCCCTGAGCCTACTGTGGTCCAACCGCTCCTCTTTCTTGCCAGCCTCTGAGGCAGCGACATAGGTCTTATGTGGTTTATTATATCCTGTTTTCGTAGCGGAGACTTAAGAAGACTTTAGTGGGGTGATTAGAGAGAAGTAGTCCTTCTGAACTTTGGCTATTGATTGTGACCTGCCAAAAACTCCCCCCACACACACAGACCGAGTTCGCGATGTGCAGTCCAACAGCACCCTACCATCAGCGGTAGCTGTACTTATGAAAGTATCAGCAATCTCTGTGTGAACTTGAGAGTTTGGCTACCAAAAAAATTGGGGGTATTAGTCAGATTTGACAACAGACAATTTAGTGACTTTCATTTTTTAGGTAATTTACAGTGTTATCAGAGATATACAAAATATTTGAGATTACGTGATCTGGTGGGCAGGAGAAGGAGTTAACGTTTCGGGAGTGGGCATCACTCTGTGTATATATTTGAATTAGAAAAACAACATACTTTTAAGCTTCTTTTTATTACTTGTGTATGGTAACTTGACGTTTTCTTTTTTTGTGATTCTGGCCTTTCTGGTGATGGCTGATATGACTACCTATATGAAAAGTCTTCCTTTTTTTTTTTTTGTTTTGTTTAATGCATCTGTTTATTCACCTTGTCTTTGGCTAGGGGTTATACCCCGCATCTGTCTGCAAGGATCCTGGACTTCATGCTGCTTGTTGTCAAAGGGTTTTTCCTGTCTGTGATTCCCCTGTGGGCCCCCTTGACGGAGGTGGATGTGAAATTACTTTAGCGCAGGCCAGGCGCACTCCTGCCCCTGATGTGCAGACGTCTGCCACCTCCGCCAGTCCAGCCTCTGTACTGGTCCCTGGCTCACCTACCCTTAGCCATCGATAAAGGTCGGTGTGTGCCAAGCACCAGATCCACTCCTACCCCAGAGAAGACAAACAGTCCAACGGATGCTCAGCCTTCTCCCCGGCCGGCCTTCCAACAGCCCTGGTTTGCTTCCGAACCCAGGTCATTGGCATCCCAAGCAGTAGCACTACCACTGCATCAGGGGGCTGTCCAGCTGCCTTCTTTTTTTTTTTTTAAATAAAATTCTGTGTTATAACACAAGGATCTCCATATGTTCTGCATCCTGGTTGGCATGACTTTTTTTTTTATAATGCATTACACTCTCATCATGCACTCATCCTAGCCAATCAGAATGCAGGATTCTCCCTACCCATTTTTAACTCATCTGAAATTTAAATGTCTGCCTGACAGTTTGCTTTAGAATGCTAGGTATTTTAGGCAGGCCTTGTTCTTCCCATTCTGGAGTATGAATCTGCTGTGCCTTCTTCTGATGAAGCTCCAGCCTCATGTTTTCCAGCAGTTCACCTAGGGGCTTAGAACGTTCATGAGGTAATTAGATTGTGACTTTCTGTTTGCTGTTTTTGTAATAGCATTTAAATGAAAATACTATCAGGCTGAGGAAGCTAGCAGTAAATACTTCCCAGCCTAAAAAGTTTCTGGATGCCCCCCCCCCAATAACCACATAAGTGACAACTTTGAAATCCCACCCAAAATGTGTTTTTGGGATTGCACCTGAAAATGCATTTTGGGCCGGATGTAAACATTGCAGCTTGTATGCTTGTGAGGAATGGTGGTAACTTGCCAATTCATAGAAACATAGAATGTGACAGCAGCTAAGGGTCACCTGGCCCACCTAGTCTGCCCGTTTCCCTACCTACCTAAAAACTGCAGATCCTAATTAATCTGCCACTTACCTTTTCTGTCCTATCACTGCCTTCTGCCTATCCCATGCATTCTTGAATTCACTCACTGTTTTCGCCCCCACGACCTCCACAGGGAGGCTGTTCCTTGCATCCACCGTTTTCTGTGAAAAAGTACTTCCTCACGTTACCCCTGAGCCTCCCTCCCCAGCCTCATATTGTGACCTCTTGTTCTTGCACTTCTTCTCAGTTAGAAGATGCCCTCCTAGTACCTTGTTTATCCCCTTGAGGTATTTGAATGTTTCTGTCATATCCCCCCGCTCCCTCCTTTTCTCCAGAGTATATATGTTAAGGTCTTTCAGTCTTTCCTCATACAGTTTATGGTGCATTCCCATCACCATTTTTGTTGCCCTTCTCTGGATCACCTCCATTCGGTCTATGTCCTTCTGGAGATGTGGCCTCCAGAACTGAACACAGTGTTCCAGATGTGGCCTCACCAATCATCTGTACAGTGGCATGACCTCCTCCTGTTTTCTGCTGGTGATGCCTCTCTCTGTGCACACCAGCATCCCTCCAACCCTCCCCACTGCCTTTTCACACTGCTTGGCTACCTCCAGGTCCCTTTCCAGTTTTTTTGTTGTTAGTCTCTCCCACCCCCCGCCCGCAACTGAGGATTCCTCTGCAGGGTTCCTGTGCCCGAAGTGCATGACTTTGCACTACTTTGCATTGAACTTAAGCTGCCACATTCTTGACCATTCCTCCAACTTGCCTAGGTCTCTTCTCATTCTTTCCACCCCGTCTGGAGTGTCCTCCCTATTGCAGATCTTTGTGTCATCTGCAAAAAGGCACACCTTCCCTTCCAGTCCCTCTGCAGTGTCGCTAATGAAGACATTAAAGAGGACAGGCCCTAGCACTGAGCCTTGCGGCACCCCATTGGTCACCCCCCTCTCCCGGGATTGAACTTCTGATACCAGGCGAGAGAGGGTAGCAGCCTCCAGTACAAGAAAACTGGAAAGGTGCACTACTGTGTGCTTGGAGGGGTGGGCTGTGACAGCTGCACCTTTTGGGGGCTTTTTAGAGACCGACAGTCTTACGTAATCCAGCTGCACCTTCTGTGGCTTAACTAACTGCATTCTAAAGAAAGGAGGGCGGTAGATCGACCCCACCTAGGAGGGAGTCTAAATGGGCCACATTGCGTGGTGTGCACTAACCGTTTTCCTTTACAGGGCCAGTCCCTGAAATAAAGTTATGTTTTTGTTATTTAAGCTTGCTCTAATTGTTGACTGCCATACCACTGCGTATGCTGTGTGGGGGAAACTTTTGTATTTGCTCGGGGTCATTAGGAGGAATAACCGCAATGGGAAAGTGTGGTGGTACAGCATCAGGCAATGTGAAACCTATCCCTGGGTGGAGTCACTGCTTACCTTTTGGATATAAACCTCCTCACTGCGAGTCAAGAATCCGGTAGCCATTAATAACTACAGCTGCCTGGTGGTGTGTGGTAGTGGTGATTTTGCTCCAGTTGCCAACTGGGGAGGACACCTACCCTACATGGACCTTGCAACAATAATACAAAAAGTACATTACAATCAATGCCACGCATTAAATTTATATAGGGCCACACTTTTTCTACAACAATGGCAAAAACTGGGTTTGGAAAAGGAATCTGCCATTTTTAAACACCACTTCAAACCATTTTTTAACATAAAGATCATGCCTGCACTCCATTTACAAGCACACTGGCACCAACATTTTGTAGACACCCCATTTGGTTCCACACTTTTAATGCAAACATGCTGATTTGCACTCAGCTTTGAGGAGAAATCGGGAGAAAAAACAGATTTTAAGATTTTGTAAAACAGAATTGCCCTGTTTTGAAAACAGAAAATCAGTGGCCATAATTTCTATGTCCCATATCGGGGTAGTGCATTAGCAGCTGTTTTGGCTCCAACTATATCTTGCTTTATAGATGATTTAGTATATTAAAGAGCTGCTAACACCTCAGGGAAATCCTTTGAAATATATAACATTTAGGTACAATTCAGCCTGCATTTTATATATATTCTATAGATTTCTCTTCCTCATTGTTTATTACTGAAAACATTTGTATGAATATATATCTTTATTTTTTACGGTTCATCTGCCTTTATAAAATGCAGGGGAAAATCCAGTAATCTGATTGGCTGTTGACCATGTATAAAATATGTTTTATACATGGTAAATACATAGTTCTGTTCAACAGTGAAGTGTCCGAGCAGTGATCAATGAGCATTTGAAACGCTGGCATTTCAGTTAGTCCCCTACAACTAGAAGTGATCTTCCATCACAAACATGGCTGCTATCTTCACACTGTAAAAAACCTTCAACTGGGTCCTAAAAATAAAGATACCTTAAAGAGCAGGTTTCTACTTATGGGTGCTCTGTCTCTCCCCTTAACTGATTAAGTAGCTTACCCTCTGGTTTAGCGATCCTTCTAAGGGTATAATTTTCTCAGCAGTATATTTATTGCATTTAAGGACCTTGTTAGTTGAGCGGTGGTTTTCTTTTATTAAAACTGGCACTTAGAAGTATTTTAAGATGAACGTAAAAACCGGCCCCATTACAGTCTATAGAGCTCGCCCCCGCGCAATTCCACTACTGACATCATAAAACATGCCAGCATGGAGGCGTGCCTCCAGTATAAGGAGTCAGGGCATTTTGGTTGCGGGGCCGGGACTCCGTTTTTATGTGTCTAAATGCAATAAATATACTGCTGAGAAAATTTCACCCTCAGAAGGATCGCTAAACCGGAGGGTAAGCTACTTAATCAATTAAGGGTAGCGACAGCATCCATAAGTAGAAACCTGCTCTTTTAAACAAAAAATAAAACAAACTAATTAAATGTTGTTTCCATGATCATCGCGCTTTCCTTACACACACAAACAGATTAGAAACATGAAATATTGTTTATAATTTTCACTACAACTGTTTCTTTGCTGACAGTGAAAAATTCCCCTTCTGTCTTACCTGCTCATCAGGGAAATCCCTTCTGCTTGCCCTGACATTGAGATAATTGAGTCTCTGGCTATAACAGAGGCTTTTATTTTGTGTGTGTGTGTGTACAGTGTGTTAGGGGAGAAATATTCTGCCAGTGGAACTGAGCAGAATTTAGAATCCATGTATTCCATTTGAAACATTCCATATCTTGAATCTTGATACCAGCAAAGAACAAACTCTGTCAAGCAGTAATATAATGACTTCATCTATGACATAATTTGCAGTGGGCAGAAGGACTGTTTTATCATAAATGCAGACAAGTAAATCTGTTGTTTCTACATATAAACATGCTTTTCTCAACTGTAAGAAGTTAAAAAAGGAGCCCATTTTATGAGAGCAATAAGGCACTCCGGGGTGTGTGTAAAACATATTTTACCCACGTCCAGTGGCTGAAGTCACTTGGCCTGCAGCCTCGTGCCTCACCACGCCCCTGGCCATGTGGTAAAATATATTTTATATACACCCCGTCGTGCCTTATTGCTTACCTATAACTCAGTCCCTACATCAAGTCATAATTCTTTGTTATTACGTCACAATTTGTTGCCATGGAAGTAACTGTGATATCACAAGGAGTGAATTATGACCTTGGGTAGGGAGAAGGCAACAAGAACAGATGAAGTCTTCAGGAGCAAAGATCCTGTTTTCATACAGATGACCTCAGTAATCAATAATGAGAAGGAAAAATGCAGAACTAATGAGAAATACACATTGAACTAGTATATAGTGTATAGTGGAACGTCGTTGTTCACTGAAATCTAGCGCTCTCTAAATGTTGTTCTGCTGCACTAGTGACATCCGTAGTGCAGCAGAACCAAAAAGTGGCGTCCGCAGGACAGCAGAACAACTTTTTGTTCTGCTGCAGTGCGGACGTCACACATGGTGTCCTCGAGCAGCAATGTGACAGTTAGCCTTATTTTAAAAAGAAAGATCTAGTATATTTTTTGAGGCAACAACGTTCCCCTATACACTATACAGAACAGTGCATGCGTACCATTTAATGGCAGGGCTGTTCTTTCACCTCGTTGGTACTATGACGACTGATTACATCTCAAGCTGCGCTCTCGAGGTAATCTGTCGTCATAGTACCAACTCGGTGAAAGAATAGCTCTGTTGTTAACTGGTACTCATGCACTATCCTATATGTTTGTTAACGTTCTCCTAACGGAGACGCTGCCATTGGGAGATATTATTAGGCAGTATCGTCTAAGTTTTTACTGTTATGCAGATGATACTCAGCTATACATGTCCTTTGTGCCCAAACAGGGTGGAGCCATCTCGGTCTTTAACAACAGCCTCTCCGAGATCCAGGACTGGATGAGTGCCAACTGGCTGTGGTTGAACCCGGATAAAACTGAGGTGTTGGTAGTGGACCCAGGTTGTCAGGGTGTGGGATCGCCGGCAGGACAGCCCTCTGGGCTGTGGCTTGGGAGCGTCCAACTGGCGACCTCTGACTGGGTGCGGAATGTGGGCATTATGTTTGATGACGGTCTGACGCTTAAATCCCAGGTATCAGCCATTGTCAAGACCTCTTTTTACCATCTGGGGAATATCGCCCGGATAAAACATCTGGTCCCACCCGACGATCTTCCAGCTCTGGTCCACGCCTTTGTAACCTCCCGCCTTGTCTACTGCATTGCCCTTTACTTAGTGCTTCCGGGGGTTGATATCCTTCACTTACAGCTGGTGCAGAATGCGGCGGCCAGGCTGTTGACTGTCCGTTTGAGATCCTGCCATATCACACCTGTGCTCCGCGGACTGCACTGGCTGCCAGTACAGTGGTGGATCACCTTCAAGACTGGGTTACTGACCTATAAAGCCCTACACGGGCAGGGACCCGGTACTTGCAAGATCTCCTTTGTCCCTACCGCCTGCTCCGCTCCTCTGACGAGGGCTTGCTAGAGTTTCCCAGGGTTCGACTTAAGATCTCGTGGGCCATTCATTTGCTTATGTGGCCCCTACCCTGTGGAACACTCTACCTTGTTGGCTGAGAGGGTGCCGGACTGTCCAGAGTTTTAAGAGTGCTCTTAAGAGGTATTTATTCAGTGTGGCCTTTTCTGATTATTCCTAGATCTACTGAGATGGTTTTACATAATTGAAATTAGCTGATTATTTATGATGACCATTTAAAGTTTTTGAAATGTTTTAGATCTGTTTGTAGTGGTTTTAAATAATGGTATAATTTGTAATTTTATCCATTTGTGTTTAAGTTCTGTGTCTTAAGTTGTACAAGCGCTTTGAACAATTTGGAATTGCGCTTTTTATAAATAAAATTTGATTTTGATTTGATGGCGCCAGCTGTTCTGTAAGGAGGACTAGACAATATTGCCTATTTCCTGCCTTGTCCGGGGGTTGGGGGAGATACAGATGGAAACTAACTGAAATTACAGAAATTAACTAAACCCCTGGGCGAGGCTGTTCAGTAGCTCAATTCAGACAGAGATTCTTCCAAAAGACTGGAGGGTAGTCTCGTTCCATAAGGGGGGGAGACAAGTAGCAACCGGGTAACTGTGAACCTGTTAGTGTTAGCTCTGTTGTGAGTAAACTGATCGAGACACTAGTCAAAGAGGACCTTATAAACTACCTGGAGACCAGTGGACTCCAGGATAATAAACCGCATGCGTTTGTGGTAGGAAGGTCTTATTATATGAACTCGATGGTATTGTTTGACTGGGTAATGAGAGTAGTGGATAAGGGCCATGCTGTGGATTTACTCTGCTTTGATTTCAGCAAGGCTTTTGACTCTGCCTAACAGAAGGTTATTGAGGAAGCTAGATGATCTGGGTACAGTAAAGGGAACAGATGGGTGAGAAACTTCGGGTTGGAAGGGAGACAGCAGAGGGTTGTGATTAATGGAGTCTAATCGGAAGAGAGGAAGGTCACCAGTTGGGTGCCACAGGGATCAGTCCTGGGTCTAGTCCTTTTCAATATGTTCATTAGCAGCATGGGAGAAGTAATCCAGGGCAAGATGTGAGCTCTGGCAGGGTAGACTGGGGGGTGTCAGCAAGATGCAGAGAGACTTGCTAAAGCTGGAGAGGTGGTCCAAAGTTTGGCAGTTGAAATTCAGTGCTAAAAAGTGCAAGGTGATGCAGTGCACATAGGGAACAAGAACCTGCGGCAAAGTACTAAATGGGGGATAAAGCTGTGCATGATCTCTGGGGAAAGAGACCTAGGGGTTATCATCAGTGACTTCCTAAAACAATCAACCCAGTGTAACAAGGCCTACAGTAAGACAAATGGGATTCTTAGGTGTACAGGAAGGGGTATTGACAACAGAAAGGAGAAGGTATTACTATGTGGAGCATTGGTGAGGCCCCATCAGGAGTACTGTGCCCAATTCTGGAATCCTCACCTAAGAAAGTTAAGGACAGCTGTAGACATTGTAGTGTTGGGGTAACCAGATTGATTCAGAGCCAGCAGGGCAAATCATATGAGGATTGTCTCAAGGCACTGAACATTTTTATTTATTTTTTTTATTTATCAAGTCTAGGATTACAAATACCTTTGAGCCATGGCTCTTTTACAAAGGTTCCATGTCAGAGAAATACAAATTATAGGGAACATCAAGACAGCCATTACAACGATGTGGACACTGCAAACAGAGTACAGATTAATACAGTTCAAGGGTAGCATTGTAACAAGGCAGCCATGTACTCACTAGAGGCCAGATGAGAGCGGGGAGATATGATAGAGACTTTCTAGTTCCTGAAAGGAATTGAATTAACAAGTTAAATTGTGAGGAACTGTTTAGCATAAGTAATGAATCAGAAACACAGGGGCACAAGTGGAAACTGACGGGGATGGTGGAGATTCAAGAGAGAAGTGATAAAGTTTTATTTTACACAAAGGGTGATGGAGCAGTGGAACAATCTGCCAGCCATTGTGGTGGGCGTCAAAACTATCAATCGTTTCAGATACGATTGGGACAGATTGAAGGGCTTAGTGGTTGCTGAGGGTGATGGCAGTAGGGAGGGGAGCATGGGAGGTGGATAGTGTGGGTTAGACCCCTGTATAGACAGTAGGTCCCGGGTTTGTGGGCGGACTGAATGGACCAGTGTCTTTTTCTGCTGTGATTGTCTATGTTCCTGTGAAACTGAACCAGATTAAGGGGGTAAGGGGGTAGATGCAGATGGAAGCCAGCTGAAACTGAACCAGATTAAGCTGTTGGTGATCTATTTTTTAGTGAATGCTATTGTTTGTTTCACTTGGTGATTTAGTTGTTGTTTCCTCTGGCCTTCTTTTATTTCACATCATCATATTATGAACAGCATTTGTTAGGTATGAGAATACTATGTCTTTAAAAAGTTAATGTCTGAAAGTGGATATGTCGGGGTCAGACCTCACCTCCTGAGGAGGCAGAACCTCATCCTCATCCGTGAAACATTGAGGTGTAACCCAACTGTTGCAAATGCCAGGTTGAGTTTTGGCACTAAAATAGATCAAACTCTCATCCCTAGGGTCTGTGATACACTTCCTGATGGGGGCATCACTGTATAGATCATAGATGTTGACGGCAGATAAGGGCCTACGGACCACCTAGTCTGCCCATTTGCGCTCATAACTGTGCTTTGTCAAGCTTCCCTAGACCTAGGTTGTCCCCTTTCCCCAACTACCAGGATCTCCTGATGCCTATCCCATGCATTCATAAATCCTGTAATTGTTTCTGCCCCCACTACCTCTTTCGGCAGGGCGTTCCATTTGCCCACCGCCCTCTTCATGAAGAAGTACTTCCTCATGTTCCCCCTGAACCTCCCTTCCTCCAGTTTCATCCCATGTCCCCTAGTCTTGAAGCATCGTTTTCTATGAAAAATTGTGTTTTCCTATACCTTGTTCCTCCCCATAAGATATTTATATTTCTCAGTCATATCCCACCCTCTCCCTCTCCCTCTTCTCTTCCAGGGAGTACATATATAAGTCTTTCAGCCTGTCCTCTTAAGTTTTGTGATGTAATCCTTGCACCGTCTTGGTTGTCCTTCTCTGAACTGCCTCCACCATGTTTATGTGCTTACGTAGGTAAGGTCTCCAGAACTGGACACAGTACTCAAGGTGTGGCTTCACTAATGTTTTGTATAGTGGAATTATGACCTCCCTTTTCCTGCTGGTGATACCCCTGCCTATTGATCCCAGCATCCTGTTTGCTCTTCTTGTCGCCTTGTCACACTGACTCCCTACTTTGAGGTCGTCAGAGATGGTAACCCCTAGGTCCCTTTCCTGCTTGGAGCATTCTATATCCCCCCCCCCCAAAGCTGATATGCTCTTCCTGGGTTTTTGTGCTCCATGTGCATTATTTTGCATTTCTTTGCGTTAAATCTCAACTGCCACTCCCTTGACCAGTCCTCAAGCTTCTGCAGATCTCTCCTTATTCTGTCCACACTCTCTGGCGTGTCCACCCTGCTGCAGAGCTTTGTGTCGCCAGCAAACCGGCAAATTCTCCCTTCTAGGTCTCCTGTAACGTCTCTGATAAAGATGTTAAAGAGGACTGGACTCAGCACTGATCCCTGTGGCACCCCACTTGGTCACCTTTCCCTCTGCGAAATGATGGCCATTTACCACCACCCTCTGTGTCCTGCTATCCAGCCAGTTTCCCACCCACTGCACCACCGTCCTACCCACTCCCATGTTCCCTAGCTTGTTTAACAGTCTTCTATACAGCACACTGTCAAAGGCCTTGTTGAAGTCCAGGTAGGCCATGTCCACTGCCCTGCCCGATCCATCTCCCTCGTCACCCAGTCCAAGAACTCAATGAGGTTAGTCTGGCACGACCTCCCCCAAGTAAAACCATGTTGTCTTGGGTCCTGTAGACCATTGGCAACCAGGTGTTCCAATATTGTTTCCTTCAGTAGTGTTTCCATGATATTTCCCATTACTGAGATAGAAACATAGAATTTGACAGCAGATAAGGACCGCTTGGCCCACCTAGTCTGCCCATTTCCCTACCTAATGGATAAGCTGTAGATCCTAGTTAACCAACAGCCTACTTCCTTCTCCTACCCCTCACTAGAATTGCCTTATGTCTGTCCCATACATTGTTTAATTCCCCCACTGTTTTTGACTCCACTACCTCCTCAGGAAGGCTGTTCCATGTATCCACAACCCTTTCTGTGAAAAAATACTTCTCACATTACCTCTGAGCCATCCCCCCTCTATCTTCAAATTGTACCCCCTTGTTCTTTAACATCTGTTTTTCTGAAAGGTGCTACCCTCTTGGACTTTGATTCCCTTGAAGTTTCTGTATGTCCCCCCCCTCTTCCTCTTTTCCTCGAGGTTATACATATTAAGTTCCTTTAATCTCTCTTCGTATGTCTTCTGGTGCAGACCCTGCACCATTTTAGTTGCCCTCCTCTGGACAGCCTCCATCCTGTCTACGTCCTTGGGGAGATGGGGTCTCCAGAACTGCACACAGTACTCCAGATGGGGTTTCACCAACTGTCTGTACGGAGGGATAACAACGTCCTGTTTTCTACTGGTGATGCCTCTCCCTGTGCATCCTAGTATCCCGCTAGCCCTCCTTACTGCCTTCTCACATTGCTTGCCCACCTTTAGGTCACTTAGGTCTGATATGACTACCCTAGGTCCCTTTTCATTTTTGTTGTTGTTAGTATCTCACCCCCACTGTGTACTCTTCTCCTGGGTTTTTGTTTCCCAGGTGCATTACTTTGCACTTCTTTGCATTGAATCTAAGCTGCCATACATTTGACCATTCCTCCAACCTTGCAAAGTCCCTTCTCATTCTTTCCACTCTACCTTCTGTATTGACCCTGTTGCAGATCTTTGTGTCGTCTCCAAAGAGACATACTTTTTCCTTCCAGTCTCTCTGCAATGTCACTTATAAAGACATTAAAGAGGACCAGTCCCAGTACTGAACCCTGCGGTACTCCACTAGTAACCCCCCTTTCTTCAGAGTGGACTTCATTTGCTATTACCCTCTGTGTCCTGTTGTCCGGCCAGTTTTTTACCCGGGCTACCTCCTTGGGACCCACTCCAAGGCTGGCTAACTTGCATATTAATCTTTTGTGTGGGACTGTGTCAAATGCCTTGCTAAAGTCTAGGTAGGTCATGTCCACAGCCCCTCCCTGTCTACTACTTTGGTGACCCAGTCAAAGAAATCCATTAGATTCATCTGATACAACCTTCCTGCTGTGAATTCATGCTGCCTTGGGTCCTGTGCCCCACTGGCCTCTAGGTACTCAACAATTCTTTCCTTCAGAAGTGATTCCATCATTTTCCCTACCACTGAGGTCAAACTAACAGGTCTGTAGTTTCCTGCCTCTGCCTTGCTCCCACTTTTGTGAAGTGGAATCATATCCACCCTCCTCCAATCCTCAGGTACCACCCCATCCTCCCTTGATTTGTTAAAGAGACTAGTCAGTGGTGTCACTAGTTCTACCCTTAGTTCTTTTAGAATTCTGGGATGAATCTCGTCAGGCCCCATTGCTTTGTCCACCTTCAGTTTTAAGAGTTCTTTCAGAACCCTTTCTTCTTGAGATCCTCTCTCCATCCCCATTTGAAAGTACCAGGTCTAATATTGCTTCCTCCCAAGTGGGTTCCAATGCTAGCTGTCTGGGGCATGCCCCCTGTAAGGCATCGAGAATGACCCTGCTATTGGATGTGGCTGCAGTAAAGGTGCTCCAGTTAACATCTGGCATGTTCAAGTCCCCCATCAACAATATCTCTCCTCTTTCTGCCATTCTTAGGATTTCTTCTATCATTTCCTTGTCCAGTGTCTCCCCCTGAGATGGGGGGTCTGTAAATTACACTTATGCAGATTGTGGTGCCATTTCCTGTCTCCAGGATGCTCCACAATGCCTCCTCCTCTCCCTGTTTACCCTTTAGTTCTGTTGCTTTGATTCCTTCCCTTATGTAGAGAGCTACTCCTCCTCCTCTTTTACCCTTCCTGTCCCTCCTATAAATTGTGTACCCTGGTGTGCTGACATCTCAGTCATGGTTCTCTGTGTACCATGTTTCTGTGACTGCCACGATAACCAGGTGTCCCTCTTCCATCAAGGCCACTATTTCAGGGAGCTTGTTACCTAGACTGCAGGCACTGGTACTCATCGCCCTCCATTTTTTGATAGCCTTACCCCTTTTAGACCCATCCCTGTCCTTACTGCCTTCGCCTTTTTCTGGATTTACCCCAGTTCTGCTCCCTATTGACTTCTCTACCTTTGTGTCTACTTCACTAACTACTCTGTTTTGTGGCGGGGGGGCTTGGATTTCCCTGCTTCTCTTCAGTGCCGCCCCCTTGGCTAGTTTAAATGCTTGCCAATGAAGCATTTAAACCTATCACCTAGGGTCCTGGTTCCCCTCCTGGACAGAAGCAGACCATCATGCCAGTATAGGCCTGTATACCTCCAGGTGGACCCCCAGTCCCCAGTGAAGCCAAATCCATGAGCTCCGTACCAGTGTTTCAACCAGTCATTGAATCCCATAAAGACAAAGAACCTCAGTGCGCAAACACTGAGGCAAGGGTTACCCCAAAGGGCATTTGGCTGGGAAGCCAAGTTTCAAGAAAATACAAAATCACACATGCCCCCACAATGCAAAGCATCATGGGCTGCATATGCAAATCACCACAGAATGTTATGCTGGTCCAAATTTAAGCAGAATTACATAGATACATAGATACATAGATACATGAACGGTGTCGACAGATAGACCTATGGCCCACCTAGTCTGCCCATTTGAGCTTGTAAGTTCAGTTTGTTTTCCTAGAAATCTATTTCCCTTACCCTGACCTCTAGAATTCCTTTATGTCTATCCCATGCATTCTTAAATCCGTGATTGTTTCAGCCCCACCACTTCCTCTGGCAGGGTGTTCACTTGTCCACCACCCGTTCTGTGAAGAAATTCTTTCTCATGTTTCCTCTGAATTGTCCTCCCTCCAACTTCATCCCATGCCCTCTGGTCCTGAAACATCTTTTCGCTTAAAATAGTGTTTTCCTGCACCCTGTTCCTCCTGTAAGATACTTGTATGTCTCTATCATATCCTCTCTCCTCCTCTCCTCCAGGGAGTACATGTTCAGTTCCTTCAACCTGTCTTCATAGGATTTGTGATGCAACCCATGCACCATCTTTGTTGCCCTCCTCTGAACCTTCTCTACCCTGTCTATGTCCTTACGTAGGTATGGTCTCCAGAACTGTACACTGTACTCCAGGTGAGGCCTCACTAGTGTCTTGTATAGCGAATTATGACCTCCCTTTTCCTGCTGGTGATGCCCCTGCCTATACATCCCAGCATCCTATTTGCTTTACCTGATGCCTTGTCACTGTTTCCCTACCTTGAGGTCATCAGGATGACAACCCAAGATCCTTTCCTGCTTGGTGCATGCTATATCCTCACTCCCCAACTGATATATTGTGCCAGGGTTTTTTGCGCCCATATGCATTATCTTGCACTTCTTTGCATTGAATTTCAACTGCCAAACCCTTGACCATTCTTCAAGTTTCTGCAGGTCCTTCTCATTCTGTCTACACCCTCTGGTGTGTCTACTCTGTTACAGAGCTTTGTGTCATCAGCAGACAGTGAAATTCTGTCTTCTATATCCTGTGCAATGTCACTGATGAAGATGTTGAATAGGACCGGTCCCAGCACTGATCCCTGTGGCACCCCACTGGTCACTTTTCCTCTGTGGGTGACAGCCATTTACCACCACCCTCTGTGTCCTGCCACCCAGCCAGTTACCTACCACCACACACTACTGTCCTGCCCACCCATATTCCCCAGTTTGTGTAATAGTCTTCTATGTGGCACAGTGTCAAAGGCCTTGCTGAAGTCCAGATGGGCCATGTCCACTGCCCTCCTGATCCACCTCCCTAGTCACCCAGTCAAAATTCAATGAGGTTGGTCTGACAGGCCTCCCTGGTGAAACCATGCTGCCTTGGGTCCTGTAGTCCATTGACAACCAGATGTTCCACCAATCTCGCCTTCAGTAGTGCTTCCATGATCTTTCCCACTACGAGGTGAGGCTGACTGGTCTGTAGTTCCCTGCTTCCTCTTTGTTCCCACTTTTGTATAAGGGGACTACATCTGCTGTCCTCCAGTCTTTGGGTACCTCCCTGTTTCCAGTGATTGGCTGAACAGGATAGCCAGAGGTTCAGCCACCACCTCTCTTAGTTCTTTAAGGACCTGGGGTGTCCATCTGGCCCCATTGCTTTGTCAACTCTTGTGCTTCCAGTTCCTTCAGGACCCTTTCTCGTAAAGGGACTTGTGTCCATTTCTGCACCATTCTCACCTTTGTACTCCTTCAGACCAATTACCCCCTCTTCCTTAGTAAAGACTGAGCAGAAATACCTGTTCAATATGTCAGCTTTACTGTTGTCATCCTCCAGCGGCTCCCATCCTCCCCTTCAGTCTAACTATCCCTCCTTTGTCCTTCTTTTTTCACTTATGTACCTGTAAAGGTTTTGTCCCCTTTAACCACTGATTTTGCAATGTGTTCTTCTGTCTGAGCTTTGGCTTCCTCACTGACTTCCTGCCTCCCTTTGTTTCTCCTGTACTTCTCCCTATCCCCTTCTGCCTGTGTCTTTTGTATTGCCTGAATGCAGTCTTTTGGCTTTCACTTTCTTTGCTACCTCTTTGGAAAACCATAATGGTCTCCTCTTTCTTTTCCTCTTGCTAACCTGCTTAATGCATAATTCTGTTGTTCTTATAATCCCATTTTAAATACTGCCCACTGTTCCTCAATCCTGATTCCTGTCCATTCCCTTAATGCCTCTTTCAAGCATCTCCCCATTTTCCCAAAGTCTGCCCCTAAAATCAGGATCGTGTTTTTGTGTGGTTTGGTTCTGCTCTTTCTGTGATTTCAAACCACAATGACTGGTGGTCACTGTTACCCAGGTGCTCCCCACTGTTACCCCATCACACTGTCCCTGTTTGTGAGCACAAGGTCCAGTATTGCCTTCTGCCGAGTTGGTTCCATGACCAGTTGCTTGAGGAGGCACCTGAAGGAGTCCAGGATAAATCTGCTCCTAGTTGATGCTGCTGCTGGGATGCTCCAGTCCACATCTGGTATATTGAAGTCTCCAACCAGTACTACCTCACCCTTGTCAGCCATCCTTTGGATGGCTAGCATCAACTCCTATCTGTTTCTTCCTCCTGGGCTGGTGGTCTATAGACCACACCTGTGTGGGATGGCTGGCCCCATTTTCCTTTCCAGCTTAACCCACAGTATCTCCCCCATTTTGTTCCTCCTGGATCTGTGTGGCCCTTATGTCATTTTTCACATACAGTGCCACTCCTCCTCCCTTCCTGCCTGCTCTGTCTCTTCTGAATATGTTGTAGCAGGTATGGCCATCTCCCAGTCATGGTTATCATTACACCAGGTTTCAGTGATGGCCACAATGTCCAGGTCTGACTGTACCATGACAGCCTCCAGATCTTCCATCTTGTTGCTAAGGCTCCTGGCATTTGCACACATGGCTTCCATGATTTGACCTCCTAGACTGCTTCACTGTTCTACTCAGCCCCTTCCTTGGTTGTCATTTATCCCTGGTTCTCCTTGCTGTCTGCCCTTCTGCTGAATTTTGCCCCTTTTCTGCTTATCCACCTTTTGGACACTAATCTCCAACTTTTGCACACTGCTTTGCAGAGATAGCCACTCCTCTGGTTCACTGGTTCCATTACTAGCTGTGGGGGGTGAGCAGGTAGGTACCATCCTTGCTGGCCTGCCACCCCCCTTTGCTAGTTTAAATGCTTGTCAATGTAGCATTTAAACTTATCATTGAGTGCTTGGATTCCCCTCCAGGATGGATGCAGGCCGTCAGGCTTGAACAAACCTCCATCCCTCCAGATGGGTCCCCAGTCGCCAATGAATCCAAACCCTTCCTCACAGCACCAGTTCTTCAACCATGAGTTAAAGTTCCTGGTGCATGCACTCCTATGCTCTCCTTGCCTCTCACAGGTAGTACTTCTGAGAAAGTGACAGAAGTAGCTACTTGTTTGAGACCCTCCCCAGTTTCCTAAACTCTTCCTGAACTTCCTTTGGCTCCCCATTTGCCAAGTCATTAGTACCTAGGTGGATAATGACATCCAGCTCACCCTCCTGTCTTGCCTTCCCAGTGATCCCCAGTATCTTCCTTCCATTGCATGGTGCCAAAAGGCCTCTCACACAGTTTGCAAAGGGTGCTAACAGAAGACATTGACATGTGTTTCGTCCTACCACGACTCATCAGTATGCCTCATCTGTTTGACACCCCAGTGGAATGGACCAGCTACCCTTAAGACAGTGTGCCTTGGATATGTTGTGGTGAACCCATTAAAATAAAAAACTATTTAAAAGACAAAAGAACCTCAGTGCGCAAACACTGAGGCAAGGGTTACCCCAAAGGGCATTTGGCTGGGAAGTCAAGTTTCAAGAAAATACAAAATCACACATGCCCCATTTGCATATGCAGCCCATGATGCTTTGCATTGTGGGGGCATGTGTGATTGAATCCCATGGTGCGGAGTACCCTTAGCCTCTCCCATGCCATAGACGGGTGGCACTTCCAAGAAAGTTACCGTGTGTGCCACTTGTCTAAGGCCCCTCCCCAACTCCACAAACTCCTGCTGCACTGCTCTGATCCCATTCCCAGCCAGGTCATTTGTCCCTAGGTGGACAGTGACAACCAGCTCCCTCCCTATGCAGCTGCTGCCACGATCCTGAGAATTCGCTTCCTGTCTCTCCAAGCCACGGTGCCGGGCAGGCACCTTACCTCCCTCTCCCTTCCTTCCCCCAGTTCTACCCCCCTAACGACTGAGTCCTCCACCAGGAGTTGTTTCCTTCCCTGTGGGGTCCCGTGCCACCCTCCTGTGGGTCTCCTTTGTGGAGGTTCTCAGCATCCTCCTTGGTCTCCACTGCTGGTGTCTCCACAGAGGAACTACACTCTGCCAGAATGGTGAATGAATTGTGAAGAGGAACAGCTGGAGAAATGCATCTCTGTTCCACCACCCTCACCCTCCCTGAGCCCACCGTGGTCCAACCGCTCCTCTTTCTTGGCAACCTCTGAGAAAGTGGTGGTAGCTTGGGTGGGGGAGGAGGTTTCCCAAATCCTGTCCAGGTCAGTATGGAGATGGGCAGCCTCCTGTCTTAGACCAGAGAGGTGCCTGCAAATAGGGGAGCAACGCAGTCTCCAGAACATCTCCCGGAAGACTGCTGCTCCACAGCCAGTGCATTGCACCACTCCCCACGTCTGTATCCCTTCCTGTTTGAGTTTTTTTTTTTTTGGTCAGTGTGTGTGTGTGTTTACCCCCTATTCAGTGTGCTGTGCCTTTAAGGCTATGAACAGGTGTATGTCCTTTGCACTTTTGGGAAAGTGATGTCAGAACCCCTGATATAAAGGAAATGATGCGCTTAGGGCGGAGATCAAGCTGACTGGTCTGTAGTTTTCTGCTTCGTCTCTGTTTCCGCCTTTGTATAGGGAGACTACATCAGCTTTTCTCCAGTCTTTGGGTACCTCTCCTCATTCCAGTGACCGGCTAAACAGGGCTGCCAGAGGATCAGCCAGCACCTCTCTTATCTCCTTCAGCACCCTGGGGTGTACCCCAGCTAGCCCCAAAGCTTTATTGACTCTCATTGCTTCCAGTTCCTTTAGGACTCTTTCCAGTGGAAAAAAGGCTTGCATCCATTTCCGTGCCTTTCCTTCTCCCTTCTGGCCCATTAACCCCCCCCCCCCCCGTAAAGACTGAGCAGAAGTATCTGTTAGTGTGTCTGTTTTGCTGTTGTCATCTTCCACTCTACTCTCGTCCTCCCCTTTCAGCGTCACTATCCCTCCCTTTTTTCACTGGTATACCTGTAAAAGGTTGTGTCCCCTCTAACTACTTATTTCGCAATGCGTTCCTCTGTTTGTGCTTTGGTTTCCCTTACTGCCCTCCCTGCCTCCTTTTGTTTCTCCTGGTACCTCTCCCTACCCGCTTCTGCCTGTGTCTTTTGTAGTGTTTGAATGTGATTTTTTTGGCTTTCAGTTTTTCTGCTACCTCCTTAGAATATCATAATGATCTCCTCTTCCTTTTTTCCCCTTGCTAACCTGCTTTTCACATAATTGTGTTGCCCTTGTTATCCCTATTTTGAATACTGCCCACTGTTCCCCCACCCCTACTTTTCTCCTTATTCCCGCCAGTGCCTCTTCCAAGCATTTCCTAATTTTTCCAGAATCTGCCCTCCTAAAGTCAAGGATTCATGTTTTTGTGTGGCTGGGTTCTGCCCCTTCAGTTATGTCCAGCCACACCTGACTGGTAGTCACTGTTCCCCAGGTGTTCCCCTACTCTGATGCCTGTCATACTGTCTCCGTTTGTGAGCAGCAGGTCCAGTATTGATGTCTGCGGTGTAGGTTTCACGACCAGTTGTTTAAGGAAGGCTCCCTGTAGGGAGTCCAGGATAAACCTGCTCTTGGTTGATGCAGCTGCTGGGAGGCTCCAGTTTATGTCTGAAATATTGAAGTCTCCAACCAGCACTACCTCCCCCTTTATGCGCCATCGTTTGGATAGCCAGAATCCTCTCCCTATCCATCTCCTCCCCCTGGGCTGGTGGTCCGTAAATTACCCCATGCAGATGGCTGACCCTGTCCTTCTTTCAAGCATAACCCACTGTATCTCCCCACCCTCCATGTCCCTCTTGAATCTCTGTGGCCTTTATGTTATCTTTCACATAAAGCGCCACTCCCCCCTTCCTGCCTGCTCTGTCCCTCTTGAATAGATTGTAGCCTGGTGTGGCCATCTCCCAGTCGTGGTTATCATTACACCAGGTCTCTGTGATGGCCACAGTGTCCAGGTCTGATTGTGCCATGGCTGCCTCAAGGTCCTCCATTTTGTTACTAAGGCTGCGAGCCCTGAATTCCACCTAAAACTTACATTGGTAGGAGAGGTTCTGACGCTGCTCAAGGGCATAAAACTAGAAGGTGCGGCAGAGTATGACAACCTCGAACCTAAACTGTTGAAGATTGCAGCCCTCATCATTGCAGTACCGATAACCCAGCTATTCAGCAGATCCCTGATGGAAGGGAGAGTACCTGCCGTATGGAAGGTGGCTCTTGTGACCCCAGTTTCCAAAAGCAGGCTACAGGAGGACGTGGAAAATTTCAGACCAGTCTCCATTCTCTGCACCCTAAGCAAGTTACTTGAAAAGGTGGTCTACACACAGATCAATGAGTACCTGGAAATGCACAACCTGGAAACAGACCATCAGCATGGTTTGAGAAAGAGACACGGCACTGATACGGCACTGGTAAGCTTCATCACTGATGTGCATGAAGTTCTGGACCAAAACAAACTCCTTGGAGCAATCTTCATTGACCTAACAAAGGCATTCAACCTAGTCAACCGCAAGCTGCTCCTAAGACAACTGGGTGGCCTAGGGTTTAACACACTGGTCCTAAAATGGCTTTCCAGTTACCTCCACGGCAGGACGCAAATGGTCCAGTGGAACGGTGCTAAATCAGATGAGCGTCCAGCGTCAGACAGCGTTCCACAGGGTTCTATCCTAGGCCCTTTGTTATTCTCCTTATTCATCAACAGCCTACCCCTGCACTGCGGTGGAGCAAAGTACACGCTATACGCGGACGACACAGTACTGTACAGAACCGGCGAGTACTCAGAATTACTAAACTCTGAGCTGCAACAAGATTTGTCAATGCTAGAAGACTGGTTCCAGGCAAACAGGCTGGTCCTAAACAGCAAAAAGACCAAAGCCTTGTTCTTTGGCCCCAGAAAGCTTGGGCTACGCCGGGCTAATCTTCTGTCGCTCTCTACCTCAAATGGAACAGGGATCGAAGTGGTGGACAATATCAAGTATTTGGGAATTGACCAGGAAATCTCTTTCAGGAAACACACAGACCACCTAACAACAATAGCAAACCAAAAACTTGGGCTCCTGTACAGACTAAGCTCCTACCTGACTAAAGAAATCAGAACTGCGGTCAGCAACAGGACTATCATTCCCAATCCTGCTCTCTGGTGCAACAATACTTCAATGACTGAGGGCAACGGAACATGCGCATCTGAGTACGCTGTACCACAGAATCAGCCGTTTCCCCACTGGGGCAC
This sequence comes from Neoceratodus forsteri, assembly GCA_016271365.2. NCBI lineage: Eukaryota > Metazoa > Chordata > Ceratodontiformes > Ceratodontidae > Neoceratodus > Neoceratodus forsteri. The sequence continues at coordinate 1,015,979,005 of CM057452.1, read as the reverse complement.
AAAGAATGGAGCACCACTGCGATGTACTACAAGCGTTAAACTGGCCACCTCTTGAAGCGAGACTTGCGATCCCTCCCTGTGCTTAGCTTTCAAATTGCAGCAACCTGATGCCCCACCGAGCCTGAGAAATCTACTAGCCCCAAAAGCAAACAGGAGGGAGCTCAGGTCGACTGAACGCATGCTACTAGAACCCCCAAGAGCTAGATCAACTATGGGACAACGGTCACCTAGAATAACCCTCCCCAAACTCTGGAACAACCTCCCAAGAGCTCTCTTGAGGGGTACAAGAAAGGGTTAAAACTACACCTAAGCAGTGGGTTTCATTGCAGGTGCCGCTAACCCATAAAGGCACCTCTGCTAAAGGGGGATGCCTCACGTAAATACAGACAAAAAAGGAGGGAGGAACAGTAAGGAAGGACATTATATACTGAACTGCACTTGCATCAACTATCTACTCATGAATGTCTGTAACTAACAATGTTGTTCGTACGTAAACTCACCTATGTCAACTGTAGTAATGTCCATCTCTGCGACACGTATACATGATCAATGTACCAAATACTGTAGTACAGTCAAAAGCATTGGTTTTCTTTTCCCCTCTAGGTACATATAACTAATCCCGGGTCGCCCATGAAAAAGGGACTGTCAAAGTCTCAGTGGGCCTACCCAGTTACCAAAATTTTAATAAATAAATTGCCACACATGGCTCTCCAGGATGTGACTTCCCTTCCCTGTTTTGTTGCCATAAGCCTCCTCCCATCCTGGGCATTCTTTTTCCCCAGTTCTCCCTGTCTTCCACCCTTATGTTGAATTCTGCCCTCTGGCTGTCTGTCTGCTCCTTGGGTACTCGTGTAGAGCAGGTGCTCATTGGGGGGGGATACTAAGCCTCCTGACCTTCCTGGCTCCCCCCACTTAGCAAGTTTTAAATGCTTGCTGCAGAAGCATTCAGACTTCTCACTTAGGACTAACGTTCCCTTCCCAGATGGATGTAGGCCGTCCTCCTTATACAGCCTCTCATCCCTCCAAGTGGGGCCCCAATCCCCCACGAATCCAGAACCATCCTTTCCACACCATTCCTTCAACCAGTAGTTAAATTTCTGGATGTGAAGAGACCTAGCCTCCCCCATGCCTTGGACAGGTAGTACCTCCGAGAAGGAGATATAGAAACATAGAATTTGATGGCAGATAAGGACCGCTTGGCCCCCCTAGTCTGCCCATTTCCCTACCTAATGGATAAGCTGCAGATCCTAGTTAACCAGCAGCCTACTTCTTCCTACCCCAACCCCCTAGAATTGCCTTATGACTGTCCCATGCATGCTTGAATTCCACCACTGTTTTTGACTCCACAACCTCCTCTGGAAGGCCGTTCCATGCATCCACAACCCTCTCTCGACAAAATGCTTCCTTAAATTACCTCGGAGCCCCCTCTATCTTCAAATTGTGCCCCTGTTCCTGCACACCTCTTTTTGAAAGATGCTACCCTCTTGGACTTTGTTGATTCCCTTGAGGTACTTGAAAGTTTCTATCATGTCCCCCCTCTCCCTCCTTTCCTCGAGGCTATACATATTAAGCTCCTTAAGTCTCTCTTCATATGTCTTCCGGTGCAGACCCTGCACCATTTTAGTTGCCCTCCTCTGGACAGCTTCTATCCTGTCTATGTCTTTGCGGAGATTAGGTCTCCAGAACTGCACGCAGTACTCCAGATGGGGTCTGACCAGCTGTCTGTACAGAGGGATAATAACTTCCTGTTTTCTACTGGTGATGCCTCTCCCTATGCATCCCAGTATCCCCCAACCCTCCTTGCTGCCCTCTCACATTGCTTGCCCACCTTTAGGTCATCTGATATGACTACCCCCAGGTCTCTTTCCATTTTTGTTGTTGTTAGTATCTCACCCCCCATTGTGTACTCTTCCCCTGGGTTTTTGTTTCCCAGGTGCATTACCTAGCACTTCTTAGCATTGAATCTAAGCTGCCATACATTTGACCATTCCTCTAACCTTGCCAAGTCCCTTCTCATCCTTTCCACCCCACCTTGTGCATCAACTCTGTTGCAGATCTTTGTGTCATCTGCAAAGAGACATACTTTTCCTTCAATCCCTCTGCAATGTTGCTTATAAAGACATTGAAGAGGACGGATCTAATACTGAATTCTAAATTTGCCCCCTAGTAACCCCCTTTCTTCAAGTGGACTCCATTTACTGTTACTCTCTGTGTTCTATTCTCCAGCCAATTCTTTACCCATGCTGTCATCTTGGGACCCACTCCCAGGCTGGCTAACTTGTATATTAATCTTTGTGTGGGACTGTGTCAAATGCCTTGCTAAACTCTAGGTAGGCCATGTCCACAGCCCTCCTGATCTACTACTTTGGTCACCCAGTCAAAGAAATCTGTCAGATTCATCTGGCATGACCTTCCCGCTGTGAATCCATGCTGCCTTGGGTCCTGTGCCCCTCTGGCCTCTAGACACTCAACAGTTCTTTCCTTCAGAAGTGATTCCATCATTTTCCCTGTCACTGAGGTTAAACTAACAGGTCTGTAGTTTCCTGCTTCTGCCTTGCTCCCACTTTTGTGAAGGAGAATCACATCTGCCCTCCTCCAGTCCTCGGGTACCACCCCACCCTCCCATGATTTGTTAAAGAGGGTAGTCAGTGGTGTCACTAGTTCTACCCTTAGTTCTTTTAGAATTCTGGGATGAATCCCATCAGGCCCCATTGCTTTGTCCACCTTCAGTTTTAAGAGTTCTTTCGGAACCCTTTCTTCTGTAAATGGGCTGGTATCAACTTCTGTATCCAGAGTGTTTCTGCTGTTTGTTTTAGGTACCTCCCCCTCTTCATTTGTAAGAGTGTGCCATCTGCTTTAGGTTCCCCTCAACTTCCTGAAATCCTCCTGGATTCTGGCTATCTCCACCTAGTCCCCTGCCAGGTTGTGTGTTCCCAGGTGGACAATGACATCCAGTTCCTCCTCCTTACTATCGCCCTTGCGATCCTGTGGATCCGCTTTCCATCCCTCCATGCAGTGCTTCCTGGAGGGTACTTGACATCCCTCTCCCCCCACTGCTAGGTGCCCTTGACTTCACTCCCCGGACAATTCGCTCCACAGACAATTGAGTCTCCCACCTGGAGTAGCTTCCTCTGGGGGCCTGTAGCCACCCCTTCCCTGGGCTCCATCACGGAGGACCCGCCCATCCTCCTTGATCTCAGCTGTGGTTGCCCTTGTAGGGCTTTCCTACTTCTCCAAGACTGTGTAGGAGTTACTTAGCTGTACTGATTGTGGGATGTGCTTCAGACCCCACCCCCTTCTCACTCTCCCTGAGCCCACTGTGGTCCAGCCACTCCTTCTGGGCATCCTTTGAGATTCAGGTTGTGGACACGGTCACCTCTGGGTGAGTCTAAAGGTCCCTTGTATCCTGGCCAACTTGGTTAGGAGACAGGTAACCTCCTCCCTCAACCCAGGGAGGTGCCTGCAGATGGGGCAGCACCGCATGATCTATAACGTTCTCCTGAACACTGTGGCTTCGCACCCACTACACTGCACCACTGTCTGCATCTTCCCTGTCTTTCCTACCAATGCCCTCGGCACTCTTTGCCACTTACTGTATTTAGGCTCCTTTTATTTATTTATTTTTTTATATTACCCCTCTGCACCACATGTGTCAAATGCTATTGCACAACACTACACTTAAATGCAGTGGATCCTGTACTAACACCTTGCGTGTTCACCAGTGCTCACTATGAAGTACCCTGTGTCAGCTCCCTAGAATGGTGAATGAGCACGGGGTGGGGGGGGGTGTTTCTTACTGTTGTGTCTGAGTGCAAAAAACAATCCGCTCACTCAGACCAACAGATGGACCTATTTCAACTGTGCATGGCTCAGAAACTGAAAACACCACCTATGTATGTATTTATCTATGTATCTATGTTAAAATGTGAAAAGGCTAACATTTTCTGCTTTATTTGCTTTCAGTTCCCTGAAACATTAAAACAACCCCAACTTTCAACATAGAAAACCTCTGTAGTTACTTTAATTCAGCTGCTTTCAGTTCCTAGACCTGCTACAAACAACCCACTTTCAATGATGTTATCCCCTGCTGCCCTGTATCAAATCGGACCAAAACAAACAAGCAAAAAACTCTCTGTGCTTTAGAGCACAAATTTGCATTACAGCTCCAGTCTGGTGTTGGCTCTTTCTTCCCCTGCAGACTTAAAAACACACAGCAAAACAGAAAGCCCTTGGTGGAATGCTGCTGGTCACGCTGCCTTCCTGTAACAAAAAAATAAAACCGTCAGCCAAGTCCTCCAATGCACTCCGTCTCCAGCGCAGTCTGAGGGAGAGTTAGACTGTAACCAAGTTTAAATACCCAGACAAGTTTGAATTTTGGCTCCTTTTCTGCCCGCTTTCTCCAATCTGCTGTCAGTAATAGGGTACTCCTCAGCCGCTGTGCTTCTTCTGTGCAACAGAGAAATAGTAAAAAAAAAAAAAAAAAAGTTATCCCCTGCTGCCCTGTATCAAATCGAACCCAAACAAACAAGCAACAACTGTGTGCTGTAAAGTACAAATTTACATTACAGCTGCGGTCGGGTGTCGGCTCTTTCTTCCCCTGCAGACTTAAAAACACACAGCAAAACAGAAGGCTCTCGGTGGAAGGCTGTTGGTCATGCTGCGTTCTTGTAACAAAAAAATTAAACAATTAGCCAAGTCCTACGATGCACTCTGTCTCCAGTGCAGTCTCAGGAAATGAAAAATCCCCAAATCCAAGATCCGTGACGCTTGTAAACTGTCGCTGGACTTGAGCTTCACAGCCTTTTTCAGTCTGACGCACTTGCCTGTTGCAGCTTTGTAGTCGCACATGCGCTGAGGTGTGCTGACTATGGACTACAAGGCTGCACTGTGAACTTACAAGGCAAGTGGTCCTCCTTTTCCCTCCCCCTCCTGGGAGCCAGTTGCATCAGTCGAGCCGCCTGGAGCTAATCGCAGCAGCAACGCTCCCCTCACCCCGCCAGGAGCGCTTTCATCACAGCAGAGTTGGAGCAGAGATTATTTTTTTTTTTTTTTTTTATCTTACGTTTCTCTGCCCACACTGATGTCTTTGCACACCGAAGTGCGCTGTGTGTGTGGGGGGTTGTCTCGTGCATAGTGCTCGGCCAGTGGTAAAGAAGAGCACCAGGGACACTGCAGCAACATTGAGGAGCCCACCACAGTGCAGCAGGTGAATCACATGGGACTCAAGGCAGTGCATTTCTGGCATTGTGGTAATTCAGAAGTTACAACTCCTGTGTGGGAGGGAAAATCTGGGAATCCAACGCCATCTAAGAGTCACATTAGCCCTCGTAGCTGATGGACACAGATATGTCTTACTGCAGTCTGCTGCTCTTGGTCTGTGATTGAACTGGTCTCTGGTGGCAGTCGTGAGGCAGGGGAACATTGTTTAAAAATGTATGTTTTAAGAACCGATTAAAAAAAACTCAAGAGATTAAAAAAAAAAAAGAAATGTGTGACTGCAGCTGGCTGTGCGATAAGAGTCTGAGCAAGCAGGCAGGCCCTACAGTTATGCACGCTTGTGCGAGGTGTCTGGCTGGACAGCTGGGGACAAAAATTCAGGATGCCTGTTAGTTTAAAATGATTCAACCTGGACACTTATTAGCTAGCAGCTGTGAGAACAAATGAGACAACAAGACTGCAGAAATGTTTGTCAAAAATGTGGTTATGCTAAGTCACAGTGTATCAGACTTACTATAACTCCTGATATTATTTAAAAAAAAAAAATACAGGGAGAGGTCTGCTGTAATTGATTTTGGTTTTAAATACTCTGTCTGAGTCTCTGACCCTCTGTGTAAGGACCTCGATCACTCTGCCTGTATAAACTCTAAAAGAAAAGGGGAAAAAACAAACAAACATGCAGACCTGTGTAGTTTAACTATATGAGGTGCACAGCACAAATTAGGGACATAATGATAAAGACAACATTCAACCTTTGGTAAAAATTTAGGTGAAAAAACAATGCGACTTACCAACACCTGCCTCGGACTTATGTAACAAAAGGAACCTAAAGTCTGGACTTACGGCCTCCCAAAAAAATTTCAGCCCCTGGGTCTCGGGAAATAGAGCAACAGTTCCATGTAGGAGCCTTTTTCTACAATTTTAAATATTAAAAACTTTTGCTTTAGTGTGACCACCATTACAGTTTATGCAGCCAGGCTTGTTACCTTAAACTGTAGCAGTGATTATGCTAAAATTGAAAATTTTTTCTAGAGCCATTTTTCACCCAGCATCTGGTCAGCCACCATTTCCTCCACTTCTTTCCACTGTATCCCCAAGTTCTCCTGCCGGCATCACAACATCCTGCTTCCAGTTCCACACTGGCTGCCTATTCCAGTCTTCCCTTTTGGAAAAACCCAATTACAGCAGGCCCTGGAGTTACTGTTCTTTGGTGCTCTGGTGCGAGGAGCCAAGAAGGCATTCTGGCTCATTGGCAAAGGATCAGGAATGGCATCATACACCAGCCAGGTATTTTTTCCCCTTACGTAGTTCTGCCCACCTCCCAGCGACGTTAATACATCTTTTGGTGGTTGGCACAGCAGTAGCATTATTGCTTTACAGTGCCAGCAACCTAAGTTCAGGAGCGAGCTCAAGTCACCGGAGGTCGTCCGGGGAAGGAGGCTGGAGCATCCAATGGACTGCTCTCCTTTGAGAGGGTTGCATGACCCGCAATCTGACTGCCACCTAGCAAAGGCTTGATGGCAGAGTGGCTGGGTCAGCTGATGCAGTGGGGGTTGGAAGGTGGCCGGTACAATCTACACATGCCTAGGCGTATACCATGGGCGTTATTCCGTGGTTCTGTCCCGGGGAGGGAGAAGATGGGGAGTTGGCCATGGCCAGGCAGATGAAGCCCTGCCTGCCCCCCACGTCCAGCATCATTGGGCGTTCCTGTCCTGGGTACACTCCCGGGCTTCACCTCTGCTCTAGGTGGCTGAATATGGGGCTGGCGAGGAGCTGAATGGCAAGCCCTACCATGGGGAGGGGTACACAATATGAAGTGGCAACACAGCAGTCAGTTGTAGGTAGTCTGAGGAGTATCGAGGAGCCCAAGTCTTAATGGATGGAAGGAGGTGCTAGCAGTGGCAGAGGAAGGTCCTAACCTTGAGAAAATGACCTTGGTTATCATCTTATAGTGATATTATGGTTCCTGGTTGGTTTGTTTTCTGGGAGGGACCTCCAGTACCTGAGTTTTGAGTAAGAAATGGAAAAGGGGACTGAAAAATAAAATTTCAATTTAGTGTGCTGTATTGAGCTATATCCTTATAAAACAGTGTAGGAAAACAGACGTGATGTCAGTATCATGACTGATGAAAATTATTGCAAAATTCTGTTTTATATGTTTTATTTATTGAAAACTTTCGAGAATTACTTTTGAGCACAAGTGCTCATTTATAAATGTTCCACGTCAAATACATAGTTATAAAAAACATTGCAAGAAGCAGTTCCAGAGGAAATGCAGTCGAGTCAGGCTCAAAGCACTTAAGGCAGAACAATTACATACAGTTTTTAACAACAAAAAAAAAACGCGGATTGTTGTATAAAAAGTCACAGGTAGCATGCAGAGAGAAGTCAAATAAAACTTTTTTTTTTTTTTAACGTGTCTATTTATACTTCTCCTGTCAGCCGCCCCATACGACTGACCCTTCCCTCCCAGTCCCGTCACCTGGAATAGCCGGCGCTTACCTTGTACCCGGCCTGGGGACGGAGCCTGCGGGGAGTCAGTCATCATCCTGCTGCCACCGGTGTTTTCTGCCTTTGGTTTTCGCCCAGGAGCCCCAGGAGTAGGCGCGCATGCGCCTACGGCCCAGGTCACGTCCCCTTTCCCCCACCCCATGGCCTAGCACCCGGCCCCCTCTAAGCCCGTGCCACTTCTAGCCTCCACTAGGGGTCACCACTAGCTGAGGGATGCCACAAAACCTCCCGGAGAGGAGAGCCTGCCTGTCAGCAGCTCATTCCAACTCCGCCCTCCCCCGCTGCCGACCTCCGACCTGGGCTCGTTCCGGAACCCGGGTCACCGGTGTGCCACGAGGTAAGGTGTCCAGCGCCTCAACCCTCAGCGCCACGGCGCCGGCAAATAAAACTGTTTAATGATTACAGTTACATTGGACAACAAAGACAGACCGCAAAGATCTCTTTAACTAATTAAACTTGGAGAGATTCAGCAGTGTAAACTCGTCTAACCAGTTAGCGGCCCTAACAGCAAATTATCACTTGCCCAGCTACAGTAAGTATACCTGAAATGATTCTTAAGGGCATTCCTGGCCATGTTCCTGGTGTTGTATTGGTTGAAGATGATGTGGAAGCAGTTTGATAAAGCAGGGCGTGTTAGGCCCAAGACTGCCTTTTTTAGCTAGCAAACAGGTCTGTAGCTTTATTCGGCAGGGTAAAGGTAGACAGTTAGTGAGTGTGTAAATTGTACAACTATGGGTGCGGTTATCTGCGCCAAGTACAAAGCAGCACACCTTATTACAGATCAGCTTTACTCTGTTTAGCACTGTGTCACAGGCAGCTGCATAGACAGGGAGCCCATAAGTGGCAGAATGGAGCTGGTCATAATAAGGCATCTAGCATCCCTAGTGAGACTGTTTCTGATACAGTACAGGGCACCCAGTCTTCTGTTAACCATTGCCGCCAGACTGTCAACATGGGGTGCAAAAGAGAAGGTGTCATCCAAAGTTACTCCAAGGTATTTTGAAGATCTCCATCTGTTCAAGATTGTGTCCTAAACCATTTTGGATGACAAAAGATGAAACCTTCCTCTTCTGTGGGAGGCCAGAGAAGAGCACTCTCAAAGTGGTTATCATGACACACCTGATTTAAAATATAATACAACAAGCATTGGTCAGCGCCAACAAAGTTTACTTGTTGCTATTCATTGTGTAGTTGTTGGGCATCAATAGTGCAGCAGTTATGTATGCATTCTGAATGCACAGTGTGGCAGTTAGACCTGGTACATTCAGATACATTTAATGTCTCTTAATTTCTCCAATGAAATGGTGTTGAAATGTGCATTTAATTTGTTCAGTAAATTTCTTTTTTTATTATATTTTGTAGGATTTTTTTCTCCAGTTTTTTGGTCTCATCCCTTGCCCGGTCCCCGCATTGCACATGTGGAGGAATACTGCGTGCCACGGTACCAGGCACACCTTCTGCTTTGCCGCCTACCCACTTACACTGCCCTCTGATCTCCGCAGGGGGCAGTGGAACTCTGATGGTGGCAAGTATCCTCCCCAGGAGGCGGAGCTGCCCTTCGGCTGCTCGATCCTGCTCCGTCCCTCCTGAACCCCAGCCGGCACCCAATGACCCTGGCCCATTCCCGAACCCAGGTTGCCCGTGTGACACAAGGTAAGACGGCCAGCATCTCAGCCATCAACACCACCGGGCCGACCTCCTCAATAAAATTTTTTATTGAATAATTTAGTGATCATTGTATAAATTATAATTATTACTGCTAGATTACTTATTCCTACAAAATCCAGGGTAAGGTGGTCAGCAAAAACTTAAAATACTTTATAGCAAGTGAGAGAGAGAGAGAAAGAACTAAGGAACATGGGTGGGAATTAAAGGGCGAGAGAGAGAGAGATAGATGGAGATGGAGAGGGCAGGGAACCAGAGAAGTGTGTATAAAACAGAGTAAAGAACTACGAGAGACCCATGGTGTTGACAGTTGTCATAGCCACAGTTGATGTTTATTGACTACAAATGGTATGTAGGGAGTTTTGGTTCAAAAATAAGACTTCTATTGGTTGCATAACAGTGATCTGCATTTTGTAAACAGTCTTCCATTTTGTTTCAAAGCAGCTACTGCTTTCATTCATAAAATGAGCTAGTCTTTCTGTCCTCAGTTTCTCTTATCAAATTTCTTTTCCATTACTCAAAAGGTGGGAGCTCTGTCTTCCAGACACAATCTTACAAGAATGCATGGGACAGACATAAGGCAATTCTAGTGGGGGTTAGGAAGAAGTAGGCTGTTGGCTAACTAGGATCTGCAGCCTATGCATTGGGTAGGGAAATGGGCAGACTAGGTAGGCCAAGCGGTCCTTATCTGCCTTCAAATTCTATGTTTCTATGTTTCTAATCTTAGTATTACGTTCCTGTTATGGCTTTTAGGGAAATGATTTATCTTTGCACTTGGTTCCAAACTTTGGTTTCGTCAACATCACCTAGCATGATTATTTCAGAATTAATGTTATTTCCTATTTCTTTCTAGTTTTTGAAGTGAACTTTGACCGTGTCCCATAAATGCTGCATGAGATTAGAGCTCCAAAACATATGTTAAAGATTACCTTGTTCAGTACCACATTTATGCCAAGTGTCTGATGCTCTCCACCTCGTCTTATTCAGGTGGTAAGGTATATGGTAAAGGTTATGTAATGTTTTATATTAACTTGGCTTTAGATTTGCCTTCCTGAAGGAGCTGACTGAGGAGCGCCATGTGCCCTTCCATGTTCAGCTGTCCATATTTTTATTTAGCATTAGAGACCAAAATGTAATATTTTCTTCAGCTGAGTCTCTCATTTTGTCAGTAAGCATATTATAGAATTTAGAGATGTTGGGTATAGCAGGTGAACAGCCTATGAAATGGTGTGTGTTCATGTTTCTAACATTTTGTTCTGGTCCAACCACTTTAGAGGTGCATTCCTTAAGTGTATTGTAGAAGGTGACCTCCGAAGTAGAAATATGGTATTTTTCAGGCAGTTCAATGAATATGAAGTATTTCTCTTGAATTAGGATGTCCTTAATTTTAAATATCTTTTGAGTTTTCCAATTTTCTTTTATTAGTATGGCCTTGTCCTTTATGAGATTAGGATCTCTTCATGGGGTCTGGTGTCTGGAGGACATCACTTCAAAATGCTGACACTCATTTGCCCGACACCCATTAGCCCAACACCAACTGCACAACGCTGAAAATCCCAACAGTGGGATTTTGCTCACGGTGGAGTTGGTTATAATAAATATGCCGGCCCCCCGAAACACGAAAAAAACAGTCAGCCGAGCAACTGAGTGTCAGTCTCCCGTAGTAAAAACTTCTAGAGATATGGAATGATAAGCCTAAGAGTCTTGGATTTTGTACTGTTTACCTGATAGTGTCACTTACCACAGTATTTTGTTTTTGATGGCTTTAATTGACTTGGCAGCAATCAGAGCGTTGATGCCTGTTATGTGCCCAGCTAGCCAGGTGGTCGAGTTGCTTGTAATGTTGTGTAAATTCTGTGTTTATTTTGTAGTCTGTTTTCCATTGTTTTGAGTTTTGTTTCAATCTGATAGCTAGGATTTTACTAGTTTTCGGTCCAAGTTAGTATAATTCAGTTTAGATTTGCAAATATTAGCTTTGCCTTCACCTCTAATAATCTCACGATACTGAGTTTTAAGACTTAACCAGATGTTTCATTTGCCAAATTTTATTGGTGGTATTCTCTTGTTTTTAAACCAAATAGCTAAAGCAGAAAAGGTGTTGTGGGGAAGGGGGGAGGCTGTATTTTCTGTTCACATTGGGGCACTGTCAACATTTTGTATTTATATGGGGACTAGTGTGCCTGTCAATCTTAAAGACTACATGCTTGCTGATTATATCTAGGCTGCCCATTTTGCCTTATTTTGTTAGTTTATTTACTTTTTCAGTTAAAATGTGATTTTACTGAGCCTGAGCTTCTTACCTCGTAGCTCATCTCTCTACCAACCCAATGCCTCTGTGTGTCCCTGAAGACAAGAAAACGTGCATTTGAGCAAGGTAGTCCCGAACTGACATGAATGCATGAGTTTATGCATATTTTAAGAGCACTGAGATAAACATATGGCCTAAAAAGTAGCCTTTTGTCCTGAACATGACAATATGTTTTATATTAAACAAGCATTTGTCAATACCGAATGTTTGCTTGCTGGCATTGGCATTGGTAGTGCAGAAGTTACAGAGCTGCATAATAGGAATGGCAGTGAAGTATTAAACTGAAGCCAACCCCACCACCACCCTGCAGAGAGTGACAGGCATTGGGGTGTGCCTTTGAGTCGTCAGGCATAGCGACCACGCCATTTCACCACACCCTCCCCTGCAGACACTGACAAGTGTCACGGTGTGCCTTAGGGACTTTGGCCCTTATGCTTCCCATTCCATCAGGAAATATGGTGAGTTGGAGTGCGGTATAGGAGAATGGGGTGAACTTTGGGCGAAGAGCCCAAGGCATACCTCGATGCCTCTCACTGGCTGCAGAGTGTGGAATGGTATGAGCATTACAGGCAAGAATCCCAAGTCACACCCCTGATGCCTGTCATTCTCTACAGGGTGGGGCGTTATGGTTGGAAACCCTAACAGCTCAGGCATTCGTTGGTAATTTCACTCCAAATTTTCAGCATGTTTTTTTTTGAGACCCCCACCTCATGAACAGTGGCAATATCAGTTTGTTAGCCGAAAGCTGCTTATGCACAGCATCTACGGCATTTAGCACCACAGGTGCAAAAACACATTCTGAACAGGATGTGAAAAATGACAGCTGTGCTGTTCATGGGGAGGTGGAAAAAATGCAATGTTGCAAATCTGCAGTAAAAATATTAAAAAAACTGGTGAAGTCACGAGCGTGCATAGAAACTGTGCAACGCACACCCATAATGTAATTAATGTGGGGATTTTTTACAGCAGATTGTCAACTCAGGCATTTTGGTGCTTCCGATCATGAACAGTGTCACTGTGATTTTCTTTATCTGTCCCGAACAATGATTTCCCACAGCGACCACGCATCTCTGCACTGAAAGTGTGAAAACAAATTTCGGCCATGTTGTGAAAAATGACAGCTGTACTGTTCATAAGGAAGTGTGGAAAAATGCAACTGGTGAAAATCTGGACTGAAAATATTACAAAGTCATGAACTTACGAGGGTGCGTGGAAACTGCACAATGCTGACTCGTAACACAGTCATTTTATGGACTTTTGTCACCAAATTTTCAACATAGCCATTTTAAGACCTCTGCTCATGAACAGTATAACTGTGATTTTCTTAATCTGTCCCAAACATTGCTTTCGCACACCGACTGCACCATTGTGCGCTACATGTGCGGAAACACATTTTGGGCGACATGTGAAAAATGGCAGCTGTACTGTTCATAAAGAAGTGTAATAAAATGGCAGTATGGAAAATCTGGAGTGAAAATATAGAAAATTATGAAACTTACAAGCGTGCATAGGAACCTGCGTAGCCCTTTCGTGAAACAGTCATTTTAGAATTTTTCACCAAATTTTCAACATAACCATTTAAGACCTCTGCTCATTAAAAGTGTCACTGTGATTTTCTTAATCTGTCCCATACATTGATTTACGCACACCGACTACGCCATTGTGCGCTACATGGGGGAGAAACACGTTTTGGGCAAGATGTGAAAAATGACAGCTGTACTGCTCATAAGGAGGTGTGGTAAAATGGCAATGTTGAAAATCTGGAGTGAAAATATTGAAAATTCGCGAACTTACGAGCGTGCATAGGAACTGTGCAACGCACGCTCGTAAAACAGTCATTTTTAGGAATTTTTCCACCAAACTTTCAACATAGGCTTTTTGAGAGCCCACCTTATGAACAGTGGCAGTGTCGTTTCGTTTCTCGGTCCCGAAAGGTGATTTTGTGCAGTGACTGTGAAATCACCCTTCGGGCCCGAATAGCGCCATGACAGTGCAATAACTCATGAGGAGGGGTCCCAAAAACCCCATGTTGAAAATTTGGGCCCAAAATTCCCAAAAATGCCTGAGATATGCAAAAAAGTTGAAAAAACCCTATCTATCCCATTATACAGCTTACCGGCATTTCCTCAGTTCGCGGTCGGCTTTGAAGAGTGCAGACGTGTTCCTGGTCCACCGAAGATCATCGGCCCGGGTCCAAAGGTAAGTATGGGGTGAGGGGTGTGGGAGGCAGGGTGTGCAGTGGGTGGGGCGCGGGTGGGGGCAGACACAGCAAGGGACCATTTTCGATTTTCAGATTTTTTTTAATGATGCGGCCGGGGCGTTTGCCACCGCTGGGGTGGGAAGAGACGGCTGGATTTGGGGGGGTAATGGAGCCGACTGGGATTGGGCACCCCCGTGGCCCATAACTTCTGTTACCACGCTGGGGTGGGATCGGCGTGGCACCCTATACTATGAGGGGGGCAGTAGAGCCGGCGGTTGGGCACCCCGTGGCTGTAGCGATGTATGCGCTGGGGTGGGTACCCAAGCGTGGCATATGGGACTGTGTTTCAGGGGGCAGCACAGCCGGCGGGTTAGGCACCCGTCGCTGCTACAAGTGCTTGGGGCAGCACACAGTTTGTGTGTGTGTGTGTGTGTGTGTAGTGTAGGGAGCGTGTATGAGCAGGCGATATCTTATCGCTGCTCACTGAAGCGTAGCTCCCCTTTTCAACTGTACTCCACTGCATTTTGGAGCTGTCATAGACAGCTCCAGCAGGCATTGGAGAACTGCGGCTGCACCTGCAAACACACTGACTGAATTGGAAGAGGGCTGACACACCTCTGAAAACTCGGATGATGGCACTATGTTTCTTGCACATGCGTGCAAGCAAACATAAAAATGAGCAGGGAGACACATAAAACTATTGCCTTGAAAATCAGAACTGTGACTCTGGGCATGCACATAAGCCCTGATGCTGTTAGGCCATGGTTTATCTTAGAGTGCTTAAAATATTTCCTGGTGCCCCCCTGTAAAAGTAGTGTAGCAGAACCAAAGGCTCAAGACAGGTTTCAGCAGCAGGAATTAGGAGTTGCACAAAAAAACCTTGAAGCTTTCATTTTCCAACCCTGTGATTGGACAAGGACTCAAAAGACAAAAGAAGGAGCAAGAGGGAGAGTGAGCAGAATTACGGATTAGATTTGGTATTCTGAAGCTGTGTCATGTGTGTTTGTGTGTGTGTGTGTGGGGGGTGCTTCCAGAAGCCCTCTCAGAGTTCAAACTGATGCTATTATGTTTGCATGCTTTGCAAGCAAACATAAAAAAGGGCTTGCACTAAACTATATGGAAAGCGCTACACCTCCCTTGCATTATTGTTTGGAAGCTCAAATGCAGCAGCAGTGTGTGTGTGTGTGTGTGTGGCCTCCATGTTCTCTGATTGGAAAAATAACCTATTTTTATAAACCTCAATTAGTAAAAAGATCCTAAACAAAGTGCACCATTTCAATCTTCAATCTTCTCTGTCATTTTAATGTGATTCCCATCTCTTGTTCTGTATTTGAGATAGAAGGAAGAAGGTCGTCAGTGCCTGAGAAATCTGTTGAAATGGGAAGCATTTGATGAAGACCGGAATTTAAGGCAAGGTATCATTCTCGACATGTTATATGAGAGCATTATCTTCGCCCGTGACAAGGGATTTCCATGGCCTGCTGTTGCGCAAGTTGGCAAGTTCTCAGAAGAACTACTACATGAAACCAAAGGTACTGCAAAGAACGATAAAACCACAGGAGCAGAAGCCCCAGTCAGGAGGTGGGGTGTGATGCCTGAGATACAGTATCTAAGCAGTAATACATGACAGGCATGGTATAGCTATTCACAGGCCGGGAGGGTGTTTACTGATTCACACATTTGCAGCCAAAAAATATCACTAGAGTAAGACCATCAAGAATGAGGTAATCAAGAACAAATGGAGATATGAAATGACACCCATATCGACATCAAATTTTAATTTCATCATTGTCTAGTCCAATATTGCCACCACTTACTGTCCCAATGTGTCACTCATGCACCTTTGAGCTTTGTCGAGGGAATGGTCCTGTTATATATTTTATATACATATATATAAAATAATAACATGGGGACTTCACCTTCTCGGATGTACTACTTCTTTACCATAGACTCCATAGCCCATTCTACTACAAACCTAATCTGACTTTTCACTTTATCAGATACCTTATTAAGTCTAAAAGGATCTCTCAGGCTAGGACCACCTCTGCCTTTTTGGTTGCGGCCATTTGGATCATAGCTCTCTCCTTGTCTCTTTCAGGATGTTGAGGTCAACCCTGGAACTGTGGCACCTGGGTCTGCTCACAGTCAGGTCAGCTCTTCGACAGGGCACGTATCTAGTGGACTAAAGATAGGGCACCTAAATTTAAGAATCCTGCTGGCCAGCCATACTGAACTGGTGGCCTGGTCCGCCTTCAGTGGGCCTGATCTCCTAGGAATTACTGAATCCTGGCTTAGGCCTTCTCACCCTGACTCCCTGTGTACCATCCCTAGCTACCACATGCTACGAGTTGACCGTCCCTCTTCAAAGCGAGGAGGCGGCCTGGCGCTAATCTACAACTCTAACCTAAACCTAGCCCTACTTCCCTGTCACCTCGTTTCAGTCCTGTGAAATACTTCATGCCCTGGTCCTGCTGGATGGGGCCAAGAAGTTACATATGGTTTGTGCCTATATTCCCCCTGAAGCCTGAAAACAAGGACTTGAGGAATTCTTGGAATTTCTTCCAAGGGCCACCAATAATAACAAAGAGATTTTCATTGGTGACTTCAACCAGGATTGGCTTGGTCCGATTCCCCTTCCCTAAACTCCAGCATTAACAAGTACAGTCTAACCCAGCTTGTCTCTGATCCTACTTGACACTCCAGCAGTGGCAATAACCACACCCTTCTCGAGTGGATCGTCACCAACAGACCAGACAGAATCTTCTCTGTCACCACCTTACCTGACTCCATTAGTGATCACTCTCCCATTACCTGCATCTGGGATGCGACCGCCCCCCCCGTTCCCGCCTAAAATTATCACTATATCCAGCTTCTCTGCCTTCGACCCTACTGCTTTCTTAACTGATCTCCAGCATATTAACTGGATTCCCATATTCACTACTGGCTGCATTGACCAGGCTGTTGACTATTTCACCAACTCCCTGCGTTCCCTGCAGTCCAAGCACATTCCCTCTGTTAGGCGCTGGGTTCCTGGCTTGACTAACAAATGGCTAATTAGGCCCCTTCTCCATATGTTTAAGTCATGGGATGAGCTCTGGGCCAGATGGAAAGCATCCTTCCTTCACTCTGACTTCATTGCCTATCGCTTCCTACGGAATTCATGCAAGAGAGAGATACGCGCTGCCAAAAGCAATTACTATAGAGGCCTTCTGCAAGCCTAGTCTACTAATCCCAAAAAATATTGGGCACACATCAGCCACATAATGGGCTGCAACACTCCCAAAATCCCCCGAGACATGGTAATAACAATGTCTCCTGCAACAACCCGCTTACCATTGCCAATACTTTTAACTCCATACTTACCTCCCTACCTAGCTCTACCTCCGATGCCCCCACCCATGCCACTAATACCCCCCTTAGTCACCTCCCTGACACAACCCTCCTTGGTTCTCAGCCAGGTCAGATGTCCTATGTGCCCTCATTACGATGTCTCCTCATGAAAGCGCTGGCCCCCAGAATCCTCAAGTTAGGTGCTTCCCTGCTTTCCACACCAATTACACACTTGTTCAATCTCTCTATTAGCTCAGGGACTATGCCCCTCTTGTGGAAAAATGCCAGGGCTATCCCTGTCTTCAAAAAAGTTGACCATAAAAACCCTACTACCGCCCAATAGTACTATTGCTGGCCCTCAGTGAGCTTCTGGAAAAGCTTATCCATTGCCAGGTGTCTGACTTCATAACCAACTTTAATCTGCAATTCCCTGCCCAGCATGGCTTTAGGACAGGCCGTAGTACCATAACTGCCCTTCTGCAATTCACATGTGACGTCAAAACCAACATGGACAATGGTGTGCTTACTGGGGCAGTTTCATCGATATGACTAAGGCGTTCGACTCTGTCAGTCACCCCTTGCTCCTACGTCAGCTTAGGGTGCTTGACGCCTCTCGTTCCTCCATAGACTGGTTCTCCTGCTATCTGTCTAACCGCTCTTGGTCTGTTTCCTATCTTAAAGTTCTGTCCGCCCCAGCCCCGCTTGTCTCTGGAGTCCCGCAAGGGTCCATACTCACGGCCCTTACTCTTTTCTCTGTTCATAAACAGTCTTCCTACCGTTCTCACCAACTGTCGCTCCTTACTATATGCGGAAGACATGGATCTTACTTAGAGAGGAAGCTGTTGCAGCAGGTCTCACAATTAAGACTGACACCACATGGTGGCGGTTCCGGCAATTTTTTCTTCCAGCAGTACCAAGGTCGAGGCGCCCGGCCGACATCAGCTGCATCCCCTGCGTTGCCCTATATAAGGGAGGAGTTCCTCACGTGCGCCAGGTCTTTCCTGCCGCATGGTCAGAGTTAGTTCGCTCGGTTACGACTCAGTACTGATCGCTTCTTCTCCACCGATAGAAACCGTTAATTTTACTACATAAAAGCTTCTATGTCCTCTTCCCATCTCAACAAGTGCGCTTGTGGGTGACAGATACCCGTCAAAGACGGTCACTCAGCGTGCCTTTACTGCCTGGGGTCCGACCACGACACCGACGCCTGTCCTCATTGTCAGGCCTTTAATTCGCATACGCGGATCAGGCATCAGAAGAGTCTTGCGACCTACCTCACCGAGACCAGAGTTGCCGCCATGGAACGGGCCTCCTCCTCAGGGGAATCTGATCATCCTCCCGCCCGCAACACACTCAAACACCAGGAGCAAGACAGAGGGAGGTCTCACTCCAAACACAGGTCTTCGGGTTCGAAGTCGGGGTCTTCGGGACATGAATCCCGCCTCACGACCCTCAAGCCGTCCTCTGCAGTATCTTAACCTTCCGGATCCACCCTCCAGCCTCCGAGGGTTCTTCAACCCACCAAGAAATCGACGGGCGCAGGTAAGGTCTCCTCCCGCTCGGCCTCTTCTTCAAAGGCCGACTCCTGGGACTCGAGCAAGGCCTCCGGGTCTTCTGGCAGCAGGGTATCCTCCTTGCCGCCAAAACCACGTGACTTCGACCGACGCCCGCCTTTGGCTACAGACCGGCGCTCAGTCGAGAAGTCCGCTGGCCACAAAGCCAGAGCTGTCATAAGGCTCATGCCTCTGAAGAGCGTCCGGTAGCATAAGATAGCGGACACCAGGCCGGTGTCCGCTTGGCGGCTACTCCATTACCATCCGCGAAGGTCATCCCACCGCTGGTTATTGTACCAACACGGTTACCCAGCACCTCCTGGGATGTCAGCTCTGAAACCCTTCTCCTCGGTTGCCATCCCGTCTGGCGCTGGAGATGCTGGCCGCGTGACCACCCCCTCGGCCTCGCCCGGTCGACAAGGGCGCAGACCTGACGGCGGGACAGACTCGGGCTCGGGTGCTCCTCCTCCTACACCCGGTTCACACAAGCTGAACCTCTCACAGGTAAAGGAGCTCTTTTCCCACTGGTGGGATACCATTAAGAAGGATCTCCCAGCGGGTGCACCCCCTCCCACGCCGGTACCAGTTCCTGACCCGGTCGATGTTCAACCGACGGACGGTGGGGCGGAAGAGGAGCCCCCTCCTTGGAAATGTGCTAAGAAGACTAGGAGGGCTAAGGCCAGTAGTTCCTCCTGCTCACCCTCTCCTTCACCGGACAGGAGGCACAAAAGGAAGAGAAGCAGCCCTTTACCCTCTTCAACGCCAGATTCCTATGTGGACTCAGACTCTTCAAGTCCTGATTCCTACATGGAGCCAGATCTAGGGGACTTGGAGAGTCTTCCCAAATCCCCTCCTGATGACCCAAGCTTCATGAAGGTAATGAGGCACATCCAGGCCAACATGGGCTGGGACACTGAGGCCCTGGACCCCGAGCGACTAAATACCTCTGCCAAAAAGACCCAAAGCCAGTGGTCATCCCTCCCATTGTCAACACCTTTCAGGATGTCACCCGTGCAACCTGGAAGTGACCTCATTCCTCCTCTGCCATGCCTAAAAAGGCTCATTGGCTTTACCGGGCACATTCGGACCACTCTTTTGTGGCCAAACCACCTGCTGTGGACTCTGTGGTGATTTCAGCGGCTCATGACCATTCGCAGAGGCCCAAACAACTGAGCACCCAGCCGCCTGACAGAGAATCAAAGCAGCTGGATTCTATGGGCCGCAAGGTGTACTCTGCTGCCACCTGCAGCATCAAGAGTCTTAACTTCCTGACACACACATGGTCCAATTCCAGAACGCTCTTTGGGAACAGGGATTGGACATTGTGCAGAGCATGCCCGATTGCCCTCAACGGACAGAGCTTGCCAAGCTTTTACAGACCGGCTCAGACGTGGGCACCCACGTTCTGCGGTTGGTCTATGACTCTGCGGACACCTCTGTAAGGCGGCCGCCACGGGCATTTGCCTCTGACGCCATGCGTGGCTTCAAACAACATGAAGTCTTGCTGTATTCTGATTACTGCAGTTAGGTTCTGCCTTTAAACTGCCCCGGAGAACAAAGAGTTAACTTTCCATGGCCAGCATGGAACATTCAGCGCGAGCTCGGTTGAAGCCCCTGTCTGCTGTTGTTTAAACTCCAACCGTCAGATTCTTTACTCTGCCTCACTGAATAGTCGCTCTGGAGATTTCTCCTTTGCTCGGTTCAAAAAAGTCAGTTAAAGTGTTGTTTTTTTGCTCGGTTTCTACCGAATTTCTGCTACTGAACCTGTCGGTTTAAGTCTCTGTCTGTGGTACCGTGAGTACTAGATAGGTTTTACATTTAGTTTCTGTGTGGAACTTGTAAATTTTGAATCGGTTCAGTTTGAACTGATCAGATTGGTCTTAAAAAGTTCTGAATTTATTAGAGCGTGGTAAGCGGTCCGTATCTGTTCTAAAAAAAATGGATTTAATTACGTTTTTTTCCAAGATCCGTAACGTGGTCAGGAACCGATAGGGGTGTCTTGCCTGGTAGATTGCTGAGAAAAGGGTAAGTTTTGGATAGGATTGGCCAGGTCTGAGAAACCCAAGAAAAAAAACGGGCCCACTGGGTTTCAACACTGCATTGTGTGTGGGGAAGCCTTTGCTAAGGCTGATCCCCACACTACCTGTGTTTATTGTCTGGGGTTTGACCACCTCGATTCAGACTGCCAAATTTGTAAAAGTTTTCCCAAAGCTACCCTGGATAAGAAAGTAGGTAGACTGAGGGAAAGGGAGGCAGAGAAGTCCGCTGACCCAGATGGCCAGCCCAGTTCGGTTCCGACCAAACCAGAAGGAGTGCCCTCTGACCAGGGCGAAACTTCTTCGGGCAAAAGGAGAGCTGATTCTGAGGAGTCAGTTCGGTTAAAGAAAGAGAAGAGAAAATCATCCGGTTCGATCCACAAATTTTTCTCCGACCACTGATGAAATAGCCAAACGATAAGGATAGTTCAATCGCTAATTGTTCGGCCAAACCGGCACCATCTGGCAGGGGCTCGGTTCGGTTGGTTCCCCCGGTTCCGGATTATACTTTAGAAGAAGTTTATGAACCGGAGGAGGAGGAGGGAGAGTATGAGGATAATGATGATGATGGTGATTATGAAAGTCTGGATGTGCCCATTGACCCGGACATCTCCCCAGACAGACCTTCAGGTGTTTCTCCTCCTAGGCTTTCTGAGTCCCCTTCCCACTTTATGTTTTACAAGAAAGTGGCTGAAACCTTCCAGCTTCCAATGGAAGAAGCAGTAGAGGATCAGGAGGAGCCTGATTTTGTTGAAATGATGGACATCCCAGAGTGCAGGGGATTGTCTATTCCCCTCCATAAATCTTTTGGGAAACAGACATTTAAAATTCTAAAGACTCCTAACTCCATACCTCCTGTGGACAGATGAATGGACAAGAGGTATACCCTTTCAGGCTCGGACATGGACACAGAGTTCCTTTCTCAGCAATGCAGCCATGTTGGGGTAGTGCAGGCTGCTGCCTGTGATAAGGCAAATATTCCCTTGGCATCACACCCCCCCAGATAAGGACTCCAGGAGGATTGATGCCATGGCAAAGAAGCAGCACATGGCAGCATCTTTTGGACTCGGGCAGGCTAACTATATGGCCTACACAGCTAGATACCAGCAGTCCAGGTGGGACACTGTGCTGGCTCTGGCTAAACAGGCCCCTGACCAGCTTGCCAAGGAGCTGGAGCAGGTGGCTGCGGATGGGATTGAGGCATCCAAGGTGCAATTTCTTGCTGCTGTGGACTCCAGTGATGTTTCATCTAGAGTCATGGCTACATCTGTGGCCCTTCGGAGGATAGCTTGGCTCGGATGTACTAGCCTATCACAGGATACCCAGGCTAAGGCCATGGATTTCCCTGTCATTGGTAATTCTCTGTTTGGGGAGCAGACAGAGAATTACATGAAAAAGATGGACGAGTACAGGACCACCTACAGGAGTGCTCAGGCCAAAGAAAGGCAAGCCACTCCTCAGAGACAGCATTCCAGGGGCAGGCCCTTTCAAATGCCTTTCTACCAAGCCCAGGCCTCCTCTTCTGCTTATGCTCAGAGGGGGTTCTTCAGAGGGAGAGGCAGACGGGAAATGAGCAGGCCTGCTTCCACCCCTCAGCCTAAAGCCCCTGCCAAGCAGACACCCTGATGGGTCTGCCCGGGCCGATTCTCCAATACCTGTAGGGGGCAGGCTGGCTTACTTTGTCCAGGACTGGAAGTCTCTGACGTCAGACAATTGGGTCCTGGAAGTAGTAAGCCAGGGACTGGTTCTCAGCTTCAAAAAATTTCCCAAGATGAGGACCAGATCCTTTCCACCTGCAAATCCATCAGAGACCCTTGCCCTGGAGGCAGAGGTTTCTTCCCTCCTGGCTCTCAGAGGCATAGAAAGAGTTCCTACCCTACACAAGGGCAAAAGATTGTAATCCAGGTACTTCCTAACCCCCAAAAAAACAGGAGAATGGCAGACCATCCTGGATCTAAGATATCTGAACAAGCACCTTTTAAAACCAAAGTTCAAAATGGTGACTCTGGGAATAATTCTGCCCTCTCTAAGGCCAGGGGACTGGCTAGCCTCCCTGGACCTCAAAGATGCCTATTTTCACATTCCCATCAGGTGCTCCCACAGAAAGTACCTCAGGTTCGAGTTGCCCTCAGGCCACTATCAGTTCAGAGCAATGCCCTTTGGCCTAACATCAGCCCCAAAGGTGTTCACAAAGTGCCTGGCAGAAGTGGTTGCTTTCCTAAGGAGAAAAAATATCTCCATCTTTCCATACCTGGACGACTGGCTCATAGTAGTCAGTCTCCAGACCAGGTCAAGTCACATCTGCAAATAACTCAGCAAGTGCTCACTTCCATAGAGATTCCTCCTCAACCTTCCAAAGTCAGTTCTCGAGCCAGTACAGCTCCTCACCTTTATAGGGCGGAGCTGGATACAATAAGGCAAGGCCTTCCTTCCCTGGACAGAGCAAGGACCCTTATGGAACTGGCCTCTTCATTCACCCTTCAGGTGTCTCGACCAGCAAGGCATTTCCTGCAGCTCTGGGCCACATGCAGCCTCTACAGCAGTGGTCCAGGGGCAGATTCGGATGAGGAACATTCAGTTCCACTTAAGAGCCTTCTGGTCCCAAAGAAAGGATTCCCTTACCAAACTAGTCCCAGTGACTCAAAACCTGATCCAGGCTTTGCAATGGTGGCAGGATCAGGACAGTTTGAGACAGGGAGTTCCTTTTGTCACTCAGTCTCATTCAGTGATACTCACCACAGATGCCTCCCTGCTGGGCTCGGGAGCCCACTTGGGGGATCTTACCACCCAAGGGCTGTGGTCACCTCAAGAATCTCTGCTTCACATCAATCTCTTGGAACCCAGAGCAGTGTTTCTGGCACTGCAAGCCGTTTCCAAATCTGTACAGAACAAGGTGTTCCAGATCAGAACAGACAATACCACCACAACGTGGTACATCAGCAAGCAAGGAGGCACTCGGTCTACGGCCTTGTGCACAGAAGCAATGAAGTTGTGGTTTCTGGCCTATTCCCTGCAAACCTCTCTGATAGCAGTTCGCCTCCCAGGGAAGGACAATGTCCTAGCAGATGCTCTCAGCAGGATATCCCAGGGTCATGACGAATGGACCCTAGATCTCCTAGTTTTGATAGTGATTTTCTCGAGATGGGGCACTCCACAAATAGATCTTTTTGCAGCCCCAGACAATCACCAACTTCCTCTCTTTTGTTACAGATCCCCAGTCTTGGGCTCAGCCCCCCCTGGATGCTCTGATTCTGAATTGGGAAGGGAAATTCCTGTATGCTTTTCTCCCCTGTTCATAGTGTTAGTCAAGATCAGGTCTCAACCATGCAAAGTGATTCTGATTGCTCCAGACTGGGCCAGACAGCCCTGGTACCCACTGTTGCTGTCCTTAGCAGTCCACCTTCCCCTGTCTCTTCCCAGGAATTACAACCTGTTGACATCCTCTCAGGGGAGGATTTGGTATCCGAACTTCAAATCTCTCAATCTCAAGGCATGGCTCTTGAAGAGTTAGAGTTTGCTGATCTACACCTTTCTCAAGGGGTTCTGGATATCCTTAAGGCTTCTCGAAAGCCTTCCACCAGAAAGACTTACAACTCCAAATGGAAAAGGTTCACTATTTGGTGCTCTAATGAGCATATTTCTCCAGAATCTGCTGAGTTGCCTACAGTCCTGGACTATATGGTTCATCTTAATGGCTTGAGACTTAGGCCAGCTACACTTAAAGTGCATGTGGCAGCTGTTTCTGCCTTCTTGTCAGTAGGCAAGCCCTCTCCTCTGTCAGTCCATCCTGTGTTTTGTAAGTTCTTCAAGGGATTGCCGCACACCAATCCCCCCTTTAGGGACCCTGCTCCTGCTTGGGACCTTAATGTTTGCATTGCTCAGCTTATGCAACCACCCTTTTGAGCGTTTGTTCTCTGCAGAACTTAAGTACTTGACTTGGAAAACTGTGTTTTTGGTAGCCATTACCTCTGCCAGGCGTATCAGTTAATTGCAAGCCCTGTCAGTGGAGCCTGATTTCATCTCTTTCCATAGAGATAAAGTGGTCCTAAGAACTAACAGGAAATTTTTGCCTAAGGTGGTTTCAGATTTCCACCTTAATCAGTCTGTGTCTCTCCCTGTTTTCTTCACTGACCATTCCTCCTCTGGAGAGAGGAGGCTGCACAGCTTGG
Organism: Neoceratodus forsteri; assembly: GCA_016271365.2. Lineage (NCBI taxonomy): Eukaryota > Metazoa > Chordata > Ceratodontiformes > Ceratodontidae > Neoceratodus > Neoceratodus forsteri. The sequence goes on along the minus strand of CM057452.1, from coordinate 1,015,954,016 downwards.
ATGTTAAAAGGGCCCTCAGCTACTACATAGAACGCACCGAGGGTCACAGGTTTGAGTCCCTCCAGTTGTTCCTCACATATGGAGAGGTCGGCAAGGGCAAACCTGCCACTAAAGATCTATTGCCAGGTGGATTGTCTCTTGTATACAGTTCTACTATGAAAAACTGGGTAGAACCCCACGCTCAGGCCTGAGGGCTCACTCTACTAGAGGTACAGCTGCTGCCAGCAGGGATATTCCTATCTTAGAAATTTGTCAAGCATCCACCTGGAAAACAGTACATACATTCACCAAGCATTACTCTCTGGATATCCAGGCTAAGAGTGATGCTCGGTTTGGCACAGCAGTACTTCAGAGCCTATTCCCAGAGTAGGTTCTGTCCCTCCTCCATGGAGGTACTGCTTGGTAGTCTGCAGTAGTCAGAATACAGCAAGACTTCATGTTGTTTGAAGAAAAAATTACTTACCTTAGTAATGTTGTTTCTTCTAATGGAGTCTTGCTGTATTCTGACCTCCCCTCTCAGAACCTGGTTTTTGGGATGGGGGTGGGCAGGAGCAGTGTTGGCACCCTAGAGGTGACCTTTTTCACCCTCCTTTATTTTGGGTGTGTGTTGTGTTTTGTTTTTTGGGTTTCCTGACTTGAGTCTTTGCTTTGAAACCAAAAAACCTTTTTTAATAAATTTAGTTGCCAGTTGGCTAGTGTGAGTTTTACAGTTTCCACACAGACCTTCTAGTGAGTATTGCTCATAATGATCTGACGGTTGGAGTTTAAACAACAGCAGATGGGGGGCTTCAACCGAGCTCACACTGAACGTTCCATGCTGGCCATGGAAAGTTAACTCTTTGTTCTCCGGGGCAGTTGAAAGGCAGGACCTAACTGCAATAGTCAGAATACAGCAAGACTCCATTAGAAGAAACAACATTACTAAGGTGAGTAATTTTGTCTTCGAGTCTCTGGGTTCGATCCAGATGTGCAGGCCAACGTTCTGGATGCTCCCTTCAGGGGCTCCATGCTCCTTGGTGAGGACATGGAGCAGATCATCACCAGGCTGCAGTATTCCGGCAAGGCTGTCCGATCCGTGCAGTTCATGTACCGCCCGAAACAGGGGCGAGCTTGTAAGCCTCATTTTTTGTGGCCGTGGGGGACATCAGCCACAGCAGCCTCACTTCCATCAGCATTCGCAGCGAGGTAACTTCAGTCGTAGAGGAGGAGCCAGAGGATCCTCTGGCTCCGCCTCTAGACAGGCCAGAACAGCCACTGTCTCCCTTCCTCCCCATCCCACCGCCTGACTATCCAGGCTAACCTCCTCCCCTGGACATCCAGTCAGGGGAGCTGGTAGGAGGCCGCTTTTCCCTCTATGCAGATGTGTGGGGTCAAGTGACCCCAGATCAGTGGGTACTCGATCTCGTAGAGTTCGGGCACTCCATAGAGTTCGACACCATTCCTCCGGACAGACCACCGCCCCCATCCCGTTATCCAAGGGAACACAGAGCGCTAGTCAGACAGGAGATTTTATCCCTTCTATACAAAATGGCCATCGAGCCGGTGCCGCCGGCCGAAGCAGAGAGAGGGGTTTTTTCCCACTTCTTCCTAGTTCCGAAAAAGTCAGGAGATCTCGGACTCATTCTGGACCTCAGCGACCTAAACCATTGGGCCTCTTACAAGAGATTCAGGATGGTTTCCCCTCCCCACCCTCCTTCTGCTTATATCAGCGAGAGACTGGCTGGCATCCTTGGACATGCAGGATGCCTACCTGCACATTCCTATTGCCAGGAACCATCGAAGATTCCTAAGGTTCAGATTCGAAGACGAGGACTATCAATTCCAAGTCCTTCCCTTCTGTCTCTCTTCAGCCCCCAGAGTCTTCACCAAGTGCCTGGCAGTAGTGGCCATGGCACTTCGGAGGCGGGGCCTCTTTGTGTTCCCCTATCTGGATGATTGGCTTCTCCTGGCTCCCTTCGGGTCTCGCCTTTTGGAAACTATCAGGGACTCCAGCTCACTGTTTCAGCGCTTGGGAATCACCATCAACAGGGACAAGTCTCATTTGCTCCCAGCCCAGATTCTCAGATTCATCGGAGCTCTTCTGGATACCACTCTCGGGAAGGTTTTTCTTCCCTCCGACAGGGCGGGTCGCATTCAGGTCCTGGCGTCTCAGATCTCTTTAGCCTCAAGAGTGCCGGCAAGGCTCCTTCTCAGGTTGTTAGGACATATGGCTGCCACCATAGTTTTGGTTCCTCTGGCGCGCCTGCGCATGAGGACCATACAGTGGTCCTTAAGAGTCCAGTGGGATCAGACAGTCTGAATGCCTCGATCAGGATCTCGGAGCCAGTCCGCTGGGAGTTATGCTAGTGGATGCCATCCAAAAATTTGCTGGCAGGCATTCTCTTCCAAACAGGGGTACCGTCCCAGATTCTGACCACGGACGCTTCATCTGCGGGGTGGTGAGCTCATTTGAGGACACATCGTACCCAGGGTTCTTGGTCCTCAATAGAGGCAGATCTGCATATCAACGTCCTGGAGCTGAGAGCGGTTCTTTCTGCCCTCCAAGCCTTGGTCTCGGTCCTAGCGCCGGGCTATCTCTTGGTGCAGACGGACAACAGTTCGGTGATGTTCTACATCAACAAAGGAGCAGCACACGCTCTTATCCGCTCTGCAGGGAAGCCATGCTGGTGTGGGAATGGGCCCTCGAACATCAGCTCTTTCTTACGGCAGTGCATGTTCCCAGGGAACAAAACTTGTTAGCTGACAACACTCAGCAGGACAAAATTGCAAACCCACGAACGGGGGTTGCTTCAAGAGGTCACAGATCACATCTTCTGTCAGTGGGGGATACCAGACATGGACCTTTTCACGTCACGATTCAACGCAAACTGCCCAATTTCTCCTCGCTAGGTCCAGATCCTGGAGCTTTTGGGCAAGGCACGTCCCACTGCTGGAAAGGGAGATTCCTGTATGCGTTCCCTCCTTTCTGACTATTACAGAAGGTCCTCCTCAAAGCGCAGTCAGAACCTTCCTCTCTCATCCTGATCGCTTCGCTATGGCCTCGTCAGATATGGTTTCCCTTACTACAGCGTTTAGCGGTAGAGCCGCCGGTGCCTCTTCCTCTGTCATCACACCACCTGTCACAGGACAGTGGGTCTCTGATACACCCGAATCTGCGTTCTCTTCACCTGCATGCCTGGCTCCTCAGGACCTAGCTAAAGTCAGATTCGAGGTGTCCGATCAAGTCGCACAAATATTGGTAGAGGCGCGCAAACCTGCCACTAGGGCCTCTTACGCTATGAAGTGGAAACTTTTTGTATCTGGGCCACAGCCAGGAGGGTTGAACCGTTGGTCTGTCCAGTTAATACAGTCCTAGAATGTCTGCTTTCTCTTTCTGAGAAGGGTCTCAGTCATTCCTCCATCAAAGTACACCTGGCCGCCATCTCCGCTTATCATTTCCCTGTGTTGGATAAGACGGTGGCTCAGATGGAGGTCTCCAAGGCTTTTTTGCGCAGTATTCTTCGCATCAGACCTCCCATCAGGGATCCTTTTCCTCTTTAGGACCTCCTTTTCGTCCTGGAGTAGCTCACTCTTCCTCCCTTCGAACCTGCCATGGAGTCTGAGCTCAGTCTTCTTTCTTGGAAGACTTTATTTTTGGTAGCTGTTACTTCGGTGAGGCGCATTTCAGAACTTCAAGCCCTCATATGTAAAGAACCCTACCTTGTCTTTCACAAGGACAGGGTTGATCTCCGAACTAATCCAAAGTTTCTACCGAAGGTTGTTTCTGAGCTTACTCTGACTCAATCATTTCAGCTCCCAGTATACTACCCGGAGCATTCGAATGGGGGGGAAGTCCTGCTTCACTCCTTGGACGTCCACAGGGCTCTCCGATGTTACCTGGCTAGGACCAAGGGGGTCAGGAAATCTGATCAGCTTTTTGTGTCCTTTGCCCAACTGTCCGTAGGTCGCCTGGTCGCCAAACAGATGCTTTCGCACTTGTTGGTCCATTGTATTTCCTTATGTAATGAAAAGCACAACAGGTCGACACCAGGGCTGGTTAGAGCTCATGCTACTAGAGCTACCACTGCTTCTTTCGCAGCACTGAAGAGGGTACCAGCAGCCAATATTTATGCTGCCACTACCTGGGGTTCTGTTTATACCTTCGTCAGGCATTACAGCCTTGACATTGTTTCCAGACACAGAGCAGGGTTTGGTTTCCTGAGGGACCCTCCTTTATCCTGCTGTCCTTTTCCTTATTGTTTCCCCCTCCCAGGGGTTCTTATATGTTTATACTGCTTGGGACTCGGTCCTAATTGTGGAACCTGCTGCAAGAGCTTCCTCTCGAAGTAAGATAGTACAGTTACGTAAGAACTTACCGTAACAGTAGATCTTGGAGAGAAGCTCTTGCAGCAGCTGTATTTCCCGCCCACCTTCCCCCAGGCATCCGGTCCTGTTCAGGATGATCTTCCCTCCTTTGAGGGATTATCTACTAACAATCATACTTCTAACCATTGCCTGTTGCCAATTTCTGCCTGATGGGGGGCGTACAAGAACTGGAGCACGTGGGAACTCCTTCCTTACATAGGGGACACCGGGTGGAGCTGATGGGCGGGAGGGGCATTCCACGTCGGTACTGCTGGAAGGAAAATTGCCAGAACCACCACCAGGTGATGTCAGTCCTAATTGTGGAACCTGCTGCAAGAGCTTCTCTCGAAGATCTACTGTTACGGTAAGTTCTTATGTAACTGTACTTCTAACCCCAGGAATCACTCATTATGATTAAAAGAATGCAGTCAGCCTCCTGTGTTGGACTGCCCGGAGAGATGGAATTATATGCAAATGATGGAACTCTCAATTGGCTCATGCCACTTTCAAACTGCTACCCTAGCAACTGTTGCACTCTGAGTGCTTCAGATTCTTTACTGCACCTGCCTAGTGAAGATGACCCGGAGAGCTCTCCTTCAACCTCTTCAAAACCTGATTAACTGTTTGTTAAGTAGTGTTTTTACTTTATTTTTCAGATTGCTGCCTTAGTTTTAGTTTATTTTAAAGTTTGTGTAAAATTTATTGTATTTAGTGGTTCCTTGGAACCAAGGGTTCTGCTATTTCTAGTGACGTTTTTACCTCAATCGTTTGTATTTGTCATTTTCTTGTGGTAAGTTCCTAACCACATATACAGTAATAATTTCAAATTTTATGCAGGATTTCTTAGTCCTGCTGTCAGAAACCGTTACCGGTTGTTTATATTTGGTTTATTCGGTTCCCAGGAACCGATAATTTGTCTTATTTTATTTAACGATTCCTGCTCAATGTCAGAGGATCCTACTGTTAAGCCTAAAAAATGCACAGGACCCAGTGGTTTTAAATTGTGTGAGTCTTGTGGCAGTATAGCCTAGAGGTTAGAGGAACGAGGTGTGAACAAGCTTGATACATCCAGCAGACCAGGCCTGAGTTTGATTCTCACAACCTCCACTTGCATACTGTGCGACTCTGAGCAAGTCTCTTAACCGCCCAGTGCTCCCAGGTCACCCCTGAAAACAGGCACTTGTGCCTAGTGAGCCTTATCGGGTTATCAAAGACTAAAAGTAAAAAAAAAAAATTATAGCCAAAGCAGACATGCATTCTTTGCGTATATTTTGCCTGGGTAGTAGCCGTATCTTTGCTAAGTGTGACATTTGTAGAACTTTTTGCCTTAAGACTGTTAAGAAAAGGTCAAAAATATTAGAAGAAATGGCCTCTGCTTCTTCTGTTACTGGTGAAACTAGTTCCTCCACCCCTGGCACAAGAAAGGATGAAGGTAAAGCTAAGGATCCTGATAAAGGATCAGATAAAGTTGAGCAGGGCAAGTCAAAAAGACCAGTGGACTCGGCTCTGAACCTGTGCCAATGAAGAAAAAAATGTAAAGCGAAGCCTGTCGCCGCACCTCCGGCCGAGAAGGCTAAGGAGCTCCCAGCTGGCAAAACTGGTATGCCCTGAGCTGAGGACATTGCCAAGGCCTTACAGGTCTTGCAAGCACTGCAAGCTGCAGTCCTGGTTCCAGTACTGACTGCCCTGGTTCCTATACCAGTTCCACCCCCTCAGGAGCCACTGGCTTCCTTTCCTGAGGAGGAGGAGGAGGATTTTGAGGAGGAACAGATAGACTCTGAGGTTTCTTCAGAACAGGAGTTTGGTTCCCCCCCAGGGGTCTGGAGGATTATTCCTCACACTACGTTTTTGTGAAAAGCATGGTAGAAACACTTAACCTCCCTCTGCAAGAGATAGAGGAGGATGTGGAAGAAGCAGAATTCTTGGATATGTTATGGTTAACCCCAACAAAACATTTATTACTGCCGATGCATAAGTCCTTAAAAAAAGGCAGTAATGCAAGTATTTCAAACTCCAAATTCTATTCCAGGAGTTGATAAAAAAGCTGATAAGAAATATCAGCTTGATAGGACAACAGCTGATTTTCTGTTCAGCCACCCTGACCCAGAAGGGGTTGTGCAGGCTGCTGTTTGCGACAAAGCCAGCATTTCCTTGGCTACCCATCCCCCTGACAAAGATTCCCAGAAGATGGACACAATGGGGAAGAAAGGGTATATGGCTGCTTCCCTCATTCTTGGGCCATTTATATGGCTTGTGCAGTGCAATACCAGAAGGCACTCTGGAATGCAGTGCTAGCTCTGGCAGACAAAGTGCCCGGTGAGGTGGCAGTAGACTTGCAGGATACAGCAAGGGCTGCTTTAGATGTCACAAAATATCAGTTTCACATGGCTATGGATACTAAAGACTTTGCAGTCAGGTTGATGGCACTTTCTGTCTCCCTTAGAAGATTTGCCTGGCTCAGGACCACAAACCGGACCCTTGATACCCAGGCTAAAGCTATGGACTTTCCTTGTGAGAAAAATTCTCTGTTTGGAGATAAAACAGAGTCCTATATGAAGAAGGTAGAGGAATATAAGGCCACCTACAGAAGCAATTCTAAGGATAGGCCTTCCTCATCCTATAGGTCCCAGACCAGGGGAGGCAGGGATAGGGGATCCTACTCCAGACCTTTTTTCCAAGCTCAGGCCTCTCAGCGGCAACAACAGCCTAGAGGGTACTTCCGAGGAAGGGGAAGGAGAACTATGGGGAGAGTCTCTCCCTCCCCAGTGATTCAGGCACAGCCCACTCAGAACCCCTGACGGGCTAGTACAGGTCGCACCCCCTTCCAAAAATCCACCAGTGGGTGGCAGACTGGCTCATTTTCTCCAGTATTAGTATACCATCACCACAGATAAGTGGGTTCTGGAGGTGGTGAGCCAGGGTTTAGCACTCAGCTTCAAATCTCTTCCCAAGCTGAGAGCAAGAACATTCGCACCAGTCACATGTGCAGACAGGATACTACTGGATGCAGAAGTAAAACATCTGCTAGCAATCGAGGCAGTGGAGCCTGTGCCCCTCAACCAGCGGGGCAAAGGCTTCTGCTCCAGATACTTCCTTACAAAGAAGAAAAATGGGGATTGGCGACCTCTCCTGGATTTAAGACTTATAAACAGACATATTCTGAAACCATACTTCAAAATGGTCACTCTTGCTCTGATTATTCCCACTTTACAAAAGGGAGACTGGCTAGCCTCCCTGGACTTAAAGGACGCTTATTTTCACATCCCCATCAGATCTTCTCCCAGAAAGTTTCTGAGATGCAGATTGGCCTCAGGCCATTATCAGTTTGCAGACCTTCCTTTTGGCCTGACTTCTGCACCAACAGCATTCACAGAGTGTTTGGCCGTGGTAGTGGAGTTTCTGCGAAAACAAGGAGTATCAGTCTTTCCCTACCTGGACGACTGGTTAGTGCTGGGTCCTTCTCTACATCTGGCAGAGCAGGCCTTGGCACTAACAAAGTCTACTGTAGAGTCCCTGGGTTTCCTCATAAATGAGCAGAAGTCTCAGCAAGCACCAGTTCAGGTGCTCAAGTTCATTGGAGCAGAATGAACACCAGTCTGGGCAGAGCTTTCTTGCCACAGGACAGGGTAAACAGTATTTTACAAATTGCAAACTCATTTGTACCAGGAAAACCCAAACCAGCCAGAGATTTCCTCAGGCTTTTGGGCCACATGGCAGCCGCCACTACAGTGGTACTAGGATCCAGATTCCAAATGAGGGACATTCAGTTCCACCTGAGACAGTACTGATCACAGAGGACAGACCCTCTGTCTAAGTTGGTGCCAGTCACACACACTCTCCTACAGGCACTGCAGTGGTGGCTGATGAGCAAAACCTTCGGGTAGGGGTTCCTTTCACAAAGGATCAACCTTTCTTGGTTCTTACAACAGATGCATCCCTTCTGGGTTGGGGAGCACACATGTTGGATTATACAGCAAGTGGCACATGGTCTGCTCAATAATCCATGTTGCACATAAATCTTCTGGAGCTCAGAGCAGTGTAACTAGCCCTGCAGACATTTTCTCCACATCTTCAAAACAAAGTGGTGCAGGTTAGAACAGACAACACCACTACTATGTATTACATAAACAGGAACCAGGTCAGCCCCACTGTGTACAGAAGCAGTGAGGCTGTGGTCCCTGTCCTACTCCATGAAGGTATCCCTTTCAGCCATACATCTTCCAGGAAAGGACAATGTACTGACAGACTCCCTAAGCAGGATCACCACGAGTGGTGTCTGAATCCTCAAATTCTCAGTTCAGTTTTCAGGCGTTGGGGCACTCCAGAGATAGATGTCTTCGCCACTGCAGAAAATCACCAGCTGCCAGTTTATTGCTGCAGGCCTCCTCTCAGGGGCACACTACCCCTGGATGCGTTGGCACTGGATTGGACAGGGAAGTTTCTGTATGTCTTCCCTCCTTTCCCACTGATATTCAGGACCCTACTGAAATTGAGGTCCCAGTCAGCAAGAATGATACTGGTGGCACCAGACTGGGCAAGGCAGCACTGGTATTCGCTTCTGTTGACTCTATCAGTGGTACCTCCAATTCATCTACACAGGAAGCACAACCTGCTGACTTCCTCTCAGGGCAGGATACTATACTCCAATCTGAAATCTCTAAGGCTCAAGGCCTGGCTCTTGAGGACTTAGAGTATGCAGATCTTAAACTGTCAGAACAAGTTTTGATAGTACTTGGGGGTTCCAGGAAACCTTCCACTAAAAAGACACACTCTGCCAAGTGGAAGAGGTTTTCCATATGGTGTGCAGGTAAGGTTATCGACCCATCCAGGGCCATTCTCCTGGATTACCTGACACATTCTTTAGCTCTGAAGCCTTCGACACTCAAGGTTCGTTTGGCTTCAGTTTCAGCTTACCTGTCAGCAGGTAAAGAGAGGTCCATGGCTTCTCATCCAGTTTTCAGGAAATATTTTAAGGGCCTTAACCTTTTGTACCCTCCCTTGAGGGAACCAGTTTCGGCCTAGAATCTGAATATCTGCATTGTCAAGCTCATGGATGCCCCATTTGAACCAATGGCAACAGCAGACCTGAAGTATATCACTTGGAAAACTGTGTTTTTGGTTGCTATTACTTCAGCCAGAAGAATCGGTGAGTTACAAGCCCTGTGTACGGATGTAGATTACATCTCATTCCACAGGGATGAAGCTGTCCTCAGAACCAGTAGAAAATTTCTTCCCATAGTGGTGTCTGATTTCTATTTAAACCAGTCCATCACTTTACCTGTCTTTTTCACAGAGAACTCCAGTTCTCCAGAAAGGAGGCTTCACTCCCTTGATGTCAAAAAGGCACTTAGCCACTATATTGACAGAACTAAGTCTTACAGACCAGACCAGACACAGCTCTTTCTTACCTTCAGAGAGGTAGGTAAGGGTAGACCTGCCACAAAATGGACAATTGCTCGTTGGATAGTGGCATGTATTCAGTTTTGCTTACTATGAGATACAGTGGGAAACATAGAAACAGAAGTTGATGGCAGATAAGGACCGCAAGGCCCATCCAGTCTGCCCATTTTTTCTACCTTATGAATGTGCCATAGGCATGTACTCTGTCAGTGGCCTATAATAGCAGGACGTTGGCGCCTTCCTGGGAGGTGTTTCAACAAATCAAGTTGAGACCCATTGTTCCGTTGGTCAGTGCAGCAATGCACCTGAGTGAGCGAGCCTCTTTGGTCATCATTGCAGTTCATGATGTCATAATGCTCATTCACTAATTACCAATGCAATGCTATTTTCAGGTATCGGCCAACACTTTCAGATACCTTAAGCCACTGCAACGTGGATGAGCTCTGTGCTGCTAGACTAAAAGGCTGGCAAGCCTAGTGTTGGGAATTTGCACGTCTGTTTGGTGAGTTGCAATACTGTACTTAAAGCAGCAGTGCAATGAAAAAAGTTATTCTAAAAGCTAAATCTTATCTGTGTCAGTCTTCACCATTCATCATCTGTGGGTTCTGGCTGGAGGTCATGACCCATGGGGAGAGTGGTTTTTTTTTTTTTTTGGATGGCTTCGATGCACTGTCAGCGCCAGCCCTCGAGGCCGACGCCAGTCGCGTGGCTCCGGGTTGGCCGTTAGGTGTTGTCGACTCCACCTCCCACCAGTTCTTCGCCTCCCACCATAGGAGGTCGTGACCGTGAAGAGCTACTCTACAAGAGGCCTAGATTTTCCTGCACATCGAGGCCAAAAAAGTCTCTCGATGCAGTCTATTTATCCTGCTGGTTCGGTTTTCGCCTCCACTCGACGCCGCTGTGCTAAGACTGTTCCTTTCTTTATTTTGTCAGCAACGTCGAGTCTTTGTTTAGCTTGTTTTACCGTAGGTCATGTCTCAGTTGGGAGGCAAGAAATCGTTGAAGATGGGGCGGTCCCTATGCAACAGTGCCCATGCGGCCGTAAATACTCTGTCACCGACCAGCATGACCGTTGCCTCGCATGTCTTGGCCCGCTTCACAACATGGATTTGTGCAACGCTTGCTTCTCCATGGACCGTCATGTCATCGAGCAATGCACGTTGAAAGCTGTATGAGCTCTGCCGACTTTCGGGGGACGGGCGCAAACTTGTTGGGCCAAGCCACAGTCTCTCTGCCTTTCCTCCGGGTCCCCTTCTGGTTCTGTACAGACCGTGGGGGGACTTCTGCTTCTAGTAGCCTCGCCATTGCAGAAGCCCCTTCCGCGGTGCAGGAGGCCCGACGGGAGGCACCGCAGTGGCAGTCGCCCCTCCGGGGTAAAGGCTCCTCCGTTGTCGTTTCCTCGGGCTGGGAAGCCTGGGTTGGCACCGTCCTCGACGCTGCCCGTCAGCGCCATGGGCCCTGATGGGTCCATGGTCGGCGCCGGTCCGTCCCTCTGCGGCATCTCTGCTTTCGATGCCGTTCGCAGTGCCGATAGTGCTGACAGCGCCGTGGGAGGTTCTATGGTGCCGTTTTGACCGTTTCTTGCCTCAGCGCCGTTCGCGGTGCCGAGGCTGAGGACAGTGCCGTGTCTAGTTCTGGGGTCGCTTGCGGTGCCAACCGATGACACGGCGCTGTCTGGGGTGTCTTCCTCAGCACCGCTGGAGCTGTTGGTGCCGTCGTTGGCGCCATCCCTGACTTTGGCGCCATGGGTCGGGACGGCACCGTGGCAGGCATCGACTCCTCTTCTGCTACCGCCCTCGGCGCCGTGTCTTCTTCGGGCACCATTCGCAGTGTGGTTGGAGACATCGGCGCCGGCTCTGGTGCAGACACCCAGACTGGTACCCCCTTCAGACGGGATGACAGCGGGCGCCTGCGTACTATCTGGCATCGGACTTCAGTCTCTACCTCCTCAGAGACGGAGTCGGAGTCTGATTCGGACAGGCTGTCCAACTCTTTGGAGTTGGCGGCCCACGTGGGCACCCTGGTAGTTTCCTCAGCTGACCAGAGCCAGCCCCCCTCTGAGGGGTTGGCAGTTTCCCCCCATGTCCAGGGTCAGGGATGCTGACCAGGCAGTGGTGCAGGCCACTATTGCTCTGCAGCGTGGGCTCAGAGGGTTTTCTGCCCCCTCAGTTATGGTACCCCCTCAGATGGTGTGCCTGGATCACCCAACTTTAGGGCCAATTGGAGCACCCACAGGAGGGGAGGGCGCTACTCCCTGGATGGTCCCTTGGGGACTGACCAGGGTTGTCAGCTGCCTAGGCTGGTTTGTGCGAGGAGGAGGCTCTTTCGGACTCCGAGGGGTCGGAGTTCGATGTGGCAACCCTTTTCCAGGACCCACCCGTGTTCGGGAAAGAGTCGTAGCACAGACTCTCAACCATATCTCTCGGTCTCCTCATGAGGACCCTGGTCTTTGGAGGGTAAGGACCGTCCTTTTGGAATTCCACGGTCCCGGTCACCTCACGGGGGGAATCTTCAGGGCATAGCCTAGGCAGTTCCGGTATGGTCGATCAGCTGTCGGCTGTAGGGTTTTCCAGAGACCCTTCTACCCTTGGGGCCCCTGGTGCACTCTCTTGCCCAAGCAGAGGACTGCCGCCTTCTGTCGTTGGCCTCGTCACCACTCCTCTGTCACCTTTGCCTGCGCTCCCTGGCATTCTTGATCCTACGGGACCTCTCTCCTGGGAGCAATTCAGGGGTGTGGCTGCTCACTTCCCTTCGTATGTCAGGGCCATGGACAGACAGATGTTTCACCATCACCCTGAGCAGCCAACCCCTGGATCTCTGAGGTCCTCCGCTTCTTCATCCCCCTCTTCAGGGGGAGAGGAGCCCTCTGTCCACATCTCTTCTGCTGCTGATCTCATGGAGTATCAGCGTTTCCTTGCGAGGACGATGGAAGACCTGCATGTCACCCCACCCACTCAGTACAATCCGGAGCACTCAACTCGCGCCTTCCTAGGCGATTTCAGTGCGGATAACCTTGTGGTGCGCGCCTGGCCTGCTCCTTTTCAGGGGTCGTCATTGCGATTCTGGCAAAGACCCTTTTCTGGAGTCCCAGCCCCTAGGGATCTGAGCCAGAGGTATTGTGCCCCCCCCCCCCAGAGTCTCCAGGTCTTATGCCTCATCCTCTGTCAGGACTGATTCTGCTGAACACTCCCGATGGGCCTCGCGCCCCCCACCGTGACCGGCCCCCAGATCAAGATTCTATGGATTTTGACTCCTGGGAGAGGAGGACCTTCTACTTGGCATGATTGCTTCTTTCAATTGCTGCACATCAGGGGAAAGGGGAAGGGGAAATTGTTTAACCAGGAAAGGCACACTAAGCCGGAGCTTGTTTGCAGGTGCGACCTGGGAGCACAAGGAAGTTAAGTGACTTATTCAGGGTCACACAGTATGCAAGTGGGAGCTGATGGGAATCAAACCCAGGTCTCCAGGTTTGCAGCTCAGTGCTCTTAACCATTATGCTATACTGCCATCAGGCCCACTACGCTACCTATGATAGGTTTCTGTAGTCCAGGCTAGGTCAACTCCTAACCTCTTTGCCTGATACGGAGGTAACCAGACAAGCCATTGCACTCTTTGCATGTGGCCTGGAGCAAGCAAGGCACCAAGCAAGGGCATCTTACGATGCCAGCGAGGTAGCTACCAGGGTCATAGGGACAGCGATCTGCACTAGGCGATCGGCATGGCTACATCTTTCCAAGTTGTCACCCTTGGCCCGGGGTAGGGTGATTTCCTCCCCTTATCAGAGAACCCATCTTTTCTCCTGTAGGGTGGGGCGGCGTCTGTCGGGGCAACTTCCTATCCACTCTGGGGGGTCCCCATCTCACTCTCTGGCCTCGCCAGGCCCGTAAAGATTCTCCCTTTCAGTATCTTACCCACTGAGGGCTAAGGGATTTTGTCCTTTAGGGTTTGGGGCCCCTTTCGGGGGGGGGGTCGTGGTACTCATCCACAGGTGATGAATTGTGAAAGTTGACATAAATAAGACATGAAAATTACATACCTACCATAATTCCTGATCTTTCTGTGTATCTTCACCATTCATCACAATCCCGCCCTCTATCCCCCTGGGGCCTCAGTCTCTAGGTCCCCCTCCCTCTGTGTGGCCCCCTTCTCCCCCCCTTCCTTTCCACTGGACAGGAGCGGGATGACCTTGGGCACACAGGGGGATTTTTACTCCCTGTCAGGAGGGGAGAGGAATCTGGGGAGGGGGCATTTTCTCCTCAATGATTTGGCTCCACCCCTTTGGGGTGGGAGTTGGTGGTTGCCCTATCTTCTTTTCTTCTCTCCTCATATCCTACTCTGATTTTGTCCTTATGGACTCTTCCCTCCAATTAATTTAAGAAACTTTGTTTTTCACCTCCAGATATATGGTTTTGAGGGAGGGGAGTACACCCCTGTATCCTGTCTTCTCTAGAATAGCCGCTTCTGCTCATGTCGGAGTTTATTGCCAATGATTCTGTGCCTTGAATTCTGTCAGTTCAGCCTTCTGGCTGCTCATTCACAGTTTCTATACAATCTGGTGACAGGTCAAAGGATCAGGGTATGTCCTCCCCCTCCCTATGTCTAAATTTTTCCCTCCCTCCTTCTCTCTTCTTTCTGCTTCCAGAGATTGGGGCCCCTCCCAATCCCCCTAGATTTCTAACGCTCCTTCTGTCCTCTCAGTCATTTATTTCTCCTTTTAGTTTGTATATCTTTTCCTTTCTCTGTCCCTTGGACTTCCTTGTCCCTCCCTCCCAACCCCTTCTTACTCTACGGCGACTCAGAACTGGCGGGAGGGCGGAGTTGACAACACCTAACGACCAACCCACGAGCGCCACACAGTGCGTCGGCCTTGAGGGCGGCGCCGACAGTGCGTCGATTCCGCACCTCAAAAAAAAAGCTCCCGTGGGGTCGTGACCTCAGGCCAGAACCCACAGGTGATGAATGGTGAAGATATACAGAAAGATCAGTAATTATGGTAGGTATGCAATTTTCATTTTTCTGCTATGGTTATGAAAAATATTGGAAGAACTGTTGATTTGGGTTTACTGGCTGCTTCCTATACAGTGTACTGTACATGTGCATTTTTGTCTAGATTCTTACCCTCCTCAGGTGCCCAATATTATTTCTGTGCAAAAATGAGGCAGCCATTTTCTTTTGTGAGAAATAATTATTTTAAAACTTTCATAAAATTCTGAAATGATAATGGAAACTGAAAATTTCACCACCAAAATTAACTGGAAGACACCTGGCATCAACTAGGAAGAAAGAAAGGTGGGGTCAGATTTTAGCCCATTTTCGTTGTACTGCACTTTAAGTAAAATACTATACTTTGCTGAACTGTTATAAAATTCATGAATTGTAAGGAATAAACATTATTATATATTAAAAACACAGGACCACTTCCTTGATAAAGCTCATGGATGCATGAGCAAAACTTTGGGACAGTAAGTGGTGGTAGTTTTGGAATAAACAATAAAGACAAAAATGAGATGAACATCTGCTATTGATGTAGGTGGCATTCCATACCTCCATTTGTTCCTGAATGTCTTAAGATATTGTCACAACCCAGTTGGGCTGTGAGGCACAAGATGAAGCAGAGTGTATTGTACTCCTGTAGGCAACAGCATTCCATGATATGATACACATATTTATTGCAGTTTGTTGATCGGGAAAGGCACTCTGAGCTGAGCCTCATTGCAAGGTATGACCTAGAGGAAGGGCATGCAACTGGGAGAAGAGAGGTTACAAAAATCGGAAAAGTGCAGTTAACGGTAACACAAAAACAGTAGCAGGCATTGGTATAGTGCAGTAAGTAATATGACAGAAATAAATATACAAACTGAACAGTGCAGAAAATGAAATAATGTACAGGCACTGTGCAAAAAAAGAACGCGTTAACGGGTAGAAATAACCAAAAAGGAGACTTGCAAACAAATACAATACAAAGGCAGGTAATAGTGCAAAATGCCAAAAGAAATGTGCAAGTTGGAAAAGTCTAGCTGTGTTCTAGGGAATCACAAGAGAATGGGAGAAAACCCCAGGGGCAGGGAAAGTGCATGAGAGGGTGGAGGGAAGCAAGAGAAGAAGCGGGCACAAAAAAAAAAAATGTGCACCATAAAATCTGAGCTGGGGGAGGTAGGGTTAAGAGGAAGGGGAAGAGAAGAGGCGAGAGGAGGTAGAGACAGGAAGAGGTTAGTTGCTGGGGCAGGTTTGTGCGGAGATGTCATGTAGTATGACTTTAAAAGAGAGCAGGTACTATAAAGAACGGAGAGTAAAACAGAGTTTGTTCCTGTGCAGGAGAAGGTGAAACAGAGAGAATGAGAATCCTGTCGTTCGGGATACTTTTATGATTCTAAGAGTGGTTTCATGTGGTGAGAGAACCCCAAAGCAGAGCTGAGATTTTCCTGGCACCAGAAGAATGTAAGAAAATGTAGAAATAAAACAACAATTTCCCCTGCACTTTCCAACACACTGTCATCTGTCAAGGAGTCATTTTCAGGGAGACATAAAGTGCATGTTCATTTTCGGGGTGTTCCACTTTACATTTCCTAGTATAAACGATATTCTTCTACTGGCCTGGTGGCACAGGCTGGTAATGCACTGCACGATCACGCCAAGAGACCCAGGATCAAATCTCAGTCCTGACTCCAGTGCTCCAAGTTGGAGGGGCTCTGAGGCTGAGCATGGTGTGGAGACGGTCTGCACAAGCCCCAGGCAGGGAGAGTTTAATCCACATGTTCTTGGGCCATCCCTCATAGTCCCCATTGGAGGGGGCGGGCTCCGGGCCTGTTGCCCATAGTCAATGGTCTGGCCATGTAGATGGCAGGGCAGATAGAAAGTATCAACAGGAACAGCAGGGGAAGAAGTGGCCCAAGCAAGATAAAGATAAAGTGGATAGCACTCGGTCTCAAGTGAGAAACAGAAAAAAGTGATCTTCTAGGTTATTTATAGGGCCCTTTGAGGAAACTCAGTCAAGCAAAATACCAGGGCAGCAACAATCTGTTGAGACCCGGTACTCCAGTCAGTCGTTGCCCTGTTTATATTCTAGCATGAGCACTTTTGGCAATTTGCAATAAATAACCTACAAGGTAATTCTTTGTTTTGTGTGCTTTTTTTCTGGATTTTTACTTGAAACCAGGTGCAGTTCACTTTCCGTTCATAGTTCTATTGGATCTGGCAAACTGGTTTTGCACCGAAGTTTCCCACCATTTGTGTAAGACATTTTTTGGTTCTGCCCAAAACAACATAGCTGGACTGTCCAGTGCTTAAGGCAAGATGGAAGAAATGTGTAAATAAAAAAGAAAAAAAAAAAACAGTATTCTGGGATGAGCTCATTTCTGTTTTCTGCTTTTTTTCCTGGTTGTTTAGTGCTGTCCTTCAGTGATGGCAGGCTTTCTCCATGATCTGTCCATTCTTAAATCCTAAAACATTAGCAGTTAGTATTTATGCAGGCTTACTGGCAGCAGTTAATGAAAGTAGTTTTCAACATAGAAATACCATTGTGGGACCAGTAGAACAAGACAGACTTGAGAAGTCACTCTGTTAGCAGAGCGTCTCATGCCCTGAGGAAACAGTGCTTTCTTTTGGCTAATTTTTTAACCAGGATTTATAATTACACTTGTGGATTAGGGGAGTTCTCCTGATAAACCAGAATGCTCGTTTCTTCTGAGCATGAGACTAATATTCTGTAAACAGTGTCTTATATGTGGTTACCATGGAAACAGGCACATTTAGGGACCTTTTATTATTATTTGTTTTAAATGCTGCCTGCCGTGTATAAGTAATGTACTTTTCAAACAACATGAAGTCTTGCTATATTATGACATATGCAGTTTGTCCCAGCCTTAGAACTGCTCCGGAGGTGAAAGAGTTAACTTCCATGCCAGGCATGGAATCTTGAGCGCAAGCTCGGTTGAAAAAAAACTCTGTCTGTTGATCTTCAAACTGAAACTGTCAGATTCTTTACTCCGCCTCACTGAACAGTCGCTCCGGAGATTCCTCCTACTGCTCGGTTCATTTGTCGGTTAAAAAGTGTTATTTCTCATTTTTTAAACCGCATTTGTATATTTAACCGCAACCGTCAGTTCAAGCTGTGTCTGTGGTATCGTAGTAATAGATAGGTTTTACATTTCTCTGTGTGGAACTTGCAAACGTTGTTATCGGTTCGGTTTGAACCGATCAGGTTGTTGTTAAAAGTTATTAAATTACATTTAGAGTGCGGTTCCCGGTTCTTATCGGTTCTAAAAAAAACGGATTTCATTACGGTTTTTTCCACGACCCGTGACACGGTTGGGAACCGATAAGGGTGTCTTGCTTGGCGATTTGCCGGAAAAGGGCAAGTTTTTGGTTAGGGTGGCATTATGTCTGAGAAACCCAAAAGAAAAACCGGGCCCACTGGGTTTCAGCACTGTAGTGTCTGTGGGGAAGCCTTTGCCAAGGCTGACCCACACACCACATGTGTTTATTGTCTGGGGTTTGACCACCTCAATGCAGGTTGCCAGATTTGCAAGAATTTCCTTGCAGCTACCCTGGATAAGAGAGTTGGTAGGCTCAGGGAACGAGAGGCCAAAAAGTCCGCTGACCCGGATGGCCAGCCCGGTTCGGTGCCAACCGAACCGGAGGGCGTGCCCTCTGACCAGGGCGATACTTCCTCAGGCAAACGAAGAGCTGACTCGGAGGAGCCAGTTCCAGCAAAGAGGACTAGAAAATCAGCAGGTGTGGAGCCAAAATTTCCTTCTCCAACCGCTGCAGAGATAGCCAAAGCGATCCAAATTGTCCAGTCGCTTTCCCTGGTTCCGTCCGAACCGGCATCATCAGGTAAACGGTCGGTTCGGTTGGTTCCACCGGTTCAAGAATATGATATAGAAGAATTTTATGAACCGGAGGAGGGGGAGGAGGATTATAAAGAGAGTGAATGTGATTTTGAAAGTCTGGATGTGCCCATTGAACTGGACATCTCTCCAGACAGACCTTCAGGAGTGTCTCCCCCTAGGCTTTCTGAGTCCCCTTCTCATTTTCTGTTTTATAAAAAAGTTGCTGAAACCCTCCAGCTCCCTTTGGAAGAAGCTATGGATGAACAGGAGGAGCCTGACTATGTGGAAATGATGGATATCCCAGAGTCCAGGAGATTGTCTATTCCTTTACATAAATCTTTAGAAACAGACAATAAAAATTTTAAAAGCTCTAATTCTTTACCTCCTGTGGATAAAAGATGGACAGGAGGTACACATTGTCAGGCTCTGATACGGAGTTCCTTTCACAACAATGCAGCCATGTTGGGGTAGTGCAGGCTGCAGCCTGTGATAAGGCAAATATTCCCTTGGCTTCACACCCCCCTGACAAGGACTCCAGGAGGATTGATGCCATGGCAAAGAAACAATACATGGCAGCATCCTTGGGACTCAGACAGGCAAATTATATGGCCTATGTTGCAAGATACCAGAAATCCAGATGGGATACTGTTATGGCTTTAGCGAAACAGGTCCCTGGCCAGCTTGCCAAGGAGCTGGAACAGGTGGCTGCTGATGGTATTGAGGCATCCAAGGTGCAATGCCATGCTGCAGTGGACTCTAATGATGTATCTTCAAGAGTCATGGCTACATCTGTGGCTGTGAGAATGGCTTGGCTCAGGTGTACTAGCCTGTCACAGGATACCCAGGCTAAGGCCATGGATTTTCCTGTTGTGGGTAATTCTCTGTTTGGGGAGCAGACAGAGAATTACATGAAGAAAATGGATGAGTAGAGGACCACTTATAGGAGTGCACAGGCCAAGGAGAGGCAAGCCACTCCTCAGAGGCAGCTTTCCAGGGGCAGGGGCAGGCCTTTTCACAGGCCTTTTTACCAAGCCCAGGCCTCCTCTTCAGCTTTTGCCCAGAGGGGGTTCTTCAGAGGGAGAGGCAGGCGGGCTGCAGCAGGCCTACTCCCACCCCTCAGCCTAAAGCCCCTGCCAAACAGGCACCCTGATGGGATGCCCAGGGCCGATTCTCCATTACCTGTGGGAGGCTGGCTTACTTCGTCCAGGACTGGGAGTCTTTAACATCAGACAAGTGGGTCCTGGAAGTAGTAAGCCAGGACTGGTTCAGCTTCAAAAAATTTCCAAAGATGAGAACCAGATCATTTCCACCTGCAAATCCATTAGAGGGTCTTGCTTTGGAAACAGAAGTCTCAACCCTCCTGGCTCTCAGAGCTGTAGAAAGGGTTCCTCCACTACACCAGGGCAAAGGACTGTACTCCAGGTACTTCCTTACCCCAAAAAAGACAGGAGAATGGCGGCCCATCCTGGATCTAAGATACCTAAACAAGCACCTTTTAAAACCAAAATTCAAAATGGTGACTCTGGGAATTATTTTACCCTCCCTAAGGCCAGGGGACTGGCTAGCATCCCTGGACCTCAAGGATGCCTACATCCATGTTCTCATCAGAAGCTCCCACCGAAAGTACCTCGGTTTCGAACTGCCCTCAGGCCATTACCAGTTCAGAGCAATACCCTTCGGCCTCACCTCTGCCCCAAGGGTATTCACCAAATGCCTGGCAGTAGCAGTTGCTCACTTAAGAAGGCAAAAGATTGCCATCTTTCCTTACCTGGACGACTGGCTCATAGTGGGTCAGTCTCCAGACCAAGTCAAGTCACACCTTCAGGTTACCCAGCAGCTGCTTACATCTCTAGGTTTTCTTCTCAATCTTCCAGAGTCAGTTCTAGAGCCTGTTCAGCTACTCACCTTCATAGGCGCAGAACTGGACACAAAGCAGACCAGAGCTTTCCTTCCTCTGGAAAGAGTAAAGACCCTGGTGGCTCTGGCCTCCTCCTTCACTCTGCAGGTCTCTCAACCAGCAAGGCACTTTCTACAGCTCCTTGGCCACATGGCTGCCTCCACAGCTGTAGTGCAAGGAGCAAGATTTCAGATGAGGGACATCCAGTTCCATTTGAGAGCCTTCTGGTCTCAAAGGAGAGATCCTCTAACCAAATTGATCCCAGTAACTCGAACCCTGATCCAGGCCCTGCAGTGGTGGCAGGATCAGAGCAATCTGAGACAGGGTTCCTTTCATCCCTCAATCTCACTCCTTGACCCTTACTACAGATGCGTCCCTCTTGGGATGGGGAGCTCACATGGGCGACCTCACCACCCAGGGATTGTGGTCCCCTCAGGAATCTCTGCTCCACAGCAATCTGTTGGAACTCAGAGCTGTTTTTCTAGCACTTCAGGTTTTTTCTGCATCTGTTCAGAACAAAGTGGTACAGGTCAGAACAGACAACACCACTACAATGTGGTACATCAACAAGCAAGGGGGCACTCAGTCTTCGGCCTTGTGCACTGAGGCAATGAAGTTGTGGTCTCTGGCTTATTCCCTGAACACCTCCCTCATGGCAGTTCACCTCCCAGGCGAGGACAATGTCCTGGCAGATGCTCTCAGCAGGATTTCCCAGGGCCATCACGAATGGTCACTGGATCCCCTAGTACTGGGGTTAGTATTTGCCAGGTGGGGCACCCCTCAGATAGATCTTTTTGCAGCCCCAGACAATCACCAACTTCCGCTTTTTTGTTGCAGGCCCCCAGTGTTGGGCTCAGTCCCTCTGGATGCCTTCCTTCTCGATTGGGAAGGGAAGTTCCTCTATGCCTTCCCCTTTCCTCTCTTGTTCAAGGTGCTAGTCAAAATCAGATCTCAACCTTGCAAGATGATTCTGATTGCTCCAGATTGGGCCAGACAGCCCTGGTATCCACTCCTTCTGTCCTTAGCAGTCCACCTTCCCCTGTGTCTCCCCAGGAATCACAATCTGTTAACCTGTGCCCAGGGGAGAGTTTGGTATCCGAATCTCAAATCCCTCAACCTCAAGACCTGGTTCTTGAGGAGTTAGAGTTTGCTGACCTACACCTTTCTCAAGGTGTACTCGATATCTTGAAAGCTTCTAGGAAGCCTTCCACCAGGGCTACTTATAATTCTAAATGGAAAAGGTTTTCCATATGGTGCTCTGGAAAGCATATTTCCCCAGAATCTGCGGATTTGCCCACAGTCCTGGACTGTATGGTCCATCTAAATACTTTGGGGCTGAGGCCAGCTACCCTGAAAGTGCATTTGGCAGCTGTCTCTGCTTTTATTTCAGCAGGAAAGCCCTCTTCTCTTTCTGCTCACCCTATATTCTCCAAGTTTTTTAAGGGATTGCTTCACACCAACCCTCCATTCAGGGACCCTGCTCCTGCCTGGGATCTTAATGTTTGCATTGCTCAACTAATGCAACCCCCCTTTGAGCCTTTGTCTTCAGCAGAGCTTAAGTACTTGACTTGGAAAACTGTGTTTCTAGTAGCCATCACTTCTGCCAGGCGCATAAGTGAATTACAAGCTTTGTCAGTGGAGCCTGATTTTATCTCCTTTCACAGAGATAAGGTAGTTCTCAGGACTAACAGGAAGTTCTTGCCTAAGGTGGTTTCAGATTTCCACCTTAATCAATCTGTTTCTCTTCCAGTGTACTTCACTGACCATTCCTCCTCTGACGAGAGGAGGCTGCACAGTTAGATGTAAAGGAGCCTTAGTTACTATATAGGCGTACCAAGAGTCACAGGTTTGACTCCTTCAACTGTTCCTCACTTATGGTGAGGTTGGTAAAGGGAAACCTGTCACTAAAAGATCCATTGCCAGGTGGATTGTCTCTTGTATCCAATTTTGCTATCAAAAACTGGGTAAGGTTCCCCCTTCAGGCCTGAGGGCTCACTCTACCAGAGGTACAGCTGCGTCCCTAGCTGCGGCCAGTGACATCCCTATCTTAGAGATATGTCAAGCAGCTACCTGGAAAACAGTACACACTTTCACCAAGCATTACTCCCTGGACATCCAGGCTAGGAGTGATGCTCGGTTTGGCACAGCTGTGCTTCAGAGCCTATTTCCTAAGTAGGTTCTGTCCCTCCTCTATGGAGGTACTGCTGTGTAGTCTCATGTATGTCATAATATAGCAAGACTTCATGTTGTTTGAAAAAATTACTCACCTTAGTAATGTTGTTTCTTCTAATGGAGTCTTGCTATATTATGACCTCCCTGCCTGCCCCTCTCAGAACCTCTGCTCTTGGGATGTGGGTGGGCAGTGCAGTGTTGGCATTTAATGATGCCCACCTTGTGTTTTCACCCCCTTTTTGGGGTGTTTGGGTGTTGTATTTTATTTTATTTTATTTTTTGGATCCCCTGACTTGAGTCTTGGTTTTGGGACCAGAAAAATGTGTTATATATTTTTAGTAGCCAGTTGGCTAGTGTAGGTTTACAGCTTCCACACAGAACCTTAGTGAGTTTTGCTCGTAAAGATCTGACAGTTTCAGTTTGAAGATCAACAGACAAAGTTTTTTTCAATCGAGCTCGCGCTCAAGATTCCATGCCTGGCATGGAAGTTAACTATTTCACCTCCGGAGCAGTTCTAAGGCTGGGACAAACGCATATGTCATAATATAGCAAGACTCCATTAGAAGAAACAACATTACTAAGGTGAGTAATTTTTTCTTACCGAATGTCCCCTGCAGGTGGCCTCACTCACGATCTTAAGGTGTCAGGATCACTGTCCTTTGGTTTGCAGTTCTCACACTCTAAGAATGCATGCAGGAATACTGTTACACTTCCAAGAGTGCTGATAAGGGGCATAAATATGTATTATAAGAGTGCCTGTGAAGGTTAGGAAATAGTGATGATATACTGAGATGAATAACGCCACAGGTCAGATCTTGCTTCCACAGTTGACTTTCAGAATTCCCCCATTCATTCTTTTTTTAATATTACCTTTTTTTTTTTATCTCAATAATGCAACAAAAGTCATAAGTCAACAACTCTGCCACTGTGCTCCAAGGTTTTGTGATGTTTCAGCAGGAAGAACACGGGGGCGTGCCTCATACAAGTCTGTGGGGCGGTTTTTCAATGCTGTATTTTTGAAATTCTGAGCAATCTGAGAGGGAAATGAAAGCCACCACTCTACTAAGACCCTATTAGTAGAGGAGTGGCTTTCATTTACCTTTCAGATTGCTTAAAGTTTCAAAACAATGGCACTGAAAAACCACCCCATAGACTTGTATGGGGCATGCCCCCACGCTGTCCCTGCTGAAAGGTCATAAAACCTCGAAGCACGGTGGCAGAGCTGACGAACTAGGAAGCTGGAAGGGATCGACTGGCGGTGGCTATGGAGCCAGGTACGATCCCTTCAAACACCATGAAGTCTTGCTATATTAGGACTTCTTGCAGTCAGCCACAGCACTTAAACTACCCCGGAGAGGAAACAGTTAACTCCAGAGAATCTGGAGTTCACAGCGCGAGGGCGCTGTGCCAAAGCTCTATCTGGACAGTTTCAAATGAAACTGCCAGATTCTTTACTCCGCTTCACTGAACAGTCGCTCCGGAGATCAGCTCCTTCAGCTCGGTTCATTCTCGGTTCAAGCGAGTATTTTTCGGTTCATTTGAACCGCCAAAAATATTTATTTTACCGCATTTCGGTTAAAGCTCTATCTGGTAAACCGTAAATACAATATTGAAAGTCTGTGTGGAAATCCAATTATCGATTCGGTTTTGAACCGATCGGTTTGCTTAATTTAACGTTTTAAAAGTGTTTTGGGGCTTTTAGAGTGTGGTTCCTGTTCTTATCGGTTCTAAAAACCTTGAATTTTAAAGGGTTTTTCAAATACCGTGACACGGTTA
Source organism: Neoceratodus forsteri (assembly GCA_016271365.2). Classification (NCBI taxonomy): domain Eukaryota; kingdom Metazoa; phylum Chordata; order Ceratodontiformes; family Ceratodontidae; genus Neoceratodus; species Neoceratodus forsteri. The sequence goes on along the minus strand of CM057452.1, from coordinate 1,015,929,596 downwards.
GGAACCGATAAGGTGTCTTGCCTGGCACCGCCATTAAAAGGGCAAGTTGTTGGTTAGGCTGGCATTATGTCTGAGAAACCCAAAAGAAAAACCGGCCCACTGGGTTTCAACACTGTGATGTTTGTGGGGAAGCCTTTGCTAAGGCTGACCCACACACCACTTGTGTTTATTGTCTGGGGGCTGACCACCTCCTGTCAGACTGCCAGGTGTGTAAAAATTTTCCTGCAGCCACCCTGGAAAAGAGATTGGGCCGGCTCAGGGAACGAGAGGCCAAACAGTCCGCTGACCCGGATGGCCAGCCCGGTTCAGCACCCACTGGACCAGAGGGAGTGCCCTCTGACCAGGGCGAGACTTCCTCGGGCAAAAGGAAGGCTGGTTCAGAGGAACCAGTCCCAGCAAAAAAGACAAAGAAATCAGCAGGTCTGGAGTCCAAAATTGTCTCTCCAACTGCTGCAGAGATAGCTAAAGCCATACAGATTGTTCAGTCTTTGTCTCAGGGATCTGTCGAACCCCCTGCAACTGGTAAAAGGGTGGTTCGTTCAGTCCCGTGGTTCAGGATTATGATGTTGAGGGTTTTATGAACCACGGGGAGGAATTTGATCAGTATGTTTGTGACTGGGAAGGTCTGGACATGCCCATTGAACCGGACATTTCTCCAGACAGATCTTTAGAATCCCCTATGCTGTCTGAGTCCCCTCTTTTATGTTTTACAAAAGGTTGCAGAAACCCTCCAGCTTCCTTTAGAAGAGGCTGTGGATGAGCAAGAGGAGCCTGATTATGTTGAAATGATGGATATTCCAGAGTCTAGGAGGTTGTCTATTCCTTTGCATAAGTCATTTAGGAAGCAAACAACAAAGATTTTAAAAATCCTCATTCTGTCCCTCCTGTAGATAAAAAATGGACAGAAGGTATACTTTATCAGGCCCTGATACAGACTTCCTCACTGAGCAGTGTAGTCATGTAGGTGTGGTGCAAGCTGCAGCCTGTGACAAGGCTAATATTCCCCTGGCCTCACATCCTCCTGATAAGGATTCCAGGAAGATTGATGCCATGGCGAAAAAACAATATATGGCAGCTTCTTTGAGACTCAGGCAGGCTAATTATATGGCTTATGTGGCTAGATATCAGAAATCTAGATGGGACACAATTTTGCAGTTAGCCAAGCAGGCCCAGGGCCAGCTGGCTAGGGAGTTGGAACAGGTGGCTGCTGATGGCATTGAAGCCTCTAAAGTTCAGTTTCATACTGCTGTTGATGTTAATGATGTTTCCTCTAGGGTCATGGCCACTTCTGTAGCTTTCCGTAGGTTGGCATGGCTTAGATGCACTAATCTGTCCCAAGATACTCAGTCAAAAGCTATGGATTTTCCTGTAACGGGAAATTCTCTGTTTGGTGATCAAACAGGAAATTATATGAAAAAGATGGATGAATATAGAACTACCTACAAAAGTGCCCAAGCTAAGGAGAGGCATGCCACTCCACAAAGGCACGCCCCCAGGGGTAGGGGCAGGCCTTTCCACAGGCCCTTTTACCAATCTCAAGCCTCCTCTGCCTTTTCACAGAGGGTTTTTTTCAGAGGCAGAGGTAGACGGGGCACAGGTAGACCGTCTCCCTCCCCTCAGCCTAAAGCTGCTGCCAAGCAGACACCCTGATGGGGTGCCCAGGGCCTATTCTCCTGTACCAGTGGGGGGCAGGTTGGCTTATTTCAGCCAGAACTGGCTGTCCCTAACTTCGGACAGATGGGTTCTGGAGGTAGTAAGCCAGGGTCTGGTTCTCAGCTTCAAACAGTTCCCAAAATGAGAGCCAGGCTTTTTCCACCTGCAAATTCTACAGAAGCCCTTGCTTTGGAAGCAGAGTTTCTTCTCTTCTGGACTGCAAAGCAGTGGAAAGGGTTCCCCCTTGCCATCAGGGCAAGGGACTGTACTCAAGATATTTTCTTACCCCAAAAGACAGGAGAATGGCCCATCTTAGATTTAAGGTACCTGAACAAGCATCTTTTGAAACCAAAGTTCAAAATGTTAACTCTAGCAATGATTTTGCCTTCGCTGAGACCAGAGGACTGGCTAGCTTCTCTGGACCTCAAGGATGCCTATTTTCATGTCATGATCAGGCCTTCTCACCGAAAGTACCTCAGGTTCGAACTGCTCTCTGGCCACTACCAGTTCAGAGCAATGCCCTTCGACCTCACCTCTGCTCCAAGGGTATTCACAAAATGTCTAGCTGTGGTAGTGGCTCATTTAAGAAGGCAAGGGATTGCTGTGTTTCCCTACCTGGACGACTGGCTCATAGTGGGTCAGTCCCCAGATCAGGTAAAATCCCACTTGCAAGTCACCCAGCAGCTTCTCACTTCCCTGGGATTCCTGCTGAATTTACCAAAGTCCGTTCTGGAACCAGTTCAGGTACTAACTTTCATAGGTGCAGAATTGAACACAAAGTTAGCCAGGGCATTTCTCCCCTCGGAAAGAGTGGACAGACTCATTGCCCTGGCATCCTCCTTTACCCTGCGGGTCTCTCGACCAGCAAGGCACTTTCTGCAACCCTAGGGCACATGGCTGCCTCCACAGCTGTCGTGCAGGAGCAAGATTTCAGATGAGGGACATCCAGTTCCATTTGAGGTCCTATTGGTCTCAAAGGAGGGACCCCCTTACCAAATTAGTCCCAGTGACTAAAACCCTGATCCTGGCCCTTCAGTGGTGGCAGGATCAAAGCAATCTAACACAAGGGGTTCCCTTCATACCCGTTTCCCACTCCGTCACCCTCACCACGGATGCCTCCCTGTTAGGGTGGGGGGCTCACTTGGGTGACCTTTCCACTCAAGGAGTGTGGTCCCCTCAGGAATCTCTGCTCCACATCAATCTTTTGGAACTCAGAGCTGTCCTTTTAGCTCTTCAGGCTTTTTCAGCTGTTGTCCAGAACAAAGTAGTTCAAATCAGGACAGACAACACCACAACAATGTGGTACATCAACAAGCAAGGGGGCACTCGGTCATCAGCCTTGTGCACCGAAGCAATGAAGTTGTGGTCTCTGGCTTACTCCCTGAACACCTCCCTGATAGCACCACCTTCCAGGGAAGGACAATGTCCTGGCGGATGCCCTCAGCAGGATTTCCCAGGGCCATCACGAATGGGCTCTGAATCCTCAGGTCCTGGGGTCGTCTTGCCAGATGGGGCACCCTCAGATAGATCTCTCGCAGCCCCAGACAACCACCAACTTCTTCTATTTTGTTGCAGACCTCCAGTGCTGGGCTCAGTCCCCCTGGACGCTTTTCTGTTGGATTGGAAAGGGAAATTCCTATATGTCTTTCCCCCTTCCCTCTCCTCTTCAGGGTATTGGTAAAAATCAGAACTCAGCCCTGCAGAGTGATTCTGATTGCTCCAGACTGGGCCAGACAGCCCTGGTATCCTCTTCTGTCCCTGACAATCCACCCTCCCCTGAGCTTGCCCAGGACCCACGACTTGCTGACCTGTGCACAGGGGAGAGTGTGGTACTCGGACCTCAAATCCCTCCACCTCAAGGCTTGGTTCTTGAGGAATTAGAATTTGCTGATTTGCACCTTTCTCAAGGTGTCCTGGATATTTTAAAGGCTTCTAGGAAGCCTTCCACTAGGGCCACTTACAATTCTAAGTGGAAGAGGTTTTCCTTCTGGTGTTCTGAGAAACAAATTATACCAGAATCTGCTGACTTGGCCATTTTATTGGACTATTTGGCCCATCTAAATTCCCTAGGGCTTAGACCAGCTACCTTGAAGGTTCATCTGGCAGCTGTTTCTGCTTTTGTTTCTGCAGGGAAGCCTGTTTCTTCCTTCTCACCCTGTGTTTTCCAAGTTTTTAAGGGGTTACTTCACACTAACCCTCCCTTTCGGAACCAGCTCCTGCCTGGGACCTGAATGTTTGCATTGCTCAGTTAATGCAACCTCCCTCTGAGCCCCTGTCTTCTGCAGATCTCAAATATTTAACATGGAAAACTGTTTTTCTAGTGGCTATCACTTCTGCCAGACGTATAAGTGAATTGCAAGCCCTGTCAGTGGAAAAAGATTTTATTTCTTTTCACAGGGATAAGGTAGTCCTCAGGACTAACAGAAAGTTTTTTACCAAGTGGTTTCAGATTTTCATCTGAACCAGTCCATCTCTCCCAGTGTTTTTCACTGAGCATTCTTCCTCGGGTGAAAGGAGACTGCACAGCTTGACGCCAAAAGAGCCCTAAGCTACTATGTGGAACGTACTCAAGGGTCACAGGTTCAATCCCTCCAACTCTTCCTTACCTATGGAGAGGTTGGCAAGGAAACCTGCCACTAAGAGGACAATTGCAAGGTGGATTGTCTCTTGTATCCAGTTCTGTTACCAAAAACTAGGTAGAGAACCCCCTCAGGACTGAGGGCCCACTCCACCAGGAGTAGCAGCTGCATCTCTAGCGGCTGCTAGAGATATTCCATTTTGGAAATTTGTCAAGCTGCTACCTGGAAAACAGTTCACACCTTTACCAAGCATTATTCCTTGGACGTTCAGTCCAGGAGAGATGCTCGTTTTGGCACAGCTGTGCTTCAGAGCCTATTTCCTAAGTAGGTTCTGACCCTCCTCCATGGAGGTACCGCTGTGTAATCTGCAAGAAGTCCTAATATAGCAAGACTTCATGGTGTTTGAAGAAAAAATTACTCACCTTAGTAATTGCTTTTCTTCTCATGGAGTATTGCTATATTAGGACAACCCCCCCAACCTACCCCTCTCAGAACTTCTACTTGGGTAAGGGGTTGGCAAATTAGTGCAAGCACTGTGTCATGCCATTTTACTTCCTCCCTACTCCCCTTTTCATTGGGTTAGGGAATTAGGTAATCTGTTTGTTAAGTGGTATATGGCCCCCTTCCTGGACTTGAGTCTTTTTGGGAAGGGGGGGTCTAATAGTACTTGTTAGGGGTGATACTAATAATAATAATATTACCTACTTTGTTGTTATTATTATTCTGTTGTTGTTGTTGTTGTTTTTCCTACTAGTAGGTAGCCACTGGGCTAGTGTAGAGCTTTCCACACAGACTTGCTTCTTATTTCAGCTTCGTAAAGATCTGGCAGTTTCATTTGAAACTGTCCAGATAGAGCTTTGGCACAGCGCCCTCGCGCTGTGAACTCCAGATTCTCTGGAGTTAACTGTTTCCTCTTCGGGGCAGTTCAAGTGCTGTGGCTGACTGCAAGAAGTCCTAATATAGCAAGACTCCATGAGAAGAAAAGCAATTACTAAGGTGAGTAATTTTTTCTTCTATAACTTCATAGACTTGGTTAAAATAATTACTTTCAACTAAAATCGACTCATGCTGGCATAAGGTATTGGTTTATGAAGTCCAATGCCTTATGTCAGAAACGTTCTTTAACAGACAATACTCCCACCCCTCTTCATGTGTTCAGTTTAAGTCGATAAAAAACATTGAGCAGATCTTGTTTACAATGGTGTCCTGTTGAGGTAAAACTTCTGATGACAAGTGAACATGTTACAGACCTAAATAGTGCTAGATACCATGTACAATTTTCAAGGCGTTGTATGTTTACGTAGGCATAACAAAGTTTTAAGTGCAAGGTGAGGCCCAGTTCAGGGGGTATAGGGGCAGAAACTCCCAGTTGTTGCTGCCTATGTTACACCTGTAGAATGATGGCAAAAAGGTTTATGTCCAGAGAACTTAAAAGAACCATTCCGTGACTCCTGTACTGAAGGGTAAGTGGCAGTTGACCAGACTTGAAGATTCTGACAGAGAGCTCCCTGCAGTCTGGCATCTGTGACTGAAGGCAAGGGACCCATGAGTCATATTCATGTGCTGGACCATCAGCCCAGCTGAACCAGTGGAATGCAAGGATCTAGGACAGGACTTATGGGTAAGCTGTGGGTGCAAGTAAGAGAGGAGAATGCCTCTGATGCACTTCAGGAAGAAAAGGATGAGGTGCAGCTACCTCCTGTCACCCAGGGACAGCCAGTTTAATGCATTGTAGAGCTTGCATTGGTGAGTGTCATAAGGGCAGCTGAGTATCAGCTTGGCTAGGACTCTGAGGCACCACAGAGGAAGATGTCCCTGTAATCGAAAGAAAGGAGTATCATATATTGGATTATTCTCTCTCTGCAGTCCTGGGACAGCAATATTTTTTTTTTTCTGAACAGGAGCCAGTCTTAGGGCCTAGGCTTTTGACATGATTGTTGACATGGGTGTTCCCTGTGAGGAGTGAGTCAACCCAGAAACCCAAATAGTTATATTCGCTAACCACTTCCAGGGGGACCGTGTGTGGGAGAGCCAGCATACCTCTTCAGTCATCGGACAGGTCCAAATACCATAGCTTTCCTACATTTAAAGACAGTTTTGAGTTGCGGAAAAAGGTTAGGTTATGAAATTCCTTTTGGAAAATGATCTGCATGCAGGGATGTTGGCCATGCAGCTAGTAGTTCAGACCTCTGACATGCTAACCCAGGTCTTTTATTTACAAAGAGAACAGTAGAAGGCAAAGTACTGAGCCTTGTAGTACACCTTTAATGTCATGGACGGGGTTGGACGGTGCCATATATACTCTGATATTGTGTTTGTTGTTGCAGTAGTTGGGTAACTGCCAAACCAGCTGTCTACTTCTGAGCTCATGTGCAGCTGAACTAGTCTGGTCGCTTGTATTCTGTGGTCCACTGTGTCGAAGGCCCTTGAAAAGTTGATGAAGATGATGCTAACATATTTCTGCCGTGGTCAAATTGATGTCATCAAGTACCTTGGTTGTAGCTGTGACTGTACTGTGGCTTGGTCTGAAATCTGACTGGAATTTATTATGCAGCATGGTTTTGTTTAGGGTTTCGGTGATTTGTCTATGCAGGATGTGCTCTAGTACTTTGGAGACCACAGAGAGGATGGAGATGGGTCTGGAGTTCTTTAGGTTGCTTTCTTTATGGATAGGCTCCACGTTGGTAGTTTTCCAGCCACAAGGAGCATAAAATAGCTAAAAGGAGCGATTGAAGAAGTAGATCAGAGGTCTGAAAATTTCTGGAGCACCAAGCTTCAGCAGTTTGCTGTCCAGACCATCTGAAGCACTGCTTTCCCTGTCTTTTAAGTAGAGCACTTGGTAGAGAACTTCAGAGGGCTCAATTTTAGAGAACAAAAAGGGGAGTCCCCTGGTTGCAAGGGCAGCTTGAGTAGAGGGAGCTGGTGAGGTAGTGGAGTATTCTGGTTATCAGGTGGAGCTCCTTTGGAATTTAGGATGTCCACATTGAGAGCATTGGGAATAGTGATATCGTGGGTGTTTAACTAATGGTCATGTTGTGGTGTGAATGGCAACCTAGTGAACCGAGAGATAGATTAGAAACATAGAATTTGACAGCAGATAAGGTCCAGTAGGGCCCATCTAGTCTGCCCTTTTTTCGCTATCTCCATAAACAAAGCCGACAATCCTTGTACTGTCTCCGACCTTAACTCCTTTTATGTACTGCTAGGATTTCCCTATGACTGTCCCATGCAGTTTTGAACTCCCCCACTGACTTTGCCCCCACTACCTCCGCTGGGAGGCTGTTCCATGCCTCCACCACCCTTTCTGTGAAGTAGTACTTTCTCATATTACCCCCTAGTCTAATCCCTACCAGTCTCATGTCATGCCCTCTTGTTCTGGTGTAACTTTTTTTTTTTTGAAAGATGCTGCCCTCCAGGACCTTGTTTATTCCCTTTAGGAACTTGAAGGTCTCTATCATGTCCTCCCCTCTCTCTCGCCACTGCTCCAGGGTATACATATTGAGTGTCTCCAGCCTCTCTTCGTATGACCTTTGGTGCAGGCCCTGCACCATCTTTGTTGCCCTTCTTTGAACTGCCTCTACTTCTGACTATGTCCTTCCAGAGATGTGGTCTCCAGAACTGGACACAGTACTCTAAATGTGGTCTCACCAAAGACTTGTATAGTGGCATCACCACCTCCTTTGTTCTGTTGGTGATACCTCTCCCTGTACACCCCAGTATCCTGCTGGCTTTCCCCACTGCCTTGGCACATTGTTTGGCCACTTTAAGGTCGTCAGATATGATAACCCCCAGGTCCCTTTCCTGTTTTGTGGCTGATAGCAATTGTCTTCCCATTATGTACTTCTCCCTTGGATTCCTGTGACACAAGTGCATGATTTTGCACTTCTTCCCGTTGAATCTTAGCTGCCACACTCTGGATCATTTTCCAGTTTCTCCAGGTCATTTCTCACTTTTTCCACCACTTCTGGTGTATTTACACTATTGCAGATCTTTGTGTCATCTGCAAAGAGGCATACCTTCCCCTCCAGACCTTCTGCAGTGTCACTGATAAACACATTAAACAGGACTGGCCCTAGAACTGGTAGATTCTCAGAAAAGCTGCACATTTTGGGACCCTTCAAACCAGTGACAGTTTTCCATAAATTCTTGGGGTTGTTTGGTATTGTTGGAGAGTGCACTAGCAATAAGGGATCTCTTGGTTGCTCTGATGAGGCTCAAGTATCTGTTTCTTTTCTCCTTGTATAGTTTCCAGTGGGATTGGCTGTTGAGGCACTGAGCTTTGCACCAGGCTTTATCCCCAGTCTTTCTGAGCTTGTGCAGGTCAGGGGAGACCCAGGGTGCAGCATTTACTCTCACCTTGCGACACTTGAGTGGGGCATGTCTGTTACAAATCTCCAGGAGCTTGTGGACAAACAAAGACAAGACATAATCCTGGTTGGGTATAAGCTCTAGCCTGCTCCAGGGGATGGCTGCCAGATCACACGTAAAGTTGAAAAAGTCAGAGTTCTTGTAACACCTATATTTCTATACTACTTCACGCATTTCAATCAAAACTGGGAATATGTTGTTAAAGGTGACTTTAGCATAATTTGGAATGCAAAGTCCAGCACAGGACATAGGGATAAGATGTCCAGCCTATTTCTCACACAAATGGTCACTGAGTACACCAGGACCAATCATGACGCTACTTGACTGGGTACTAGTTACACAACCTGATAGTGTTAAAGTTGTCAGAGTTCTGCCAGATACCCTAACTGACCACTCCCCGGTGTAATGTCTATGGGCAGACATACAGACAAGGCCATCCACCTCCCCAGATCAAAGTCGGCCAAGTCCTAAAGAAAAAGAAGGGGTCTGAATTCAAATCTTACTTGGCCCAAATTGATTGGAGCTTCTTAGATGCCATTCCCAGTATTGACTCGGCCTTAGAATTCTTTCTCGTTGAGTTCACGTATGCCTGTGATAAATTTTCACCCTCTAAAAACAAAAGACAAGAGGAACACCATCAGGGTGGATCGCCCCTGAACTGCTTGCCTGGATGGTGACTATTTGTGGGCACTGGCCAGGGAAACAAGGTCCCCTGTCTGCCTGCAGAGGTACAGAGATGCCCACAGTAAATGCAGAAATCTGACTTCTATAAAGATCAGCAGACCCAGAATTGGAGCAGTGGCAAAAGCTTCTGGGACAACGTCTTGGAGCTCCTTGGCAAGGGAGTTAAAATCACTCCTCAGATGCTCATGGTGGAGGATCGAGAGGTCCTTCATCCCACCAAAATTGCCAGTTACTTCAACACAGTCTTTACTGACCTCAGTTCCATCATCCCTATGGAGTCTGCGCATACCTCTTGCAGGGAACCATGTCCTGAAGCCTCCAAGTTGGTGGGCTGTGAACCAGAGTACCCTAAATTCTGCTTTAAGGCTGGTTCATTCAAAGGCACCTCAAGAAATATCAGTAGGGTACTTGGCAAAACGAGGTGTTGGAGTGATTTGGTTGATCTGAAACTCCTTACCCTAGTGGTAGAGGCACTTTCCCACCCCATCTCTAGAATTTTTAACTTTTCTCTGAACTACTCTCAGTTCTCTGAAAAGTGGAACTCAGCACTGGTTACACCAGTTATCAAAAGCAGTAACCACATTAGTCTTGCCAGTTACAGACCAATTCCTGTTCTCTTCCCCTTGTCCAAGGCCCTCGAGTGAATAGTCCGTCACCAACTTCTCACATATATATCAAAAAATAGTGTCCCATGTGTACAGCAGCATGGCTCCCAGCAGCTACACAGCACCAATATGGCGCTGTTGGAATACACCAGCTATGTTCATGAGGCCCTTGACAGTGGTGACCTTGTTGGAGCTATATATATCGACCTTACTAAGGACATTGATCTGGTCAACCATAAGCTCCTACTTAACAAACTTCTTGGCCTGGGTTTGTCACAGAACACAGCTGACTGGTTTCACAGCTTTCTCACCAACTGTTTCCAGTGTGTGAAGTTCAATAAATCTTTGTCTGACAGTAGGAGACTGTCTACTGGTGTCTCCCAGCCCTCCATCTTGGACCCACTCCTATTTGGCCTCTTTATAAATCAGCTACCTGATGCCTGTCAGACAACCAATGTACTTCTCAATACAGCTGATGCTATCATCTGTGCCAAAAACCTTGACGTTGACAGCCTCACCGCTGCTCTCCAGAGTAAGTTCAGGTTATTCGAAAGCAGGTTCTCCAATAACAAACTGATCCGCAATTACAAAAAAAAAACAAAGACCATGCTCTTCTCTAACCTCCCGCAGAAGAGGAAAGTTCCACCCCTTTGTCATTCAAAATGGCCAGGAACAAAACCTTGAACAGGTGCAGACCTTCAAATACCATGAAGTAACTCTAGATGACACCTTATCTTTTGCCCCCCCATGTTGACAGTTTAGTGACCATAGTTAACAGAAGACTGGGTGCCCTATACCGGAACTGGAACAATCTCACTGGGGATGTTAGACTCCTTACTGTAGTTAGCTCCATTTTGTCACTTACAGATTTAAACAACATGAAGTTTTGCTGGATTCTGATTATATGCAGTTAGCCTTTCCAGTTCAACTACCCCGGAGATAAGAGTTAACTCTATGCAAATACATAAAATGTTGAGCTAGAGCTCGGTTTTCAAACCCCTGTCCCTGGTACATTCTGTGTAACTGCCAGATTCTTTACTCCGCCTGCCTGTGAAGTTGCTCTGGAGATTTCTCTTATGCTTGCTTCGGTTGAGTGTGTTTTTCGATGTTTCTTTTTTCAAACCACGTTAAAAATTTTGGTTCTTCAAGCCTCTGTCCTGCAGTACAGGTTAGACTAGTATGGGTTTTTTCCAGAATCTGTAAGTTTTCGGTTTTCTCTTACGATTCGTGTAACCGGGAGGTAACCGAGTAAATTCTCTCCTTTTTGAGGTAAACTTTACGGTTCAACTTGTATTACTGTAGTTCGTTTGGGATCTGGCGGTTTTCAGTTAAAAAAAAACAAGGCTTTCTCTCGGTTTTTTTTTCAATCGACCATTGAACCGGTCAATGACCAAAAACACATTTAGTTACTCAGGCCTGACCGCCAACTAGAAAGGGTAACTTGGCATTTTACTTCGAGAAACAGCTCTTGCAGCAGGTTATACCATTAGGACTGAAGCCAGCAGGCAGCAGGACCCCAAGGAAAACTTCTAGCTAGCTACATACAGCAGGGAACCACCCCGACATGGCCCGCCTCCAGCGTCACATGCACTATAAGGGCGATCCTGGCATCCTCAGTTTTTTTTCCGCTTCGCCGACTCGCAAGCATCGGCTCCATAGACGCCTAGCTAACGAATGACGCCATCCTCGATTATAAGTTTTTATTTTATTTGTTTTTCTGAAAAAGTTCGATTTATAGTTATTTTCGTCTGTAGTCTTCCCTGTCTTCCGTTGAAAGGCACTTCTCAAGGTGTGCTTGTGGCAAACAAATTCCTTTCAAGGACAAGCAGATGGCCTGTGTCAGGTGCTTAGGCCCAAAACACGACACCAAGGCCTGTCCCATTTGCCAGAACTTCAACAACAGCACAATGATTCGCCACCAAAAAGTTTTGGAGACCATCTTATTAGAGAAGAAATTAGCAGCAATGCAAAAAAGTACCTCCTCCAGGGAATAATCTTCCCATAAGTTGGGGAAACATAGAAAGAAACGGAGACAAAGACCCAACCTCCGCCGGCCAAAGTCCAGACGTTGGGTGGCACTGGCACTGCAGCCACCCTCCAGCCACTTAAGGTCTGGCAGAAAGAAACTTCACACAGCCGACCTTCAGGCTCTTCAGGCCAATCTGCATCGACAGATCGCCCGACCAAGGCACACTCCAATTCGGTCGCCATTACAGGCTACAGGCCCGACTTCCTGGACCGGTGCCGGGACCCCGCCCACTGGAGATCAGCCTCCCAACCCCCCAGGGGAACATTAGTGACATCCACTAAATGGACTTCAGATGTGACGTCCCTCAAATGGACCTCGGACACGAAGTGGACATCGGAACAGACGCCTGCGAAACGTCCTCGGGACCAACAACTGACAGAGGTCCATTGTCACAAAAAGGATGTCACCTCATCCACACCGGACGTCAGCCTACCCAGACGTTCGGATGATGAAGGTACTGACACTGGAGTCAAGCAACCCAGCAATGACCAGGAGATAAGGAGGAAGCAAACTTCACACATGACCCGACACCACCCAAAGACTGGACGATAAGTGAGTCAGGACACAAAAAGTCAGACGACGGTCATATGACACCTCAAGAGGAACAGACGCCAGGTCAGTCGTCAGGCCTCAACATTACCGATGTGAGAGAATTGTTTTCCTATTGGTGGGGAAACCATTAGGAAGGACGTAGTTCCCACCAAACCACCGGTGGAGAACCTGCCTCCTCCAAAGGAGAAAAGCCCAGATAGACCACCCCCTAGAGAGGAGAGTCCCAAACCTAGGGGCCGTTCTAAGGACAAAAAGGCACACAGAGAGGAGAAGTGACCGAGGTCTCCTTTACAGACCCCTTCCCACTCTCCCCAGTGTGCACAGACCTAAGAAGCACCACAGGAGGTCAGACTCCTCATCCTCAGAAGAGTCTCACTCCTCCTCTTCAGAGCCATCAAGGTCCAGCTCTCCATTTAGTATCCCTTTGCCAGACGCAAGGGATCTACCGAGGTCACCCCCTGATGACCCAGCATTTATGGATATAATGCGACATATCCAAGATAAAATGGGTTGGGACACAGAAGACTTAGATCCAGAAAGGCGATGCCTGGCAAAGTATCTAAGACAAAAGGATCCCAAACCAGTGGTGGTACCGCCATTAGTGGCCACCTTCCAGGACATGACGAAAGCTGCTTGGAAGCACCCTTTTTCTTCGTCTGCAGTCCCCAAGAAGGCAGACCGCCTATATAGGGCCCCTCTAGAGGACCCCTATCTAGGCGAGCAACCAGTGGCAGACTCTGTGGTCGTCATGGTCACTCACGACAGGTCACAAAGACCCCAACACCTAAGCACTCAGTCCTCGGACCAAGAGTCAAAACAACTTGACTCCATGGGGAGGAAAATGTATGCATCAGCGACATGTTGCATCCGCTCACTTAATTTTCTGGCCCACATGGTCCAATTTCAAAATGCCCTGTGGGAACAAGGTCAAGACTTGGTCAAAAACCTTCCAGATGGAGACCAAAAAGAGGAACTGATAAAGCTCCTTTAAACGGGCTTTGATGTGAGTACACACATACTCAGAGTAGCATCAGCAACAGTTCTGGAGACCAAACCTACGTAAGGACATAGACAGGGTAGAGAAGGTTCAGAGGAGGGCAACAAAGATGGTGCATGGATTGCATCACAAGTCCTATGAAGACAGGTTGAAGAAACTGAACATGTACTCCCTGGAGGAGAGGAGGGAGAGAGGGGATATGATAGAGACATACAAGTATCTTACAGGGAGGAACAGGGTGCAGGAAAACACTATTTTTAAGTGAAAAAGATGTTTCAGGACTAGAGGGCATGGGATGAAGTTGGAGGGAGGATGATTCAGAGGAAACATGAGAAAGAATTTCTTCACAGAACGGGTGGTGGACAAGTGGAACACCCTGCCAGAGGAAGTGGAGGGGACTGAAACAATCACGGGATTTAAGAATGCATGGGTTAGACATAAAGGAATTCTGGAGGTCAGGAGTAAGGGGCAACAGACTTCTAGGAAAACAAACTGAACTTACAAGCTCAAATGGGCAGACTGGGTGGGCCATAGGCCCTTATCTGTCGACACTGTCTATGTATCTATGTAGCAGCATACGACTCAGCAGATTCAGTCACAAGAAGCACAGCATCAGGAGTATGCCTCAGACGACACTCCTGGCTGAGGGTATCAGGCTTTACACCATACATCCAGCAGGGCATCCTGGACGTTCCCTTCAAGGGCTCGGTTCTCTTTGGGAAAGAATCCGAGAAAATAATCACTAAATTGCAAGAAGCCGGAAAGGCAGTAAGATCTGTACAAGCCATGTACAGATCCAAGCAGAAGCCATTTTGGAGACAACAAAACCGATTCAAAAGCAAGCAGGGACAACAGCCCCAATTTGGATAGCAGCAGAAGGGTGGCTTTAACTGCAAAGGTCCATCTCGAGTTGCAGGAGGTTCAGGTGCCAGAAATACAAAACTTCTCAGGCACCCCCAACTGCCTGACTCATTGCAAACCCCTCCTCCCACTCCGGTTCAAAGGGGAGAGAAGGTCAGGGGTCGCTTCTCAAAACACCTAGCAGGATGGCGATAAATCTCTTCAGACCAATGGGTGCTTCAACGAATTCAAAGAGGGCACTCTATCGAATTCGCCGTGCAACCACCATCCAGACCACCACTACGGTCTCAGTATTAGAGGCAACATGCCACACTGATCCGAGAGGAAATCGATGCCCTTCTCGAGAAGGAGGTCATAGAAAAGGTCCCATGGATCCAGAGAGGGAAAGGGTACTATTCCCACTTCTTCCTAGTACCCAAAAAGACAGGGAATCTGCGCCCCATCCTAGACCTCAGCGATCTCAACACCTTTGTGGCATGCAAACGCTTCAGGATGGTCACCTTACCAGGTTTAATCCCGATGCTATGCCCAGAGGCTTGGTTAGCATCGTTGGACATGCAAGATGCCTACCTCCATATCCCAATTGTGAAACATCATCAGAGGTTCCTGCGACTCGAATTCCAGGGTCACCATTACTGATTCAGGGCCTTGCCTTTTGGCCTATCATCGGCTCCAAAGGTGTTCGCCAAATGCCTGGCAGTAGTAGCAGCAGCACTCAGAAGAAGGGGCCACTATGTCTTCCCCTACCTGGATGACTGGCTCCTAACAGCTTCCTCCCAAAGGGAACTAGATCACGCATTACAAGACACCTATTCGATATTAGACTCCCTAGGTGTCACTATCAACCTATTAAAATCAACTCTTACACTCTGCCAAAGATTACAGTTCATTGGCGCAGTGCTGGATACCAGAAAGGAAAGGGCCTTACTTTCTACCAGAAGACATGGCAGAACGTCTACGAAGCCTGATACGGTACATCGGGTTCAACAACAGGTCCCAGTAAGGACCATGTTGCGTCTTCTGGGCCATATGGCAGCCATCATAGCCACAGTTCCCCTATCACGATTGCACATGAAAACCATTCAGTGAACACTCAGGATCCAATGGGACCGACGCCAGGACGACTTAGACCAGCTGGTCTCGGTCCCCAATTCTATTCTCCGAGTCTTGCAATGGTGGCTAATACCGGAACACCTCTTGGTAGGAACTACCTTCTTGTCCCCAACCCCTTCACTGATCCTGACCACAGACTCATCGGGATCAGGTTGGGAAGCCCACTTGAGCGGCAAAAAGACTCTGGGACTATGGTCAGGGACAGATGGAGCCCTTCACATAAATGTCCTCAAGATGAAGACAGTTCTTTACGTCCTTCAAGCCTTGCAAATAGACATAACCCCAGAACACCTACTGATCCAAACAGACAGTATGTCAGTAGTATTCTACATCGACAAGCAAGGGGGCACTTATTCATACCAACTCTTTCAAGAAGCAGTGAGTGTGGTACTAGGCAATAGAGCACATCACCACCCTGTCTGCAGTGCATGTTCCTGGGTTACAGAACACGCTGGCAGATCTGCTCAGCAGATCTTGATCCAGTGCACATGAATGTGAGCTCCTACAACCAGTAGCAGAAATGCTCTTCGCAAAATGGAGGACGCCAGAATTGGATCTGTTCGCCTCCCCATACAATGCAAAACTGCCCAGTTTCCGCTCGCTAGATCCAGGGCCTGGTGTTTTCTGGCGAGATGTGTTGTCCCTCTCCTGGACAAGCAGGTTCCTCTATGCCTTCCCTTTGAGTCAGAGAGTTCTGCCCAAGCTGCAGGACGACAGAGCAGTCATAATTCTAATGGCCCCACATTGGCCCAGACAGATATGGTTCCCTCTTCTCCAAGGCCTGGCGAGTGAGTCACCCTTTTCTCTTCCGCTCAGCTTGCACTTATTGTCGCAAGACAGCGGGTCCCTGATTCACCCGAATCTCAGATCTTTACACCTGCACGCCTGGCTCCTAAGGACCTAGCAGTGTTTTGCCAAGGAGTATCAGACAGTGTGGCAGACGTCCTAGTGGCAGCAAGTAAACCCTCTACTCGTGCCACTTATGCCATGAAATGGCGCAGGTTTTGCCTTTGGTTCATTGGCCCATGACCTGGACCCTTTAACTTGCCTGGTGAAATCAATACTAGAGTACCTCCTTTCCTTATCAGAAGCAGGGCTGAGTTACTCCTCAATTTTTTTTTTTTAGAACTCTATTATATTCACCCACCCGCCCAAACTCTCTCCAGCGACCCACCCACCGCACTCTTTACCTCCCAGTGTGGCCCATTGTGTCCATCCGCCCAGGGCGCTCTTTCAATGAGTATTGAGCTACTGGGCTGGAGAGGGGAAGGAAAGCGGAGAAGACACAAGCCCGACAACGGGAGTGTGGACTGTGGGGAAGGCGCTTCGCCTATCATCGGAGAGGGTTTTTTTACATGTTTTTTCCTTCCCCCGCCTGTGGAGCCTGGTTACCTAGGTAACACATGTGATTCCACCCTGGCGCATACTATGGACACTACATACTGCTACCCCCAGCCTCGCCGCAGAGAGCACTCGTGAGCGATCCGCACCCTAACCCTCCCTGAAAAGAGAGAGCAGTCCTCCGGATGCTCAATCTCTTCCCTCCCCTGCCGACCCCCAGCCACCTGGGTCCGTTCCCGAACCCGAGTCACTGGCGTGGCGGGAGGTGTGGCGTCCAGCGCCTCAACCTTCAGAGCCACCAGGCCAGCTGTTACTTCTCAATAAAAGTGCATCTTTTAGCAGTATCTGCGTACCATGCACCATTAAGGGACAAATCCTTGGCCCAACTAGATTTGTCACGCACCTTCTTGCGTGGCATCCTCCACTTGAAGCCACCCATTAGAGATCCGATCCCTCCTTGGGACCTTCTCTTGATTTTAGAACGGTTCACACTACCTCCCTTTGAACCAGCCGCAGATTGCGAGCTATGCATTCTCTCTTGGAAGGCATTATTTTTAGTTGCAGTTACTTCTGCAAGGAGAATTTCTGAGCTTCAAACACTTATGTGCAAAAAGCCATATTTGATTTTCCATAAGGACAGGGTGTCCTTAAGACCCAATCTTAAGTTTCTTCCCAAGGTAGTGTCAGAGTTAGCCCTTAACCAGGATATGACCTACCAGTTTACTATCCAGGGTATACCAATAAAGAAGAGGCTCTCCTGCACACATTGGATGTGCACAGAATACTCAGGTTCTACCTGACTAGGACCAGACTGCACTGACAGTCTGACCAGTTATTTTTGTCCATTACCCACAAGATGTTAGGGGCACTGGTGTCTGAACAGCCATTCTCTAAGTGGTTGGTGAACTGCATTGTGTTCTGATACCAGAAGTGAAACAAATCCTTACCAGGACCGGTAAAAGGCCTTCCACGGGGGCGTGGCCTGGCTGTGGACAAGATGGATGTCTGACTCTTTTCTCTGAGACCAACAAATATCCACTTTCATCTACTGCTATCCAGGACGATAATGTGAATATATTCAAGGGAATCTCAACAATCAAATCTTACTGCATTTTTCTGTGAGTTACAGTATCTTTCATCTCAAGTCCTTTCAGCCAGCTATTACTTATCAATATATAACAGCCTTTCAGCTTTGCAGTCACCCGGCCTGCGACCATGGCTGAGACCGCTCTACAGTCTTCTTCTTTACAAAAAGTGGAAGCAATGTTTTCAAAGCTAGTTTGTGATACGAACAAACTTAAATTGGCAACTCAACAAAATACTGTTACCTTAAAAATGATTGACTCCTGTCTAGCAACAACTGAAAACAAAGTAAAAGTTAATGAAACTTCAGTGCACGATCTACAGGTCACTGTAAGAGAACAAGATCGCACTATTAAACAACTACAATTCAAGTTAGACGACATTGAAAACCGTAGTTGCAAAAATAATCGGTGTTTTTTGGATTTCCAGAAGGTGCAGAATTTAAAGATACTACTGCCTTCCTCTTACAAGTACTGCCCAGTTTGTTGCACCTACCGCCGGATCACGGCTTAACCATAGAGCAGTTGCACCGGTCCTTAGGACCCAAACCAGCTTCTGACCAAAGACCCAGACCGATTCTAGCAAAATTCCTAAATTTTGCTCACACTGAACTTATATTAAAAAAGGCAAGGGAGATTAGCACACTTACTTGGCAAGATCACCAAATTTACATCTACAAAGATTTTTCTAAAGAAGTCTCCATGAAGCGACAGGTGTTTACTCCTGCTAGGCGCATTATACATCAAATGGGAATTAAGTTCGCACTGCGATACCCTACGATCATGAGACTGTACATAAATAATACAACTAAAGACTTGAATTCCCCTGAAGCTCGGATACCTTACTTGAATAATCTGCAGCAAAACTCTCCTCAAGGCTTTCAAGACAACCCAGCTCTAACTGATACTGCGACTGTTATCACTATGAGCAATAGCTCGATTAAACACCTTACCCCGAGATTGCTCCTGATCTTTCCGTGGTACTTAAAGCTGTCTCTGGGGACCCGCTACCCAGACAATCTGCCCGAATTCAAGGAAAAATCTCTTTGGGAGTAATTACTAGCAGAAATGCTTGCAGCGCTCCAGAGAATGCACGTAACCAGCAAACATCGATAACCCGCACATTGAACTTCATTTCACTTATTCCCCTGTGCAACAAATATGCCCCACTGCAAGATGTCAGCCATTCCTCACAAGAAGACCTTTTTCAGCTAAAATCCCAACAAATGGAATGACATATTGCTGGTCTAAAAGATAATCTTGATCAAATACATACAGATAGTCCCACTTAGGGTTACCAGATGTCCTCTTTTACGAGGACATGTCCTCTTTTCCTGCTGCCAAATATTCTTCATGTACCTTCTCTATCTTGTTGTATTAATATTATTTTTGTAATATTTTTACTCTTCCCTACCCAGGACCTCCTTGTAAATGAGCTGTGAAGTCGGTGGAGACTTCAAATCTATTTCCTTGGGGTCTGGCACAAGGGCTCATCGGGGGAGGGACTAAGTGTCCTCTTTTTGGCATCTCAAAATCTGGTACCCCTAGTCCCACTATAAATAATATCATGATGTCATACTATAATAAATTATACTCTTCTCCCCCACCTACCCCGATATAAGCTACCCAGATTAAAACTTTTGGGATAAGGTGTCACTCCCCCAGCTTTCTAAACAAGATACAGAACTATTAGATAAACCTTTTACTTTGCAAGAAATCCAGGATGCACTATCATCCTTTAAATCTGGTAGAACCCCATGGAAAGACAGCTTTCCTGTTGATTTTTATAAACCCCTTACAGACATACTTTCTC
This sequence comes from Neoceratodus forsteri, assembly GCA_016271365.2. Lineage (NCBI taxonomy): Eukaryota > Metazoa > Chordata > Ceratodontiformes > Ceratodontidae > Neoceratodus > Neoceratodus forsteri. The sequence goes on along the minus strand of CM057452.1, from coordinate 1,015,909,919 downwards.
CTTTATTTTGTAAAGTATTTCAGGAATCTACTCAGCTTGGGAAACTACCCCCTACTATGAACTACCCCCTACTATGACGGAAGCAGTTACAACAGTGCTCCCCAAGAAAGACAAGGATCCCTCCCATCCAGCTAATTATTGCCCGATCTCTTTACCAAATACGGACAGTAAGATTTTTGCCAAACTTTTAACTCTACGTCTGGAATCCCTTATCCCCAAAACAGTTCATCGATCTCAAACAGGTTTAGTTAAAAATAGAACTGTTTCGGATCATCTACGCTCTCTAGTTAATCTTATGTATAAAGCTAAATTCGTAAAATTTCCAGCAGCAGCAATTGCTATCGCTTTTGATTCTCTAAATTGGAACTATATATATCAGGTTTTATCACATTGTGGTGTCGGCGATCGTTTCTGCTCCTGGATTAAATTGCTATATACCTCTCCCTCTGCTAAAATCCTTACTAATGCTATATTTTCTCCATCATTTCATCTAGCCAAAGGGACCAGAGAAGGATGCCCCTTATCATCATTCTTATTTATTCTATTCATGGAACCCCTGACAGCCACCCTTCGACAATCCAGTGATATTAAAGGTATTCCTATCGGTGGCTCCAGATATACATCATTATCTTATGCTGATGACCTCTTAATTTAGTTAGAAAATTTAGAGGCTGCTGCCCAACCAATTTACTTAACAGTTTCACTAAACTTTCAGGATTAGCGCTAAATTATAATAAATTCGAAGTCCTCCCCTTGAACACTTTTTGTAAACCTTTTATGAATGCTCCTCTAGGTTTTCGATGGGCCCCCAAAGGCATTACATACCTAAGCATAAAAATCACTCTGAACTTAGACCAGATTTGAGGGAGGCAGTATAGTGCAGTGGTTTAAGGCTCTGAGCTGCAAATCTGGAGATCTGGGTTTGAATCCTGCAGCCCCCACTTGCATTCTGTGTGACTCTGAGCAAGTCACTTAATTTCCCCGTGCTCCCAGGTTACACCTGTAAACAAGCTTTCAGCTTAGTGTGCTACTCCTGGTTAAACAATTGGAAAAAAATATATATATGGGAAGTGAATCTTAACCCTTTACTAGCAAACATTAAAGCTACTTTAGACAGGTGGAAACTACTAAATTTATCCTTCCCTGGCAAGATAGCCACAATCAGAATGTCTATAACATCTAAAATACTTTACCTCTTTGCTAATATTCTCCACTTTTTTAGTTAAAATAGACAAATTAATATGTAGCTTTATCTGGGAAGGAAATATACTGAGATTTAGCCAAAACAAACTCCACTCTCATTGGTCTAGAGGTGGCTTTGGGATGCCTTGGTTCTTAGCCTATTTATGGGTGTTTCATTTATTATTTTATTTTTATTTAGATTTTGTTTACCAGGTAAGCCCTCTGAGATCAAAGATCCCTTCTTCAGGGGCGACTCGGGGTTGAGTACTCCAACCACTTTACATTAGGTACAGTAGGCAGCTTCAAAATACATGTACAGTTTGTACAGGAGGCATGGTAACAGTAGGACAGTGCCAGAGAGCATACAGTAAGTAACAGAGCCAGAGCACATGCATTGTCAGTGGGGTACATTTGCCCACAGCCTTCAAAAAACATACACAGTTTGTGCAGGAGGCAAGGGGACAGTAAGACGGTGTAGGAGCATATTCAGTAAAAAAAAAAAAAAAAACGCAGAGCGGTGTATGTACATTGCCAGTGAGGCATATGTGCCTACAGAGATAGTAGTCTAAAGAGGTTAGCTAGTCCATAGGGAGCAAAGAGTTTTGTCTGTAGCCATTTTGGTGGGGTGAGGTAGGGTGAATTATCTAGTGGTTGCAGCAACCACTAGTTCAAGGAGGTATACTTTAAGACCAGCCTTGAAAGAGGAGAGGGAAGGTTTGTCAAGCAGGGAAGAGGGGAGCGAGTTCCAGAGGTGTGGGGCAGTGAACTGGAAGGAGCATTTTCCTTGGTTGGTCCGGATGCGGGGTATATTCAGGAGTCGACTGGAAGTAGACCGAAGGTTTCGGAGGGAGACTTTAGGGGTGAGCAGGTCACTAAGGTGAGGTGGGCGGAATAGAGAGGAGTTTGTAGGTAAGGCAGGCAGGGGAAAAGGATAATTTTTGCCTGAGTGTTGGCCAGTGAAGTTCCTCGAGTGCCTCACAGTTATGCCTCCTAGGGGAGGAGTGAGTTGCAAAGCAAGCAATGCGGTAGTAGAAGGTGGACAGCTTGTTTAGCTCGGTCTCTCTAAGGGACTGAAGTAATGGGGAGCCGTAAAACAACGAGGGGAGGAGGTTGCAGTTGGCAATGGCTCAACGTGCTTCTCCAGAGAGGGAGTTTCCGAGGCGGTATAGTAGGCCCAGCCTCAGGTGGATGGATTTTGTTAAGACATCTAAGTGGGGTTTGAAGTTTAGCTCTTGGTTAAGGGTAACCCCAAGATACCTAAACTGGTTAGTGACCTCAACATAATTTCCTTGGGCTGACGATATCTGGAGAAAACTGCTTCGGTCATAGCCCAGTCGCCGGTTCCCGAAAAGGACTGCTTTTGTTTTCTCCTCATTTAGTTTTAGGTGGTTGGCAGTGAACCAAGTTTCAAGTTTTGCAAGGCAAGCTTGAAGTTTGGCTGCAATGACTGAGGGTTGGGGGTCAATGAGGTATATTACAGTGTCATCCGCATAGAGTATTAGGTTGCAGGGTGCACAAACCTCTTCAATGTCGTTCACAAATAGTGAGAATAGTAGGGGGCCCAGGATGGAGCCCTGGGGTACCCCAGAGGTCACAGGCTTTGGGTTTGATTGGACGCCCTGCCAGCGGACTGTTTGCGATCGGTTTGTCAGGTAGCTTGTGGTCCAGGAGAGTGAGAGCTGTTGAAGCTTAGCAAGGAGCAGTTTATGACTGACCAAGTCAAAGGCTTTGGAGAGGTCAATAAATAGTGTACCCGTTGGGGTGCCTTGGTCCATGGCGTTGAGTATGTCCGATGTCAGCCTGATAAGGGCAGTGTCAGTGCCATGGCCTTTCCGAAAGCCGTGCTGGACTTTGGAGAGGAGTAGGTGTTGTTCCAGGTAGTCTTGTAGTTGATCATAGACTAATCTTCCCTGGATTTTTCCCAGTGTGCAGAGCAGGGAGATGGGCCTGTAGTTCTTCACCCTGTCCCGAGTTCCTTTTTTGTGGACTGGAACAATGGTGGCAACTTTCCATTTACTGGAGACCGTCCCTTCTAGGAGGGATCGGTTAATGAGTAGGGCAACGGGGTAGGCAATGGCCGGTGCCGTAGCCCTCAGTAGCCATGGCTCAAGCTGGTCATTCCCAGTGGACGAGTCAGGGTTAGTTTTGCAGAGTAGTGGTAGTACCATGCAGGGGTCCACTAGTTTCAGGTGGAATGATGGGCGAGGAAGCACTGTGTCAGGACGGGTGAGTGGGGGAGGACCTGGCACTGTTGGGGGGCAGCCAGTGGGGTTTGTAAAGGATATGCAGAATGCTTCAGCCACTTTGAAGGGGTCATTGGTAAGTGAGTTCCCAGCTATGACCGAGGCACCATGTTCCCGAGTGCGGCCTTTTAGGAGGGAGTTTATATGGCCCCAGAATTTTTTGGGGTTTCTTAGATTGCCTGTTTGGAGATCTCTGAGGAATTTTGATTTGGCCTGTTTTGTGGCTTGTTTACACTTGTTCCTCAGGCACCGATACTTCTCCCAGACTGAATTGGAGCCAGAAGATTTGTAGAGGCCCCATGCCTTGTCTCGGAGCCGCATGGTGTGTTTTAGGTCAGGGTTTAGCCATTTGTGGCACTTTTGAGGTTTCTGCAGCTAACAGCAGGCAGCAAGGTAGTTTTCCATTTGCAGTAGTAGGACAGAGGAGATAGGCTAATCAAAGCGGCCTCTAGTGGGTAGAAGTGATAACTTGAAGATGGGAAAATGAGCTGATAGGTTCTACAGCTCATGTCACTTCTGCTATAAATGCAGAAGCTCACCAAGGGCGGTGGTGGGGAGCCAGCGCGCAGCACACAAACAGTGAGCAGGCATGAGATGCAGTCCACCCAGGCACACTGGCCTGGCGTTTGCTTTACAGGTACTTTTTTGAGGTTACGGTGGAAGGGATGTGCGAGGCTGCGTCCTGGCGAGGGAAAGGTACTTTCGTGGGGGAGGGTATCCCGTCTCAGCCCTCACGACCTCCGCTGCTCCAGTTGTGTGGGGAAGGGGTCCGGTGGAGCGATCCGCGGCGGGAGGGCAGCGCTGCGTGCGCCTCACGACCTCCCTGTGTGTTCCTTCTGTGCCTTTTTGAAGTTGCGGTGGCAGGGATATGCGAGGTTCATTCTGGCGAGGGAAAGGTACTCGGGAGGGTATCCTGCTTCAGCCCCTCACGACCTCCGCTGTCTGGTTGTTTGGGAGGGGCCTGTGGAGTGATCCGTGACGGGAGGGCAAGCTAGTGCGCCCATGACCTCCTGTGTGTTCCTTCTGTGCCTGTAGAAGTAGAGGAGAGAGGGTAAGTTTAAATAGGGCACAATTTTTCAGCTCGGGTTACAGTCCGTGTATGGGCGGTTTTTGCAGGGATTGGCCGTGTGGTGAGAGTGTCGATTAGCAGGCTGCAGTTTGAACTGTCCTATCAATCGGAGGATAGCTGTGCTCCTGGAGCACTTTGAATGAAGCTTTCCAGCTGCGGCTAACAGGTATTCCTGGCAATTCCTGTCTTGCGCCGAGTTTAGGGGTAAGGTAATATTCAGTGGTTACGTAGTGGGAGGCAGACGGCAGTTGAAAATTCTTTATCTTAAAACAGTACAGGGTAGGCTACTCATTAATTTTTGGACTGCTCACCAGTATTCTCGGCTTATGCTGCAGTGACCAGAAGTGTGCATAGGGCGATAACTAAAGAGTATGGGACGATGTATAAACGAGCTATTTTTAAGCAGGCTGCGTTTTAGAATCGCTACCGGACACAAGCTGCCTCAGTCACAATTACAGTCTACTTAGCAAGGCAGGCTGAGGTTACAGTTCTAACTGCTCGCTAGTATCCCTGGCACAGGCTGAGTAAGCTACAGTAAAACATAACATAATACATTTAATAGAGGCAGGTAACGATTTGATACTGCTACCAGACTCGCGCTGCCTCAGTCGCAGTCCAATCTTAGGCAGGGCAGGCTGAGGCTTGGAGTCTAGCTACTCAATGGTGTCTACGGCACAGCCTTAGCATTCAACAGGAAAAACAAAGGGCAAACAGTTTTTTAAGGCAGGCTGCGGTTAGGGATTACTTAAGGTAGCAGCTGGATGCCACTGAAAAATAAATGGGTTAAACCAGTGGGAGGCTAAAGCAGCAATCACTGGGTACTGATTTTTTTTTTTCTCAAGGTAACAGTCAGATACTAGGAAAAAATACAGGTTAAGCAGAGTAAAATTAAAGCAACAGTCTCAGAGAAGAAAAAAGGCTGGTTTTCGGTAAGAAAGTGGAGTGACAAGAGACTGTCTCCACTGCTACGCCGGATTTAAAAAAAGGCGCCAAAGAAAATGTCAGTCTATTGTTCTCAGCACACAAACAGTGAGCAGGCATGAGATGCAGTCCATCCAGGCACACTGGCCTGGCGTTTGCTTCACAGGTACCTTTTTGAGGTTACGGTGGCAGGGATGTGTGAGGCTTCGTCCTGGCGAGGGAAAGGTACTTTCGTGGGGAAGGGTATCCCGTCTCAGCCCTTACAACCTCCGCTGCTCCGGTTGTGTGGGGGAGGGGCCCGGTGGAGTGATCCACGGTGGGAGGGCAGCGCTGCATGCGCCTCACGACCTCCCTGTGTGTTCCTTCTGTGCCTTTTTGAGGTTACGATGGCAGGGATGTGCGAGGCTCCGTCCTGGCGAGGGAAAGGTACTTTCGTCGGGGAGGGTATCCCGTTTCAGCCCTCATGACCTCCGCTGCTCCGGTTGTGTGGGGGAGGGGCCCGGTGGAGCGATCCGCGGCGGGAGGGCAGCGCTGCGTGCGCCTGACGACCTCCCTGTGTGTTCCTTCTGTGCGTTTTTGAGGTTACAGTGGCAGGGATGTGCGAGGCTCCGTCCTGGCGAGGAAAGGCACTTCATGGGGAGGGTTTCCGTCTCGGCCCCTCACGACCTCCGCGCTCCGGTTGTGTGGGGGAGGGGTCCAGTGGAGCGATCCGCGGCAGGAGGGCAGCGCTACGTGCACCTCATGACCTCCCTGTGTGTTTCTTCTGTTTCATGCCTCTCAAGCCGTTTGATGGTTTGTTAAACCTACAGCCAAAACTCCCTTATGGGTGGAAATGGAATCTTTGTTAACGCCTGGAAATATCCCTGCTTCTTTCATCTATAATAAATTACCCCCTCATATTAAAGAGGCGCCCTACTATTGCTCCTTCGGTTCATTACTGAACCATCCCCCACTCGCTCAACATTGACAGCATCACGATTACTGACCCTCAGCACATCACGGATTCTCTCAACACAGCGTTTACTGACCTGACTGGAGTGCTGCCCCCTGACTACCTGCACCCTGCTGGGGAACAAACCAACTGCACGCCTCAAGAGGGCTCAATCCCTGTCTTCTACTTCAAAAAAGTGTCAGTGAAGGAGGCTTACAAATACATAAAAAAAAATACTGGGCAAGACCAGAATGGGGAGTGATGGAATCAATATGAAACTCTATCCCTAACACTGGATGTCATCATCGTGCCAGTTACAAAACTATTTAACAAATCACTGGCTCTTGCACAGTTCCCGGATCTGGAAACAGGCTCTCGTGGACGCGGTGCACAAGAATGGTGATATGACATGCACCGCCAATTACAGGCCGATATCCATCCTCTCTCCTTATCTAAAGCCCTGGAAAAGATTGTGGCCACCCAACTCACAGATTACCTCAACAAATACAACCTGTTATGTCCAAACCAACATGGCTTCAGGCAGAATCATAGTACCTCCACAGCTTTGCTGGACTACACTGACTACTTGCACAAGGCACTAGATGAAGGAAAGCGTGGGGTCAGTCTTCATAGACCTCACCAAAGCCTTCGACACTGTCAATCACTCTCTCCTCCTGACTCAACTACAGAACCTGGGGGTTGCAACCAATGCTGTCTGCTGGTTCAAGGACTACCTAACACACAGAAGCCAACGTGTAAAAATTGGGCACACAGTATCTAGCTCCAACGAGGTATCTTTAGGGGTCCCACAGGGGTCAATACTGGGGCCCTTACTATTCAGCCTCTTCCTAAATAATCTTCCTGAAGCCTGTGACACTAAACTGATACTTTACGCAGATGACGCTGTGCTTCTCACCAGCAGTTCATCAATAGTTGCCCTCCACTCCCAGCTGCAGGCATCCTTCTACAAGCTGGAAGACTGGTTCTGTAGCCATAAACTTCTATTAAACTACAAAAAAACCAAGGTGATGCTCACAGCCAGCCCACAGCACAGAAAGAAGCTCCATCCCCTCACCATCTCCAATAAAGTCAGTGAACTGCTGGAACAAGTTCAGACCTTCAAGTACCTGGGGGTCACCGTTGATGACTGCCTCACCTTCACCCAACACATCGACACAGTGGTAAAGGCAGGAACACCAAGCTGGGTGTACTTATAGGCATAAAAAGTATCTCACTCCAGAGGCCCTCTGTCTCAGTCTCCAGCTCCATCCTTTCTACCATCGACTATGGATTGGTGGTCTATGGCGCAGCAACAGACACTGCACTAAAAAGGATTCACATTGCCCTCAACAAGGCATGTAGGCTCACAATGGCTGCAGATCGAAATACCCACACCTGCTCCTTATACAAGGAGACCAATTGGCTGCCATTAAAGAACAGGATTATATCCCAAACATGTCTCCTTGGAAAAAAGGCACTAATGGGTAAAACACCCATGCATTTCTAGCATCCTAACACCAAGTGCTACCAGCTATACCACCAGAGGCAGGATGAGGGGGCCTATCAACACCTTTCCGTCGAACTGTGCAGGGACAGCGTGCTTTCAGCTTTAAGGCCCCAGTGGCTCAATGAAATCCCAGTGCACATTCTAAACTCCCAATGCATCTACGTAGTTCAAAAATGGCCTAAGGCAACACCTTCTTATGGGACAGTTTGTGACTGCCACTAGGACTCTAACACCCATAATGCCATTCACCCACACCTCCTTCCCTTCCTTTTACACCCACTCTTCCCTATTGCCTATCCCTCTGTCTTCCTCTCACCCTGTGCCTTTTCTCCCACTGGATCAACCTTAAAACCAAAATACCACTACCTCCCCAACTTCCTAGACAAAGCCGCCACTTCTGGCTGCCCTCCCCCTGCCTCCCTCCCCTCACCTTGACTCCTCCTTGGACTCTCACACTAGGTGTCACACCTGTTTATCTCCTTCGCTACATATAAACACTGTCCTTTACCCTAGTTGAATGCTCTTGACGCTGTACTATCACCATTGGTACTATGAATGACATTGTATCCTTACTGTATACTAGCTACCTACTATTCGAGTATTGTATGTAAACTGTTTGTTATTGCTGTCATTGTCACTGTTTGACGTGGAACCTTTGTAAAAGAGCTCTGAGCTCAAAGGTATGATCCGAATCCCTAAATAAATAAATAAAAATTACTGGTTTAAAATTCACAAATGGCTAAAATCTAACCCTCCCCTTCTATGTCCCCATCTGGGGGAATTATAATATTTCTCTTGATAATCACCAACTAATTTGCTGGTATATACTTTCTTGGTGATATTCTAGGTAATAACTCCCTAAATTTAAACTCATTCTCTGAATTGCAGGATAAATGGGGTATACCTAAACATGAATTCTGAAAATTTCTACAACTGCGCTGTGCATGTTCCACTCTTCAAAAACTTTCAGAACAATCCCTTTTTGATTACTATATCTCTTGTTGAACCAACACTTTATCTTGTTTGACTAGCAGAATATATAAAGACATCAGAGACAATCTACCCAACCAATCCCATGCATCCAAAACTTAATGGAGCTTGGCTCTAAAATATAATATAACTGATTCTCAATGGAATAATTGTTGGACTTTTTAATACCTATAAGGATGTACGCAGCTTGCTTATCCAACTCAAAATTCTTCGTCTTTGGTATAGAACAACAACAGTATTGCACCGTATTGGTCTAATAAATAATTATCTTTGTTGGTGTTGTAATACCCGAGGTGGTGACTTGCTTCACATTTTATGGCAGTGTAAGCCTATTTACAAACTATGACAATCTGTTTACCAATTTGCATCAAATATCATAGGTCACAAATTCCCTTTTAACCCTAAATATTTTTTACTCTGTGTCATTAGTCCCACTGACCAAACATCTAAATTTCAACATAGATGGTTAAATATACTTTTTCTGCAAGAGAAACGACTTATTCTAATGCATTGGAAATCTCCCATTATACCTAATATGACGGACATCCATAAAAGTTTAACCCAACATGCATCTTTAGAATGTCTCTCCTAGCTTGCTGTAGACCAACTGCATAAATATAATCTGTGTTGGCAGGACTACCTAAACTACCTGGAATCTGGATAATTCTAAATTACACACGTTGTATAACTTAATATATAACATTTCATTATTTATTCACTATTTTATATTTCGTAAGATTGGTGTATCTCTCGTTAGACTTTTATATGCTGTTATTGTTACTCCTTTAAGCTTCTACTCTCTTTATTCTCATGTTCCTATACCATACAGCAATGACTGTGGTCACTTTTTTTTGTATTAGAGTATTCATATATTTTCCTTCTTTTTTTCCACTTCGTGATTCAGAATACTGTTTAACCTTTTCATCCACATCTCTTGGAATCCTTTACTATACTACTGTTAGTACAAACACATCAATGTACTGATTCTCCAAAGTGCTATACCACTTTCTGTGCTGTAATGTTATGTAATTGTTTTCCTTTCCTTGTTGTGTGTTTAAACTAATGAAAAGATTAGCTGCAAAAAAGGGCCATTCTACCAGAGGGATGGCAACCTTATTTGCCTCCCTGAAAAATGTTTCAGCTCCTACCATTTGTGCAGCAGCTACTTGGAATACAGTTCACACATTCATCTGACATTACAGTCTGGACATTGCCTCCAGGTGCAGAGCAGGCTTTGGCCTTGCCATCCTGCAGGGGCTTCTTTCATGAGAGGTTCCCTTTCACCCTTCTCCTTTCCTCCTCCCAAATTTAGGGGTAATACTTATCACTGCTTGGGACTCGGTCCTCATGGTGTATCCTGCTGCAAGAGCTATTTCTCGAAGTGAGATAGTACAGTTACATAAGAACTTACCATAACAGTAGATCTTCGAAGAATAGCTCTTGCAGCAGGTACTTTCCCACCCACATTTCCCTCAGGAGGTCAGCTATTTTAGCATTAACAATAATAATAATTCCTATTGGTCTTCCTCTGGAAGCAGATCCTCGTTCTCCCTATTAGAATCACACTGCTATGCTGGAGTCTCCAGCAGGAGAACTGAGGGATGCTGGGGACCGCCCCTTTTATGGTGTATGTGACATCAGGGGCAGTCCCCCGCTGTATGTAGCTAGCTAGAAGTTTTCCGTGGGGTCCTGCTACCTGCCAGCTTCAGTCCTAATGGTGTAACCTACTGCAAGAGCTGTTCGCGAAGATCTACTGTTACAGTAAGTTCTTACGAAACTGTACTTTTTCAGTGCACCATGTCAAAGAAACCCAAGAAAAAGACCAGTCCCACTGGGTTTCAGCACTGCACAGAATATGGGGAAGTGTTTGCCAAGGCTGATCCCCACCTCATCTGTGTCTACTGTCTGGGGTTTGACCACCTGAAAACAGACTGCCAAATATGTAAAAACATTCCGAAAACCACGCTGGATAAGCGTTTAACCCGGCTGAAGGAAAGAATGGCTGATCAATCCGCTGACCTGGATGGCCGGTCCAGTTCGCCTCCCAAGGAAGTTGGGGAACCGGAGGAGGTGCCTTCTGACCAGGGTGACACCCACTCTACCAAAAGGAAGGCAGATACCAAGGAGTCTGTACCTGCTAAAAGAAAAAGAAAATCGGCTGGTTCGGAGCCAACCTTTGCAGCTCCAACTGCTGAAGAAATCGCTAAAGCGATACTGATTGTACAGTCTTTGCAGACAGGTTCAGGTGATACTAGACCAGTTCAGAAACCGCATACTGTGGTTTGGCCACCTGCCGGTTCACTCTCCACCAGTTTATATGATCCGGAGACCTATTATGAACTCTAGTGGGAGGGTGAGGAGGAAGGCTTGGGTGACCCCATTGAGCCTGATGTCTCCCCTGATAGACTAGTTGGTTTCTCCTCCTAGACAGCCTGGGGAGTCCTTGTCTCACTATCTGTTCTTTACAAAAGTAGCTGAGACCCTACAGCTTCCCAATCTTGAGGCAGCTGAAGAGGATGAGGAGCCATATTTCCTGGAAATAATGGATGTCTCTGACACTAAGAGACTGTCAATTCCACTTTATAAGTCTCTTAAAAAAACAGACAAAATCCTACAGATGCCTACTTCCATTGTCCCTATAGACAAAAGAATAGATAAGAGGTATATGTCGTCTGGTAATGGTACAGAGTTCCTGTATAATCATTGTAGCCATGTAGGGGTTGTTCAGGCTGCTGCCTCTGATAAGGTTGGCATCCCCTTGGCCTCACACCCTTCAGAGAAGGACTCTCGGAAAATTGATGCTATGGCTAAGAAGCAGTATTTGGCTGCCTCGTTGGGTATTAGACAGACGTCGTACATGGCATACATCTCTAGATACCAGAAATCCAGATGGGAGTCTGTTCTGGAATTGGCTAAGACTGCTCCACCTCAGCTAGCCAAGGATCTGGAACAAATAGTCAAGGATGGCATTGAAGCATCCAAAGTCCAATTACACTCTGCTGTGGACTCAAATGGCGTATCATCTTGGGTTATGGCTACTGCAGTCTCCCTAAGAAGATTCTCTTAGCTCAGGTGTACCAGTCTCTCCCAGGACACCCAGTCTAAAGCAATGGACTTCCCTATTGTCCAGAACTCTCTGTTTGGGGAACAGACAGAGTTATATGAAGAAAATGGATGAGTATAGGTCCACTTACAGGAGTGCAGCTGCCAAAGAAAAAACTGCAACTCCACAAAAGTAGCAGCCTAAGCCGGGCAGAGGCAGGCCTTACCAAAGGCCTTTCTACCAGGCCCAGGCGTTCCCTGCTTACCAGCAGCAGAGAGGTTTCTTCAGAGGCAGGGGCAGAAGGGGTGTAAGCAGGGCTGCTTCCACCTCTCAGCCTAGGACTCCTGCCAAGCAGACACCGTGATGTGTCAGCCAGGGCCGCCTCCTCACTACCAGTAGGGGGCAGGCTGACTCACTACTTCCAGGCCTGGCAGGCCATTACCGCAGACAAGTGGGGCCTGGAAGTAGTGAGCCAGGGACTTGCTCTAAGTTTCGAACAATTTCCAAGAACAAGAGCAAGGTCTTTCAGACCTGCCAGCAGTTCAGAGACAACCCTGTTGGATGCAAAGGTTACCACACTTCTGGAGCACAAAGCTGTTGAACCTGTTCCTTCTCTTCACAAAAGAAAAGGATTGTACTCAAAATACTTCCTTACCCTGAAGAAAACTGGGGAGTGGTGGACCATTCTAGATCTGAGGTATCTCAACAAACATCTGACAAAACCCAAATTCAGAATGGTGACTCTAACCAAAATCCTTCCTACCCTCAGGCAAGGAGATTGGCTAGCCTCCTTGAACCTCAAGGATGCTTATTTCCACAATCCAGTCAGACACTCTCACAGAAAATAGCTAAGGTTTGAATTACCCTCAGGCCACTACCAGTTCAAGGCAATGCCTTACGGCCTTACCTCAGCCCCCAGAACATTCACAAAATGTCTGTCAGTGGTTGTAGCTCATCTAAGAAGATGGGGAGTGTCTGTGTTTCCCTATTTGTACGACTGGTTGGTTGTAGGTCAGTCACCTCAGCAGGTAAGTGATGCCTTAGGTTTAGTGCAGGATACCCTCCTATCGCTAGGATTACTGGTAAACCTAAAGACACCAATACTGGAGCCGTCCAGACCCTAGAATTCATAGGGGCAGAGCTGGACACCATCCAGGCAAAGGCTTTTCTGCCAGTGGGAAGGGTAGACAACCTCATCCACCTGGCAAACTCTTTTCATCTACAGGTTTCTCTTCTTGCAAGGCATTTCCCTCGGCTCCTGTGGCACATGGCAGCTTTTACAGCAGTGGTTCCAGAAGCCAGGTTTCAGATGAGGGATATCCAGTTTCATCTTGGATTCTTTTGGTCCCAGAGAAGGGATTCCCTGTCCAAACAGATCCCAGTGACAGCCACCCTGATCAGGCATTGCAGTGGTGGAAGGACAGGGGCAACATCAGGGATGGTGTTCCATTCCTCCAGCAGTCTCCTACAGTGGTTCTGACCGCAGATGATTCTCTCCTAGGGTGGGGAGCCCACTTGGGGAATCACACTGCTCATGTGACATGGTCTCATTGGGAATCCCTGCTCCATATCAGTCTGTTGGAGCTCAGGGCAGTGTTTCTAGCCCTTCAGTCGTTTATGAACATGTTACAGGGGAAGGTTTATTTATTTATTGAAATCTTGGATGACACCAGTGAGCGGATGCTCGTTGAGAGGTTCCATGTCAGATTCATTAACCCAAGAAGACACAGTATAGTTACAGTAGATTATACATACAGAGTACAAAAAAATTCAACAGTACATGGGTTGCAGTGAGAAACAGTTACACAAATTGTGCTAAGGCACAGTACATGGTATGCCAGTTTCCTGCAGAAGAGAGAGAGGCAGAGGCAGACTGTTAGGGTGGGGGGGGGGGGGCAGTGGGAACTGCGATAGGAAGGGCAGAAAGAAAGAAAAGAACCAAGGGGTAGGGGGTGGGAGGCAAGTGCTAGGGCAAAAGGGGGTGGGAGGCAAGTGCTTGGGCAAAGACTTTACTAAGGTGGTGCAGATAAGAACAGACAGCACCACCACCATGTACTACATCAGCAAGCAGGGCGGGACGAGATCCTCTGCCCTGTGTAGGGAGGCAATGAAGATCTGGAGTCTGGCTTATTCCCTCAAGACTTCCATCTCAGCCGTGCACCTGCCAGGCAAGGACAATGTACTGGCAGATGCCCGCTACAGAATAAATCGGAGCCACCACGAGTGGTCTCTAAACCGGGAAATGCTGCATGCAGTGTTCAGGAGATGGGGCACACTGCAGATGGATCTGTTTGCAGCTCCAGACAATCATTTAGCTACCCCAGTACTGCTGCAGACCCCCAGCTCTGGGTTTGGTGCCTTTGGATGGACTGATATTGGACTGAACAGGCAAATTCCTGCATGCCTTCCCCCCTTGCTTCTGATCTTCAGAGTTCTGATCAAACTCAGGAGCCAGCCATCATCTATGATTCTGATTGCTCCGGATTGGGCCAGACAACCCTGGTACCCCAGTCCAATTTGCCTCCCCAGGAGGCACCATCTCCTGACTTCATCACAAGGGAAGATCCTATACCCCGACCTCAAGTCCCTCAGGCTCGGGGCCTAGCTCTTGAGTACCTAGAGTATGCAGGCTTGCATCTCTATGAAGGGGTCCTGGATATTCTGAAGCCAGGTTTCCAAAAAACCTGCCACCAGAAAGACTTACACTTCCAAATGGAAGAGATTCACTATTTGATGTGTGCAAAAGGAAATAGACCCATAAACTGCCAGACTGGCAGTCCTGTTGGACCATTTAGCTCACCTTCATTCCCTAGGCCTCTGGCCCTCTACCCTGAAGGTACATCTGGCAGCTGTTTCTGCCCATCTGTTGGCAGGGAAGGGCCCTTCCCTGGCCTGTCATGCGATCTTCAAGCAGTTCTTTAAAGGGTTGCTCCACCTACACCCCCCTCACAGGGAGCCAACCCCTTCTTGGTATCTAAATATCTGCAAGGCACAGCTAATGCAGCCCCCATTTGAACCCATGTCCTCTGCTGAGCTTAAGTACCTGACATGGAACGGTCTTTTTGGTAGCCATAACCTCTGCTGGGAGGAGTAGTGAGCTACAGGCCTTGTAAGTGGAGCCTAACTACAAAGCACTCCATAGGGACAAGGTCGTCCTTAGGACTAACAGGAAACTTCTTCCAAAGGTGGTCTCTGACTTCCACCTGAATCAGTCTGACATTACCTGTCTTCTTCACTGAACATTCTAGTTCAGGAGAGCGTAGACTGCATAGCCTGGACGTTAAGAGGGCTATTAGCTACTACTTGGATCAGACAAAGGCCCATAGGAATGAGTGCACACAACTGTTTCTCACCTATGGAGAAGTGGGTTAGGGGAAAGACAGCCACTAAAAGGACCATTGCTCGGTGGATTGTGTCTTTCATGCAGTTCTGCTGTGGCAAACTGGGGAAAGAGCCACCAGCTGGTCTCAGAGACCACTTTACCAGGGGAACAGCTGCTTCTATTGCAGCTGCCAAAGATATTCCCTTGCTCGAAATTTACAAAGCAGCTACCTGGAAAACTGTTCACACATACACTAAACACTACTGCCTGGATACCCTGGCCAATAGTGATACCAGGTTTGGCAAAGCAGTACTGTAGAGCCTATTTCCTAAGTAGCTTCTGTGCCCACCTCCATGGGGCACTGCTTGGTAGTCTGCATATGGTCAGAATACAGCAAGACTTCATGTCTTTGAAGAAAAAAAGAAAATGCCACCCCAGTGGCGCAGAACTCAAAAACTGGAACAGTTGTAATGCAGTACCCCCCCACAAGGTTCTGTTAGGGGAGGCAGGGAGGGCGGTAAGACTACAGCAAGACTCTATTAGAAGAAACAAGATAACTGTGGTAAGTATTTTTTTTTCTTATGGCTTCCCTGTCTATGCAGCTGCCTATGACATGGTGCTAAACAAAGTAAAGTGGATCTGTAATAAGGCATGCCGCTTTGTGCAGATAATAAAGCTCCAGACTTGTTTGCTAGCCTAAAAGGTGCTCCTGGACCTAACACTCCCTGGTGTAACAAACTGCTTCCATACCATCTCCAACCAGTACAACACAGAAATATGGCCAGTAATGCCTGTAAGCCTCCTTTTGGTATATTCAGCTGGACAAGTGGTCTTTTGCTGTCAGGGCCGCTAACTGGTTAAATTAATTGCCTGATACTCTGCTGATCAATTTCCCCAAGATTAATCACTTTAAAAGATCTTTGCGGTCTGCCCTTGCAGTCCAATGCAACTGTAACCATTAAACTGTTTCATTCGTTTTCTCTCTGTGCTTACTTATCCTGTAACTTTTTATACAACAATCTGTATGGATTTTTTCAAAACTGTATGTAATTGATCTGTTTTAAGTGCTTTAAGCCTGACTCAATTGCAGTTCCTCTGGAACTGCTTATTGTCTCTTAATTTTTTTTTGACAATGTGTTTCATAGGTTCATAGGTTATGGTGTCAAGTCATATTAGCTTATTAAGCCATTGATGTACTTGCCACTAACAGTGGATGTGTTCTAATTTTGTATCCCTCCATGTACGTGTCTAACTGTTTTTTAAATGAAGCCATATTGGTGGCACCCACTACCGACTTGGGCAATGCATCCCATGCACTCGCCACTCTCTGGCAAAACCATTTCCCTCACCTTGAAGTTTTGTACAAATCCCCTCTTAGCTGGTAGGAGTGCCCCCTTGTATCTCTACCTTGATTTTCTTTTTTTATGTGTCCAGATGTTTCCCAAAATATTTACTCATTGAAAGCCCTATATGCATTACATAGCATAAATCCCCTCTTACTTTTCTATATGACATTGAAAACATTCCTAGCTCCTTAAGTCTATCCATGTAGGCCATCTCTTTTACTCTTCTTATTTTTCTAGTTAGTTTTCTTTGTACTTTCTCCACAGCTGCAGTACATCCCACCCCTTGAGGGGGTACAAAAAGAGGCACCATATTCAAGCACTGACCTCACAAGAGAGCCATAAAGAGGCACCAACACCTCCTACATCCTGCTCCTTATATTCCTAAGTATATTTCCCAGGATCTTGTTTGCCCTCTTTACACACACTCTATTGTGTTTAGCAAAACTCAAAGTGTCAGTCATCCAGACTCTCAAGTCTTTTTCACTATCCATATTCATAATAACCTTACCATTAATGGTATAGCTAGCCTTACCGTTATTACTACCAAAAATGCATGATCTTACATTTGATTTCATTAAATGTTAATTTGTGTTCAGCTGACCATGCTTCCAACCTATTTAGTTTGTTTCTGGAACTTTCTCACTGACTCAGTATCATTAACTATGGCCCCTACCTTCGCATCATCCACGAATTTACAAAGCCAGGTCCCCTCCATCTTCTACCTGCATTGAGGAAACGAATATCCTAGACATGGAACCTTTGTAAATGAGCAGCTGTGTTCAGTGGTAAGCTCTGAAGATTTCCAAAAATAAATGAAGCTTGGGGGTGGGGTCATGGTTATAGAAACATAGAAAATGTTGGCAGAAAAGGACCAGTAGGCCCATCTAATTTGCCCTATTGTCTCTGCCTAACACAACATCCTGGACCCTGCTTGGTCACAGGTGTCCCTCCTCCCTCCCTCCTTACCTCTGTTTATAATACTCTTGGGGCTATCCCGTGCATGTTTGAAGGCCCCCACTGTCTCCATCTCTACCACTTCTTCTGGCAGGCTGTTCCAGGCATCTAACACCCTTTCTGTAAAGAAGTATTTCCTAACATCCCCTGTAAACTACCCCTCCCCTTCAAGTTTCATAGCATGTCCCTGCGTACTGCAGCTCCTCCTCCTCCTTTGAGAGAGCCTACCCCCACACTTTGTTCACCCCCGTAAGGTACTTATACATTTCCATCACATCCCCTTTCTCTTTCCTCTTTTGGGGAGTACATGCCAAGCTTTCGCAGTCTCTCCTTATATGGCTTCTCTTGCAAACCCTGCACCATTTTAGTAGCCCTCCTTTGGACCGCCACCACCCTGTCAATATCCTTGTGGAGGTGCAGCCTCCAGAACTGGATACAGTACTCCAGGTGGGGTCTCACCAGTGAACAATACAGAGGCAACACTACTTCCTGTCTCCTACTAGAGAACTCCCTCCCTATGCATCACAGCGTATGGCTCACCTTGCCAGCTGCCCTGCACACTGCTTGTCACCTTGAGATCGTCCGACATGATCACCCCAAGGTCCCTCTTGCTTTGTAACTGTATGTACCCCACCACCACCACCATCTTATACTCAGTCCCTGGGTTACCCTACCGCAGCTGCACGACTGTGCACTTTTTGGCATTAAAACCCAGCTGCCACTTCCTAGACTACTCTTCTAGTTTTTCCAGTTCCCTTTGCATTCTGTCCACTCCTTCCTGGGTGTCCACCCTGTTACAGATTTTTGTGTCATCTGCAGAGAGACGCACCTTCCCCTCCAGTTCCTCAGCATGTCACTTATGAACACATTGAAGAGAACAGGGCCCAGTACCAATCCCAGTGGTGCTCCACTGGTCACTCTTCTGTCCTCCAAGTGGCTACCAATTGCCACCACCTTCTGCCTCCTCACTTTCAAACAGTTTGTTACCTTGCACATTACATTCTCACCCAACCCCAGGCTGCTAAGTTTCTTTATCAGCCTCTTGTGTGGTAGAGTGCCA
This sequence comes from Neoceratodus forsteri, assembly GCA_016271365.2. Classification (NCBI taxonomy): domain Eukaryota; kingdom Metazoa; phylum Chordata; order Ceratodontiformes; family Ceratodontidae; genus Neoceratodus; species Neoceratodus forsteri. Next base: position 1,015,891,351 of record CM057452.1, on the reverse strand, counting down.
AAGGCCTTATAGAAGTCTAGATAGGCCACATCCACTGTCCTCCTGATCCACTTCCCTAGTTACCCAATCAAAGAAGAGATTTGTTTGACATGACCTCTTCCCTGTGAAGCCGTGCTGCTGGTGATCCTGCAGCCCATATGTCTCCACAGGTACTCCATCAGTCTCTCCTTCAGTAGGGATTCCATTGACTTCCCCACTACTGATGTGAGACTGACTGGTCTGTAATTGCTGGCCTCCTCTCCACTGACACTGTTGTGCAAAGGGACCATATCGGCCCTCCTCCATTCCTGTGGAACCACCCCCCCGTCTCTAGTGAGCTGCTGAATAGTGTTGCCAGAGGGGCAGCTAGCACCATGCTCAGTTCCTTAAGTAACCTTGGGTGGATCCCATCTGGCCCCATCGCCTTGTTTTCCTTTAGGGTTTCCAACCCCCAGCGGACTCTGTCTTCCGTAAATGGACTTGTGTCAACCCCTCTCTCCCCGGTGCCTGTTAATGCATGTCAGCCTGTCCCATGTTTCCACTATGAATTCTGAGAAGAAGTATTTGTTGCGCAACTTCTGTCTTATGCAGTAGATGGCAACATGATCACCTGCAAGGTCGGGTAGTATACTAGCTGCTCAGAACTCCTGGCTTCTGTTTGTGAGAATGTTATCCTGGAGGGAAGAGGCATTTGAGTTTATTGGATTGTTTCTGGTTTCCTGGAAGATAAGTTTATCAAGAACCATATCTAAGGCCAGCTCTTTTATGACTTCAGATTTGTCTGGGCTCAGTCAGTCCATATTGAAGTCACCTAGGACACTTAAATGTAGGACCTTTCATAGATACTGGCATAGCAACCCCTTGTTACCTTTCAGTTGTGGTGGTTGTTCACTGTATAGTGCCCACTTTGGGACTGACAGCTTTGGTACCAAAGCTTGGGGTGTAAGGGGTGTGGGAAGGAAATAAATAGAAGGTAAAGAAGGCTGGCAAGTCACTCTGTCTGATATCCGTTTCAAGTCTGTCTGCAGGAAGTCTGAGAGCAGTCAAGGAGGCATACTGCCAAGGTGCATACAGGAGTTGGAATCCCTGTTTAACAGCGATTGCCCAAGTATACAGCATTCAAACAACATGAAGTCTTGCTATATTATGACTAATGCAGTTTGTCCCACCATTAGAACTGCTCTGGAGGTGAAAGAGTTAACTTCCATGCAGAGCATGGAACTTAGAGCACGAGCTTGGTTAGAAAAGCTCGGTCTGGGATATTTCAAACCGAAACTGTCAGATTCTTTACTCCGCCTCACTGAACAGTCGCTCCGGAGATTCCTCCTGCTGCTCGGTTCATTTTCTCGGTTTAAAGAGTTTTTTCTCGGTTAAATTCAACCGCGATTATCATTATTTTAACCGCAAACCGATCGGTTCAAGCTCTGTCTATGGTATTGTAAGTAATAGATAGGTTTTCTGTGTGGAACTTGTAAATGTTTATCGGTTCGGTTTGCACCGATCAGATTGTGTTGAAACTTCATTCTGAAGCGTTTTAAGGCTTTTTAGAGTGCAGGTCCCGGTTCTTATCGGTTCTAAAAAAAACGGATTTCATTACGGTTTTTTCCATGACCCGTGACACGGTTGGGAACCGATAAGGGTGTCTTGCCTGGCACTGCCGAAAAAAAGGGCAAGTTTTTGGTTAGGCTGGCATGTCTGAGAAACCCAAAAGAAAAACCGGGCCCACTGGGTTTCAGCACTGTAGTGTCTGTGGGGAAGCCTTTGCCAAGGCTGACCCACACACCACATGTGTTTATTGTCTGGGGTTTGACCACCTCAGTGCAGACTGCCAGATTTGCAAGAATTTCCCTGCAGCTACCCTAGATAAGAGAGTTGGTAGGCTCAGGGAACGAGAGGCCAAAAAGTCTGCTGACCCGGATGGCCAGCCTGGTTCGGTGCCAACCGAACCGGAGGGAGTGCCCTCTGACCAGGGCGAGACTTCCTCGGGCAAACGAAAGCTGACTCTGAGGAGCCAGTTCCAGCAAAGAGAACTAGAAAATCAGCAGGTGTGGAGTCAAAAATCCTTCTCCAACTGCTGCAGAGATAGCCAGGCAATACAAATTGTCCAGTCACTTTCCCGTTCCTCCGAACCGCCACTATCTGGCAAAGTCGGTTTGCCGGTTCCACCGGTTCAAGCATATGATATAGAGGAGTTTTAATGAACCAGAGGAGGGGAGGATGATTATGAACAGTGTGAATGTGACTTTGAAAGTCTGGATGTGCCCATTGAACCGGACATCTCCCAGACAGACCTTTAGGAGAATCTCCCCTAGGCTTGCTGAGTCCTTCTCATTTTCTGTTTTATAAAAGTTGCTGAAACCTCCAGCTTCCTTTGAGGAGGCTGTGGATGAGCAAGAGGAGCCTGACTTTGTAGAGATGATGGATATCCCAGAGTCCAGGAGATTGTCTATTCCTTTACATAAATCTTTTAGGAAACAAACAATAAAAATTTTAAAAGCTCCTAATTCTGTGCCTCCTGTGGATAAAAAGATGGACAGGAGGTACACTTTGTCAGGTCCTGATACAGAATTTCTTTCACAGCAATGCAGCCATGTTGGGGTAGATCTTCCTGGACATAAGTCTCCACCACTCATTCACACTAGTGGGATTGGCGCCGGAGGCACTAAGACCCATCGGGAGCAAACTTTTTGCTGGAGGGTCGGCGCGAGAGACGGCGCCGCGAGACACGGCGCCGCGAGCAGCGGCTCGAGCGGTAATGACCATCTCGGCGACGACCCTCCAACCGCCTCAGTTCCTTTTTTCCCGCCGTCGAGTGCGCTTCAGTGACGACGTCGCTCGCCTGTCGGGAGTCAAACTTCAAACTAGCGCATAGTTTTCAGTTTGTTTTTTTGTAACATTATCACGATAGTAGTATCGCTTAGTTTTATTCTATTTTTCGTAAAATTTTTCTAATATTTAAATTTAACTTACTTGAAGAAGTCTCGGCCCACTTGAACGGAGCCGACCATGAGCAGGTCAGGTGGACGGTAGGAGACTTCATGAAAGCTGTTCAGTCAGCCGGCTGGGTCCGTCAGCCTCCTTCTCCTCAGCGGGTTCCGACTACGGTCAGTCCGATGCCGGGGATGGCGGTCCCCGCCGCATAAAAATAAACGGTCGCATTCTCGGCGCCGTTCGGCCTCGAGCTCTTCTTCGGCCCACAGGTCAAAAAAGAGAAGGCATCACTCGAGGTCGCCCTCTGGTATGTCTGCGCGTCGACGGTCGGTTATCGTTGCTAGTTGCCGGTCTCCTTCTTCGGAGTCGCCAACTTCCGGTAATCGTCGTCCTCGACATCGGAGCCCTTCCCCGCCTATAGGTAGGGCTCCAGATGAGCAGTTTCATCAGTGGGCCGCTCTTATGGAGCGATGGGCTCGGAGGTTGGTTCTTCTGCCTGGCTCGGTTACCTCGGAGCCCTCGGGCTCCTCTGGCGATCAGGTAGGGCGGTTGGACCTTCCTAGTCGCTGGGCGCCTTCTTCGGTGCTAGCGACTCCGTGCTTAGGTGTTTCCCCCCCTCACATGGCTGCGGCGCAGGGGGCCTCACCGATGCCCTTATCTCCTGGTTTTTGTCCTTCTCTTGCTTTCCAGGTTCCCGGGGCTTTTCCGGCGCCTTCTGCAGGGTCTGTGGCCGTGTCGGCGCCGTTTTGGCGGCCGGCGCTTGCGGCGCCGTTGGCAGTGCCACGTGGTTCTCGGCGCTGCTGGCGGCGCCTGGTGGTCTCGCGGCGCGCCGGTGGTGCCGTGATCTGGCGGCGCTGTCACAGCGTTTGCTGGGCGCTGTCATGGGCGCCGGCCGCGACGCGGCGCGGGCGCCGCCGGGGCGCTTATGGGGTCAAGGTGTTTCTTCGGGCGCCAGGCGCCCTCGGTGCCGCTTTCAGTCTGCTTGTTGCCTCGGCTCCGCAGCCTTTGGGGACTCTCCTTGTTTTTCTGCCATTTCTCCTCTCCTAATTTTCACTCCTTTCCTGTCCAAACAGTCCTTTCTGGACCATCAGAGATGATGTTGAGCCTGACCCAGACCTTCGGTTGGGTGATGAAGTGGAGGAACAGGATCTTTCTTTGCTACAGAGCCTGTGGTCGAGGACCTGTCCTTTAAGTCTCTGTTGAAGAACCTGGGATCCACTCTTTCTCTCCAGACTACAGACATCGATCCTGGGAAGATATTAAGACTCCAGTATCTTCATGCTTGGAGATCCCTACGGATTTGACTCCTCCGATTCAGCTCTTCCTTCGAGACGCTGTCTCAAATGGTATGGAATAACCCTGCTCTTATTCCTCAGTGGCTAAATCCATTGATAAAAGTATTCAGCTCCCAAGGATCGTCCCATTTTGGCATCCCAAGCCTTTATGGATCCTATTGTAGTCCTGGCAGAGAATGACAAGGTCGTTCTTCCTCAAACTACTACAGCTCGACCTATTAACAAAGAGTCTCGTAAGATTGATACATTAGGTAAGAGAGTCTTTGCTGCCTCCACTCTAAGTATGCGTATTGCCAGTTATCAAGGCTATTTTTCTCAGTATGAGTATATCCTGTGGCACTCTATGAAAAGAATGGTTGAAGCTCTTCCAGATTCGGATTCCAAGTCAGAGCTTCTTCTGACCGTTATTAGAGGTATTGAGTCCAATAACCAACAGGTCAAAGCCACCATGGACGCTTTCGACACTGCTTCTCGCTCAGCAGCCGCGGGGATTTGTACTCGGCGCCATTCCTGGCTGCGTACTTCTGGCTTCACGAATGATGCTCAGCAGCAGGTGATGGCGCTGCCTTTTGATGGCTCCTTCCTTTTTGGCCCTCAGGTGGAGCAAGCCTTAGAGGCCACTCAGAAGACTAGATCGGCCATTAAGTTGGCCAGACCTCCCGCCTGCCCCTCTCGGGGCATGTGAACAGACGCTCAGTTTCATAGTCATCAGTCCTTTCGAGGCAGAGGCAGGGGAAGCTTCCATAAAGCCAACCTGCCCAACCTCAAAAAGAAGACGCAGAGAAAGCGCAGGGACCTAAAGCTCCCAGCGCTACCTTATGAGTCGTTGGCCCAAGTTCCATCCACTCTGCCCGAGGTGGAACTTTCTCCTCCGGTGGGAGGTCGTCTGATGTACTTCTACAACCAGTGGAAGTCCATAACCTCAGACAAATGGGTCCTTCGGATAATTCGCGAGGGTTATTCTCTCAATTTCTTGGAAACCCCCCCGAATTGTCCTCCCATACGACAACCCAGGTTGTCGGCCTCTCAGTCAGACCTCCTCACCACGGAGATCCAGGGCCTTCTGAACAACAGGGCATAGAACTGGTGCCCTCGACATCTGCGAAACACAGGGTTTCATTTCCATTACTTTCTGGTTCCAAAGAAATCTGGGGATGCGCCCATTCTAGACCTCAGAAAGTTAAACAAATTCCTCCCCAGGAGAAATTCAAGATGATTTCCTAGGTACCCTGTTACCCTTGCTGCATCAGCACGACTGGCTGGCCTCTGGATATGCAGGATGCTTACCAGCATATCCCCGTCCACCGACCCACCGCAAATTCCTCAGGTTTGTAGCTTTGGGTCAGCATTATCAGTTCAGAGTCCTGCCCTTTGGGCTATCCTCGGCGCCCATGAAGTTTTACAAAGTGTTGTGCAGTTCTGCGGGCATCTCAGGAAAGTCGGACTCGAGTGTTTCCCTACCTGGACGATTGGCTTCTAGCAAGCCCTTCCGGCCAAGGGACTTTGGAAGCCGTGCAAGCGACTTCTCGTCTTCTCACGCCCATGGGAGTTCTGCTGAATTTGAAAATCTCAACGCAACCCTCCCAGAGGCTCCTTTCATAGGGACGCTTCTAGACACCTCTTCAGCGAAGGCTTTCCTTCCAGAGGACAGAAGACTCGACATCCTTCGTATGGCCCGTTACATCAGGAGAACCAATGGGTTACAGCTCTCTCGATTAACGCATGTTGGGTCTCATGGCGTCCTCGGTCTTCACTGTCCCTCTGGCCCGACTGCACATGAGAACCACCCAATGGATGCTCTCCACTCAGTGGTCCCCGACCTCTCACCCCAGTCTTATCCCATCAAGGTGACGGAGCCCTTCAAGGTCTCTCACCTGGTGGTCTCAAGAGAGCAATCTCCTGGAAGGATTCCCCTTTGCTCCCCCGGATCATCAGATCTCCATCACCACAGATGCATCGCTAATGGGATGGGGAGCTCACTGTCTCTCCCTCCACACTCAAGGTGTATGGACTCAGTTCGAAACTCATCTCCACATAAATGTCCTGGAGATGAGAGCGGTCCTCTATGCAATCCGAGCTCTGAAGGATGTCCTTTGTCACAAGAACATTCTCCTTCAAACGGACAACAAAGCAGTGATGTATTACATCAACAAGCAAGGCGGTGCTCATTCTTATCCCTTTGCAGGAAGCAATGAGGGTGTGGGAGTGGTGCTTGGGCACAAGTCTCTGATTCAAGCGGTTTATCTGCCAGGTATACAAACGACCTAGCAGATCACCTCAGCAGAACGGAGGCAGACCCTCACGAGTGGTCTCTCGATCCAGCCGTAGCTCGGTCCCTGTTCAAAGAGTGGGGGACTCCAGACCTGGACCTTTTTGCATCCCCACTCAACGCAAAACTGCCTCTCTTCTGCTCCAGAAATCCAGGGCCTGGCATTTTCTGTCAGGATGCGTTCAGGCTGCGGTGGACAAAACGCTTTCTTTACGCCTTTCCACCACTTCCTCTAATCCAGAGAGTACTCCTCAAGTTCGAGTCTCAGGGGACCAAGATGATTCTCATTGCTCCTTCCTGGCCTCGGCAACTATGGTTTCCTCTACTCAACAGTATGTTGGCAGCCTCTCCGAGACCACTTCCTTTGCAAATCAGTCTTTTGACTCAGGGTTCGTTGGTCCATCCCAACCTGAAATCACTTCACCTTCATGCTTGGCTCCTGAAGAGATAGAAGTGAATCGGTTCAACGTCTCTCGTAGAGTCTCAGACATCCTTCTGGCTGCTCGAAGCCAGCCACTAAAACGACGCTTCAAATGGAAACGTTTTTTCTCTGGTGTGCAAAATCCTCTTGGAATCCCTTTTCCTGTCCTCCTGGCAAGGTTCTGGAGTATCTTTGGACCTATCAAACTTAGGTCTTCAGTACTCCACAGTTAAAGTTCACCTTAGTGCCATCTCAGCGTTCCATGAGCGGTTTCTTCCTTAACTCTGGCTCAGTTACCTATGGTGAAGAGATTTCTTAAGGATTCTCCATACCAGACCCCTGTTAAGCGTCCAGTTGCAGCCTGGGACATTAACCTGGTGCTGGACATGCTCACTCGGAAGCCTTTCAACCCTTAGCTACCTGTGAGCTAAAATTTCTTACCTGGAAGACTGCCTCCTGGTGGCCATTACCTCAGCCCAGGGTCTCTGAGATACATGCCCTGGTTACGGACCCTCCGTATACTGTATTCCATAAGGACAAGGTAGTTCTCCATTACTCATCCTAAATTTCTTCCCAAGGTTGTGTCAGAATTCCATCTGAATCAACCTCTGGTACTTCCGCTTACTTCGTAATTTCCAAAATGAAGGGAACGAGCTCTTCATTCCTTGGATGTTAAAGAGAGCCTTGGGTTCTATTTAGATAGAACCAAGGATGTTCGAAGACTCAGCAACTGTTCGTTTCTTTCAGCGACACCGGCTGGGTCAACCTGTCGCTATTAGATGTATCTCTTCATGGTTAGTGGCATGCCTTCGTCATTGCTATTCCATGGCTCAAGTTAAATTAGAAGGTAGAGTGTACCTCACTCTACTAGGGCGGTCGCGGCATCCCTAGCGAAATCGCAATGTTCCAATTGCAGATATATGCAACGCCACTACCTGGAGCTCAGTGCATACTTTCTAACACTATGCACTGGATGTTCATGCCAGGCGACATTCCAGACCGGCAGAACTATCCTTAATGGGCTTCTATCTTAGACGCGTGAGCTCTGGCTCTCCTGCGCCCTTTTGGGATTATCAGCTTGGTACTCTCCCACTAGTGTGAATGAGTGGTGAGACTTATGTCCAGGAAGATAGGAAAATCAGACTCACCGTAATTTTGATCTTCTTGGACGAGTCTCCACCACTCATTCACACGCCCACCCTCCATCCCCCGAGCTCACCGCTGTATTGGTCTTCACTCCCTCAAATCTTTAGGCCGTGAGGACTTCTTTGCTGACCCTTCTTACACGGGTCATACGGACTATCTTATGTCCGTTTTTTAATGTTGGGTTTACCCTTTACGTTAGTTGCGCTGCACCTCCTTGGTAAAAAAGGTACTGAGGCGGTTGGAGGGTCGTCGCCGAGATGGTCATTACCGCTCGAGCCGCTGCTCGCGGCGCCGTGTCTCGCGGCGCCGTCTCTAGCGCCGACCCTCCAGCAAAAAGTTTGCTCGATGGGTCTTAGTGCCTCCGGCGCCAATCCCACTAGTGTGAATGAGTGGTGGAGACTCGTCCAAGAAGATCAAGAATTCCGGTAGGTACGTAATTTTCCTTTCAGGCTGCAGCCTGTGATAAAGCTAATATTCCCCTGGCTTCACATCCTCCTGACAAGGACTCCAGGAAGATTGATGCCATGGCTAAAAAACAATACATGGCAGCGTCCTTGGGACTCAGACAAGCAAACTATATGGCTTATGTTGCGAGATACCAAAAATCTATATGGGATACTGTCATGGCTTTAGCCAAACAGGCCCCTGCCCAGCTTGCCAAGGAGCTGGAGCAGGTGGCTGCTGATGGTATTGAGGCATCTAAGGTGCAATTCCATGCTGCAGTGGATTCTAATGATGTATCCTCTAGAGTCATGGCTACATCTGTGGCTTTTCAGAGATTGGCTTGGCTCAGGTGTACTACTTGTCACAGGATACCCAGGCTAAGGCTATGGATTTTACTGTGGTGGGAAATTCTCTGTTTGGGAGCAGACAGAGAATTATATGAAGAAATGGATGAATACAGAACCACTTATAGGAGTGCACAAGCCAAGGAACGGCAAGCCACTCCTCAGAGGCAGCCCCCCAGGGGTAGAGGCAGGCCTTTTTACCAGACCCAGGCCTCCTCTTCAGCTTATGTTCAGAGGGGGTTCTTCAGAGGGAGAGGCAGACGGGGTACAAGCATGCCTGCTCCCACCCCTCAGCCTAAAGCCCCCTGCCAAACAGGCATCCTGATGGGATGCCCAGGGCCGGTTCTCCATTACCTGTAGGGGGCAGGCTGGCTTACTTCGTCCAGGACTGGGAGTCTTTAACATCAGACAAGTGGGTCCTGGAAGTAGTAAGCCAGGGTCTGGTTCTCAGCTTCAAAAAATTTCCAAAGATGAGAATCAGATCTTTTCCACCTGCAAACCCTCTAGAGACTCTTGCCTTGGAAACAGAAGTCTCAACCCTCCTGGCTCTCAGAGCTGTAGAAAGGGTTTCTCCCCTACACCAGGGCAAGGGTCTGTACTCCCGGTACTTCCTTACCCCCAAAAGACAGGAGAGTGGCGGCCCATCCTGGACCTAAGATATCTGAACAAGCACCTTTTAAAACCAAAATTCAAAATGGTGACTCTGGGAATGATTTTACCCTCCCTAAGGCCAGGGGACTGGCTAGCTTCCCTGGACCGCAAGGATGCCTACTTCCATGTTCTTATCAGAAGCTCCCACCGAAAGTACCTCAGCTTCAACTGCCTCAGGCCATTATCAGTTCAGAGCAATGCCCTTCAGCCTTACCTCTGCCCCAAGGGTATTCACAAAATGTCTGGCAGTAGCAGTTGCTCATTTAAGAAGGCAAAGATTGCCATCTTTCCCTACCTGGACGACTGGCTCATTGTGGGTCAGTCTCCAGACCAGTCAAATCACACCTGCAAGTTACCCAGCAGCTGCTTACCTCTCTGGGCTTTCTTCTCAATCTTCCAAAGTCAGTTCTGGAACCTGTCAGGTACTCACCTTTATAGGTGCAGAACCGGACACAAAGCAGGCCAGAGCCTTCCTTCCTAGAAAGGGTAGGACCCTGGTAGCCCTGGCCTCGTCCTTCACTCTGCGGGTCTCTCGACCAGCAAGGCATTTCCTGCAGCTCTAGGACACAGGGCTGCTTCCACAGCTGTAGTGCAAGGAGCAAGATTTCAGATGAGGGACATTCAGTTCCATTTGAGAGCTTTCTGGTCTCAAAGAAGAGATTCCTATCCAAGTTAATCCCAGTGACTCGAACCCTGATCCAGGCCCTTCAGTGGTGGCAGGATCAGAGCAATCTGAGACAAGGGGTGCCCTTCATCCCTCTATCTCACTCCTTGACCCTTACTACAGATGCGTCCCTCTTGGGATGGGGAGCTCACATGGGCGACCTCTCCACCCAGGGGTTGTGGTCCCCCAGGAATCTCTGCTCCACATCAATCTGTTGGAACTCAGAGCTGTTTTTCTAGCACTTCAGGTTTTTCTGCATCTGTTCAGAACAAAGTGGTACAGGTCAAAACAGACAACACCACTACAATGTGGTACATCAACAAACAAAGGGCACTCGGTCCTGACCTTGTGCACCGAGGCAATGAAGTTGTGGTCTCTGGCTTATTCGCTGAACACTTCCGTCATAGCAGTTCACCTCCCAGGCAAGGACAATGTCCTGGCAGATGCTCTCAGCAGGATTTCCCAGGGCCATCACGAATGGTCACTGGATCCCCTAGTACTGGGGATAGTTTTGCCAGATGGGGCACCCTCAGATAGATCTTTTTGCAGCCCCAGACAATCATCAACTTCCACTTTTTGTTGCAGGCCCCCAGTGTTGGGCTCAGTCCCCCTGGATGCCTTTCTCCTCGATTGGGAAGGGAAGTTTCTCTATGCCTTCCCCTTCCCTCTCCTGTTCAAGGTGCTAGTCAAAATCAGATCTCAGCCCTGCAAGATGATCCTGATTGCTCCAGACTGGGCCAGGCAGCCCTGGTACCCACTCCTTCTGTCCTTAGCAGTCCATCTTTCCCTGTGTCTCCCCAGGAACCACAATCTGTTAACCTGTGCCCAGGGGAGAGTCTGGTATCCGAATCTCAAATCCTTCAACCTCAAGGCCTGGCTCTTGAGGAGTTAGAGTTTGCTGATCTACAACTTTCTCAAGGTGTTCTCGAAATCTTGAAAGCTTCTAGGAAGCCTTCCACCAGGGCTACCTATAACTCCAAGTGGAAAAGGTTTTCCATATGGTGTTCTGGGAAGCATATTTCCCCAGAATCTGCTGATTTGCCCACTGTTTTGGACTATATGGTCCATCTTAATTCTTTGGGACTGAGACCAGCTACCCTGAAAGTGCATTTGGCAGCTGTCTCTGCTTTTATTTCAGCAGGGAAGCCCTCTTCTCTTTCTGCTCACCCTGTATTTTCCAAGTTTTTTAGGGGATTGCTTCATACCAATCCACCATTCAGGGACCCTGCCCCTGCCTGGGATCTTAATGTTTGCATTGCTCAGCTGATGCAACCCCCCTTTGAACCTCTGTCTTCGGCAGAGCTTAAGTACTTGACTTGGAAAACTGTACTTCAAACAACATGAAGTCTTGCTATATTACGACAATTGCAGTTTGTCCCACCATTAGAACTGCTCCGGAGGTGAAAGAGTTAACTCCCATTCTAAGAATGGAACTTGGAGCGTGAGCTCGGTTAGAGAAGCTCTGTCTGGGTTATTTCAAACCTAAACTGTCAGATTCTTTACTCCGCCTCACTGAACAGTCGCTCCAGAGATTTCTCCTACTGCTCGGTTCATTTCTCGGTTTAAACAGTGTTTTCTCGGTTCAAATCAACTGAGAATATTATTATTTTAACCACAAAACTGTTCGGTTCAAGCTCTGTCTATGGTATCCTAAGTAATTTCAGTTTATTTTCTGTGTGGAACTTGTAAATGTTATCGGTTCGGTTTTGAAACGATCAGCTTGTTTTAAAACTTGAATTGAAGGTTTTAGAGTGCGGTTCCCGGTTCTTATCGGTTCTAAAAAAAACGGATTTCATTAAGTTTTTTTCCAAGACCCGTGACACGGTTAGGAACCGATAAGGGTGTCTTGCCTGGCACTGCCGCTTAAAAGGGCAAGTTTTGGTTAGGCTGGCATTATGTCTGAAAACCCAAAAGAAAACCGGCCCACTGGTTTCAACACTGTGATGCCTGTGGGGAAGTCTTTGCCAAGGCTGACCCACACACCACATGTGTATATTGTCTGGGGTTTGACCACCTCAATTCAGACTGCCAGATTTGTAAAATTTCCTGCAGCCACCCTGGATAAGAGAGCTGGCAGGCTCAGGGAACGAGAGGCCAAAAAGTCCGCTGACCCGGATGGCCAGCCCGGTTCGGTGCCAACCGAACCGGAGGGAGTGCCCTCTGACCAGGGCGAGACTTCCTCGGGCAAACGTAAAGCTGGCTCGGAGGAGCCAGTTCCAGTAAAGAAAACAAGAAAATCAGCAGGTGTGGAGCCCAAAATTCCTTCTCCAACTGCTGCAGAGATAGCAAGAGCTATTCAGATTGTCCAGTCACTTTCTCCGGTTCCGTCCGAACCGCCACTGTCTGGTAAAAGGTCGGTTCCACCGGTTCAGGAATATGTTGTTGAAGAGTTTTATGAACCAGAGGAGGGGGAGGATGATTATGAACAGTATGAATGTGACTTTGAGGGTCTGGGTGTGCCCATTGAACGGACATCTCCCAGACAGACCTTTAGAATCTCCCCTTGCTTTCTGAGTCCCCTCTCACTTTATGTTTTACAAAAAAGTTGCTGAAACCCTCCAACTTCCATTGGAGGAAGCTGTGGATGAACCAGAGGAACCTGATTTTGTAGAAATGATGGATATTCCAGAGTCTAGGAGATTGTCTATTCCTTTGCATAAATCATTTAGGAAACAGACAATAAAAATTTTAAAAACTCCTAATTCTGTGCCTCCTGTGGACAAAAAGATGGACAGGAGGTACACTCTGTCAGGTCCTGATACAGAATTCCTTTCACAGCAATGCAGTCACGTTGGTGTGGTTCAGGCTGCAGCCTGTGATAAAGCTAATATTCCTTTGGCTTCACATCCTCCTGACAAGGATTCCAGGAAGATTGATGCCATGGCTAAAAAACAATACATGGCAGCGTCCTTGGGACTCAGGCAAGCAAATTACATGGCTTATGTAGCAAGGTATCAAAAATCTAGATGGGACACTGTCATGGCCTTGGCCAAACAGGCCTCTGGCCAGCTTGCTAATGAGCTGGAACAGGTGGCTGCTGATGGCATTGAGGCATCTAAGGTGCAGTTTCATGCTGCTGTGGATTTTAATGATGTATCCTCTAGAGTCATGGCTACGTCTGTAGCTTTTCGCAGGTTGGCCTGGCTCAGGTGTACTAGCTTGTCACAGGATACCCAGACTAAGGCTATGGATTTTCCTGTGGTTGGAAATTCTCTGTTTGGGGAGCAGACAGAGAATTATATGAAAAAAATGGATGAATATAGGACTACCTATAAGAGTGCTCCAGGCTAAGGCGCCAAGCCACTCTCAGGCAGGCCCCCAGGGGTAGAGGTAGGCCATACAGGCCTTTTACCAAACCCAGGCCTCCTCTGCTTATGCTCAGAGCGGTTCTTCAGAGGGAGAGGCAGACGGGTGTGGGCAGGCCTGCTCCACCCCTCAGCCTAAAGCACCTGCCAAACAGACACCCTGATGGGATGCCCAGGGCCGATTCTCCTTTACCTGTAGGGGCAGGTTGGCTTACTGTTCAGAACTGGGTGTCTCTAACTTCAGACAAGTGGGTCCTGGAAGTAGTAAGCTCAGGGTCTGGTTCTCAGCTTCAAAAGTTCCCAAAGATGAGAATCAGATCTTTCCCACCTGCAAACTCTTTAGAGACCTTTACTTTAGAAACAGAAGTCTCAACCTCCTGGCTCTCAGAGCTGTAGAAAGGGTTTCTCCCCACACCAGGGCAAGGGTCTGTACTCCAGATATTTCCTTACCCCAAAAAGACAGGAGAATGGCGCCATTTTAGACCTGAGATATCTGAACAAACACCTTTTGAAACCAAAGTTCAGAATGGTAACTCTGGCAATGATTTTACCCTCTCTAAGGCCAGGGGACTGGCTAGCCTCCCTGGACCTCAAGGATGCCTATTTTCACGTCCTAATCAGAAGCTCCCACCGAAAGTACCTCAGATTCGAACTGCCCTCAGGTCACTACCAGTTCAGAGCAATGCCCTTCAGCCTCACCTCTGCCCCAAGGGTATTCACAAAATGTCTGGCAGTAGCAGTGGCTCATTTAAGAAGGCAAAGGATTGCTGTCTTTCCCTATCTGGACGACTGGCTCATTGTAGGCCAGTCCCCAGAACAGGTAAGATCTCACCTGCAAGTTACCCAGCAGCTGCTCTCCTCCCTGGGCTTCTTGCTCAATCTTCAAAATCAGTTCTGGAACCAGTTCAGGTGCTCACCTCATAGGTGCAGAATTGATACAAGCAGGCCAGAGCCTTCCTACCCTTAGAGAGGGTAAGGAACTTGTGGCTCTGGCCTCCTCCTCACTCTGCAGGTCTCTCGACCAGCAAGACACTTTTGCAGCTCCTGGGGCACATGGCTGCGTCCACGGCTGTAGTGCAAGGAGCAAGATTTCAGATGAGGACATTCAGTTTCACTTGAGAGCCTTTGGTCTCAGAGAAGAGACCCCCTTTCCAAGTTGGTCCCAGTGACCCGAACCCTGATCCAGGCCTTCCAGTGGTGGCAGGATCAGAGCAATTTAAGACTGGGGTCCCCTTCATTCCTCTGTCTCACTCCTTGACCCTCACTACGGATGCTTCCCTCCTGGGGTGGGGAGCCCACATGGGCGACCCTCCACTCAGGGTGTGGTCCTCAGGAATCTCTGCTCCACATCAATTTGCTGGAACTCAGAGCTGTCTTTGTAGCACTTCAAGTGTTTCTCGTGCCTGTTCAGAACAAAGTGGTACAAGTCAGAACAGACAACACCACAACAATGTGGTACATCAACAACAGGGGGCACTCGGTCTTCGGCCTTGTGCACCGAGGCAATGAAGTTGTGGTCTCTGGCTCATTCCTGAACACTTCTCATAGCAGTTCACCTTCCAGGAAAGGACAATGTCCTAGCAGATGCTCTCAGCAGGATTTCCCAGGGCCATCACGAATGGTCTCTGGATCCTCAAGTACTGGGATAGTTTTGCCAGATGGGGCACCCTCAGATAGATCTTTTTCAGCCCCAGACAATCACCAACTTCCACTGTTCTGTTGCAGGCCCCCAGTGTTGGGCTCCAATCCCCTGGATGCCTTTCTCCTAGATTGGGAAGGAAGTTTCTTTATGCCTTTTCCCCTTCCTCTCCTCTATTCAAGGTGCTAGTCAAAATCAGATCCCAGCCTTGCAGGGTGATTCTGATTGCCCCAGATTGGGCCAGGCAGCCCTGGTACCCACTTCTTCTGTCACTAGCAGTCCATCTTCCCTGTGTCTCCCAGGAATCACAACCTGTTAACCTGTGCGCAGGGGAGAGTTTGGTATCCGAACCTCAAATCCCTCAACCTCAAGGCCTGACTCTTGAGGAGTTAGAATTTGCTGACCTACACCTTTCTCAGGGTGTTCTTGAAATCCTAAAGGCTTCTAGAAGCCTTCCACTAGGGCTACTTACAATTCTAAGTGGAAAAGGTTTTCCATTTGGTGTTCTGGGAAACAAATTTCGCCGGAATCTGCTGATTTGCCCATTGTTTTGGACTATATGGTCCATCTTAATTCCTTGGGACTGAGACCAGCTACCCTGAAAGTACATTTGGCAGCTGTCTCTGCTTTTGTTTCAGCAGGAAAGCCCTCCTCTCTTTCCGCTCACCCTGTATTTTCCAAGTTTTTTAAAGGATTACTTCATTCTAATCCACCTTTAGGGATCCGCCCCTGCCTGGGACCTTAATGTTTGCATTGCCCAGTTAATGCAACCTCCTTTGAACCTCTGTCTTCTGCAGAGCTTAAGTACTAACTTGGAAAACTGTTTTCCTAGTGGCTATCACTTCTGCCAGGTGCATAAGTGAGTTGCAAGCCCTGTCAGTAGAAACTGACTATATTTCTTCCACAGGGATAAGGTAGTCCTCAGGACTAACAGGAAGTTTTGCCTAAGGTGGTTTCAGATTTCCATCTTAATCTATCTCCTTCCAGTGTTTTCACTGAACATTCCTCCTCTGAGAGGAGATTGCACAGTTTAGATGTTAAGAGGGCCCTAAGTTACTATATAGAACGTACCAAGGGTCACAGGTTCGAATCCCTCCAACTTTTTCTCACTTATGGTGAGGTCGGAAAAGGGAGACCTGCCACTAAGAGATCAATTGCCAGGTGGATTGTCTCTTGTATCCAATTTTGTTGTCAGAAACTGGGGAAAGTTCCCCTTCTGGCCTGAGGGCTCATTCTACCAAAGGTACAGCCGCGTCTCTAGCTGCTGCCAGAGACATCCCTATCTTAGAGATATGTCAAGTAGCTACCTGGAAAACGGTACACACTTTCACCAAGCATTACTCCCTGGATGTCCAGGCCAGGAGAGATGCTCTGTTTGGCACAGCTGTGCTTCAGAGCCTATTCCTAAGTAGGTTCTGTCCTCCTCCATGGAGGTACTGCTGTGTAGTCTGCAATTGTCATAATATAGCAAGACTTATGTTGTTTGAAGAAAAATTACTCACCTTAGTAATGTTGTTTCTTCTAATGGAGTCTTGCTATATTATGACCTCCCCCCCAGCCTGCCCCTCTCAGAACTTCTACTTGGATATGGGGTGGGCAGCCTAGTGTGGGCGCTAGTTATGCCCATTATATGTTTTCCACCCTTCTTGGGTTTTGGGGTGTGATGTTTTATTTTATCTCATATTATTGCTTATATTATATTAATACTTCTGGTCCCCTGACTTGAGTCTTTTGTGTTGGGACCAGGAATATGTGTTAATAGTCAGGTAGCCAGTTGGCTAGTGTAGGTTACAGCTTCCACACAGACCTTAGTGAGTTTTGCTCATAAAGATCTGACAGTTTAGGTTTGAAATAACCCAGACAGAGCTTCTCTAACGAGCTCGCTCCAAGTTCCATTCTTAGAATGGGAGTTAACTCTTTCACCTCTGGAGCAGTTCTAATGGTGGGACAAACTGCAATTGTCATAATATGCAAGACTCCATTAGAAGAAACAACATTACTAAGGTGAGTAATTTTTCTTCTAGTAGCCATCACTTCTGCCAGGCGCATAAGTGAGTTACAGACTTATCAGTGGAGATGACTTTATTTCCTTTCACAGGGATAAGGTAGTCCTCAGGACTAACAGGAAGTTTTTGCCTAAGGTGGTTTCAGATTTCCACCTTAACCAATCTATTTCACTTCAGTGTTCTTCACTGACCATTCCTCCTCTGGTGAGAGGAGGCTACAGCTAGATGTTAAGAGGGCCCTAAGTTACTACATAGAGCGTACAAAGGGTCACAGGTTTGACTCCCTCCAACTATTTCTCACTTATGGTGAGGTTGAGAAATGGAAACCTGCCACTAAGAGATCCATTGCCAGGTGGATTGTCTCTTGTATCCAATTTTGCTATCAAAAACTGGGTAAGGTTCCCCCTTCAGGCCTGAGGGCTCACTCTACCAGAGGTACAGCTGCGTCTCTAGCTGCCGCCAGAGACATCCCTATCTTAGAGATATGTCAAGCAGCTACTTGGAAAACAGTACACACTTTCACCAAGCATTACTCCCTGGATATCCAGGCCAGGAGGGATGCTCGGTTTGGCACAGCCGTGCTTCAGAGCCTATTCCCTAAGTAGGTTCTGTCCCTCCTCCATGGAGGTACTGCTGTGTAGTCTGCATTAGTCATAATATAGCAAGACTTCATGTTGTTTGAAGAAAAAATTACTCACCTTAGTAATGTTGTTTCTTCTAATGGAGTCTTGCTATATTATGACCTCCCCCCCAGCCTGCCCCTCTCAGAACTTCTACTTTGGGTATGGGGTGGGCAGTCCACTGTTGGCACTTATTGATGCCCCTTTATGTTTTCCACCCCTTCTTTTTTGGGTGTTTGGGTGTTGTGTTTTATTTTATCTTATCTTTCTGGTCCCCTGACTTGAGTCTTGGTGTTGGGACCAGGAAAATGTGTTAATATTTTAGTAGCCAGTTGGCTAGTGTGAGTTACAGCTTCCACACAGAGCCTTAGTGAGTTTTGCTCAAAGATCTGACAGTTTCGGTTTGAAATATCCCAGACAGAGCTTTTCTAACCGAGCTCGCGCTCTAAGTTCCATGCTCTGCATGGAAGTTAACTCTTTCACCTCCGGAGCAGTTCTAATGGTGGGACAAACTGCATTAGTCATAATATAGCAAGACTCCATTAGAAGAAACAACATTACTAAGGTGAGTAATTTTTTCTTATATACTCCAAGCAGTCCTCTTTGTACCACTGAGGCTAATTTGATAGTCATTCCCAGATCTCGCCTAAGGCAGTCCGATAATTGGGCCTTTTCAGTGGCAGCACCAACTATTTGAAACTTACTTCCTATCCATTTTTGAAGTTCCCCCTTAGTGAAGGCATTCAAAAAAATGCTAAAATCTCATCTTTTGGGAGAGGAGTTTAATGGTAGTTTTGAGTTTAGTTGCCAGGAGCCAGTTCTTTAAGAGCAGTATTGGTTTCCTCTGAATTCTGTAAGTCTAGTATTGTGATATGTTTTGTCTGTGGATCGCTGATGTAGGACCACTGATTTTCTGTTTTCTAAAATGTGCATTTCTGTTTACGAAATTTTAAAATATGTTTTTTTCCATTTGTTCCCCAAATTGAGTGTAAGTTAGCATGTTTACACTAAAAATGTGGCACAAAATGGGGGGCTTACACAAATTTGTCGCCAAGTCTGGTTGTAAATGTGGTGTGAACAAGTTTTTGTATGAAAAATAGACTCTTAAATGGTGTTTAAAACTGTCAGATTCCGCCGTCTCTATGGCGCCAAGCGAAGGGGTTCACTCGGCACGCTGGCGACCTGGGTTCGCACCCTGATCCTGGGCACCAGGTGCAGAGACCGGCAGGGAAGGGGTTTCACAAGTATCCATTGGACGCTTCCCTCCCGGGGCAGGGGGTTCATCCTGGCACCTGTGGGCGATTGGTGATGTGCTTGGGGGACATGCTGCCTCCACACGTCCCCACCCAAGGTCGCCCTGCGCTCACGCTAGGCTGAGAACTGGTGGGCGGGCAAAGAAAACTGAAAACTGGCTCCCCGACCAGCCGGATGACGAGCACTCGACTCCTGCCGCCCGAAGCCCTGGAGTCAGCCCGGATCCAGCCTCGCAGCTCTTGGGATGCATGTCTGCTGAAAGGTAATTTCCCCCCTCAGAAGAGAGGGGCCCCTCCTGGCATAGGGATAAGTCAGGCTACCCCAGGAAAGGCTACAGTAGGGGCTGGTAGATGGTGGCTGGGGTTGGAGGGCGGCAAGGATGGCACTGGCACTCTGAAGGAGTGGCTGGTCGGGGCTGCTACAGGGAGGCACATATAAAAAATGTCAGATTTTGTTTTCTGATCCCCAGGTTTTTCCATTTTTGCAAAAAAAGGGTGGCCCCCTTTTTTTTCTTTTTTTTTTTGTGTGTGTTTGAATGTCTTGAAAGAGTTGAAATGTCTATGTTGTAAGTTGTACACACTCTGAGCCCTAGAGAAAGGACGTTCTGGAAATAAAAGTTGCCTTGGCACTATGCAAGGGGATCACCATGAACATATGGGGACTATGGAGGGTTCCTTTCTCAAAGAGAGAACCCTTACTTATGACAAGCGGCCTAAGTAGGTCTCCCCAAAACTATGGAGGGTGTCACTGGTGGGGCGTGATCAAGAGGATGCCTCTGCCAAGGAGGAGGCACACAAAGAACTGATGCAGAGTGCCCAGGATGAGGCAACTGGTGGCATTTTAGGAGAAGCTACACTGCATGGGAGTCTGTGGTGTCTCAAGGGGTGGGACCCTAGGTGAAGGAACGCCACGTGACTAGTTGGGGGCGATGGCCTAGGGGTTGTAGTGTTAGTTTGGTGTGATCTGACATGATTGCCAAGATTAGGATGGGAGTTGCTGGGCTAGGTGTCTGGTTTCTAATGAGGGGAGGGTTGAGTGGTTGAGGTAATTTGGTAGGCCCCAACTGCTCCGACTGTTTTGAAATGTTAACATTCTGACAGGCTTTCACAGACAAATGTCTGAAGGAAATGCTGAGAGGTGATTAGGGTCTTTACCCTTGCTAAATACTTTGGAAACACAAAACACAGTGCAAAGTCTTTGGAGGAGGAATGACCTAATACGTTTGACATTGAGTGTGATGGCGTGAACGTGTGTTCGGGGATCTTAGAGCCAGAGGGTTCAGTTCGAGAAGTGCGAACACCTAGTGCTGTTGTGGGAAAAGGTATTTGCGTATAGCCTTGCCTCAGGGGTGCTCTGTCGTCACAGAAGAGTGGGACGGTTGCACAGCCTATATGGTAGTCTGCTAAAGAGAGGAGATCTTTGGGGGCATGGCTTAACCTTCAACCAAGATGGCAGCATAATCACTTATAGGTTCATAGGTAAAATACAAAGTCGAGGGAACTAGCCCATTATGACTTCGCCATCCATTAACCTGGATGGAAATAGTATTTTTTTTCTCCCATATATTTATCCAGATTAATTTTAAATACACTGAAACTGGGACTATTTGCTACATCTGATGGCAGGGAATTCCAGACTGGAACTACTCTCTGGGTTATAAAGTTTTTCCTTTTATTTGTTTGAACATTAAATATCTTAATTTTAACATTATGGGATCTGGTGGAGCTTAAACTATGTCCCCGTTCAAGACAAAAAGTTTCAAATAAGGAATCATTTTTTAAGGCACGAAAAATTAGACATAGATCACCTCTCATAGACCTATATTCTAATGAATAGAGGTTGAGTTTTTTAAGTCTTTCTAGATAGGGAGTCTGTTTAAGACCTTTTATACTTTTAGTGAATCTACGTTGTACCCTTTCCCTTTTTATCTTATCCTTTACAAATGTAGGTGCACAAAATGGAGAACAATAGTCAAACTTTGACCTTATCAAGCTGCTATATAAGGGAATTAATACCTCAGGGTCTCTACTCTTAACATTTTTAAGTATACAGTTAGTTAGACGATGACATTTTTTAACCATTAGATTATTATGGTCTGTAAATTTTAGGTTATTAGTAATTATTATTCCCAAATCACTTTCAGATGAAACTACAGTCAAAGGTACATTTTTCAGCATGTAATGTGCTTTTTGGTTATTCTTTCCAAAATGCATAACCTTGCATTTATCTATATTTAATGATATATTTTTATCAGTAACCCAGGTTAATATATTATTTAAATTTAACTGGAGATTACAAACCGAGGCTGAATCATTAACAATACTGCCCAATTTAACATCATCAGCATACTTACTTATCCACACACCATTTGATGTAGACATGCTGGCAACCACTAGATTAAACAAGAAGGGTCCCAGCACAGAGCCCTGGGGTACTCCACTTGTCACACTACTCCAAGCTGAGTCATATCGTCTAATACTGACTTGCTGTTTTCTCTCTAGTAACCATGATATAATCCATTTGATTATATTTGTGCATATCTCTTGATTATATAAACATTCTATTATTGTTTTATGTGAGACAGAATCAAATGCCTTTTCATAGTCCAGGAAAATTACATCTACTGGAAGACCAGCATCTAATGCCTGGCTCACTGGTTCAAAAAAGTTTATTAAATTTTCCTGACACGATCGTCCCTTGCTAAAACCATACTGAAAAATATCAATATCCTTTGAACCTATAATATGCTCTTCAAGTTTTTGTAGGATAAGTTTTTCCATAATTTTACCAATACTAGGAGTAAGACTAATAGGTCTGTACTGTTTGGCAAGAAATTTTGACCCATTTTTATGAATGGGTATAACTCGACTGATTTCCACTCTGTAGGTACAATACCATGTTGTAAAGATTTATTAAAGAGTAAGGTAAGAATATCCGTCAACTCTGCTGCCAGATTCTTTATGAAGATAAAGGGTATGTTATCAATACCGACCGAAGTAGAAGTTTTAAAGCTCATTATAACAGAAAAGACCTCAGTAGATGAAAAAATAATGTTTTGGTTGTTATCAGAAACAAATGGCAAATCTAGTTTTTCCTGCATTTTGAATACACTGGAGAATTGTTTATAAAAAGCGTTTGCCATTTCTAATTCTTTAGATATTAGTAAATCATCAACTATCAAGGGTCCCACATTAGTTTGTGACTTTTTTAATGAACCAATGTAGTTAAAAAATGACTTTTTATTATCTTTTTGTTTAACCAAGTTTTTTTCAAGATTCTTTTTGGCAATCTGTATCTTCAGCGTAGTTCTTTTAGATTTTAGTTTGAACCTTTGCCAATTTTCTTCAGTTTTATTTTTGTTATACTTGTTAAAAGCCTTTTTTTTTCCTTCGTATAGATTTCCTTATAGTATTGTTAAACCAGGCAGGATTGTTTTCTATTAGTATATTTAGTTCTATCGGTTACCCAAGTATTTATACAAAGTTGAAGATTAGTTTTTATATTTTCCCAAACTTCCTCAACAGATAGATGATCTAAGTCTTTTTCCCAGTTCCAATTTAATAAATAGTTTTTGATTTCAGCATAATTTGCTTTGTTATAATTCTTCATTTTAGTGATTCCTCTATTTTCCAAAATAGTAACGGATAGTTCCCAACAAAGTGTTTTATGGTCTGATAGACCGATAGGTTCAAGAATTATTGGATTTTTGTAATATTGTTTTGTGTTTGTAAATATTAGATCAAGAATATTATTATGTCTGGCAGGTAGTGTAACAATTTGATCCAAACCCAAAACAAAAATAGTTTCCAAGAAATCTTTCTCATTTTGAGTTATACCACTTAGGGAATTCCAATTTATTCCCGGGAAGTTGAAATCTCCCATTAATATTGTATTCGTTGGTAATTTGATACTTTGAAAATAACATAAAAAGGATTCAAATTTAACATTATCCAGAGATGGAGGTCTATAACGTATGCCAAAGGTGAAAGTCTCAATTTTTTGTTTAACAGATAACCACAATATTTCAACTCCCAATGGTTCTGGAATATTAAATTTAAAGTCTGAACAATCATAGCACTCTTTTATATAAAAAGCAACACCGCCTCCTCTAGAAAATTCTCTATTTTTATTATAAAGGTGGTAACCAGGAATTTCAAGACCCCATTGATTATCTGAAAACCAGGTCTCAGTGATACCACAGATATCAATGTCTTTGGATAATAGTAAAATCTGTAACTCAGAGATTTTATTGACAAGACTTCTAGCATTCAGTAATATCACAGTTAGGGAAGATTTTTCATTATTCACCGAGGTTGTCAGGTTGCTTTTTAAAGGTACTGGTACATAATTTGGACTTAAGGTAACAAAATTGTTCCCCTCCCACCCATTTAGCAGTTTAAACAGTTTGTGATTGCTGTATTGAAGATCTCTCCCAACATATTTGATCCTTTTCTGTTAAGATGTAGTCCATCGGAAGCAAAAAAATCTTCATGCTTCATAAATACTTCCCAGTTTGTCAAACATTTTAAGTTTTGCTTAACGCACCATTGTCTGAGCCAATTATTAATATGCTTAATTTTTTCAATGATTATGTCACTGGCTCTAAAAATAGGTAATATTTCAGCAAAAATTATCTGTGCTCCCTTTTCTACTAGTAAATTTGTTAGTCCTACATAGGCTTCTTTAATCTGTTGAACAGTCTGGTATCTGATGTTATTTGTACCCAGATGTATAAGCACTAAAGGCTTAGTGCCACAATTATGCAATATATTTTTAGTCATTTTTGCAACATCCTGTGTTTTTGCACCCCTAAAACTACAGAGTGTATGAGTGGTCTTATCAACATTACATATTTGTCAAGCAAGGTTAGAAATGATTGAGTCTCCCAGGACGTATATTTGTTTCTGATTTGTGGAAGTAAAATCCATCAAATTATCTTGTTGGTCAATATTAGTACTCTGATCAAAATGTAATAAGTTTGACTACTGTTCAAAGCTCTTGGAATAATAGATGTCAAAGCTGAATTACCATTCACTAAAAGTGGAGTAGGTTCCAAGTTTAATAATTCGTTACAATTTTGGGGAACCGATGGTGTAGCTAATGGGTCGAAGCACTTGGCTCCTATCTCACTGCCACCACCCGGGAACAGGCCCGTCTCACAGGTGGATGACCTGGAAAATTGCAGTCGCCGTAACAACCTGTGGTTTCTTGGCTTCCCTGAGGGGGCTGAGCAACGGGATGCAATCTAATTTCTTCAAAGCACCCTACCACAGATCCTTGGCCTACCACCCACTACTGTCTTGCATATCGAGCTGGCTCATCACACATTAGCCCCGCCACCTATGCTAGGGGAGTGCCCACGACCAATCCTGGCCCGCCTCCTAGACTTTTGGCAGAAGGAGCTGATCGCCACGGTGGCCAGAACTAAAGGATCCATTACCTGGAACGGCAACAGCATTCAAGTGTACCCAGACTACTGTATTCCAGGGAGCTTAATGAGCGTTGCAAGGCTTGTACGGAGTGTCGGAAGATCCTTCACGCATACTGCATTGTTTTCTCCAACTTTGTTATCCGGCAACCATGAGGGTGATCATCAGTGAGTCTCCTACCTTCTTCAAACAACATGAAGTCTTGCTGTATTCTGACATATGCAGTGATCTCCAACCTTTGAACTGCCCCGAAGAGGAAAGAGTTAACTTTCCATGCAAGGCATGGAACGCTGAGCTCGAGCTCGGTTGAAGCCTCTGTCTGCTGTTGTTTGAACCCCAACCATCAGATTCTTTACTCCGCCTCACTGAACAGTCGTTCGGAGATTTCTCCTTGGCTCGGTTCAAAGCGTCGGTTAAAGTGTCATTTTCTCTCTGTTTCAACGAATTTGATAATCTAACCTGTCGTTAAGTCTCTGTCTGTGGTACCGTGAGTACTAGATAGGTTTTCTATATTAGTTTTCTGTGTGGAACTTGTAAACATTGGATCGGTTCGGTTTGAACCGATCAGGTTTGTGAAAAAGTTTTTCTATTCTTATTAGAGTGTGGTAACTGGTCCGTATCGGTTCTAAAAAAAAACGGATTTTATTACGTTTTTTTCCAAGACCCGTAACATGGTCAGGAACCGATAGGGGTGTCTTGCCTGGCGGATTGCCGAAAAAAGGGTAAGTTTTGGTTATGATTGGCCATGTCTGACAAACAAAAGAAAAAAAACGGGCCCACTGGGTTTCAACACTGTAGTGTGTGTGGGGAAGCCTTTGCTAAGGCTGATCCCCACACCACCTGTGTTTGTCTGGGGTTTGACCACCTCGATTCAGACTGCCAAATTTTTAAAAGTTTTCCCAAAGCTACCCTGGATAAGAGAGTAGCTAGACTGAGGGAAAGGGAGGCCGAGAAGTCCGCTGACCCGGATGGCCAGCCCGGTTCGGTTCAGACCGAATCAGAAAGAGTGCCCTCTGACCAGGGCGAAACTTCTTCGGGCAAAAGGAGAACCGATTCTGAGGAGTCGGTTCCGGTTAAAAGAAAAAGAAGGGATAAGTCAGCCGGTTCGGATCCACAAGTTCTTTCTCCGACCACTGATGAGATAGCCAAAGCGATAAGGATAGTTCAGTCGCTAACTTCGGTTCCGACCGAACCGGCACCATCGGTCAGGGGCTCGGTTCAGTCGGTTTCCCCAGTTCCGGATTATACTTTAGAAGAATTTTATGAACCGGAGCAGGAGGAGGGAGAGTATGAAGAGAGTGATGGTGATTATGAAAGTCTGGATGTGCCCATTGACTGGGACATCTCCCCAGATAGACCTTCAGGTGTTTCTCCTCCTAGGCTTTCTGAGTCCCCTTCCCACTTTATGTTTTACAAAAAAGTGGCTGAAACCCTCCAGTCTCCTATGGAAGAAGCAGTAGAGGATCAGGAGGAGCCTGATTTCGTTGAGATGAGGGACATCCCAGAGTCCAGGAGATTGACTATTCCCCTCCATAAGTCTTTTGGGAAACAGACATTTAAAATTTTAAAAACTCCTAATTCCATACCTCCTGTAGACAGAGGAATGGACAAGAGGTATACTACGAACATACGAACATACAAAATTTGCCAGCAGATAAAGGCCTAGAGGTCTATCAAGTCTGCTCGAATGTGCAGCTAGCACCCCTTATTCTGCAGCTGCCCCTCCCTTCCACCCTTCCCCTTCATTAACCCTCCCCCTTGTCCTGTCCCATCCTCGTTTGAAGCAGTCCACTGTTCTACTGCATACCACTTCAGGAGGTAACGCATTCCACCCAGCCACCACCCTCTCTGTAAAAAAGTGTCTCCTCATCTCCCTCCTGAACCTTCCTCGCTCCAGTCTCATATCATGGCCCCTGGTGTCCCTCCCCTCCCTTACTTTGAACAGCCCCTCCGTACTTTTCTTGTTTATTCCTTTCATGTATTTAAAGGTTTCAATCATGTCACCCCTGTCTCTCCTCTCCTTCAGTGAGTACATGTTCAATTCCTTCAACCTCCTCTCGTATGATAAGTCCCCCAGCCCCTTGATCATCTTTGTCGCTCTGCGCTGCACTCCCTCCAGTAACTTAATGTCCCTCTTCAGATACAGGCGCCAGTACTGCACGCAGTACCCAGGTGTGGTCTAACTAATGACCATACAGTGGCAGAATCACTCCACCCTCCTCGAGGATATACCCTTGCAATACAACCCAGCATTTTGTTGGCCTTTGCAGCTGCCTTCCTACATTGTGCCAAGTTGTTCATTGACCCTGTAATGAGCACACCCAGATCCTTCTCCTCCTCTGTCTGGGGTAGCTGCATTCCCCCTAGCCGGTAACTCCTCCTTGGGTTCTTCATCCCAAAATGCAGCACCTTGCACTTTTTGGCATTAAAGCCCAGTTTCCGGGTGTCTGACCAGGTTTCAAGCTTTGCCAGATCATCCTGCAACCCCTGCCATCCCCCTAGGTCATCCACCACTGCGCCTACCTTGGTATCATCAGCAAACAGACTGATCTTGCTCTTGATGTCCCATGATATGTCTGCAATGAATATCCCAAACTACACTGGTCCCAACACCGAGCCCTGTAGAACACCACTCGTCACTGCCCTTGGGTGTGAGAGCTCCCCACCCACCACCACCCTCTGTTGCCTTCCCTGCAGCCAGTTTCCTACCCATCTCACCAGCTTTGCACCCGTCCCTGTGCCTACTAACTTCCTTCCCAGCCTTCCATGTAGCACTGAGTCGAATGACTTACTGAAGTCCAGATACAGGACATCCATTGCATGGCCCCTGTCCAGTTGCCTAGTTACCCAGTCATAGAACTCGACCAGGTTGGTTTGGCAGGATCTGCCACGTATGAAGCCATGCTGTCTGCTGTCCTGTATCCTTGGCCTCTAGGAGGGCCACCAGCTCTCCTTCAGGATGGTCTCCATTAGCTACCCACGATGGATGTGAGGCTCACTGGTCTGTAGTTTCCCGGTTCATCCTTGGGGCCACTCTTGTGGAGGGGCACCACATGAGCCATCCTCCAGTCCTGAGGTACACACCCCGAATGTAGTGAGGCATTAAATAGGTCTGCCACAGGTCCTGCAAGGACCTCTGCCATCTCCTTCAGTACCCTGGGGTGGATGCCATCTGGGCCTGGCGCCTTGTCCACCCTCAGTGCCTTCAAACCCTCTCGAACTCTGCTCTCTATGATTTCCCCATCTGTCACCGCTTCCTACCCTGCATCTGCCATTTCTCCCACCTTGGGTGTCACCCCCCTCTTCTCTTTAGTAAATACTGAGCAGAGTACTCATTTAGTGCTTCGCCTTATCGCACCCTGCTTCACCCAACCCCCTCCTTCCTAATCCTTACTATGTGGTCCTTACAGCTCCTTTTCTCCCTGATGTACTTAAAGAAGTCCTTTCCCTTTTAATGCCTTTAGCTAAATGCTGAGTTCAGATGCTTTGGCTCCCCTTTACTGCCCTTGTCACCTCCTTCGATTCTGTCAAGTACTCCTCCCTGTCCTCCCCCTCCTGTTTTCTTGTACTTCCTAAAGGCAGCTCTTTTCCTCCTTACCTTTTCCATGACCTCCTTGCTCAACCAGATCGGTTTCTTAGCCCTAGCCTTCTTGCTCTGGGCTTTGCAGCAGGTTTTGGTTGCCTCCACTATCCCCAGCTTTATGAGCTCCTACCTCTGGTTAGTGTCCATACTAGATTGAATTCTGGCCAGGTACCCTTTTACCACTTCCCCCATCCTCCCAAAGTCAGCCCTCCTGAAGTCCAGCACTATTGTGCCAGATTCCACTCCTTCCTTGCCCATATCCAGTGTGAGCCATACTGAGTGGTGGTCACTCCCTGACAGCGGTTCCTCCACTATAAGTTCTCTCACAAAGTCCCCATTTGCCAGCACAAGGTCAAGGGTATTTCCTAACCTGGTTGGTTCACTGACCATTTGCAGCAGGAAGCTGTCCTGGAAGGCATCCAGCAGTACCTGCTCCCTTCTGTTCCTGGTTGTTGGGGTGCTCCAGTCCACTCCTGGCATGCTGAAGTCCACCACAATCACCACACTCCCTTTACCCAGGTCCTCCTGATCTGTCCCGCTAGTTCCCTGTCTAACTCCTCCGTCTGAGATGGTGGCCTGTACACCACTCCCATTCTAAGAATCCTATTCTTGGAATCCTGGATTTGCATCCAAAGTGACTCCGTACTACCCTCCTCCCTTCCTCCCTTACACACTTCAGTCCTTCCTTCACATATAGTGCCCACCCTTTCCCAATCACCCTGTCCCTATGAAATAACCTGTACCCTGGTACAGACAGGTCCCAGTCATTGTATTGGTGGCCCATGTTTCCTGATGGCTGCAATGTCCACCCCTCCCTCTGCCATGAGAACCTGTAACTCTGCAGTTTTCCTCCCAAGGCTCCTAGCATTAAGAGGTAACCACCTTCCACCTCCCCCCCATCCTGCCCTCCTTTCCTAGCATCACCAATAGTACTTGCCATTTGTCCTTTGTCACTGTTATGGGGGTAAGGTCATATGATTTCCCAACCTGTGGTCTCTGCATACTCTTCCCCAACTGCCACCCCCACTCCTAGTTTAAATTCCCAACTTCTCTATGTACTCCTCCATCCTCTGTTTCAACACTTTCTTCCTCCTCACTCAAGTGTAGTCTGTCCTTGGCATAGAGACTATTGTCCTCCCAGGTCCCTACCCACCCCCAACAGCCATACCCTTTAGCACAACACCAGGTTCTTAGCCATCCGTTAAATTCTCTATTCTCAAGCTTTGTTGTGCTTGGGTTTTGCACCGAAGTATCTCTGAAAAGTTACTGATCTTCCTGCTCCCTCACATAATTGTGCTAGTTCCTCAAACCTCCTCTGAACTGTATCTACTGTCTTGTCAGCCAGGTCATTTGTCCCAAGATGTATAATTAAATGAGGCTTGTCCCTACCCCTTCTAGCATATTTCAGAACATACTCTTTCAGGCTCAGGCACGGAGTTCCTTTCCCAGCAATGCAGCCATGTTGGGGTAGTGCAGGCTGCTGCCTGTGATAAGGCAAATATACCCTTGGCTTCACACCCCCCAGATAAGGACTCCAGGAGGATTGATGCCATGGCAAAGAAACAGCACTTGGCAGCATCTTTGGGACTCAGGCAGGCTAATTATATGGCCTATACAGCTAGATACCAGAAGTCCAGGTGGGACACTGTGATGGCTCTAGCTAAACAGGCCTCTGACCAGCTTGCCAAGGAGCTGGAGTGGGTGGCTGCGGATGGGATTGAGGCAACCAAGGTGCAATTTCATGCTGCTGTGGACTCCAGTGATGTTTCATCTAGAGTCATGGCTACATCTGTGGCCTTCCGGAGGATGGCTTGGCTCAGATGTACTAGCCTATCACAGGATACCCAGGCTAAGGCCCTGGATTTTCCTGTCATTGGTAATTCTCTGTTTGGGGAGCAGACAGAGAACTACATGAAGAAGATGGACGAGTACGTGACCACCTACAGGAGTGCTCAGGCCAAAGAAAGGCAAGCCACTCTTCAGAGACAGCATTCCAGGGGCAGGGGCAGGCCCTTTCAAATGCCTTTTTACCAAGCCCAGGCCTCCTCTTCTGCTTATGCTCAGAGGGGGTTCTTCAGAGGAGAGGCAGACGGGAATGAGCAGGCCTGCTTTCACCCTCAGCCTAAAGCCCCTGCCAAGCAGACACCCTGATGGGTCTGCCGGCCGATTCTCAATACCTGTAGGGGCAGGCTGGCATTTTGTCCAAGACTGGAAGTCTCTGACATCAGACAGTTGGGTCCTGGAAGTAGTAAGCCAGGGACTGGTTCTCAGCTTCAAAAAATTTCCCAAGATGAGAACCAGATCCTTTCCTCCTGCAAATCCATCAGAGACCCTTGCCCTGGAGGCAGAGGTTTCTTCCCTCCTGGCTCTCAGAGCCATAGAAAGGGTTCCTACCCTACACAAGGGCAAAGGATTGTAATCCAGGTACTTCCTAACCCCCCAAAAAACAGGAGAATGGCGGCCCATCCTGGATCTAAGATATTTGAACAAGCACCTTTTAAAACCAAAGTTCAAAATGGTGACTCTGGGAATAATTCTGCCCTTTCTAAGGCCAGGGGACTGGCTAGCCTCCCTGGACCTCAAAGATGCCTATTTTCACATTCCCATCAGGTGCTCCCACAGAAAGTACCTCAGGTTCGAGTTGCCCTCAGGCCACTATCAGTTCAGAGCAATGCCCTTTGGCCTAACATCAGCCCCAAAGGTGTTCACAAAGTGCCTGGCAGAAGTGGTTGCTTTCCTAAGGAGAAAAAATATCTCCATCTTTCCATACTTGGACGACTGGCTCATAGTGGGTCAGTCTCCAGACCAAGTCAAGTCACATCTGCAAATAACTCAGCAAGTGCTCACTTCCATAGGATTCCTCCTCAACCTTCCAAAGTCAGTTCTCGAGCCAGTACAGCTCCTCACCTTTATGGGGCGGAGCTGGATACAATAAGGGCAAGAGCCTTCCTTCCCCTGGACAGAGCAAGGACCCATATGGAACTGGCCTCTTCATTCACCCTTCAGGTGTCTCGACCAGCAAGGCATTTCCTGCAGCTTCTGGGCCACATGGCAGCCTCTACAGCAGTGGTCCAGGGGGCAAGATTTCAGATGAGGAACATTCAGTTCCACTTAAGAGCCTTCTGGTCCCAAAGAAAGGATTCCCTTACCAAACTAGTCCCAGTGACTCGAAACCTGATCCAGGCTTTGCAATGGTGGCAGGATCAGGACAGTTTGAAACAGGGAGTTCCTTTTGTCACTCAGTCTCATTCAGTGATACTCACCACAGATGCCTCCCTGCTGGGCTGGGGAGCCCACTTGGGGGATCTTACCACCCAAGGGCTGTGGTCACCTCAAGAATCTCTGCTTCACATCAATCTCTTGGAACCCAGAGCAGTGTTTCAAACAACATGAAGTCTTGCTATATTATGACTATTGCAGTTTGCCCCAGCCTTAGAAGTGCTCCGGAGGTGAAAGAGTTAACTTCCATGCAGAGCATGGAGCTTAGAGCGCGAGCTGGGTTCAGAAGCTCTGTTTGGCTTGTTTCAAACCGAAACCGTCAGATTCTTTACTCCGCCTCACTGAACAGTCGCTCCGGAGATTCCTCCTGTTGCTCGGTTCATTTCTTCGGTTTAAAGCGCTATTTCTCGGTTTAATTTAACCGCGATTTCATTATTTTAACCGCAAAACCGATCGGTTCAAGCTCTGTCTATGTAATCGTAAGTAATAGATAGGGTTTTCTGTGTGGAACTTATAAATATTATCGGTTCGGTTGAACCGATCGATTATATTTAAATATAAGTTTAAAGCCTTTTAAGGCTTTTGAAATCTGATTCCGGTTCTTATCGGTTTAAAAAAGCGGATTTCATTATGGTTTTCCACGACCCGTGACACGTGTTGGAACCGATAAGGGTGTCTTGCCTGGCACTGCCATCAAAGGGCAAGTTGGTTGGTTAGGCTGGCATCATGTCTGAGAAACCCAAAGAAAAACCGGCCCACTGGGTTTCAACACTGTAGCGTCTGTGGGAAGCCTTGCCAAGGCTGCCCCACACTACTATTGTCTATTGTCTGGGGTTTGACCACCTCAATTCAGACTGCCAGATTTGTAAAAATTTCCCTGCAGCCACCCTGGACAAGAGAGTGGGCAGGCTCAGGGAACGAGAGGCCAAAAAGTCCGCTGACCCGGATGGCCAGCCCGGTTCGGTGCCAACCAAACCGGAGGGAGTGCCCTCTGACCAGGGCGACTCCTCGGGCAAACGAAAAGCTGGCTCTGAGGAGCCAGTTCCAGCAAAGAAATCTAAAAAATCAGCAGGTTTGGAGTCCAAAATTCCTTCTCCAACTGCTGCTGAGATAGCCAGGGCAATACAGATTGTCCAGTCCCTGTCCCCGGTTCCCTCCGAACTGCCACTGTCTGGAAAAAGGTCGGTTCGGTCGGTTCCAGTGGTTCAGGATTATGATATAGAAGAGTTCTATGAACCGGAGGAGGGGGATGAGGATTATGATCAGTGTGAATGTGACTTTGAAAGTCTGGATGTGCCCATTGAACCGGACATCTCCCCAGACAGACCTTCAAGTGAGTCTCCCCCTAGGCTTTCTGAGTCCCCTTCTCATTTTTTGTTTTATAAAAAAGTTGCTGAGACCCTCCAGCTTCCCTTAGAGGAGGCTTTGGATGAGCAAGAGGAGCTTTACTATGTGGAGTTGATGGATATCCCAGAGTCCAGGAGGTTGTCCATCCCTTTACATAAATCTTTTAGACAACAAACAATAAAATTTTTAAAAGCTCCTAATTCTGTGCCTCCTGTGGATAAAAAGATGGACAGGAGGTACACTTTGTCAGGTCCTGATACAGATTTTCTTTCACAGCAATGCAGTCATGTTGGGTCAGGCTGCAGCCTGTGATAAAGCTAATATTCCACTGGCTTCACATCCTCCTGACAAGGATTCCAGGAAGATTGATGCCATGGCCAAAAAACAATACATGGCAGCATCCTTGGGACTCAGACAAGCTAACTATGGCTTATGTTGCAAGATACCAGAAATCTAGATGGGATACTGTCATGGCCTTAGCTAAACAGGTCCCTGGCCAGCTTGCAAAGGAGCTGGAGCAGGTGGCTCTTGATGGTATTGAGGCACCTAAGGTGCAATTCCATGCTGGATTCTAACGATGTATCCTCTAGAGTCATGGCTACATCTGTGGCTTTTGGAGATTGGCCTGGCTCAGGTGTACTACTTTCTCAAGGATACCCAGTCTAAGGCTATGGATTTTCCTGTGGTGGGAAATTCTCTGTTTGGGAGCAGACAGAGAATTATATGAAGAAAATGGATGAATATGAAACCACTTACAGGAGTGCAAAGCCATGAGACGGCAAGCCACTCCTCAGAGGCAGCCCCAGGGGTGGGGTAGGGTAGCCTTTTCACAGGCCTTTTACCAGACTCAGGCCCCTCCTCTTCAGCCTATGTACAGAGGGGTTCTTCAGAGGGAGGCAGGCGGGGTTCGAGCAGACCTGCTCCCACCCTCAGCCTAAAGCCCCTGCCAAACAGGCACCCTGATGGGATGCCAGGGTCGGCTCTCCACTACCTGTAGGGGGCAGGTTGGCTCACTTCATCCAGGACTGGCAGTCTTTAACTCAGACAGGTGGGTCCTGGAAGTGGTGAGCCAGGGTCTGATTCTCAGCTTCAAGAAATTTCCAAAGATGAGAGCCAGATCTTTCCACTTACAAACCCTTCAGAGACTCTTGCTTTGGAAACAGAAGTCTCAACCCTCCTGGCTCTCAGAGCTGTAGAAAAGGTTTCTCCCTTCACCAGGGCAGGGTCTGTACTCCAGGTACTTCCTTACCCCAAAAAAGACAGGAGAGTGGTGGCCTATCCTGGATCTAAGATATCTAAACAAGCACCTTTTAAAGCCAAAGTTCAAAATGGTGACACTGGGAATGATTTTACCCTCCCTAAGGCCAGGGTACTGGCTAGCTTCCCTGGACCTCAAAGATGCCTACTTCCATGTTCTTATCAGAAACTCCCATCGAAAGTACCTCAGATTCGAACTGCCCTCAGGCCATTATCAGTTCAGAGCAATGCCCTTCGGCCTCACTTTTGCCCCAAGGGTGTTCACAAAGTGTCTGGCAGTAGCAGTCGCTCACCTAAGAAGGCAAAAGATTGCCATTTTTGTGGGTCAGTCTCCAGACCAGGTCAAATCACACCTGCTAGTTACCCAGCAGCTGCTTACCTCTCTGGGATTTCTTCTCAATCTTCCAAAGTCAGTTTTGGAACCTGTCCAGGTACTCACCTTTATAAGTGCAGAACTGGATGCAAAGCAAGCCAGAGCCTTCCTTCCCTTGGAAAGGGTAAGGACCTTAGTGGCCCTGGCTGCCTCCTTCACTCTGCAGGTCTCTCGACCAGCAAGGCATTTCCTGCAGCTCCTAGGGCACATGGCTGCCTCCACAGCTGTGGTGCAAGGAGCAAGATTTCAGATGAGGGACATTCAGTTCCATTTGAGAGCTTTCTGGTCTCAAAGAAGAGATCCTCTATCCAAGTTAATCCCAGTGACTCGAACCCTGATCCAGGCCCTTCAGTGGTGGCAGGATCAGAGCAATCTGAGACAGGGGGTGCCTTTCATCCCTCTGTCCCATTCCTTGACCCTTACTACAGATGCATCCCTCTTGGGATGGGGAGCTCACATGGCGACCTCTCCACCCAGGGATTATGGTCCCATCAGAATCTCTGCTCCACATCAATCTGTTGGAACTCAGAGCTGTTTTTCTAGCACTTCAGGTTTTCTCTGCATCTGTTCAGAACAAGGTGGTACAGGTCAGAACAGACAACACCACTACAATGTGTACATCAACAAACAAGGGGGCACTCGGTCTTCGGCCTTGTGCACCGAGGCGATGAAGTTGTGGTCCATGGCTTTCTCCCTGAACACTTCCCTCATAGCAGTTCACCTCCCAGGCAAGAACAATGTCCTGGCAGATGCCCTCAGCAGGATTTCCCGGGGCCATCACGAATGGTCACTGGATCCCCTAGTACTCGGGATAGTGTTTGCCAGATGGGGCACTCCTCAGATAGATCTTTTCGCAGCCCCAGATAATTATCAACTTCCACTGTTTTGTTGCAGGCCCCCAGTGTTGGGCTCAGTTCCCCTGGATGCCTTTCTCCTCGATTGGGAAGGGAAGTTTCTTTATGCCTTTCCCCCCTTCCCTCTCCTGTTCAAAGTACTAGTCAAAATCAGGTCTCAGCCCTGCAAAATGATCCTGATTGCTCCAGACTGGGCCAGGCAGCCCTGGTACCCACTCCTTCTGTCCTTAGCAGTCCGTCTTCCCCTGTGTCTCCCCAGGAACCACAATCTGTTAACCTTTGCTCAGGGCAGAGTTTGGTATCCGAATTTCAAATCCCTCATCCTCAAGGCTTGGCTCTTGAGCAGTTAGAGTTTGCTGATTTGCAACTTTCTCAAAGTGTTCTCGAAATCCTGAAGGCTGCTAGGAAGCCTTCCACCAGAACTACCTATAATTCCAAGTGGAAAAGGTTTTCCATATGGTGTTCTGGGAAGCATGTTTCCCCAGAATCTGCTGATCTGCCACTGTATTGGACTACATGGTCCATCTTAATTCTTTGGGACTGAGACCAGCCACCCTGAAAGTGCACTTGGCTGCTGTCTCTGCCTTCATTTCAGCAGGAAGCCCTCTTCTCTTTCTGCTCATCCTGTATTTTCCAAGTTTTTAAAGGATTGCTTCACACCAATCCTCCATTCAGGGACCCTGCCCGGCTTGGGATCTTAATGTATGCATTGCTCAGCTAATGCAACCCCCTTTGAGCCTCTGTCTTGGCCAGAGCTTAAGTATTGACTTGGAAAACTGTATTTCTGGTAGCCATCACTTCTGCCAGGCGTATAAGTGAGTTACAGGCTTTATCAGTAGAAACTGACTTTATTTCCTTTCACAGGGATAAAGTGGTCCTCAGGACTAACAGGAAGTTTTTCCTAAGGTGGTTTCAGATTTCACCTTAACCAATCTATTTCACTTCCAGTGTTCTTCACTGACCATTCCTCCTCTGGTGAGAGGAGGCTGCACAACAGATGTTAAGAGGGCCCTAAGTTACTACATAGGCGTACAAAGGGTCACAGGTTTGACTCCTCCAACTGTTTCTCACTTATGGTGAGGTTGGGAAAGGAGACCTGCCACTAGAGATCCATTGCCAGGTGGATCGTTTCTTGTATCCAATTTTGCTATCAAAAGCTGGGTGAGGTTCCCCTCAGGCCTGAGGGCTCACTCTACCAGAGGTACAGCTGCATCTCTGAGCTGCTGAGAGACATCCCTGTCTTGGAGATATGTCAGGCAGCTACTTGGAAGACAGTACACACTTTCACCAAGCATTACTCCCTGGATATTCAGGCCAGGAGGGATGCTCGGTTTACACAACCGTGCTTCAGAGCCTATTCCCTAAGTAGGTTCTGTCCCTCCTCCATGGAGGTACTGCTGTGTAGTCTACAATAGTCATAATATAGCAAGACTTCATGTTGTTTGAAGAAAAAATTACTCACCTTAGTAATGTTATTTCTTCTAATGGAGTCTTGCTATATTATGACCTCCCCCCCCAGCCTGCCCCTCTCAGAACTCCTACTTTGGGGTATGGGGTGGGTAGTCCTCTGTTGGCATTTATTGATGCCCTCTTTCATGTTTGGGTGTTGTGTTTTTTAGTTATTTTATCTTAATTTTCTGGTCCACTGACTTGAGTCTTGGTGTTGGGACCAGCAAAAATGTGTTAATATATTAGTAGCCAGTTGGCTAGTGTAGGTTACAGCTTCCACACAGAACCTTAGTGAGTTTTTGCTCGTAAAGATCTGACGGTTTCGGTTTGAAACCAGCCAAACAGAGCTTCTGAACCGAGCTCGCGCTCTAAGCTCCATGCTCTGCATGGAAGTTAACTCTTTCACCTCCGGAGCAGTTCTAAGGCTGGGGCAAACTGCAATAGTCATAATATAGCAAGACTCCATTAGAAGAAACAACATTACTAAGGTGAGTAATTTTTTCTTCTGGCACTGCAAGC
Source organism: Neoceratodus forsteri (assembly GCA_016271365.2). Taxonomy (NCBI): domain Eukaryota; kingdom Metazoa; phylum Chordata; order Ceratodontiformes; family Ceratodontidae; genus Neoceratodus; species Neoceratodus forsteri. Next base: position 1,015,854,353 of record CM057452.1, on the reverse strand, counting down.
CTTTTCCAAATCTGTACAGAACAAGGTGGTCCAGATCAGAACAGACAATACCACCACAATGTGGTACATCAACAAGCAAGGAGGCACTCGGTCTACGGCCTTGTGCACAGAAGCAATGAAGTTGTGGTCTCTGGCCTATTCCCTGCAAACCTCTTTGATAGCAGTTCACCTCCCAGGGAAGGACAATGTCCTAGCAGATGCTCTCAGCAGGATATCCCAGGGCCATCACGAATGGACCCTAGATCCCCTAGTTTTGATAGTGATTTTTTCGAGATGGGGCACTCCACAAATAGATCTTTTTGCAGCCCCAGACAATCACCAGCTTCCTCTCTTTTCTTACAGATCCCCAGTCTTGGGCTCAGCCCCCCTGGATGCTCTGATTCTGAATTGGGAAGGAAATTCTGTATGCTCCCCCGTTCAAAGTGTTAGTCAAGATCAGGTCTCAACCATGCAAAGTGATTCTGATTGCTCCAGACTGAGCCAGACAGCCCTGGTACCCACTGTTGCTGTCCTTAGCAGTCCACCTTCCCCTGTCTCTTCCCAGGAATTACAACCTGTTGACATCCTCTCAGGGGAGGATTTGGTATCCGAACTTCAAATCTCTCAATCTCAAGGCATGGCTCTGGAAGAGTTAGAGTTTGATGATCTACACCTTTCTCAAGGGGTTCTGGATATCCTTAAGGCTTCTCGGACGCCTTCCACCAGAAAGACTTACAACTCCAAATGAAAAAGGTTCACTATTTGGTGCTCTAATGAGCATATTTCTCCAGAATCTGCTGAGTTGCCTACAGTCCTGGACTATATGGTTCATCTTAATGGCTTGGGACTTAGGCTAGCTACACTTAAAGTGCATGTGGCAGCTGTTTCTGCCTTCTTGTCAGTAGGCAGGCCCTCTCCTCTGTCAGCCCATCCTGTGTTTTGTAAGTTCTTCAGGGATTGCACTTTTTCAATCCCCCCTTAGGGACCCTGCTCCTGCTTGGGACCTTAATGTTTGCATTGCTCAGCTTATGCAACCACCCTTTTGAGCGTTTGTCCTCTGCAGAACTTAAGTACTTGACTTGGAAAACTGTGTTTTTGGTAGCCATTACCTCTGCCAGGCGTATCAGTTAATTGCAAGCCCTGTCAGTGGAGCCTGATTTCATCTCTTTCCATAGAGATAAAGTGGTCCTAAGAACTAACAGGAAGTTTTTGCCTAAGGTGGTTTCAGATTTCCACCTTAATCAGTCTGTGTCTCTCCCTGTTTTCTTCACTGACCATTCCTCCTCTGGAGAGAGGAGGCTGCACAGCTTGGATGTTAAAAGGGCCCTCAGCTACTACATAGAACGCACCGAGGGTCACAGGTTTGAGTCCCTCAGTTGTTCCTCACATATGGAGAGGTCGGTAAGGGCAAACCTGCCACTGAAAGATCTATTGCCAGGTGGATTGTCTCTTGTATACAGTTCTGCTATGAAAAACTGGGTAGAACCCCACCCTTGGGCCTGAGGGCCCACTCTACTAGAGGTACAGCTGCTTCCCTGGCTGCTGCCAGGGATATTCCTATCTTAGAAATTTGTCAAGCAGCCACCTGGAAAACAGTACATACATTCACCAAGCATTACTCTCTGGATATCCAGGCTAAGAGTGATGCTCGTTTCAAGCACAGCAGTACTTCAGAGCCTATTCCCAGTAGGTTCTGTCCCTCCTCCATGGAGGTACTGCTTGGTAGTCTCAATAGTCAGAATACAGCAAGACTTCATGTTGTTTGAAGAAAAATTACTTACCTTAGTAATGTTGTTTCTTCTAATGGAGTCTTGCTGTATTCTGACCCTCCCCTCCTCCTCTCAGAACCTGGTTTTGGGATGGGTGGGCAGGAGCAGTGTTGGCACCTAGGGTGCCCTTTTCACCCTCCTTTACTTTGGGTGTGTGTTGTGTTTTGTTTTTTGGGTTTCCTGACTTGAGTCTTTTTCTTTGAAACCAAAAACCTTTTTAATAAATTTAGTTGCCAGTTGGCTAGTGTGAGTTTTACAGTTTCCACACAGAACTTCTAGTGAGCATTGCTCGTAAAGATCTGACGGTTGGAGTTTAAACAACAGCAGACAGGGGCTTCAACCGAGCTCGCGCTGAACGTTCCATGCTGGCCATGGAAAGTTAACTCTTTGTTCTCCTGGGCAGTTGAAAGGCAGGACCTAACTGCAATAGTCAGAATACAGCAAGACTCCATTAGAAGAAACAACATTACTAAGGTGAGTAATTTTTTCATATCTCTCCCTGTTTTCTTCACTGTCCATTTCTCCTCGGGAGAGAGGAGGCTACACAGTTTGGATGTTAAAAGAGCCCTTAGCTACTACATAGAGCGTACCAAGGGTCACAGGTTTGAATCCTTCCAGTTGTTCCTCCCTTATGGAGACATTGGTAAAGGCAAACCTGCCACTAAGAGATCTATTGCCAGGTGGATTGTTTCTTGTATACAATTCTGCTATGAAAAACTGGGTAGAACTCCACCCTCAGGCCTGAGGGCTCATTCCACAAGAGGTACAGCTGCTTTCCTGGCTGCTGCCAGGGATATTCCTCTCTTAGAAATTTGTCAAGCAGTCACCTGGAAAACAGTCTATACTTTCACCAAGCGTTACTCTCTGGATATCCAGGCTAGGAGTGATGCTCGGTTTGGCACAGCAGTACTTCAGAGTCTGTTTCCAAAGTAGGTTCTGTCCTTCCTCCATGGAGGTACTGCTTGGTAGTCTGCAATAGTCAGAATACAGCAAGACTTCGTGTTGTCTGAAGAAAAAATTACTCACCTTAGTAATTATGTTTCTTCTAGTGGAGTCTTGCTGTATTCTAACTCCCGCCTCCCTCTCAGAACCTAGTTTTGGGATGTGGGTGGGCAGAAGCAATGTTGACACCCTAGGGGTGTCCTTTTTACACCCTCTTTTTTTGTTTGGGTGGAATGTTGTGTTTTGGATGTGTTTTTGTTTTTTGGGTTTCCTGACTTGAGTCTTCCTTTGAAACAAAAAACACTATATATTTGCCAGTTGGCTAGTAAAAATTTAACAGTTTCCATGCAGAACACCTAGTGAGTTTTTGCTCGTAAAGATCTGACGGTTGCAGTTTGAACAAAAACAGACAGGGGCTTCAACCGAGCTCGTGATGAACATTCTATGCAAGGCATAGAAAAGTTAACCTTTTGTTCTCCGGGGCAGTTGAAAGGCAGGACCTAGCTGCAATAGTCAGAATACAGCAAGACTCCACTAGAAGAAACATAATTACTAAGGTGAGTAATTTTTTTCTTAGCTGTAGTGGTGGCACACCTAAGGAGAATGGGAGTGGCAGTGTTCCCTTACCTGGATGACTGGCTAGTCATAGGTCAATCACCTCAACAAGTAAGGGACTCCCTGGCAATCACACAGGATGTCCTGCAATCACTACAATTCCTAGTCAACGTGAAAAAATCCATATTGGAGCCAGTACAGCTCCTGGAATTCATAGGAGCCGAGCTGGACACTGTGAGGGGAAAGGCTTTTCTTCCACAGGCAAGAGCAGACAGCCTAATACAGTTGGTAAGTACCTTCAAACTGCACAGCCTAAGGCCTGCAAGGCATTTCCTACAGTTGCTGGGCCATATGGCATCTTCCGCAACAACGGTGCTAGGGGCAAGGTTCCAAATGAGGGACATTCAGTTCCATCTCAGGATGCACTGGCATCAAAAGAGAGACTCTCTGTCAAAATTGGTGCCAGTCTCAGGAACACTGCTTCAGGCACTCCAGTGGTGGCTGGAAAAGGATAGTCTCAGATGAGGTGTGCCATTCCTACTAGAAAACCCCTCCTTGGTGCTAACCACAGATGCTTCCCTCCTGGGATGGGGGGCACATCTGGAGACGCACACTGCTCATGGCACATGGCTCAAGCAGGAGTCACTGTTACATATAAACCTGCTAGAGCTCAGAGCAGTCTTCCTGGGACTCCAGTCCTTCGCCAGCATGCTGCAGGGAAAAGTGGTGCAGGTCAGGACAGACAACACAACCACTATGTACTACATAAACAAGCAGGGAGGCACATGGTCAACACCTCTGTGCATGGAGGCCATGAAAATTTGAAGTGTGGCATACTCCCTGGGAATCTGCCTCTCAGCAGTCCACCTACCAGGGAAGGACAATGTCCTGGCAGATGCTCTCAGCAGAATCAGCCAAAACCACCATGAGTGGCTCCTGAACAAGCAAGTGCTATAGATTGTGTTCAAAAGGTGGGGCACTCCAGAGATAGATCTCTTTGCAGCCCCAGACAACAGTCAGTTACCCCAGTTTTGCTGCAGGCCGCCTGTGAGAGGCATAGTCCCAATGGATGCACTACTGTTGGATTGGACAGGTTCCTGTGTGCCTTCCCCCCATTTCCACTGTTGCTAAGAGTCCTGAACAAGCTCAGATCCCAGCCAGTGACAATGATCCTCATTGCTCTGGACTGGGCCAGGCAACCCTTATAATCCATGATTCTGGCCCTGTCAGTAACCAAACCGGTCAGGCTACCCAGGAAGTACAATCTGCTGACTTCTTCCCAGGGCAGGATCCTACAACCCAACTTTCAGTCCCTCAGGCTCAAGGCCTGGCTCTTGAGGACTTAGAATATGCTAACTTGCATCTCTCTGAAGCGGTCATGGAGGTCCTCAGGGTTTCTAGAAAGCCTTCCACAAGGAAGACCTGCATATCCAAGTGGAAGAGGTTCTCCATTTGGTGCCAGAGTAAGAATATGGACCACACTCAAGTGGGTTTGCCTGTTGTCCTGGATTACCTGACCCACCTTCATTCCTTTAGTCTGAGACCATCCACTCTGAAAGTGCAACTGGCAGCTGTTTCTGCTTACCAGTCAGTAGACAATGCATCATCCCTGGCTTTGACCCCTGTGTTTAGAAAATTCTTTAAGGGGCTGCTGCATTTACATCCCCCACATAGGAATCCCACCCCAATGTGGGATTTGAACATAATGTATTGCACAGCTCATGCGGCCACCTTTTGAGCCTATGTCCTCAGCAGATCTCAAGTATGTAACTTGGAAAGCCATGGTCCTAGTTGCAATCACTTCTGCTAGAAAGATTAGTGAGCTCCAGGCTCTATCCATGGAGACTTACTGCACTGCATTCCACAGGAACAAAGTTGTCCATGGTACTAACAATAAATTTCTTCCTAAAGTGGTATCTGATTTCCATATTACTCAGACCATTACACTGCCAGTTTTTTTCACTGACCATTCCACTTCAGGGGAACGTAGAATGCATAGCCTAAATGTTAAAGAGCTACTGACACCTCAAGGAAAACTTCAAAAAACATGATAATTAGGTACAATTCTGCTTGCATTCCATTTATATTTTATATATTTCATCTCCTCATAATTTATTACTAAGGAAATGTGCATGAATATATGATTGTTGACCCTTAGAATTTATTTTGAGTTCATCTGCCTCTATAGCTTACTCCCTACTCCAAGTCATAATCTTCTGTTATGATATCACAGTCTGTTGCCATGGGAGTAACTGTGAGGTCTCAAGCTGTGCTCTATGACTTCAGGTAGGGAGAAAGCAGCAGGAATAGATGAACTCTTCAGGAGCAGAAATACTGTTTTCATACAAATGACCTCAATAATAAATAACGGGGAGGAGAAATAAAGAACTGGTGGGAATTACAAGCTGGACTGGGTCTAAATATTATGTTTTATTAAAAGTTCACCTGAGCATGTCACCAGCTCTTTAGGAGAGCTATCGGCTACTACCTGGACCATACAAAAGGCCACAGAGGGGACAGGACCCAACTCTTTCTGACCTATGGGGAAGTGGGAAAAGGTAAACCAGCCACAAAAAGATCCATCGCAAGGTGGATTGTGGCCTGTATCCAGTTCTGTTATGGCAAAGTGGGCAAGCAGCCTCCCCAGGGTCTCAGGGCCCACTGTACTAAAGGAACAGCTGCTTCCATAGCAGCTTCAAGAGACATTCCTCTGTTTGAAATCTGTAAAGCAGCTACCTGGAAATCTGTTCACACACTCGCCAAGCACTACTGCTTGGATACCCAGACTAGAAGTGATGCCAGGTTTGGCACAGCAGTGCTGCAGAGCTTGTTTCCTAAATAGGTTCTCTGCCCACCTCCAAAGGTACTGCTTGGGTAGTCCACATTTGTCAGAATACAGTAAGATTTCCTGGGGTTTGAAGAAAACATTATTTACCATAGTAATCTTGTTTCTTCCAAGGGAATCTTACTGTATTCTGAGCCCCTGCCCTTCCTCCCCTACTAGAACCTAGAGGGCACTGCATGTCAGCTGTCCATGTCCTATGGCAAACCTGTTGGTTCACCTGTTTATTTCTTGGGCATCTGTGACTTGAGACTTGGAAAATGTATTTATTTATTTAGTCTTTGTTGACCGGGTAAGTGCACTAGATAAATCCTGCCTATTTTCAGGCACGACCAAGGGGAGGGGGATACAGATGAATGCCAACTGACCTTGAACCAGATTAAGCTGTTGGTGGTATTTTTAGCGAATGAGGGAAATTTGGCCAGGACACCGGGGAAATTCCCCTACTCTTTTCGATAAGTGCCATGGGATCTTTAACATCCACTTGAACTGCCACCAATCCAGGCATATGGAACCTCAGTTTAACGTCTCATCCGAAAGACGGCACCTCAGAATTGCAACACCCCTTTCATGCTGCACTACAGTGTCAGTACTGGGATATTAACCCAAGTGCCAGATGTGGGAACTGAACCCACAGCCCTCTGATCTCCCGGCCTCAGAGGCGAGTGTGCTACCTACTGAGCCGTTGACACTGCTAATTATGCCCTTACTGTTAAGTTTGTCTTAAAAATTGGTTTATTTTGTTATATTAGAATAGATTAGTTTGTTTTAGCTTCTGCATGCTTCGTAAGAATCTGGCTGTTGCAAAAAGTGCAACCAGGGACAGTGGTTTGAAAACTGAGCTGGAGCCTAACATTCCACTATTAGCATAGGTTCTATTAACAATTTCAGATCTGGGGCAGTCCTATGGTGAGGCCATACTGCATTTGTCAGAATTCCCTTGGAAGAAACAAGATTACTATGGTGAGTGATGATCTTCCTGGACCTAAAGTCTCCACCGCTCATTCACACTAATAGGACCCAGCAGGAGCCAAAATTCTTCAGGAGGGCTGGCGCCTAGGTAGGGCCGCGAACTCGACTCGTGCTGTATAGGCTACCTGGCGTTGACCCTCCAACTGCCTCAGTTCCTTTTTTCCCCACCATCAAATGCGCTTCAGTGACGATGACGCTCGCCCACCAGGAGTCAGAACTTCACGTCTATACAATAGCAGCTATAGTCTTTCAGTTTCATTTAGTTTTATTAGTTCTATCAGTTTGAAATAAATTAGTAATTGTTAGATTTTTCGTCAGAAGAAGTCTTCAGCCCTCCTTCGCCAGAGTCAACCATGAACGGGGCAGGTGACGGTAGGGTGACTTTGTCAGCAGGGTCTGGTCCGCCACCCTCTACCGGGGTGGGGTCTGACTACAGCAGTCCAGTGCTTGGGGGGATGGGTGATCTTCCTGAAAGCACAAAAAAAAGCAGTCCCATTCTCGATCCTCATCGAGGACTCAGCACCACCTGGCCTCGAGTTCTCAGGCCTTCCAGTCGAAAAAGAAATAGCACCACTCAAGGTCACCTTCTGGTACATCTGCATGTCAATTGTTGGTTACCGGCGGCAGGGGCCAGACTCCATCCCTTCCGGGGTCCCTTCCGGGTTTTGTTTCTGGTGACAGGCATCCTCGACTCCAGAAAGTCCCTCCCCACCCACGGGGGGGGGGCTCCGGTGAGCAGTTTCACCACTGGGCCGCTCTTATGGAGCATTGGGTTCGGCAGTTGTCCCGTCTGCCCAAGCCAGTGAGTCCGGCTTTGGGGCCTTCGGGCCTTTCAGTTTTGGACTTGCGGGTAGGGTGGTTGGGGCTTCCTAATCGCGTGGTGCCTTCCTTAGTGCCATCGACACCGCGCTCTGGTGTTTATCCCCTCATACGGCTGCAGCGCAGGGGTCTACACCAGTACCTTTATCTCCTGCTGAATTTCTTCGCCTTTCTTCAGCGAGTCGAGGGTTGAGGACCTCCAGCTTGGCGGTGCCGGTGCCACATTCTGTGCCGGTGCCACCAGTGTTTTCGGTGCCTCTTCCTGTTGCAGTGCCAACTCCGATTCACAGTGCTCCTCCTCCTCCTCCTTCTTTTCCTCCTTTTCCTTTCTATTCAATCCCTTCGGGACTAGTAGGAGATGATGTTGAGCCTAATCCTGATCTTCGATTGGAGGACGACTTTGTCGATGATTCCTCCCTAGAGGTAGTGAATACGCCTACTCTTACAGCAGAGCCTCTGGTCGAGGACCTTTCTTTTAAGTCTCTGCTTAGAAACGTTAATACCACACCTCTCTCTCTCTCTCTCTCTCTCTCTCTCTCTCCAGACTTCGGAAGTCGATCGTGGGAAGTTGCTGCATCTCCAGTAACTGCACGTTCTGGACATTCCAATGGAATTGACTTCCCCCGTGCAACCCTCTTTTGAGACTCCCTCACAAATGGTGTGGGATAATCCAGCACTTATTCCCTCTGTGGCTAAGTCCATAGACAAGACATATGTCCTTCCCCTGGCCTCACAAGCCTTTTCTGTTGCCATAGTTGTCCTGGCAGAGAATGACAAAGCTGTTCTTCCGCAAGAATCTACGGCACATCCAATAAACAAAGAATCTCGCAAAATCAACACTTTGGGGAAGCGAGTCTTTGCTGCTTCCACCCTGGGCGTGCGTATTGCTAGCTACCAGGGCTACTTAGAAGCCCTCCTAGATTCAGAGGTTAACACAGAGCTTCTTCAAACCATTACTAAAGGCATTGAATCCAATAATCAGCAGCTTAAGGATGCCTCTGACACTGCCTCCAGAGCAGCGGCGGCCGGTATATGCACCCGTCACCACTCTTGACTGTGCACCTCGGGGTTCACAAATGATGCCCAACAGAGGTTATGGCTTTGCCTTTTTATGGTATGTACCTGTGTGGTCCTCAGGTCGAGCAGGCGCTAGAGGCCACACGAAAGACTAGAACGGCCATCAAAACAGCCAGACTGCCATCCGCAGCCCCTCAAAGGGGCGGGAACTGGCGTCAGTTTCATAACCGTCAGTCCTTTCGTGGTAAAGGCAGAGGGGGATTTAACAGAAACCAAACCTCTCAGCTGCAAAAGAAAATGCAGCAGAAAGCACAGGGCCCCAGAGCACCTAGTGCCACCCTCTGAGATCCTGGCCCAAGTCCCACCTCAGCTGTTTGAGGGGAACTCTTTCTCGGCAGTAGGAGGGCGTCTGGCTCAGTTTTACGATCAGTGGAGGTCAGTCACTTCAGACAAGTGGGTGCACTGAATAATCCGTGAGGGATGCTCTCTAAATCTTTCAGAACCCTCTCTGGATCACCCTCCCAAACGACAGCCCAGGCTGTCTGTCTCTCAGTCAGACCTTCTTGCTTCCAAGATTCAAGGCCTTCTAAACAACAGGGCAGTAGAGGTAGTCCTGCTGGATCAGCGGAACACAGGTTTCTACTCCCATTACTTCCTAGTTACAAAGAAAACAGGCAGCATGTGCCCCACTCTCGATCTCGGAAAGTTAAACAAATTCCTGTACAAGGAAAAGTTCAAGATGATATCACTCGGTACACTTTTACCTCTGATTCATCAAAATGATTGGCTAGCCTTCCTGGACATACAGGACGCCTATCAACATGTTCTCATACACCCAAACTACCACAGATACCTCAGATTCGTGACGTTGGGTCAATACTACCAGTTCAGAGTTCTGCCTTTGGGCTATCCTCGACGCCTTGAAGTTTACAAAGTGCTTTGCAGTTCTCAAAGCGCATCTGAGGAAGCTGGGAATTCAGGTGTTCCCGTATGTGGACGATTGGCTTCTAGCAAGTCCCTCCAAACAAGAGACTCAGAAAGTCGGGGCTATGGCTTCCAAATTCCTCACATCCATGGGAGTCCTGCTAAACTGGGGAAGTCACAGCTGCAGCTGTCCCAATGGCTCCTTTTCATAGGAGCCCTTCTAGATACCCCCAGTACAAAAGCATTTCTTCCAGAGGACAGAAGGAGCGTCATCCTCCAGATGGCCCACTTCATCAGAGAGAACGACTCGGTCCGAGCTCTCTCGATGCAGCGGATGCTGAGTCTTATAGCATTCTCAGTGTTCACTGTGCCTCTGGCTCGCCTTCACATGAGGACTGCTTAGTGGATGCTCAGCACTCAGTGGTCACCGACCACGCACCCACAGTCCTTTCACATCAAGGTGACACAACCTCTAAAATGGTCGCTCACCTGGTGGACTCAGGAGGACAATCCTGGGGAAGGTTATCCATTCGCCCTTCTAGACCCCCAGATCTCCATCACCATGGTGCATCCCTACTGGGATGGGGAGCTCACTGTCAGGATCTCCACACCCAGGGTTGCTGGAGTCAGGAGGAGTCTCAGCTTCACATAAATGTTCTAGAAATGAGAGCCGTCCTGTACGCAGTCCGAGCCTTGAAGGACATAGTCTATCACAAGATCATTCTCCTTGAAACAGACAACAAAGCAGTGATGTACTACATCAACAAGCGGGGCACACTCTTACCTCTTCTGCAGGGAAGCAGTGAGAGTGTGGGAATGGTGCCTGGAGCACAAAGCCCTGATCCAGGTGGTCTACCTTTCAGGAGTACAGAACGATCTGGCAGATCACCTCAGCAGAACAGAGACAGACCCTCACGAGTGGTCTCTCGATATAAAGGTCATGCATTCACTCTTCGAAGAGTGGGGAACTCCAGACCTGGACCTTTTTGCGTCCGCACTCAACGCAAAACTGCCTCTCTTCTGCTCCAGAAATTCAGGACCTGACATTTTTGTCAGGATGCATTCAGACTGCGGTGGATAAGATGCTTTCTGTACGCATTTCCTCCTCGTCCCCTAGTTCAGAGTGTACTACTCAAACTGGAGGCGCAGGGGGGGCAGAAAGATCCTCATCGCCCCATTGTGGCCTCGTCAAATCTGGTTTCCATTGATCAACAGATTGTCGGAAACTTCTCTGAGACAGCTTCCACATCATACGAACCTGCTGACCCAGGGCCCTGTGGTCCATCCCAACCTGAAGTCCCTTCACCTCCATGCCTGGCTCCTGAAGAGATAGAGGTGAACAGGTTTAATGTTTCATGTAGGGTCTCAGATATTCTGTTAGCTGCATGCAAACCAGCTACATGAAAAACTTACACGGCTGAGTGGAAGCGGTTCTCCATCTGGTGTGCAAATTCCTCTTGGAATCCTTTTTCCTGCCCACCAAACAAGGTGCTAGAATATCGTCTGGATCTCTTGAACACAGGCCTGCAATACTCGACCGTTAAGGTTCACCTTTGCACGATCTCAGCATACCATGAGCCCGTAAACTCCATGTCTCTGGCTCAGCTTCCTGTGGTCAAGCTGTTTCTTAAGGGCATTCTGCATACTAGGCCACAGGTCAGACAGTAAGTAGCAGCCTGGGACATTAACCTTGTGCTAGACATGCTCACCCGTAAACCTTTCGAGACCCTAGCTACTTGTGAGCTGAAGTTTCTGACTTGGAAGACCGCCTTCCTGGTAGCCATCACTTCTGCCCGCAGTGTCTGAAATACATGCTTTGGTCACAGACCTTCCATATACTGTATTTCAGAAAGACAAGGTGGTTCTTAGGACCCACCCTAAGTTTCTACCCAAGGTTGTCTTGGAATTCCATCTGAATCAGCCCATGGTTTCCAACCTACTTCACGAACTTCCAGAATGAGGGAGAGCATACCCTACATTCTCTGGATGTAAAGAGAGCTTTGCGGTTCTATTTAGACAGGACTAAAGAAATCCGCACATCAAAACTGTTTGTCTCTTTCAGCACGGCCCGGCTGGGTCAGCCTGTTGCTGTCAGATGCATTTCAGCATGGCTGGTGGCATGCCTTCGCCAATGCTACTCCATGGCACAGGTTAAGCCGGAAGGCGGAGTATACGCTCATTCTGCCAGAGCAGTTGTGGCATCTCTGGCAGAAATCTGGAACGTGCCCATTACAGACATTTGCAGTGCAGCCACTTGGAGCTCCGTGCACACTTTCATAAAGCACTACACTTTAGATGTCAATGCCAAGCAACATCAGTCCTTCGGCAGGACAATCCTTAATGGACTTCAGTCCTAAGTGAGCTCCTCTCTCCTGCCGCCTGTCTCTGGGGATTATTTTAGCTCGGTACTCTCCCATTAGTGTGAATGAGTGGTGGAGACTTTAAGTCCAGGAAGATATGAAAATTACGTACCTTCTGTATTTCTTGATCTTCTTGGACGACGTCTCCACCACTCATTCACACACCCACCCTCCTTCCCCTCAGCTCACTCATCCTGTCTTTAGTCTTCAACCCCTTCGTTGTTGGGCTGCGAAGACTCTCTTGAGTTGACCCTTCTTACATGGGTCATTCGGACTATCTTATGTCTGACATAGGTTAGTTTCACTAGGTTACTTTACGCTGCACCTCCTTGGTAAAAAAAAAAAAAAAAAGTACTAAGGCGGTTGGAAGGTCAACACCAGGTAGCCTCTACGGCACGAGCTGAGCTTGCAGTGCCGCCTCCTGGCGGCCCTACCTAGGCGCTGGCCATCCTGAAGAATTTTGGTTCCCGCTGGGTCCTAGCGCCTCTGGCGTAGTCCCATTAGAGTGAATGAGTGGTGGAGACTTTGTCCAAGAAAATCAAGAATTACGGTAGGTACATAATTTCCATTTTTCTTCTCTTTGAATATGAATGTCCTGAATTTAATTTTTTATATACATTTCTACATATTCTAGTGGTTTAACATAACTATCTGCCAAGCAATCCAGTAAGCCATATGGTTTCAAAATACTTTCTAGAGTGTGTAGACTGGGGCAGGCAAAGTCATTTTGCATATAATATACATATTCTTTAAGACATATTCAAGGCAACCTTGTTTCTTTTGGGATCTGGGATTGACCTCCATGTCACCACCAAGGAGGAGCAGCAGCAACAATGCATATTGATATAATTAGCTGGTTTAGTTATGTGAAAATTGGTAACCAGGAAAGGCACAGTGAGCTGAGGCTCGTATTCCAGGTGCGATTCAGGAGGAGGGAGAGAGAGAAGACAAAAGTACAGGACATGTACAGCAAAGTGAGTACAACAAGCAGTGTAAGGCTACAATACAAAGTGCTTACAGTGTGCAAAAATACAGGAGGTAAAAATGGGGTGACAGTTGTATAAACTTCAGAATGGCACAACAAGCAGCACAAAAGTTACAAAATAAAGTGCATAAGTGCACAGGAATTACAGGTGATAAAATTGCAGTAGCTGCAGTTAAAATAAAGTCCAGGCAAAAGGCAAACAAGTGATAAAAAGCCATAGCAGTGACGTAACAAAATTTCGAGTGGTGGAACCCACTTGTTGGGTTTTTTGGCTAAAATATTACAACCAGAACAGAAGCAGGATTAAATCAGTCCAACCAAATAGTCCGGGGGGGGGGGGTAAGGATCAGGAGAGGGCTTGGCAGGATGGAGTAGGGAGACGTTTAAGCTGGTATTTAAAGGAGAGGAGAGAGGGAGAGATCAGGCGCAGTGGGGAGATTGTTTCAGATGGAAGGTAGGTGATAGGTGGAGGCACGTTGCCCAGCAGTGTGGTGTGAGGGTGAGGAAGGGAGAAGGTGCATGAGTCTCTAGAACAAAGAGCATAGGAGGCAAGAGGGAATGAGAGAGAGGTGGGAGGAGAAATAAGGAGGGAGAGACCCGAACCAGTATTTGGAGATGAAGGAGGCACAGCGAGTTAGGCGACACAAGGGGAGAGGAGGAATAGAGAGAGAGAGAAAAAGCGGGAGCAGCGATGAGTGAGAAAGGGAGCATTAGTAGCAAAATGGCAGAAAGCTTTGCAGAGAGTATTCATTCTAGTGAGGAAAAAGAGGGGGCAGTGCCATAGACCACATCCACATAGTCCAACACTGGGAGTACCATTGTGTGACCAGCTCCTAGAGGACATGGGAAGAGAAGCGGTCCTTGCTGCCATACAGAGCACCGAGTTTAGAGTGGAGTTTGGAGTGGATGGCATTGATGTGGGCAGAGAAGTCTAGCCTGCTGTCCAGCCACACATCAAGGTGCTTAAAGGTGGAAACTGCTTCAAGGAGGGAGTCATTCAAGGTGGTGAACGGGGGGAGGAGAAGAGAACCTGGCCAGTTTCTGGCTGGTACCAAAGGTTATGGACACTTTTTTTAGTGTGATCCAGAGCTGATTGGCTTGGAACCAGCAAAGGACTCTGTCGAAGTCATGCCGAAGCAAAACTTCCAAAGCTGGAGCAAAAGGACCAGAAGAGAAGATGACTGTGTGATCCACATACATGTGGATATGCGAATTGGCGCAGACGGATGGTACAATAGGTCATTTAAACAGATGGGAAATAGGATGAATCCCAGAATTGAGGTCTGAGGACCCTAAACTGAATTGCGGGGGGACAGTGCCCCACCAACTTGTACTGGCTGGAGACAGCCAGAGAGCTAGGATCAGAACCAGTCAGCAGCAGAAGCTGCGAGGCCGGCTGAGCGCAACTCATCCAGGAGGAGGTGATGGTCCAATTCAAAGGCCTTAGCCAGCTTGATAAAGATACAAGAGGTGCAGCATGGTGAAAATCTCAGTTCTCAGTGACAAAATCAGCATGGAAGGTGTCTAGTACACTAATTATCTCAAATTTACACTTTGAAAACCCTTGTGTTAGATATTGCTAGGGCACGAACGCTGTGCTAGTGAACACAGCAGCCATTATGTGTTCAGCAGCATCCCACACACAGGCACAGACAACTGCATTAGGGCCGGTTTCATTGAGTGAGGCAATGATATTGCTCTGTTTCATGCTGCCACTCCTTTTTGTTGTCGTTAACATTTTGCTCTCTCACCGTTTAGGCAAACCTGTTGCAGAGGCAATCAAGATACTGAAGGATTTGCTTCACCAGTATGATTCCAGCCTACTGTCCAGTCAGCAGCTTATCTTGTGCGATTACTTCCTCAACACCTTCATCAGACACTATCAGCTATACCAATTTGTCCTGGTTCAGGAGAGGGAACTGGACCAGACAATATACCATCTGGAGATCTGTGCCCCTCCACAGCCCCTTCCTCTGAAAGAGGGCATAGACACTGAGGTGTGGAGATACCAGCAACAGCTGGCTGAACTCATCGCCGCTGAGGGTCAGAAACGCATGGACTTGCTGCTCCTCAAAGAGACGACCCACTTGGAAACTGAGCAGGCACTGCAAAAATTGTACCACAGTCTTATGATTGAAGGCACACACATCCTGGACAAGCAGGTACAGTCATTTTGTTTAGCTAGTTGTTTTTATTGTATTTTTATAACCAGAATCTCTCACCCTCCACACTTCTTAGGCTTCCCTCACCCAGATGGAGGGCACTTGTACAGTACCTCAAATGGTAGAACAGTGGTACAAAATACAGACCACACCATCCGGTCATAAAGGTGATGTGCCGTGTGTGCATTTCATATAGTACCATTTTACAGCTTTGCATAGCCCTACTGACAGAGTGTCGAGATGAATCAGCGTTTTAATTCCTGTATCTGAGCTACTGTTCAAAGGTGATAAGAAGCCTGAGCAAGTCACTTAACCTCCGAGTGCTCCAGTCCACCCACCTGCAAACATTGGTACAAACAGGACCCCACTGGAAACAAGATGTTGCTTCTCAGCAGGGACGTCCTGTGTTAATAAACTGAGTAAAAAAAAAAGTGGAATAGATTTTCTGTTTCTGGCTTTGCCCCTTTATTAGTCATTATGTTTGCTTGCACGCATGTGCAAGAAACATAGTGCCATCATCCGAGTTTTCGGAGGTGTGTCACCTCCTCTTCCAGTTCAGTCAGTGTGTTGGCAGGCGTGGCCCCAGTCCTCCAATGCATGCTGGAGCTGTTTATGACAGCTCCAAAATGCAGTGGCGTACAGTTGAAGGGGAGCTATGCTTCGGTGAGCAGCGATCGGAATATCGCCTGCTCATCGCGCTCCCCTACACACACACACACACACACTGCTGTGCTGCCGCCCCACGCACACACTGTATAGCCGAAAGGGTGCCCAATCCCGTCAGCTGTGCTTCGCGCCCCAAAGCCTTCCATGGCGTGGCAACTCATGATATAGCCGCCGGGGTGCCCAATCCCTCGTCAGCTCCACTGTTCTCACCCCAGAGTAAGGGTGCCACGCTGGGAGCCCACTCAGCGTGGCACAGAACAGGGCCGACGGAGTGCCCAATCCCCGCCGCTCCACGCCGCAGCCGTCCTTGTACCATGCTGGGAGCCCACCCCAGCGTGACAAACGCCCCGTCGTCGTAATAAAAAAAAACAACGCCAAAGAAAAAGCGGTCCCACACAGTCTCTGGCCCCCACAACCGCACCACCACTCGCTCTGCCTCCCACCCCCACCCCATACTTACCTCTGGAGCTTGCGCGCTGATCACCGTGGACGGGAACATGTCTGCACTCTTCAAAGCCGACCGCGAACTCAGGAAATGCCGTGAGCTGTATAATGGGATAGATAAGGTTTTCAGCTTTGTTGCATATCTCAGACATTTTTGGAATTTTGCACCAAATTTTCAACTTGAGGTTTTGGGCCCCTTCTCACTGTCATGGCGTTATTCGGGCCGAAAGGGTGATTTCGCAGTCACTGCGCAAAATCACCTTTCGGGACTGATTAACCAAATGACACTGCCAGTGTTTATAAGGTGGTCTCTCAAGAAGCCTATTTTGAAAATTTGGTGGAAAAATTCCAAAAAATGACTGTTTTACGAGCGTGTGTTGCGCAGTTCCTACGCACACTCGTAAGTTCGCGGTTTTTCAATATTTTCACTCCAGATTTTCAACATTGCCATTTTACCTTCTTATGAGTAGTACAGCTGTCATTTTTCACATCTTACCCAAAACGTGTTTCAGCCCATGTAGCGCACAATGGCGCAGTCGGTGTGCGAAATCAATGTACGGGACAAATTAAGAAAAGCACAGTGACATTGTTCATGAGCAGAGGTCTTAAAATGGCTATGTTGAAAATTTGGTGAAAAAATTCGTAAAAATGACTGTTTTACGAGCGTGCATTGCGCAGTTCCTACTGACACTTGTAAGTTCATGAATTTTCACTTCAGATTTTCAACATTGCCATTTTACCACACCTCCTTATGAGCAGTACAGCTGTCATTTTTCACATCTTGCCCAAAATGTGTTTCTGCCCATGTAGCGTACAATGGCGCAGTCGATGTGCGAAATCAATGTGTGGGGCACATTAAGAAAATCACAGTGGCACTGTTCATGAGCAGAGGTCTTAAAATGGCTGTGTTGAAAATTTGGTGGAAAAATCCCTAAAAATGACACTTTTACGAGCTTGTGTTGCGCAGTTCCTATGCATGCTCGTAAGTTTACGAATTTAATATTTTTACTGCAGATTTTCAACAGTGCCATTTTATTACACTTCCTTCTGAACAGTACAGCTGCCATTTTTCATATGTCGCCTAAATGTGTTTTCAAGACATGTAGCGACAATGGTGCTGTTGGTGAAAGGAAGCAATGTTTGGGACAGATTACGAAAAATGACAGTTACACTGTTCATGAGCAGAGGTCTTAAAATGGCTATGTTGAAAATTTTGTGACAAAAGTCCATAAAATGACTGTGTTACGAGTGAGCATTGCACAGTTTCCACGCACCCTCGTAAGTTCATGACTTTGTAATATTTTCAGTCCAGATTTTCACCAGTGGCATTTTTCCATACTTCCTTATGAACAGTACAGCTGTCATTTTTCACGTGGCCGAAATGTATTTTCACACTTTCAGTGCAGAGATGCGTGGTCGCTGTGGGAAATCATTGTTCGGGACAGATAAAGAAAATCACAGTGACACTGTTCATGATCAGAGGCACCAAAATGCCTGAGTTGACAATCTGCTGTAAAAAATCCCCAACCTAATTATATTACGGGTATGCATTGCACAGTTTCTATGTACGCTTGTGACTTCACCAGTTTTTTTAATATTTTTACTGCAGATTTGCAACATTGCCATTTTTTACACCTCCCCATGAACAGTACAGCTGTTATTTTTTATATCCTGTCCAGAATGTTTTTGCACCAGTGGTGCTAAATGCCGTAGTCGCTGTGCATAAGCAGCTTTCGGCTAACAAACTGATATTGTCACTGTTCATGAGGTAGGGTCACAAAAAACCATGTTGAAAATTTGGAGTGAAAATACCAACGAATGCCTGAGGTATTAGGGTTTCCAACCATAACGCCCAACCCTGTAGAGAATGACAGGCGCAGGGGTGTGACTTGGGATTCTTGCCTGTAATGCTCGTACCATTCCACACCCTGCAGCCAGTGAGAGGCATCGAGGTATGCCTTGGACTCTTCGGCCCTAAAGTTCACCCCATTCTCCTATATCACATCCATCTAACCGTATTTCCTAATGGAATGGGGTGCGCATAAGGGCCAAAGACCCCAAGGAACACAGTGACACTTGTCAGTGTTTGCAGGGTGGGGTATGGTGAAATGGCGTGGCCATTATGCCTGACGACCCAAAGGCACACCCCAATGCCTGTCACTCTCTGCAGGGTGGTGGTGGGGTTGGCTTCAGTTCAGTACTTCACTGCCATTCCTATTACGCAGCTCTGTAACTTCTACACTACCACTGCCAATGCCAGTAAGCAAACATTCGGCATTGACAAATGCTTGTTTAAATACTGTATTAAAAAGTACTTATTCCACTGTTCTTTTTCAAAAATGTTCGGTTGTCTCCAGCTAACTGTACAATTGTGTTTGTGGCATCACAGTCTATTGTCATGGTAAGCTAAGATATGATGCCACAAAAAGTGCACTTAGAGGTCAAAAAAACCTGAAGAAAGCTGTTCACACAGACTTCATGAAAAATTAGGTAATATGCACATCAAAATCTGTGAAATAAGAGTTCAGCTTTAACAGAGGTGTTCCCGAATACATCGAAGTAGCTGAATAAGTCTGTTAATAAAATTCGATACTGAAGTGCATACCTAGGTCTGGATTTTTAAAACTTTGGATGCAGGACAGGCAGCAGTTGTTGTCACATCTGCAAAACTACCAGTGCGCCAAAATGTTTACAGGCGATTTCTAAACATTTTGATACATTTGCAACACTTTGCTCACTTTACTGCAGAAAAATTATGCATACCTCCTTTCTAGTGTCCATGGATATTGTTCACGTATCTACACCCTGGCATTTCCACTAGAATGCTGTTGTTGGCCAGAATGTTTTTAAGTTAAGTGGCTTCCACCACCTGGCTATATATACCCCAACTCTACCCCGTGATGTCAGATCTCTCTTTCCGCTGGAAGAACAGGTCACCTCCTTCACGCTCCACATAGGATTTTTCTGCATCATAGGCAAACCTTTCATTCGACGTTTTCAGAGTTAATTGTTTGTAGTTTCACGGTTCAACTCCATCTCCGAATCAGTGATGGAACACAAGAAACCCTGGGATTCAAATTCTGTGTTTGGTGTCACCAGAACATATCAGTCACCGACCCACACGACATGTGCGTGTACTGCCTGGGTGGGCAGCATGACGTGACTGGGTGCAGTCTATGCTTATAGGAAACTCTGGTTTTCGCTGGGTCAGCCTTTGGAACGGGATCTGAAGGATCACCCTAGAGGCCACATAAAGGCCTCTGCTGCAGTCAGGTCTGCTGCACAGCTTGTGGCCCTTGAGATGGAAGCGGCAGCTGTCGCAGCGGGCACCTTCTCAGTCTTGGTGCTGGGCCCAGTGTCAGAGTCTCTTTCATGGACCAGTTCTGTAACATATGCTGGTCTTTCCAGACCTTGGAGGAGAGTCATGCCATTCATGGTTCTAAATCTAAACACTGCCAGCACCGGTCATAGGACGGGGAGAGATCACAGTCCCTGAATGCACACAACCACTCAACAGCTGTCAAGTGCCCCTCGGCAAAGGAGCAAATTGGGCAGGTCGAAGGCTCTTCAGCTGCACCATCAGCCATTCAGCCATAGCTCAGGTTGCCTAGGCCATCGAGATTTTTCTTGATCCAGTTGACCGGTTGTCAGATAAGGCCAAGGAGTCGACTTCACTGACTTTGGTGCTCCCAGTGTTCACGCAGGAGGATGTGGACCAATCGGTGACACTGGTCAATCCTTCCAAGGACCAGCCTCCATTCAGGGTCATTTCTTTGATGCCGTTGTTGCTCAGTGTCATCTGTGGCCAGCTGGAGGAAGACCCATCTCGCCATTAGGCAGTCAAGGTCATGGTCAAGGCATTCATGCTGTCAGTCTCGCTCAACTGGGAGGCGCTGCTGTCGACACTTCTTGTCCTCCTCATCCTTTGGTGAAGAGAGGCACCGGTGTAAGATGTGCTGCTGCTACATGGAGTTCCTTTGGCAGCAGTGGGCCATCGTGGTACAGGGCTTTACCCCAAGGACCTCTGATCCCCTGGTAGCTGCCAGTGGTTGCTCTGCCAGTCCCAGTTCTGCAGGTATCCGCCCCACCTAGTTAAAACAACATGAAGTCTTGCTGTATTCTGCCTATTGCAGTTAGGTCCTGCCTTTCAACTGCCCTGGAGAACAAAGAGTTAAACTTTCCATAGCCAGCATGGGATGTTCACCGTGAGCTCGGTTGAGGCCCCTGTCTGCTGTTGTTTAAACTCCAACCATCAGATTCTTTACTCCGCCTCACTGAACAGTCGCTCCGGAGATTGGGACTGTGTCAAATGCCTTGCTAAAGTCTAGGTAGGCCATGTACCCAGCCCTTCCCTGGTGTACTACTTTGGTCACCGAGTCAAAGAAATTGATTACATTCGTCTGACATGACCTTCCCACTGCAGATCCATGCTGCCTTGGATCCTGTGCCCCCTGGCCTCTAGGTACTCAACAGTTCTTTCCTTCAGAAGTGATTCCATCATTTTCCCTACCACTGAGGTCAAACTGGCAGGTCTGTAGTTTCCTGCCTCTGTCTTGCTCCCACTTTTTTGAAGGAGAATCACATCCACCCTCCTCCAGTCCTCAGGTACCGCACCATCCTTCCATGATTTGTTAAAAAGGGTAGTCAGTGGTGTTACTAGTTCTCCCCTTAGTTCTTTTAGAATTCTGGGGTGAATCCCATCAGGCCCCATTGCTTTGTCCACCTCCAGTTTTAGGAGTTCTTTCAGAACCCTTTCTTCTGTGAAAGGACTGATATCGACCCCCCTGACCAGAGTGCTTCTATTGACTGGATTAGGTACCTCTCCCTCCTCTTCTTTTGAGAATATTGAGCAGAAGTATTCATTCAGTATTCCTGCTTTTTCACTGTCCCTCTCTGCCCACCCACCCTCCTCTTTATTCAGCCTCCGTGTCCCCTTCTTTGTCTTTCTTCACTCCCTAATGTACCTATAAAAGGTTTTATACCCCTTCTTAATCGAGTTGGCTATCTTTTCCTCGGTTTGGGCCTTTGCTATTCTGACTGCCTTCCCCACTTTCTTCTGTTTTAACTGATACAGTTTTCTGTCCTGCTCCTTCTGTGTTTCCTTATACTTCTTGAATGCTGTTTTTTTTCCCTAACCTTCCCTGCCACCTCTTTTGAGAACCATAGTGTTTTTTTCTTTCATTTTGATTTGTTTATTTGCTTCACACAAAGGCTAGTTGCCTCTGTGATGGCAGTTTTGATGTTTCCCCATTGACAGAATATACTGAAGGCCAGCCCAGATGCCTTCACCTGGTGCAGCTCTCTCATTCCTTTGCAGTATACCTACTGCACTTTCATTCCAGCCAGCCTGTTACATTATTCTTTCTCTCTCCCTCACTTTCTCCAGAGAATTTTTTTGATAGGGAAGGGGAAGATGTGATAAGAGAATTGTAGGATATCTTCGATTCTCTCAATTGGTATCTGTCCTCTCTAGCGGGGATCCCCTCCTCCCGATTTGTTTTTCCCTTCTCGGGACTGTTCCGTTGGCCCAGAACTCCTGTGTGTTGCCTCCCTGGTTCGAGAACTTGGCTTAGTATCCCATTCATGAGCCGTGGCTCTTCTGATTACTGTGCTTCAGCAAAGTGAGACTCCTTCACTAGATTGCATCCCATATTTTTTTTTGCATTGGTTATATGAGATCTCTGAGTCTCTGACTCCTCTGCAGTTCATGTAGTCAGCAGGTGTAGGACCTTTGCTGGTAACACAGTTTCAGGGCTCATAGCTCTACTGCCACTCCTCTATTTTCAGGGAAGTGGAACCTTCCTTAAAGATTTCATCCCATATTTTTGTTTTGGTTATATGGGACTTCTGAGACTTTGACTTCGTTTGGAAGTCCAGTAATCTGCAGGAGAACATTGGTAAATTCCCTAGCAGTTGCAAGCAAAGCCAACTCGTCTGCAAGCACTGCTCTCCTACTGGGAGCTTGAGATCCCTGCTGTACTCTCTCTCCCTTCCCTCCCCTCTTTCTCTCTCCTGTCCAGTTGTCCTGGTCATTATTTAAGCTGCTACCCAGGCCCTCCCTTCCCACCTCTTCTTTCTCATCTTTGGTGGCCAGGGTTTTTTGCTTTGTTCTTTTTATAACATATATGAGGTCATTGAGGTAATCTCAAAGTTGCGGCCCATCTTTTGTGAACTGGACCCAGGTCCGACAAGTCTCCTAGTGGGATGTGCTAAGTCCGTTGGTCCAGTGTTTGCCGAGATTGTTCGGTGCTCACTGTCGGAGGGGCTCTTCACCGATCTCTTGAAGGAGGCGTTGGTGAAGCCCCTTCTGAAGAAGCCATCTCTCGACTCTGACATCTTGATGAATTATCGACCTATCTCCAACCTCCCATTTTTAGGGAAAAAGTGGTGGCTCTGCAGCTCGAGATACACCTCATGGCCTTTGACATCTACGAGCCATTACAGTCTGAATTTAGGGCAAAGCATAGCACCAAAACGACATGGGTCAGTGTGCAAAATGACCTCCTCAGGGTGAGAGATAGAGGAGATAGGTCAGTTCTCGTTCTCTTGGATCTCTCCTCAGCATTTGACACCGTGGACCACATTTTGCTTCTTGATTACCTTAGAGAATATTGTGGACTCACTAGTACTGTCTTAAAGTGGTTTGAGTCCTTCCTTATGGGCAGGATGCAACGGGTAGCGATGGGGAGTTTCTTCTCCTGTCCAAAGCTCCTGCCCTGTGGAGTTCTTCAAGATTAGATCCTGTCACTAATGTTGTTTGCAGTGTACATGCTACCCTGTGGGTGAGCTCATCAGACATTACAGTCTGGGTTTTCACTGTTATGCAGATGATATCCAGCTGCATATATCTTTTGCTGCCGGGACAAGCAATGCCGTGGAAGTGCTAAACAACTGCCTAACAGAGATCCAAGACTGTATGTCCTCTAACTGGTTGCGACTGAACCCTGACAAGACAGAGATACTGGTGATTGAGCCTGGTCGCTGGTGTGATGTGACTGCTGCTGGGTCAGGACCAGGGTTGTTCCTTGGCCCTACTCCGTTGATGGCATCTGCGAGGGTGATAAGTCTACGTGTCATCCTTGATGACAATTTGACATTTGAAGCTCAGTTGTCTTTCATCGTCCAGATTGGTTTTACCACTTTTTTTTTTTACTTTCTTTATCCTCCTGTGGCAGGTCCACCATCGCCGTCCACCAACCTGCCGGACTCTGGGTCCTTAGGGGGCTTGTAGCATCATGCACGCCCTGGCAGATCCCCAGAGCCAGTCCGGAGGCATCATCCTTGGCGGCCCCCACACTTTCCTCCATTTTCTCCCGTGAACTTGCTACTCCTGAGACCCCCATAAGTGGTAGCGCATGCACACCACAGTTCCAGATGGGGTCTCCTCTGTCGGCCAAGCACCAAAGGTCCTCGGAGTGACACCACTTCTTCGGCCTCCACAAGGGGGTGGCCAAGCTCTGAGGATACCTGCAACCCAAGGTAGAGGGCCACCAACTGGCAGCCTGCTCTAGTTCCCCCCCCCCCCAGCCAACCTTCAACGGCTCCAGGCTCGTTCCTGAACCCGGGTCACCGGTATTGCATGAGGTGTGGCGTCCAGTGCCTCAACCCTCAGTGCCACCAGGCCGGCGTGGTTTTACCACTTAAGGAATGTCTCTTGGATTAAACCTCTAATTCTGCCTGGTGACTTGCCCATGCTGATACATGCCTTTGTTACGTCGAGGTTGGACTACTGCAATGCTCTTTACTTCGGGGTCAGTGGAGGGAACATCTGTCGACTGCAGCTGGTGCAGAATGCAGCGGCCAGGTTGCTGATGGGCCTACCTAGGTCCTGTCATGTGACCCCGATCCTGCGTGATCTGCACTGGCTGCCTGTCAGATGGAAGATCTTCTTCAAGGTGGGCTTGCTCACCTACAAGGCCCTATATGGCTTGGGCCCTAGCTACCTGAGTGACCTCCTGACTCCTGCCCTCCAGATGCTGCCCCTCCTCTGCTCCACCAAGGGCTTCCTAGTAGTTCCGAGGGCCAGGCTGAAAAGCTCAGGGGACCATGCATTTGAGATGGCCAGCCTGGTTCTCTGGAACTCGGTCCCCAGATCTGTGAGGGAGGCCCCATCGGTGGAGGCCTTTAAGATGGGTCTGACGGCTCACCTTTTTAAAGAAACCTTTTCTAATTAGCTGCAGCGCTGATTTCATTGTTATTTATTTATCACTGGTTTTAATTGTCATCTGTGTTGCTGATCCTCTGTCTATTTGTGTGTGAAATTTTATGTCCTATACCTCCTGTGAAGCACCCAGAGCCAGAGGATTGGGTGCTGAATAAATACTTACTTACTATATCCTTTTTGTATCCCTTGGGCAAACATGCCCCATCCTTTCTTTTTTCTTACTGTTTGTTTCCTCTTCTGGCAAACAGAACTGAGAAGAGCAGGGGGCTGGTGTTGGTTCAAACAACATGAAGTCTTGCTGTATTCAGACATAATGCAGTTAGCCCCAGCACTTGAACTGCCCCGGAGAGGAAAGAGTTAACTCTGGAAGCATAGACGTTGAGCTCGAGCTCATTTTCGTCTACGCTGCACGCATGCACAAGGAACGTGCTGGGAGAGTAGCACACGGAGGTGTGCCTCTCCATCCAATGCAGTGCTCCTTGAGCAGGCGGGCGGTCCTGCACCAATGGGTGCAGGAGCTTTTATGACAGCGGTGTTCCTCTGCTTCAAAGGAAAGCATCACTGTCATACTGAGCCACACGGTGCCGCCCCCCAAATCTTTGGTGCCACTCTGGGAGCCCACTCCACAGTGGCAAACATTGTTGCCGACAGGAATTGCCCAATCCCCGTCGGCTCCACGGCCCCAAGCCATCCTGCTGCCAGTGGGAGCCCACCCCGAGCGTGGCAAACATGCGGTTTCTTTGCCGACGGGGTGCCCAATCCCCTCGGCCTCGCCCCCCCAGCCATCTTCTGCCACGCTGGGAGCCCACCCAAGCGTGGCAAGCCCCCATCATCTTTTTTTGTTAAACCTGTAAAATAAAAATGGTCGCGCGTCTCCCAACCCCCTCCCCAACACGCACCACCCACTGCACCCAGCCTCCCCACCCCACCCCATACTTACCTCCGGTGCGGCGATCTTGGTGGACGGGAACATCTGCACTCTTCAAAGGCGACCGCGAACTGAGGAAATGCCGGTGGCTGTATAATGGGCTAGATAGGGGGTTTCAACTTTATTGCATATCTCAGTCATTATTTGGAATTTTGCACCAAATTTTTCAACATGGGGTTTTTGGGACCCTTCTCATGAATGATGCCACTGTCATGGTGTTATTCGGGGCCCGAAGGAGGCCGATTTCGCAGGCACTGCGCGGTCACTGCGTGAAATCTTGCCGACTTTCCAGGCCTCGCCATGTTTTATCGTCATGAAAAGTCCAAAAGTTTAGGTGCCGAATAAATCTAAAACTGTTTTACAATAGCGTGTTGCGCGGTTCTCACCTTGGCTCGTAAGTTCACTAATTTTCAATATTTTCAGTCCAGATTTTCAACATTGCCATTTTATCACACCTTCTTATGAGTTGTACAGCTGTCATTTTCATATCTCACCCAAAGCGTGCTTCCGTCCATGTGGCATAATGGCACAGTCGATTATGCGAAATCAATGTATGGAACAAATTAAAGAAAATCACAGTGACACTGTTCATGAGCAGAGGTCTTAAAATGGCTATATTTGAAAATTTGGTGAAAAAAAATTCACAAAATGACTATTTCTGACGTGTGTTTGCATAGTTCCTCATGCGCTCATCGTTCTGCAAATTTTCAATATTTGCACTCCAGATTTTCAACATTGCCATTTTACCACATCTCCTCATGAGCAGTACAGCTGTCATTTTTCACATCCTGCCCAAAATGTGTTTCCGCCCATGTAGCGCACAATGGCACAGTCGGTACGCGAACTCAATGTATGGGACACATTAAGAAAATCACAGTGACACTGATCATGAGCAGAGGTCTTAAAATGGCTGTGCTGATTTGGTAAAAATTCCTAAAATGACTGTTTTGAGGTCTCGTTGCGCAGTTCTCATACGGCTAACGCTTGCGAATTTTCAATATTTGCACTCCAGATTTTCAACATTGCCATTTTACCACCTCCTCATGAGCAGTACAGCTGTCATTTTCACATCCTGCCCAAAATGTGTTTCTGCCCATGTAGGCGTACAATGGCGAGTCGGTATCTTGAACTCAATGTATGGGATACATTAAGAAAATCACAGTGACGCTGATCATGAGCAGAGGTCTTAAAATAGCTGTGCTGAAAATTTGGTGAAAAAATTCCTAAAAATGACTGTTTTATGAGTCTGCATTGCGCAGTTTCTACGCACGCTCGTAAGTTTGCGAATTTTCAGTATTTTCACTCCAGATTTTCAACATTGCCATTTTACCACACCTCCTTATGAGCACGGCAGCTGTCATTTTTCATATCTTGCCCAAAACGTGTTTCCGCCCATGTGGCACAGTCGGTGTGCGAACTCAGTGTATGGGACACATTAAGAAAATCACAGTGTCACTGTTCATGAGCAGAGATCTTAAAATGGCTATGTTGAAAATCTGGCAAAAAAACTCCTACAAATAACTGTTTTACGAGCATGCGTTGTGCAGTTCCTACGCGCGCTAAGTAAGTTTACAATTTCAATATTTTCACTCCAGATTTTCAACATTGCCATTTTACCACACCTCCTTATGAGCAGTACAGCTGTCATTTTCATCCTGCCCAAAAGCGTCTTTCCGCCCATGTAATTGCACAATGGCGCGATCGTCGTTGAAATCAATGTATGGGACACAGTAAGAAAATCACACTGACACTGTTCATTAGCAGAGGTTTAAAATGGCAATGTTGAAATTTGGTGAAAAAATTCCTAAAAATGACTGTTTCTGATCGTTTCACAGTCTCATCGCACTTCGTAGGTTTGCAATTTCAATATTTCCACTCCAGATTTTCAACATTGGCATTTACCACACTTCCTTATGAGCAGTACAGCTGTCATTTCATCCTGCCCAAAACGTGTTTCCGCCTATGTAGCGGACAATGGGGGTAACAAAAAGGTCATGCTGACAATTTATTGTGCAAATACCAGCAATCGCACAGGGCATTAGGGTAAAGCACCATACATGCCAAACACCACTGCAAATACCTGCAAGCAAACGTTCGGGATTGACAAATGCTTGTTCTAACCTGTCTGTGGTACTTCCCAGTGTGACTGTCAGATTCTTTACTCCACCTAACAGTGAAGTCGCTCCAGAGATTTCCTCTGCTCGGTTCGGTAAAAGTAAAAGCGTTCGGTTTAAACCATATATTTTTTTGTTATTTTCGGATATCCAGCCTCTGTCTACAATACAGGTAGTGTTTAGATAGGTAATGACTGTGTTTTATTTTGTGAAAAAGTGGAAATTGTTCTTTTCTTTGGTTCTTTCCAGTCGGCCCGGTTTGGAACCGACTTTGTTCATTCTGTTTAATTTTATTTCTGGGATTAGAGTGATATTCTAGTACCAATCGGTTTCAAAAGAACCGGACCTTTTGTTGGTTCTTTTAAAAAGCCCGTGCCACGGTTTGTAACTGATCGGTTATTGTATTACCTGGCTTGAAAGCTGGAATAGGGTAATTTGTTAGGTTGGCCATGTCTGAGAAACCCAAGAAGAAAACCGGTCCCACTGGGTTTCAGCACTGTACTGAGTGTGGGGAGGCCTTTGCTAAGGCTGACCCCCACCTTATCTGTGTTTATTGTCTGGGGTTTGACCACCTCAAGTCAGACTGCCAAGTCTGTAAAAACTTTCCTAAATCCATTCTAGACAAAAGACTAAGTAGGCTGAAGGAAAGGGAGGCCGAGAAGTCCGTAGATCCGGATGGCCATCCCAGTTCGGTTGCGGCCAAACCTGAGGAGGTGCCTACTGACCTAGGCGATACCTTCTAGGGCAAAAGGAGAGCCGACCCCGAGGGGTCGGTTCCATCAAAAAAGAAGCGTAAGTCTACCAGTTTGGATCCTGTATCGCTCTCTCCAACTGCAGACGAAATAGCCAACGCGATTAGCAGTGTTTAGTCACTTAGACCGGTTCCATCCGAGCTGGTACCGCCGGTTAGGCGGTCGGTTCGGTCGGATCCGTCTCCTCCGGATTATGATCCAGATGCTTATTATGAGTGGGAGGGAGATGAAGACTGTCCAGGTGATGATGGCGATGATGAGGGGGGTCTGGATGTGCCCATTGAACCGGACATCTCCCCAGACAGGCCCTCAGGTGTCTTTCCTCCCAGGCTCTCTGAGTCCCCTTCACATTTTTTGTTCTACAAAAAGGTGGCAGAAGCCTTGCAGCTTCCCTTGGCTGAAGCAGCAGAGGAGGATGAAGAGCCTGATTTTGTGGAAATGATGGACATCCTAGAGTCCAGAAGGCTGTCTATCCTGTCATAGATCCTTGGGGAAACAGACACACAGAATTTTACAAACTCCTAATTCAATACCTCCTGTGGATAAGAGAATGGACAGGAGATATTTGTTATCAGGCTCAGCTGTGGAGTTCCTTTATAGTCATTGCAGCCATGTTGGGGTAGTGCAGGCTGCAGCCTGTGACAGGACTAACATTCCTTTGGCTTCACCCCCCCCAGATAAGGACTCCAGGAAAGTGGATGCCATGGCCAAAAAACAGTATTTGGCATCCTCTTTGAGACTCAGGCAGGCTACTTATATGGCCTACACAGCCAGGTACCAGAAATCCAGATGGGATACGGTTCTGGAACTGGCTAAACAGGCCTCTTCCCTGCTAGCCAGGTTGCTGGAGGAGGTGACTGCTGATGGAATTGAGGCATCCAAAATGCAATTTCATGCTGCTGTGGACTCCAGTGATGTGGCTTCTAGAGTCATGGCTACATCTCTGTCTCTCAGAAGACATGCTTGGCTCAGATGTACTAGCCTTTCACAAGATACCCAGACTAAGGCTATGGATTTTCCTGTAGTAGGTAACTCTTTGTTTGGGGAGCAGACAGAGGCTTACATGAAGAAAATGGATGAATATGTGCACAGGCCAGGGAACGGCAAGCCACTCAGCACAAGCAGCAGTCTAGGGGCAGGCCCTTTCAAAGGCCTTTTTACCAAGCCCAGGCCTCCTCTTCCTTCCCACAGAGGGGATTCTTCAGAGGGAGGGGCAGGAGGGGGATGAGCAGGGTGGCTCCCTCCTCCTCTCATTCTAAGGCTTCTGTCAAACAGACATCCTGATGTGTCAGCCCGAGTCGACTCCCAATGTCCAGTAGGAGGCAGGCTGGCTTACTACTTCCAGGCCTGGAAGTCTGTGACTTCAGACAGGTGGGTCCTGGTGGTAGTAAGCCAAGGACCGGCCCTCAGCTTCAAAAAGTTCCCAAAAAAGAGGGCCAAGTCTTTTCTACCTGCATCAGCCTCAGAAACCATTGGCCTAGAGGCAGAGGTTTCCTCTCTTCTAGCTCTCAGAGCTGTAGAAAGGGTTTCTGCTCAGCACAAGGGGAAAGGACTGTACTTCAGGTACTTCCTTACCCCAAAGAAAACAGGGGAGTGGTGACCCATCCTAGACTTAAGGTATTTGAACAAACACATTGTAAAGTCAAAATTCAAAATGGTAACTCTGGGAATGATCCTTCCCTCTCTAAGGCCAGGGGATTGGCTAGCATCTCTGGACCTCAAGGATGCCTACTTCCATATTCCTTTCAGGTGCTCCCACAGAAAATACCTCAGGTTCGAGTTGCCTTCAGGCCATTACCAATTCAGAGCCATGCCATTCAGCCTAACATCAGCTCCAAGGGTGTTCACAAAGTGCTTTGCAGTAGTGGTGGATTACCTCAGAAGACTGGGTATCACCATCTTCCCATATCTGAACGACTGACTCTTAGTGGGTCAGTCATCTTTACAGGTCAGGTCAGCTCTTCAAACAACCCAGGACCTCCTCAGTTCCCTTGGGGTTTCTGCTCAATCTTCCAAAGTCCGTCCTCAAACCAGTTCAACTTCTCACCTTTATAGGCATGGAGTTGGAAATTGTACAAGCAAAAGCTTTCCTTCCCCTGGCAAGGGTGAAGGCCCTAGTGGATCTCGCTTCCTCCTTTCGACCTCGGGTCTCCCACCCAGCAAGACAGTTCCTCCAGCTCCTGGGCCACATGGCAGCTTCCACGGCAGTGGTGCAGGGAGCAAGGTTCCAGATGAGGGACATTCAGTTTCATCTAAGGTCTTTTTGGGCTCAAAAGAAGGATTCACTTACCAAACTGATTCCAGTGACTCAGACTCTGGTCCAAGCTCTCCAGTAGTGGCTGGACCAGGACAACCTCAAACAAGAGGTTCCATTTCTCCCTCAAGTCCCATCAGTAGTTGTAACTACGGGTGCTTCTCTCCTAGGGTGGGGAGCCCACGTGGGAGTCCTGACAGCTCAAGGGGTATGGTCTCAACAGGAGTCTCTCCTTCATATCAATCTCCTGGAACTCAGGGCAGTTTTCCTAGCCCTGCAGAGCTTCTCAGATTCAGTCAAGGGCAAGGTGGTCCAAGTCAGAACGGACAACACCACCACAATGTGGTACATCAACAAGTAGGGAGGCACTCTGTCCTTGGCCTTGTGCACAGAAGCCATGAGGCTCTGGTCTCTGGCCTGTTCTCTTCAGACTTCTCTGGTAGCAATTCACCTTCCAGGGAAGGACAACGTACTAGCAGATGCTCTGAGCAGAATTTCACAGGGACATCACGAATGGTCCCTGGATCCTCACATCCTGAAGGTCATCTTCTCCAGGTGGGGCACTCCAGAGATGGATCTCTTTGCAGCACCGGACAATCATCAACTTCCTCT
Organism: Neoceratodus forsteri; assembly: GCA_016271365.2. Classification (NCBI taxonomy): domain Eukaryota; kingdom Metazoa; phylum Chordata; order Ceratodontiformes; family Ceratodontidae; genus Neoceratodus; species Neoceratodus forsteri. Next base: position 1,015,823,093 of record CM057452.1, on the reverse strand, counting down.
GTTTTGTTGCAGACCTTCAGTTCTGGGGACGGTTCCCCAGGATGTTCTCATTTTGGACTAGAAAGGCAGGTTTCTCTATGCCTTCCCTCTGCTGTCCAGAGTTCTGATCAAGATCAGGACTCAACCCTGCACAGTGATATTGGTGGCTCAAGATTGGGCCAGACAGTCTTGGTATCCTGTACTGCTGTCCTTGGCAGTGTCACGTCCCCTGTCTCTGCCCAGGACATACAATCTCCTGTCCTCCTCCCAGGGGCGGATCTGGTACCCCAATCTCCAGTCTCTCAATCTCAAGGCCTGGCTCTTGAGGAATTAGAATATGCAGCACTACATCTCTCTCAGGGAGTTCTGGATATTCTGAAGGTCTCCAGGAAACCTTCCACTAGAAAAACTTACAACTCCAAATGGAAAAGGTTCTGTATTTGGTGCTCTCAGAAAGGCATCCTGCCTGATTCTGCAGACATTTCCACAACCATAGACTATCTAGTTCATCTGAATGGTCTAGGCCTTGGGCCTGCCACTCTGAATGTTCATCTAGCAGCTATCTCTGCATTCCTCTCAGGAAGGAAGGGCTGTTCCCTGACATCTCATCCTGTTTTCAGAAAGATTTTCAAAGGTCTGGTTCACATTAACCCTCCCTTTAGGGAGCCCACTTCGCCTTGGGATCTTAACATCTGCATAGCTCAGTTTATGCAGCCACCCTTTGAACCTCTGGCTTCGGACAAATTGAAGTACTTGACCTGGAAAATTGTGTTCCTGGTAGCTATTACTTCTGCCAGGCAGATTAGTGAATTACAGGCTCTGTCAGTTGAACCTGACTTCATCTCCTTCCATAGGGACAAAGTGGTCCCAAGAACCAATAGGAGGTTCTTGCCCAAAGTGGTATCAGATTTTCATCTGAACCAGTCTATATCTCTCCCGGTGTTTTTCACTGACCATTCTTCTTCAGGTGAAAGAAGGTTACAGAGTCTGGATGTTAAGTGGGCCCTTAGCTACTACATTGAGCATACTAAGGCACATAGAAATGGCTGTCTTCAATTGTTTCTCACTTATGGTGAAGTGGGGAAAGGTAAGCCTGCCACTAAAAGAACTATTGTCAGGTGGATTGTTTCTTGTATACAATTCTGTTATAAGTTGGGTCGAATGCTCCCTTCAGGCCTGAGGGCTCACTCAACTAGGGGTACAGCTGCTTCTCTAGCTGCGGCCAGAGATAGACCTTTGTTAGAGATCTGCAAAGCAGCCACCTGGAAAACAGTACATACTTTCACAAAGCATTACTCCCTGGACATCCAGGCTAGGAGTGATGCTAGGTTTGACACAGCAGTACTGTAGAGCCTCTTCCCAAAATAGGTTTTGCGTTCTCTCCTCCATAGGGAACTGCTTGGTAGTCTGCATTATGTCTGAATACAGCAAGACGTCATGTTGTTTGAAGAAAAAAATTACTCACCGTAGTAATGTTGTTTCTTCTAATGGAGTCTTGCTGTATTCAGACCTCCCCCCTGCCTCCCCTCTGAGAACCTGTTTTTTGGAAAGTGGGCTGGCAGGTACAGTGTTGCACCTCAGGGGTGTACCTTGTACCCTCCCTCTTGGGTGGGATAGATGATGTTGTTATTTTTTCTGGTGTTTTATACTTTAATATTGTCACTACCTTTCCTTCTCAGGTTCTCGACATGAGTCTTTTTGGCCCCAAAAGAATCTTTTGCCCTTTGGCTATATGAACAATTTCCATACTGTAGTATATTGGTTAGTTTGCTCGTAAGAATCTGATAGTTACACTAGGAAGTACCACAGACAGAGGTCTGGAAACCGAGCTCGAGCTCAACGTGCTATGCTTCTGCATAGACTTAACTCTTTCCTCTCCTGGACAGTTCAAGTGATGGGGCTAACTGCGTTATGTCTGAATACAGCAAGACTCCATTACTATGGTGAGTAATTTGTTCTTACTGGCCAGTCCTCGAGTGCCACATTATGTGTCCACCTCATGGGTGGCGCCATCCCCAACGTCAGTCCCCTAGCTCAAGAATTTTAAAGCTGTACACTCCCACAGGGCCCTGGTGCCTCCGGCACAGACTCATGAGTAATGAATGGTGAATATATTCTAGAAGATCAAGAATTACAGTGAGTACGTCATTTTCATATTTCTACAAATAATGTTTTTACCATTTCGTCTCTCATTACATCCAGTCTCATCAGACTGCACTTTAACGCCTCATCATATGAAACCTCAGCCCCTAACATTATTACTTGTAGGCCTTTTTGTTTTTTTGTTTGTTTTGTATTCTTTCTCTTTACTCTCTGTTTTTGTGAGTCCCCATCCCATATTCACGATCCATGTTCAGGTACTGGTGAGACTACAGTACAGTAAAAATATACCAGATCATCTTGACTGACCCCTGCCCTTTCCAACATGGTCAGAAAATATATTCTCAATTTTCTTTTTTTCAACATCCCCTCAACTTGTTCTTTCCAGCCAAAATCATGTTGTACCATGATTTCCAATAGTTTGACACTTCTGCTGTCTCAACTGCAACCACTCCAAACACCAGAGGAGGGCACTCCTATTTTGTCTGGGTTTATCTCCATTAAATTTTGTTTTGACCGCTCTTCAATTTTAAGTCTTCCTGCATGTTACACTGATTATTTCAGTAAATGTATCAATTCCTGTGACATCATCCATGTACTTAATGCAGGATTCAAAAGTTTTGAGGTCATTCATCATTACTAAAAATAACAGTGGTCGGGCTGGCCCAGTGTCACTGAGGGTTGAGGTGCTGGATGCCACACCTCACACTACGCTGGTGACCAGAGTTCAGGAGACAGATCAGGCCTCCAGGGGTCAGCCGGGGGGTGTGTGTGTGTGTGTGTGTGTGTGTGTGTGTGTGTGTGTGTGGAGCTGGATCGAGCGGCCTCAAGGCATCTCTGTTCTCCAGGGAGGGATGCGTAGGTTCCCTAGCTCTTGGCTGCCTCCCAGTGGAGGCTAGGTGGCAGCACCAAGCCACAGGAACCCAGGCACTAGGCCAGAGTTGGGAGGAGGGGGCCATTACCGAGGCTGCGGAGCGCATGCACGCCTCCACGCACATGTGCAGCTGCGATGTGGGGTCCCAGGATACATGGGAGTAAACAAGAAAACTAATGTCTCCCCTGTTGCCAAATAAGGCAGAAGTGGTAACGGGAGAGCAAAAAGCTATCTATATACTGTGTGTGTGCGTCGTATGTGTATATATATATATATATATATAATAATAGCGAATCCCAATTTTATTCCCTTTGGCACTCCCCCATTCATATATTCTACTGTTGATCAAACCCCTTCACCTCATTCCATTGAGTCCTACAGTGCGGGTGGAATATTTAACATCTGTAACTTTCTAATCAGTGTGCTATGATCTGTTAAGTCAAAGGCCTTTCTGTAATCCACCAACACTGCCATCACTGCTTCATCCTTTTCCCATGATTTCATACACAGTTTGTGGAACTTTAATGCTGCCAAAGTCGTCACATTCCCCTTTAATGATCCAATCTAATGTTTTCATCTGACAGTTATCCTGGTATCCATCTTGTGATAAATCCCTCATATACTTTAGGTACCACGCAGATAGTATGTTAAATTGTCTTTGCAATGCACTGTATGTATTTTGTATCTCAATGCTGGATATAAAGCGTATTGAGCTTAAGGAATGCACGTAACAGTGCTACAGTGCTGTCTCAGCACTGTGTTGCTACAAACTAAAGTGTAGGTTTGTATTCAGTTCTGGAAAGTTCCTTCAGCATTGTTTGCTGGAAATACTGATATACTGTATGTAAGTACTATGTTGTAAAATGTACATTTTACTAGATGTAGGTTGTGTAGACTTCACCAGCATATTTCCTGGGTTACTATAACATAGCTAAGTAATGTCTACATGTCACACAGACAGTTTCATCCAATCAGAATGAAGTTTTACTATCTAAAGACTTTAATGCAAACTCTCTTCACTGTTTGTGTGTCAGTGCAGCTGAACCCTGACCTGGAGTGACTGATCACTCTGTGATCTTCCAGCTCCAGGGCTACCTGTTTACAAAGGTCACCAGCTGTGCTGAACTAGGCAGTGGGTTTTGTGCTATTGGCTGCTGCCCACTCATTTCCCCTATGACCTGAAAACTCAAGTGTTTCATTTTTGTTTTCTAGACTTTAGAAAGAATTGTGAAGGAGGCCATTGGAACACAAGTTGAAGTAGCACATGAGACTCTACAGCAGGAGATGAGGACCATCTTTGAAATCCTGGAGCTGAAACTGAGAAAGAAGACCTTAGTTCCTCCAGCTGGAAACCCCTTACTGACATCCAGCCTGGCCACATCCAAGGCAACTGACGCCGGCTCCTCCTCAAAATCCTCTTCTGTCCGTTTCCAAAAGAAGAAGAAGAAGAAGTAAAGGGTTAAAAAGTGCCACACGCAAAGGGTCTGCGCGATTTACCAGCCAATGATTCTCTGCTTTAACATTTTGTCATCCAACAAAAAAAATAGTACTAGCCATATGTACTGAACGTTTTATAGCTAATGACTAGTAAATAAATTCATTAATTGGACAGTGGTCAATAGCTACCAGCACAGGCTAGTAAAATGCTCATAAACTTGAGTTCTACATTTATTTCTGTTTCCTGGTTAGTTTAGGAATGAACTTGATCATGGTGAAATTATTTTACAGTGATGGAAGAAAACTTGGAGGATGGCCTAAGATTTGTCTGTAGAGATTCTCAAAGAGAAAAACTCAGGAGAATCAGTTTCACTAAACATCAAGAAATCATGGACTCCCATGTTGAGGTGGAGCACACTGTGGAGATTATGACATCTGTTTCAAGTGGGGGAAGGAGGGGGGGGCATTTGTCATGGAGCAGCATTTAGCATCTGCGCTCTCAGTTGGAGGGTCAGCACTGTAATGGTGGTTCTTACAAGACAGAAGGGGGAAGAAAAGGGCAGCAAGTCAAGGTTAAGGAGGGCTGTTTTCTATAAGTGAATTGACTGCCTCATCAGCCCATTCATAGCTTCTGAGAATGTGTAAAATGGGCAGCTGGTGAATAATGTGGACTTTGACTTTTCAGATGTATCATGGTTTTAGGTGAGAAATTAAAAACTGGCCCAGTGGTGCTGGCTGGTAATGCCTTGCCAAGTGACAGAAATCGCATAGGAGAGATCCAGGATCAAGTCTCATTCCCAACTACTCCTATGATCTGGGATAGTGGATCTCTGAGCACACTTACTGTACTCTGCAGTGTCTCCTGTTGCTCCTATTAAGGCCTTGGCATTGTGTGTTACAGTGCAAAGTCAGCTTCCCCAGCCCACACACAGCAGCTACCATGAGCATGGTAGTTGATGAGAAAAGGTCATGGGGAGGACGGAGGGTTTAACAAAATAAGAAACATTTGCCTAGGCTCTTTACAGAAGGCCCGCCACACCATGTCACTGTTCCTGCCACTTCTCCAAAGCAAGACAAATTAGATGAATGTTCCTGGTTCTGGTTCAACTACCCTTCCTGACCTTGGTCCTGCTAGAGAGATGAGCTCTAGGTCTTCCTTGGTCGTCAGAGGTCTGGAGCAGTATATGTTGGGTTGGTGAGTGAACTGATGGAAAAAGCTGGGGCTGGAGCATTCCAGTTGAACATAGATACATAGACAGTGTAGGCAGATAAGGGCCTATGGTCCACCCAGTCTGCCTATTTGAGCTAGTAAGTTCAGTTTATGTTTTCCAAGAAGTCTGTTGCCCCTTACCCGTGACCTCCAGAATTCCTTTATGTCTATCCCGTGCATTCTTAAATCCCATGATTGTTTCAGCCCCCACCACTTCCTCTGGCAGGGTGTTCCATTTGTCCACCACCCGTTCTGTGAAGAAATTCTTCCTCACGTTTCCTCTGAATCGTCCTCCCTCCAATTTCACCCGTTGCCCTCTAGTCCTGGAACATCTTTTTCGCTTAAAAATATTGTATTCCTGCATCCTGTTCCTCTCTGTAAGATACTTGTATATGTCTATCATATCCCCTCTCTCCCTCCTCTCCTCCAGGGAGTACATGTTCAGTTCCTTCAACCTGTCCTCATAGGACTTGTGATGCAATCCAAGCAGAACTAGTCAGTGCCTGAGGTAACTGAATAAAAACCTGTAAATTAAAAATGACAGAGTACCACCTTGCAGCTCACCTATGCCTTGTAACAGACTAAAGATCACCAGCAATATATGTAAAGACTCAGTACTCTGTTATCAGGTCCAGAATTGTTTTCCTGTGCCCTGCCACTGTGATACCAACTCTAAGGGCCCATTTTTTTTTTCTAAGAAAATCAGTTCTGTTGTGGAATCATCTCTTCCATATGCATGCACACCCCTTGGTAATCTGACATGGGTGTGCACTTCTTATACCGAAACCATTTCTGTGCATGTGGACATGGTGCTTGGCCCCCTAGGGAAAACACGGTGTGCTGTAAGTATTCCATCCATTTACAGATTATATTCCTGGTGTTTGCCAAATGCATCTGAAAGAGCAAATCCAGACATCAGTTAAACAAAAAAATCACCATTGGCATCAGCAGACCTCAGCTGCACTACATCAGAAACGCTCATTACAGTATTTACATGAAAACAGGAGCCTGAGCCTTGCATTTCATCTGCCGTCAATCTAGGGCTGAAGTCATAATGTTCTGCTTGTGACATCATGTCATTACCACAGCAACAGACTGTCACAAGCAACCTGTTGCAACTTCAGTTTAACTCAACCACAACTGTAAGTGTGCGGTTAGCGACAAAGATCTAATTTTCATACAGATGTCATTAATAATTAAAAACTTTAAGTAAAATGTTTCCACTTTGCAGCTCACCTGTGCCATGTAACAGATTATAAAGATAACCAACATTCATATGCATAGACAGCACTGCAGTGGGGGTGATTTGGTGTCGATTCACTGATTTATTATACAGTGTAAGTTTTTTTTTTTAACTATTCATGCCCCCAATCACAGGCTTTTCCCTTTCCACCTGCTCCACCTCGGCCCCATCACCTGCCTTCTGTGGGACTTAACCCACATCCACGTCAGTTTCAGTCAAATTTGATTTTATAGAAAATTCAAACCATCCTTGGATGGCAAATTCATAAATAGGCTATGCCTCCTGAATTTGTATGTAACTATGAAACTGTCCCCTGTGGTTTGCCCCCCCACCCCCCACAGTGGGGCTCATGGTCATTAGGGCCAGCCACTGGCCACTTGAGGTACTATTTTACCTAATGTTGGAGAGTGTGTGTGCTGTTGTCAGTGGTGTGGGATCTGTGGGCAGATCTGACATCATGCTGCAATCGCTGTGATTATTCAGTTTCTTTCCAGCCCCTGAGGATGTCTGCGTACAGGAAGCAAACACAGCGGTGCATAAATGGCAAGCGCAGCCAATGTTCCCCCCTGCCATTCTGCCTCCGCTGTGCATCTAGCCATTGTCATCCAGGTGGCAGCACTGCAGTGGAAGCAACAACCTTCCCTCGCTCTCTAAAGGAGGAGAGCATCCACTGGGACACTCAGTCCTCCTCCCTCCGGTCATTCTTCGATGACCCGGGCTCAGTTCCAAATCCTGGTTGCAGGCATCACAAGCAGAAGGTCGACCACAAGCTTTTTAATGTTTAATTAAGTTCTGCTGATGGCAAATTTATTTATTGATTTAGTTATTTCAAGTTCATTATTACAAGAATTACTGCATTGAACAAGCTCATTCACAAGGAGGTCCTGGAGATTTCAAACAACACAATGACGTACATGTTCTTATACAAAACAGATTTGGATAGCACGAGTAAACAGCAATGGCAGTGATAAGGTACAACTTGGATTGTTGCAAATAACTGATACATTACATACAAAAAATGAACTGCACTAATGTGCACGTAGATAATACACATAGAGTGAGACAAGTCTTCAGTGGGGCAGAAGGAAAAGGGAAAAAAGTGAAAACATGGGGCTGTAGATGACATCGTAGAGGAGGGTGGTAGGTTCAGAGGGACAGGAATATTGTGCACTGGGATGGGTGTACAGGGAGGGGTCTAGGGAGGGTGGTGAATGGGGTAGGAGTAGTAGGGGTAGGGGAGGTGGGGAAGGGAGGATGGTAGGTTCAGAGGATAGGAATATTGTGCACAGAGATGAGGGTACAGGGAGGGGTCTAGGGAGGGTGACTGGGGTGGGGAAGGGGTAGGGACACAGAGGTGGAGAAAGGGAAGAAGTGCTAGGAGGCAGAATGGGTAAAGGGGGTTGGGGTAGGGGAGATGGGGTAGATGGATGGAGGTGGAGGAAGGGAAGAAGTGCTAGGAGGCAGAATGGGTAAAGGGGGTTGGGGTAGGAATAAAGGATGAGTGGGGCAGATGGGTGAGAGGTTAGGCTGGGAGACAGGGATCAGGTGACGAGCAGAAGGGACGGTAACGATTCATATGGTAGCTTAGTGTGAAGAGCAGCGGCAGACCACTTCAATTGCATTCTTGGCTAGGGACTTAAAGCAATTTAATGTGACTGTCTCAGTTAGCTTCATGTTTTTTTGCAGCTGGTTCCATATAGATGGGAGGACGAAACTAATGGCAACTCTGCCCTGATTAGTACATGTCCTGGGAATGTCTAGGAGCACAAAGTCTGAGGTGCGCAGTGCATACACATTGTGAGACTTGTGCACTAGGGAGCATATGTACTGAGGTAACTTGCCAGTCAGCAGTTTTAGAGTCCACCGCCCGATATGGAACATAAACCTGGTTGATGGGTCCAGCTCAAAGAAGAAGAGAGGGTACAATGGTGTGTCCTGGCTGGAGCATTTAGTATGAAACGTAATGCACGATGGTACAGGACATCAAGTTTGCGAGTGTGAGTTGGTGCACTGTAATTGTAAATGATATCCCTGTAGTCAAGGAGTAGTAGGAATGTGGCCTAGACCAGTTTTCTTCTGCATTTGAGTGTAAATAATGACCTGTTCCTGAAGAAGAACCCCAGCCTGGCTTTTAGCTTGTTGACAAGGCAGTTGATATGAGCACTAAAAGTTAGTTTACTGTCTAGCCATATTCCAGGATACTTAATTGATCCACAACCTCGAGGGTAGCCCCGAATATAGTAGTGATGGGCGGTGAGGTACTCGCTGAGTACTGAGAGTTGAGGGCATATGGTTTGATGAAAAAAATATCACCTTTGTCTTCTTTGCATTTAGAAGTTTTGAATGGGCCAGGTTGAACTGTTGCTGATTGAAATCAGATTGTAACTCGGCACAGGATTCACACAATGAAGGCCTAGAGATGTAGAGGATCATGTCATTGGCAAAAAAGTGCAGCTTGGATTGTTGAATGCTCTTCCCTTGTCAATCTCCACCATTCATTACTGCTTGGGTGTAAGCTGGGGGCGCGCACCCACCACGGGAGTTTTTTTTCCCCAGAGGAGTTGGCCTGACGGGCGCATGCCCCGAAGTGGCCGTGTGTGATGTGAGGGACGGCGTTAAGGAAGCAGACTCCTCCATCCCATTTCTGTTTCTCCTGCCGTCGAGGCTGCACCTGCTGCATGTGTGAGAGTTTTTGGTACTGTGACATAGGCCTAGTTCATCGTGCAAAGTGACTCCTTCTCCCGGTTTGTTTTTTCCCCCAACGCTGTTGACTCCAATAAGTCTGTTCCATTCTTTTTCAACGGTGCCAGGAGCTTTGCTGTGTTTTAGGTTATTTTCACATCATGTCCAGTTCGGGAGCTAAGCAAAAGTCGACAACGGGCCATGCCCCTATGCGTCGGTGCTCCTGTGGCCGGCATTTTTCTGTGACGGACCGGCATGATGTCTGCCTCCGGTGTCTTGGACCTAACCATGACATGGACAGATACAACGCCTGTTTCTCGATGGACCGCGTTCGAAGTCTGCTCGTTCAAAATCGGCAAGACCCGCCCGTTTTGGAGGATGGCATCACTCAGGCCTTTCAGGCCAGATGCTTAGGCCTTTCTTTGAGTCCTCCAGGCCTATATGGTCGGGAGGAGGAGGTCTCTCGTCTTCTAGTCTACCGAGGAGGAGGCCCCTTTTGCAGTGTCTGAGGAATGCCGTGACACCTCTCAGGGCCGCGGTGTGGACACCGCCTCAGCAGTCACCTCTTCGGAGGTGCAGGCTTCCACCAGTGTTGTGGCCTGTGGCTGCTGGGCCCCGCTTGGATGGACCCTCGCCGCCACTTTCCAGTGCCGTCTCAGATCCCGGCGCCGCCCACAGCACTAGTGATCAGGGCAGCGCTGAGAGCGGTGCCTGGAACTCGTCTGGAGCTGTGGGCAAGTCGGGACTGGGCTCCAGTGTTGTCTGCAATGTGCCGATGCCGAAGGGCGCTGTGAGTGGCACTGGCCTCGTTTACGGCACCGTTTCTCCGGGGACTCCTGGGGTGGCCAGTATTGAGGTCCTTCTAGCCACCTCTTCCTCAGAAGCAGACGACTCGTACGTGGACCCGTCCTGGCTCCACAATTCCTCGGGATCAGAGTCTTCTGTGGAACAAGGTGTCAAGCGGCCCAGCGTGCCCATTCCTCAGTTTCCACAGCAGTCTTTTTCTGAGGACTCCCAGGCTGGGGGTGGTCTGGGGTCATTGGGAGGGGATGGTGTGGGGTCTGGGAAGGGGTCTGTTCACCCAGAAGGGGCTGCAGCAGCTGCCGTCTCCGGTGCTGCTGTGCCCTCTCAGGGTGAACTAGGAGTCTTGTCGTCCGGGGGCTCCCCTCAGAGATCCCAGAATCGACGGGCTCTGTCACTGGTGTTGAGGAGGGCGTCCTCTGAGTCTGAGGGGTTGAGGGGCCGGGGTGAGGCACGTCAAGTTTCGCCTGCTTCCCCTCGTGGTGTAGGTAGGAGCTGAAGTGCCAAGCCCAGTCTCTGCCTCTTAGGCACGAGGGACCCCTCTGGTGGCATTGCTGTGGGCTGCCCTTCTGGATCCTTGCAGCCCCAGGTACGTCACAGGGGAGGATCCCCTTCCAGGCTCTTCCAGGGTTCGTGTTCCGTTCTGCAACCTGGTTTGTTATCTGGGACCCTGCCAGCTCGGGCTCCGTTCCCCGGATTACAGAGCCTGAGCAGAGGACAGTTGCCTCTTCAGAGGTGCCCTACTCCCATTCCTCTGCAGCCACATCCCTCTCTCCTGGGCTATGTCGGTCCTACGGGTCAGTTATCCTGGGAGACGTTCAGAGGCACTGCGGCGGCCTTCCCCTCATATGTTGGATGTATGCATGAGTGGGTGTTTCACCTATCCCCACCTCCACAGGAGTCCTCTGGACATTCAAGCTCCCCATCCTCCTTGTCTCCCTCCTCGGAGGGAGAGGAACCCTCTGCTCACCTCTCTTCCGACGCTGATTTCATTGAATATCAGTGCTTCCTTTCAAGGATGGTTGGGGACCTCTGTATCTCCTTTGTTAGGCGAGATAATACTGAACAGTAAACGTGTGAATTCAGTGCCCAACATTTGGTGGTGCCATCCTGGCCTGTTCCTTTCCAGGAGACATCTGTCCATTCCTGGCAGTCTCCAGCCGACACTATCCCAGCCCGGGCAGACTGCGGGGGGGGGGATTGTGTCCCTAGGTTCTCTTCCCAACCCGCCTTTAGGATTGGTGTCCCTAAAGACTCTTTCCGGGCGCCGCTGCCTGGTGCACGACCGACCACTGGACTCAGATTCTCTACAGTTTGACCGGTTGGGGCGAAGAGTGTTCTCTTCCTCTCATGTGATGCTGTGTATCGCATCTCATCAAGCACATCATGCTGCCTACAACAGGCATCTATGGTCAATGCTATCTCAGCTTCTAGCATCAATGCCTGATACAGAGCAATCTAGAAAGGCCATTATCCTCTCTGCTATAGGCCTGGAGCTGGCAAGGCACCAGGCAAGGGCATCTTACGATGCAAATGAGGTGGCTTCCAAGCTTGCAGGGACAGCAATCTGCATTAGGTGGACAACATGGTTTCATCTGTAAAGACTGCCACCCCTGGCCTGGCATAGGGTAATTCACTGTGCTTTCCGGAGGACCTGTCTTTTCTCCACCAGAGCTAGGAGGCTTCTGCAGGGGCTTCCTCCGTCTCTGGAGGACACCTCCTAGCTCTCGTCAGCCTTAGGCTTCTCATCTGATTAGCCCAGGGTCTCTCTTCTGTTTTACACCAGCAGGAGGCTGAGGGTCTTGTTCCCTCAGGGTTTCTGTTGTCCACCGGGGGCTTGGCACTCACCCAAGCAGTAATGAATGGTGAAGATTGATAATGGAAGATATGAAAATTACGTACCTACCATAATTCTTGACCTTCTCTTGTATCTTCACCATTCATTACTGATACCCGTCCACCTTCCCCTTTAGGGCCTCCTACTTCGGCGTCTCCCCCTTCCTGCTCGTTCCTTCCTCTTCTTCGTTGGCCTTTAAGCCAAAAAAAAAAAAACTGTCTTGATTTTTCTTTTCTTCTCTGGACAGATCCTATTTCCTCAAGGTAAAAGGGGGAACAAGTAGGATTTATTCTATCCTGAGGGAACTCTTTCTGATTGTCCTTAGGGGTGACCTCTTGGCTCTTTCTTAGCCATGTTGTTCAATTCACAGTTAACGAGACCGTCCCTCTAATGGCTCGGCTCCCTTTTTCCAGGTTCCCTCTGGCAGGTCTTAATCTCCTATTATGTCAGCTTCTGCTGGTTGGTGCTCTTCTGGCACTTCAGTTACCTTGAGCTGCTGTTCTTGCCTTGCCTTCAGGGAGTCCGATTGAGTTCCCACTCTATCCTCTACGTAAACGGATGCCCTCTGTAGAGCTCACCCCTTCCCCACACACATATCTGTGTTAGCACTTAAGGTGCTAGGGAGCTTCTTTCCCCTTCCTAGTTGGGCGCTCCCTTTCCAGAACAGAATTTCTGCCTTGGCAGTCTGTGAGCTCTCAGCTAGAGTTAAGGGGTTGGGATGACGGGAGGTTAGAGAATCTTCCCTTTGTGTCCAATCTGTGCAAGCGGTTCGGTTGAACCTTCTCTTCAGTCCTATCAAGTGGGATCCTTGCTTCCTTGATTTTGGTTCCGAGCTTATAAGCCTTTAAACCAATATCTCAATGGGCAGAGTTCTCCCCTTCCAACATCCCTTGTTCTCTTCCCTCTCTTCTTCCTTTTTCTCCTTTTCTTTATCTGTTCCTCCCTTGGAGCCACCCCAGAAGTGAGGCCCTGCGGTCCCTTAGGGTAGGCATTTCCCTCTTTTTTTCTGTCCTCTACTGGCTTATTCCTTTTTCAGTTTATATCCTTTCCTTTTTCTATCCCTTGGCTCGCTCTTTTTTCTTACCCTTTTTTTTGCCTCTCCGGCTAACAGAACTGGGATGGAGGAAGAGTCTGCAGCGCCTAATGGCCGCCCCTTACGCATCACGCCTGAACCCTGATTGGAGTGGGTTAAGTAGGTTGAAGTTCTCCAGATATTGTTTTGTTTGAGTGTGTATTAATTTTTTTCCATTAGCTTGGACAGGACCGGTAGAATGGAAATTGGTCTGTAGTTATTGAGGTCGCTCCGGTCTCCAGACTTGAATAGTGGGATGATGTGTGCAGTTTTCCAGCTGGAGGGAACAGTAGTCGTGGAGATGGAAAGGTTAAATATGTGCATGATGGGTGCAGTTAATCGATGACTCCCTATTTTTAGAAAGAATGCTTTGATTCTGTCAGCACCTGCCTGTTTCCTGGTATCCAACTTGATTAGGAGTTGCTCGACTTCCTTGAATGTGACCAGGGAGAGCTGGAAGGAGGCGTGTGGTGGTGAGGACTCGGGGTAGTCTGGAATGGAGGGGCTGGTGAAGTGTCGAAGGCCATACTAGCTGTGGCGAAGTGGGCATTTAGAAGATCCAATATGGCGCATTGCTCAGTGACCAGTGTACCTTTAGAGGTGACGTTTTGTGGAGAGATTGGGGGTTTCGGGGCCTTCGATAGTCTTGAAGGTGTGCCATATTTTTGCTGAGTTACCTTTAGCTTCCTCTAAGGTTTCGACATAGTAAGTGGCCTTGGCACTCCTTATAAACTTGGTGCATTTATTTCTAGCTGCTCTGAATTCCTGCTCGTGGGTCGCAGTTTTAGTTTTCCTTGCGTGGGCCCACAGTTTATCACGATGCAAGAGTGCAACTTACAGCTTGGGGTGAATCATGGGTGTGAGAATTTCCTAACTCCGTGTTTACAGAGTGGTGCATGCTTGTTAGCAAGACGTGTGATGATGGTATTAAAAATAGCAACAGCGGCTTCTACAGATTTGGCTAAATAAAAGGATTGCCAGTCTATCCACTTAAGGTCTGCAAGATAAATATGGACATTAAACTTACAGAAACTTCTGTTGGTGATGAATTTGGGCCCGGTGGGGCGTTTGGTATGGGCTCATGTGCAGACCACAGTATTGTGATCACTTATATCATTATAGAAGATCGCTGAGTGTTCAGTTTTGTGAGGTTGGTTTGTGAGGATTAGGTCGATAATAGAACTGTGGTCTTTGTTTTTCATATTTTGTCCTAGTAGGTTCAGTGACTGATTGAATCCAAGCTCGTCACATAGATCTTTGATTGGCATTAGCGTTGGTGGTGAGCCAGTCAAGATTTAAGTCCCTAAGGATGATGGTTTCACTGGTGTTGGATTCTGTGATATCCCTGATCTTTGATAGAATGTCCAGCCCACCTGAGGGAGCTCTGTAACAGCCAATGATAGTGATTACTTCAGAGGATGGCAGTAGTAGTCCAAGTGCTAGGCACTCAAATTCTTTGGGTTTTGACTCCAAAAATAGTTACTTGGCATTGAGCTTGTTATTGAGGTAGCTATCTACCCCTCCACCCCTGGTGGGCCTATCTACTCTGAATGTGCTATATGAGGGTAGTGTTATCTGGGAGTCAGTGATGTAGTTGTTCAACCAGTACTCTGTGATTACTAGCACATCTGGGTTGGTATGGGCAGTCCAGGTTTGGATTTGACTGAAATTTTCTAGTAGACTGTGGGCATTAATCAACGTGAACGTAATGCCTGATGCTGATACGATGTTGGTCGGAGAGTCTAAGGTAGTAGATGGTCCAGGGTTAAGTTCCACATTGCCTGAGCACAGGAGCAGTAATAGGATTAGCCTTTTCATGGTCACTTCTAGAGCTGCTTGTTGTTTTTTCCTAGATGACCTACTACTTCAGTCGGGGTTGTCCATATGCTTCAATTCTACCTTGAAGTTTGAGATACGAGTTGAATTAAGGGTTGCATGGACACTTAAACTAAAGGGCTGCTGCCAACTTGGTGCAGCAGGTGGTTCAATGCAGGCTTTAGCCCAGGTAGGGTTAGGGGAATAAGGAGAAATCATGAGCACATATGTCCCAGGTAGAAAATCCAAGATATCGGGAGCCAAGCCAGGTAGGGATGATGGATACAGGGCTATAATTATCAGTAGGATAACCTGCCAGCATGTGGAGTAAGCCATGGCCCTGGCAGTAATTTATCTAAGGATCTGACTAAGAAAGTCTAAGATTAATACTACTCTAGAAAAATGCTAGGACTAAAGGGCTGATTAAGATAAGGCAGTCAGCAATGTTTGTTAAATTTGAGAACAAGAGAGGATCACTCCTTTAAGAAGTTGCAGGAAAGGAGAGCTCCTTTAAGAAATTGCTGTAATTGACTAGTATGAGGAGATCACTGGGGAAGTGTATTTAATAAAGGAAGGGGGGTGGGTGGGGGAAAAAACTGTCCAGAGAGTAGTAGAGCAAGGCAGTGGCTGAGCTGAGCTGTGATTTGAAAAAGGCGCCTTGAGTTCTTTCTTTCTCAGTGAAGAACTGCAGCATCCAATCGGGCAGTGGCCACAGTCCCCAGGAGCCAGTCCAGTTATGGGGATTGAAGCCTGGCAGCTCCAGGCTGGGAGCTGACCAATCATACCTGCTTTCCTTGGTCGGGGGTGGCAGGCTGAATGCAGAGGTCCGGCCGCCAGCAGATATCAGCACCGGGGCCACTGATACTGCTGTTAAGAGTTTCTTTAAAGATTTGCATATTCTGACAACAGTTGCCTAGTCAAACTTGCGCATCATCTCCTGCTCATACTTGATCTGCCAGCATTAGAATTTTTTTTTAAAGAATGCTCTCTGTACTGTGCAGGTTTTGAGTCTCTGAGCATTCCAGTGGTAGATCTTTAGTTTCTGCTGAAGAGAGTGGTTGTCCCAGATCGGGGCTCCTGACTATTCAATGGCTAAATCACTAAAACTTATTTATTTTCATTAATAAAAATGTAATCACTATTTAGTTGCAGGTGCTGTTAGTTCCCACACTGTTATTTTGTTTAAAATACAGTACAAGCAAACATTTTCATCTTTGCCATGGTTGATCATGCACAGAAGGGGGATTTCAACCACTGGATTCATTTCTTGATTTAGCTTTTATTGTAACATGCCCACAAGTCATTCCTCAGCCATACAAAATGATGATTTGTGGCAATTTTACAATCAAAGCTTACCCAAGAAATTAATCCAATGGTTGAACCCCCTTTTTGTGCATGAATTTCTGGAACTTGGTCAATGAATGCATAGCCTAAAAATGCATAGCAAGAGTAAAAGAAAGAAAAGGCCATTATGATTCTTGAAGGTAGTAGCCAAGAAAGTGAGGGAAAAGAAAAGAGCCTTCAGAAGATACAAGGAAAGAGAACAATATCTGGAGAAGCAGCGGGAATCTGGGAAAATAATTAGATGGGCTTAAGCACAGAGGAAGGCATAGCCCAGGCTATTAAGAAAGGCGAAAAGATCTTCAGATACATTAGTGAGTGGAAAAAGACCAGAAATGGGATTGTTAGGCTGAAGAAGGAAGGAGGCTAAAGGGTGGAGGATGACTTAGAAAAAGCTGAGTTATTGAACAAGTACTTTTGCTCAGTATTCACCAGGGGAGGGTTAGGGGATGAGACTCGGTAAGAGAAATATTCAGGGGAGGGAGGTAGACACCAGCCCATTCATGGTGGAAAGAGTCCTAGAAGAACTCTGGAAAATAAAAGCAGATAAGGCAGTGGGGCCAGATGGGATCTACCCCAGAGTACTAAACTCAGGGAAGTGCTGGCAGAACCACTGGCTGTACTTTTCAGTGCATCACTAGAGACAGGAGAGGTACCTGAGGACTGGAGGAGGGCAGATGTCTTTCTCCACAAGAGAGGAGGCAGGCAATTTCAGGTCTGTAAGCCTGCCTTCAGTAGCAGGGGAAACTAATGGAGTCCTTACTTAAGGAGAGGATTGCAAAGTTTTTGGAGGATAGTGGGGCACAGGATCCAAGGCAGCATGGATTCTCAGTGGGAAGGTCCTGTCAGACGAATCTTATAGGTTTCTTTGGCTGGGAAGCCAGGGAGGGGCGGTGGAGCCTACCTAGAGTTCAGCAAGGCCTTTGACACCATCCCACACAGGAGGTTGCTAAATAAATTGGAGAGGCTGGGAGTGGGTTTACAGTGATTAAGTTGGTTGGGAACTGGCTAAGGGAAGGACTCAGAGGGTGGTGGTAAATGGTATGAAATCTGTGCCTCTTCACAGATGACACCAAGATCTGCAACAGAGTGGACACACCAAGGGGGGTGGAAACAATGAGAAGGGACCTAAGCCTATTAGAGGAGTGGTCAGGTGTCTGGCAGTTGAGTTTCAATGCTAAAAAGTGTAAGATATGCACCTGGATCACAGGAATCTAAGGGAGGAGCACAGGATGGGTGGGGAAATTCTGGCCATCACAAGTCAGGAGAGAGATCTGGGGGGGTATCATGTCTGATGACCTGAAGGTGACCAGTGTATAAAAGCAGTGTAGAGTGCAAACAGAATGTTGGGGTGCATAGGGAGGGGCTTAAGCGGGAGGAAGGAGGTGGTGATCCCACTGTATTGATCACTGGTGAGGCCTCAGCTGGAATACTGTGTCCGGTTCTGGAGACCACATCTCCGGAAAGACATTGACAAAATGGAGGCAGTCCAGAACTGCACCAGAAGCCCTTCGAAGAAAGACTTCAGGACCTTAATATCTATTCACTGGAGGAAAGTAGGGAGCGGGGAGATATGATGAAACTTTCAAGTACCTTGGGGAATAAACGGTGCAAGTGGAAAGCATATTTCACGGAAAACTCTGCAGAAGAACAAGGGGGTATGATATGAAACTGAATGGTGGAAGGCTCAGGGGTAATGTTAGGAGGTATTATTTCACCGAGAGGGTGGTGGAGCCATGGAACAGCCTTCGAGCAGAAGTGGATGTGAAAACAATATGGGGTTCAAGAGTGCATGGGATAGACATAAGGATACCCTGGACGTGTGCAGAACTGGAGAGCTGCAGATCAAATAGGATCTGGGGCTGCAGCAATGAGTAGGGAAATGGGCAGATTAGGTGGGCTGTATGGTCCTTATCTGCTGACAGATTCTATTTTTATAAGTAATGAGAGGATTCCCAAGACAAAATAGCTTGGTCTAGAACAAAGGTGCAAGCAGCCTGAAGTGATCCTTTTCCTTTCAGTCTTTTTGTTGAGGTCGGACCCAGCATACTCAAAAATTTGTCTCCTTTATGTCCACTTCTTTAATCAATGAAAGATTCAGCATTCCAGCCATTTGGTTCATGAATATAGATTGAGAGAGTGCTCCTGACCAATCAGAGCACTCCTTTCCTCTCTGTGTGAGACACTCTTATGCTGTAAAGAGTGTCTCATACCGCTGCCCTGGAAACTAGCACGTTTGGATAACGTTTTAAAAGAAGTTATTAATGATTGAGTTTGATTAAGTATATATTAATACTACCGCTAAGTCTACTTTTACAGTTATAAGCCAGGTCTCACTTACATTCTTTTGTTATCAGAACCACTCTCCTTTAGTTCACGGTTCTCGTACCATAAGAATGTGAATTAAACCACTCTTACAGCCATAAGAGTGATCTCGTTGGTGGTATTGACCTACTGTACAGTATAGGATGAGTAGTCTTCATTCAAAACAAATCTAATAATGCTGCACAAAATTATGAACTGCTGCACTTCATGGCCGAACTAGCCCCAAGTAAACCAACAAATCCAAAAACAAAGTGCACTCGATCACAGTAGGAGGAGGTTGTGTTAAATAGTAACAGAACAATTGTCCAAAACTCTCGGATTAAGCTGCTGTAATATTTAATTGCACAATACAAGTGCTGTAAACATTCCAATGGTCTCATACAGAGACAAAAATAATGCAACATATATACTTCAAAATACCTACAGCCTACCTCCATACAGGACTGCTGGCCACAAAAGGCCAGTGCTTCGCTCTAAGGACCTTTGTTAGGGGTGCCTCCCAAAATGATTGGGCAGTATAGAGTTCGCCCCTTTGGTCAAGGACCAGGTTGTCCTTATCAGCACAAACATGCCCACCATGTTTTTTACATGAACAAAAGGGGGCACGTAGTCCTTTCAGCCATGTAGATGTGATCCCTGGAAGAGACCTCATGGCAGTCCATGTGATGGGAGTGAACAGCCATCTTTCAGATTACTGGAGAAGCGGGAAGCTGTAGTTGTTTTGCACCCATTCCACAATAGGTTACTCTATCAGGGAGCTCTTTTGCCCATTTCAGGACTAGAGGTGTCTCATACACTTTTCATCCATTTTCTCTGGTCCAAAACAGGGTCCTCAAGTCTTGGATGCACTAGGCATTTCTGATCCTTATAACTCCAGATTGGCATCGCCAGTTCAGGCATCAGTGTCGCCTCAGCTGCAAGGCACTGCAGCTGGTACCACTGTGTCCAGACCTGCTCACAGGACTCAAGGAGACAGTTAAGCATCCAGCACTTAACAGTCTGGTTCCTGAGCAGTTACAGTTCTATGGCCATGGGCTTTCTAATTCTCAGGGTTCTGGAGGACTTTCAGAAGTAATCAACTGGCGAAACCTACAGTTGTAGGTAAAAGAGGTTCTTGTGCTAGTGTGCAGAGCATGACTTCCCCTGCTTGAGGAAGCACATTCTTCGCTGCCTAATGACCCTGCCCCAGCTCTACCAGCAACGTCCCTCAAGGTGCACCTGGCAGTTGTCGAGCTGGACCATCTGTCTCTTCCAGTGCACAGACCTCCTTCACTGTGCTAACTCAACTTATAGGTAAGCTGTTTAAGCCTGTGGACAAGTGTCATTTGTCACATTCATTTTGGAAGACCTATGTTTTTGGTCACCAGCCAGATAGGTGAGTGAACTCTAGGCTCTTTCTATGGAGTCAGCATATCTGGGTTTGTTTGTTTTTTTGTATAGAGATTTTCATCCTCTGCCTGCTGTTACCTCAGGGGTATGCCTTGTATACCAAGGAAATACCCTGTTCTGGTGATTTTTGCCATCATTCAGACAGCAGGGAATTTTTACTTCCTAATTTTTCTCACTCTGTCCATTCACCTTCTCTTAGCTTGGGCCATGCCCTTCACCTTCAGCAACTCAGTGTACCCTCTGCAGAAGGAGCAAGCTCCCTGTCTCACCCACAGGGGTCACTGCGAGCCAGAACCTGCCAATCTTCCACGACTGAGGTGCGCTGCCCTCCGGCAGCTATCTGCAGTCTGTCTTGCCTCCTGACACTTTGACTTGAGTCCATTTCCAAACCTGGGTCACCTGCATGGCAGTGCAATGCACCATTGTGGTGGTCCCCTGTATCTGGTTTTCTAAAAGGAGAAAGTCCTGTGCACCCGTACAACATTTCTGTCCAGGGTGGTTTCTGAATTCCATTTGAACCACACTTTGTCACTGCTTGTGTTCTTTTCGAAGCCCTATATTTTGGATGCTGAGTTGATGCTCCACATGCTCAGGGCCCTGCTTTATTTCCATAACCATATAGTGGAATCTGATACCAAGACTCGTCACTTCAGCTGTTTTTTTTAGCTGTACTGAAGCCATCCTAAGCAGATCAGCAGCCAAACAGACCATTGGTGGATCACATCCTGCATTACTCTGAATTACCAGTTGGTTATGAAGGAGCCGCCTGATCAGATGAGGGATCACTCCATCAGACATACTGTTGCTGATCCTAGGAACATCACCATTACAGAGCTTTGTTAGGCTACTTCCTGGTCTAATGTGTACACATTTATATACCATTACAGCATCAACATGCTCAGTCTCTGGGATGCTACTTTTCAGTCCTCTGTCCTTCAGTCTCAATCTGCAAACAAAATTTGGGGTTCACATCTACAAGACTCATCCAACCTCTGTTGGTAGGTCTTGCCTTTTAATACCTGTTTCCAGTGTGCAGATCTGAAAGCAGTTGGGGCATAGTAGGAGTATCACCAGAGGTAGTGTTAAGCAGAAGCAAACCAAGCAGCCGCTTAGGGTGCCAGCACAGAAGGGGTGCACCAAAGTAGAAAGTTTAAGAAGAGATAAGCTTCAAATGCAACAAATGTTACTAAAAAAGATGTTTTCACCATTGTAGTCATAGAATTTTTACCACTTCTTTGATGTGAGGTGTAGAGGGGACAGTGAGCGATAAAGGAGGCACCACAATTAATTGGTTCCCTCTGGCTCCTTTATTGCTGTTAATGCTTGAAAGGATTGTTGTTGTTTTTTTCAAACAACATGAAGTCTTGCTATATTGTGACATATGCAGTATAACCCCAAGTTAGAACTGCTCCGGAGGTGAAAGAGTTAACTTCCATGCAGGGCTTGGAATCTTGAGCGCGAGCTCGGTTGAACACTGTCTGTTGAAGCTCAAACTTAAACTGTCAGATTCTTTACTCCGCCTCACTGAACAGTCGCTCCGAGATTCCTCCTGCTGCTCAGTTTGTTTGTCGGTTTTAAAGTGTAATTCTCGGTTTATTTTACCGAAATTTAACCTCAATCGTCGGTTCAAGCTCTGTCTGTGATATTGTAAGTAATAGATAGGCTTATTTATTATTTTTTCTCCTGTGTGGAACTTGTAAACGTCTTTTTCGGTTCGGTTTGAACCGATCAGAGGGGTTTAAAATTACTTTCTAGCCCTTTAGAGTGCGGTTCCGGTTCTTATCTGTTCTAAAAAAGAACGGATTTTATTACGGTTTTTTCGACCCGTGACACGGTTGGGAACCGATGAAAGTCTTGGTGGATTGCCATTAACGGGCAAGTTTTGGTTAGGCTGGCACTATGTCTGAAACCCAAAAGAAAACCGACCCACTGGGTTTCAGCATCAGGTTCTCTAGAAGCTTTGCCAAGGCTGACCCACACACCATTTGTATATATTGTCTGGGGTTTGACCACTCAATGCAGACTGCCAGATTTGTAAGAATTTTCCTGCTGCCACTGTGGAAAAAGAGTTGATAGGCTCCAGGAAGGAGGCCAAAAGTCGCTGACCGGATGGTCAGCCCGGTTCGGTTCCAACCGGACCTGAGGGAGTGCCCTCTGACCAGGGCGATGCTTCGTTGGGCAAACGAAGAGCCAGCTCTGAGGGGCCGGTTCCAACTAAAAGGGCTAGAAGGTCAGCTAGTTTGGGGCCAAAAGTTCTTTCTCCAACCGCTGAGGAAATAGCCAAAGCTATTCAAATTGTCCAGTCTCTTTCCCCAGTTCCGTCCGAACCGGCACCATTGGGCAAGCGCCTGGTTCGCTCGGTTCAAGATTATGATTTTGAAGATTTTTATGAACCAGGGGAAGGGGAGGAGGGGTACGAGGAGAGTGAGTGTGATTTTGACAGTCTGGATGTGCCCATTGAACCGGACATCTCTCCAGACAGACCCTCAGGAGTATCCCTTCCCAGGCTATCTGGGTCCCCTTCTCATTTTTTGTTTTACAAGAAAGTTGCTGACACTCTGCAACTCCCTGTTGAGGAAGCTGTTGATGATCAAGAAGAGCCTGATTTTGTGGAAATGATGGATATTCCAGAGTCTAGGAGACTGTCTATTCTCTTGCATAAATCTTTTAAGAAACAGACAGTAAAAATTCTGAAAATTCCTCATTCTATCCTCCCTGTGGATAAAAGGATGGACAAGAGGTATGCTTTATCAGGCTCTGATACGGAGTTCCTATCCCAGCAGTGCAGCCATGTGGGGGTAGTGCAGGCTGCAGCCTGTGACAAGGCTAATATTCCTCTAGCCTCTCACCCTCCTGAATAGGATTCCAGGAGGATGGATGCCATGGCAAAAAAGCAGTACATGGCAGCATCTTTGGGACTGAGACAGGCAAATTATATGGCTTACGCAGCTAGGTACCAGAAATCCAGGTGGGATACTGTCCTGGCCCTAGCAAAACAGGCCCCTGAACAGCTTGCCAAGGAGCTGGAGCAGGTGGCTGCGGATGGTATTGAGGCATCCAAGGTGCAGTTTCATGCTGCTGTAGACTCTAATGATGTTTCATCTAGAGTTATGGCTACATCTGTGTCTCTTCACAGAATGGCCTGGCTCAGCTGTACTGCCCTGTCACAGGATACCCAGTCTAAGGCTATGGATTTTCCTGTTGTGGGGAATTCTCTGGGGGAGCAGACAGAGAATTATATGAAGAAAATAGATGAGTATAGGACCACCTATAGGAGTGCACAGGCCAAAGAAAGGCAAGTCACTCCTCAAAGGCAGCATGTCAGGGGCAGGGGCAGGCCTTTTCATAGGCCGTTTTACCAAGCCAGGCCTCTTCTTCTGCTTATGCCCAGAGGGGTTCTTTAGAGGAAGGGGCAGAAGGGGCTCTAGTAAGCCTGCTTCTACCCTCAACCCAAAACCCCTGCAAAACAGGCTTCCTGATGGGGTAGCCAGGGCTGATTCTCCACTACCAGTAGGGGGCAGGCTGGCTTACTTTGTCCAGGACTGGAAGTCTTTAACATCAGACAAGTGGGTGCTGGAAGTAGTAAGCCAGGGACTGGTTCTCAGCTTCAAAAAATTTCCGAAGTTGAGAGCCAGGTCTTTTCCACCTGCAAACCCATCAGAGGCACTTGCCCTGGAAGCAGAAGTTTCTTCCCTCCTGGCTCTCAGAGCCATGGAAAGGGTTCTACCCATACACCAGGGCACAGGGTTGTACTCCAGGTACTTTCTTACCCCAAAAAAGACAGGAGAATGGCGGCCCATTCTGGATCTCAGGTATCTAAACAAGCACCTTTTAAAACCAAAGTTCAAAATGGTGACCCTGGGGATTATTTTACACCCTCTAAGGCCAGGGGACTGGCTAGCCTCCCTGGACCTCAAGGATGCCTACTTCCATGTTCTCATCAGAAGCTCCCATCGAAAGTACCTCAGATTCGAACTGCCCTCAGGCCATTACCAGTTCAGAGCAATGCCCTTTGGCCTCTCCTCGACTCCAAGGGTGTTCACAAAATGCCTGGCAGGAGCAGTTGCTCATTTAAGAAGGCAAAAGATTGCCATCTTTCCTTATCTGGACGACTGGCTCATTGTAGGCCAGTCTCCAGAACAGGTCAAACTGCATTTACAAGTAACCCAGCAGCTGCTTACATCTCTAGGTTTCCTTCTCAATCTTCCAAAGTCAGTTCTGGAGCCTGTCCAGCTTCTCACCTTTATAGGCACAGAACTGAACACAAAAGAAGCCAGAGCCTTCCTTCCTCTGAAAAGAGCAAGGACCCTGGTGTCTCTGGCCTCCTCTTTCACCCTACAGGTCTCTCGACCAGCAAGGCATTTTCTACAGCTCCTGGGGCACATGGCTGCTTCTACAGCAGTGGTGCAGGGAGTGAGATTTCAGATGAGGGACATTCAGTTCCATTTGAGAGCCTTTTGGTCTCAAAGGACGGATCCCCAAACCAAATTGATTCCAGTGACTCGAACCCTGATCCAGGCCCTTCAGTGGTGGCAGGATCAGAACAATCTGAGACAGGGGGTTCCCTTCACTCCCCAGTCTCATTCCTTGACCCTTACTACAGATGCATTCCTCTTGGGGTGGGGACCTCACATGGGCGACCTTTCCACCCAAGGGCTGTGGTCCCCTCAGGAATCTCTGCTCCACATCAATTTGCTGGAGCTCAGAGCAGTTTTTCTAGCACTCCAGTTTTTTTCCACATCTGTCCAGAACAAGGTAGTTCAGGTCAGAACAGACAATACCACTGCAATGTGGTACATCAACAAGCAAGGGGGCACTCGGTCTACGGCCTTGCGCACCGAAGCGATGAAGTTGTGGTCTCTGGCTTATTCTCTGAACGCCTCCCTTACAGCAGTTCACCTCCCAGGCAAGGACAATGTCCTAGCGGATGCTGTCAGCAGGATTTCCCAGGGCCATCACGAATGGACACTGGATCCCCTAGTACTGGAGGTAGTATGTGCCAGATGGGGCACTCCGCAAATAGATCTCTTTGCAGCCCCAGACAATCACCAACTTCCCCTTTTTTGCTGCAGGCCCCCAGTGTTGGGCTCAGTCCCTCTGGATGCCTTCCTTCTCAGTTGGGAAGGGAAGTTTCTCTATGCTTGTCCCCCTTCCCACTTCTTTTCAAAGTGCTAGTCAGAATCAGATCTCAATCCTGCAAGATGATCCTGATTGCTCCAGATTGGGCCAGGCAGCCCTGGTACCCACTCCTCATGTCCTTAGCAGTCCACCCTCCCCTATGTCTTCCCAGAAATCACAACCTGTTAACCTGTGCCCAGGGGAGAGTTTGGTAAACGAACCTCAAATCTCTCAATCTCAAGGCTTGGCTCTTTAAGAGTTAGAGTTTGCTGATTTACACCTTTCTCAAGGTGCATTGGATATCTTGAAGGCCTCTAGGAAGCCTTCCACCAGGGCTACCTATAATTCAAAATGGAAGAGATTTTCCATATGGTGTGCTGGTAAACATATTTCTCCAGAATCTGCTGGTGTGCTCACAATCCTAGATTATTTGGTGCATTTGAATTCCTTGGGGCTAAGACCAGCTACCCTAAAAGTGCACTTGGCAGCTGTGTCTGTCTTCTTGTCAGCAGGTAAGCCCTCTTCTTTATCAGCTCACCCTGTGTTCTCCAAGTTTTTTAAAGGGTTGCTTCACACCAACCCCCCGTTCAGGGATCCTGCCCCTGCTTGGGATTTTAATATTTGCATCACTCAGCTTATGCAACCCCTTTGACCATTGTCTTCAGCAGAGCTGAAGTACTTGACTGGAAACTGTGTTTCTGGTAGCCATCACCTCTGCCAGGCGCATAAGTGAGCTACAAGCCTTGTCAGTGGAGCCTGATTTTATCTCCTTTCATAGAGATAAGGTAGTCTTCAGGACTAACAGGAAGTTTTTGCCTAAGGTGGTTTCAGACTTTCACCTTAATCAATCCATGTCTCTTCCTGTGTACTTCACTGAC
The DNA here is from genome assembly GCA_016271365.2 of Neoceratodus forsteri. Lineage (NCBI taxonomy): Eukaryota > Metazoa > Chordata > Ceratodontiformes > Ceratodontidae > Neoceratodus > Neoceratodus forsteri. Next base: position 1,015,796,992 of record CM057452.1, on the reverse strand, counting down.
CATTCCTCCTCTGGTGAGAGGAGATTGCACAGTTTAGATGTCAAAAGAGCCCTTAGTTACTATATAGAACATATCAAGGGTCACAGGTTCGAATCCCTCCAATTGTTCCTCACTTATGGTGAGGTTGGTAAAGGGAAACCTGCCACTAAAAGATCCATTGCCAGGTGGATTGTCTCTTGTATCCAATTCTGTTACGAAAAACTGGGTAAGGTTCCTCCCTCAGGCCTGAGGGCTCACTCTACCAGAGGTACAGCTGCATCTCTGGCTGCTGCCAGGGACATTCCTATCCTAGAGGTATGTCAAGCAGCTACCTGGAAAACAGTTCACCTTTTACTAAGCATTACTCCTTGGATATCCAGGCTAGGAGTGATGCTCGATTTGACACAGCTGTGCTTCAGAGCCTATTTCCTAAGTAGGTTCTGTGTCCTCCTCCATGGAGGTACTGCTGTGAAGTTCAGACATAACATAATATAGCAAGACTTCATGTTGTTTGAAGAAAAATTACTCACCTTAGTAATGTTGTTTCTTCTAATGGAGTCTTGCTATATTATGACCTCCCCCAAGCCTGCCCCTCTCAGAACCTCTGTTTTTGGGATGTGGGTGGGAAGTGCAATGTTGGCACTTCTTTGATGCCCACTTTATTTCACCCTTCTAGGGTGCTTAGGTGTTATGCTTAAATTTTCCTTCTTGAATCCCCCGACTTGAGTCTTTGTTTTGGGATCAAGAACAAAAAGGTGTTTTTGTAGTTAGTAGCCAGTGGCTAGTGTTGGTTCTGGCTTCCACAGAACCTTAGTGAGTTTTTGCTCGTAAAGATCTGACAGTTTAAGTTTGAGCTTCAACAGACAGAGTGTTCAGCCGAGCTCACGCTCAAGATTCCATGCCCTGCATGGAAGTTAACTCTTTCACCTCCGGAGCAGTTCTAACCTGGGGTTATACTGCATATGTCATAATATAGCAAGACTCCATTAGAAGAAACAACATTACTAAGGTGAGTAATTTTTTCTTCTGTCTCATTAAAATCTTTTTTAAGCTAAAATTTATTTTGCTGTGATAGTAATTTTTCTTAATTAGCTCTCATGTCTTCTGGCCTTCTCAACTCAAGTGGCTACCATTGGAATGCTGGGAGGCTCAAGATCAGAACAGTGAGACAGCATCTTTTAAAAAACATTCTAAGTTCTGGGGCACCATGCACCTTGTGTAGAATATGAACCAGTTTGATATTAGAAGAAAAGTTTTACACCAGTAACTTGTCCATTCGTATCCATGGATGAATCTCACTAGAACAGTGTGCTGCAAATGTTGAGGCTAGCCTCCCAGGTAAAGGTGAGTGAATGTGGAAGTTGCAGTCTTTGGTTCAGTCTAAATGTGGGCCCCTGTCTTTGGTTCGGCTTCAATACTTGAGTCAAGGACACTTTGGGACCTTGGTGTTAGAGGATGGGCAGGTTGCAAATAGGGGTAATCTGGCACCCCTCACCCACCCCAGTCAGTCTTAAAATATTCCACATTTCCATGATCTTCCAGTAGGATTTTACTAGACCAGCCCGATGGCTCTAAGGGTTGAGGCGCTGGATGCCCCACCTCGTCCTATGTCAGCGACCCAGGTTTGTGAATGACCTCAGGGTGTCGGTATGAGGGGGGAGGGTGGGAGCAGGATTGAGTGTTGGCTCTCCTCTCGAGGGTAAGGGGAGAGGTCACCCTCCTGTAGTCCCACCATCACCAAATGGAGGTTCGGTGCAGGTGGTCAATGGCATGACTGGAAGGGAAGGGGCATCCCGAACAGCATGCACACGCTTTCTTGCCTCCACATGCATGTGCTATATTGGGGACACATGGGTATAGGGGTCAGGAAAGAAAAAAATTACATATAAAAAGGAAATCTGCATCTGGCACAGCACTATGAGCTGGAAAAAAGATGGGTTACTCAACCTGTAACATAGATTTTCCACGGAATGGTCTCTTGCAGTAAGTCATTACTTTCTGGGAGTTCCCGATAGGTGGCACTCTAACACGGCAGTTCTCTTCTAGCAGTCTCCACTCCAGGGACCACCCACATGAACTCACTTCCTGGGCTGTGCCTGTAAGAGTGGGTGGTCCCTAGTAGTCTCCGTTCATTTTCCCATCAGCTTCAGCTCTGACAGCAGCTTACTTTTCTGCCAGCAGTCTACGACATGGATTGAACCCATAGCTTGGGGTGCCTAGGCTTCATACACGGCACCATATTCCTGTGCTCGACCCAGAGCTTAATGGATGCTTCCCTGTTACAGAATCAGGGTACTCAATTAAAGGGCTCAAAAACCTCTGAGTCCTCTTCAAGAAGCAGAATAGGGAAGGAAACACCTTCACCTAAAGCCCTGCCTGATCGCCCAACAACGGTCATATCTTCTGAACATGGATCATCAAGAAAACATTTTTCGTCGATGGACACTATCCCCACGTCGACGGCAGAGACTTCTTCATCAAAAGAACATATAAGTTCAACTTCTCACAGAAAGGAACGTTCATCATCGACAGGATGTCACTCCTCAGCTCCCCCGTTGATGACTCCACATCCTCCATTGATGACAGAGGTTCTGCTGCATTCATCGTCGACAGGGCACACTCCCCCATCGACGAGAGGAATCTACAAGGCATCCTCATTAAAGAGAACACCTCCATCCACTGAGCACAAGCTACATGCTTCATCGTTGATGGGGCTACCTCCCCTGTCGACAAGACATGCTCCCAAACCTCCATCGTCGATGAGAAGTATGCCACCATCGACGAAGCATGCGTTTTGCCTCCTCATCGTTGGGGAAACACTTTCCTTCGTCGATGGAGCATGTTCCTGCTGTTCTGCCATTGACGAGGAGCATCCCACCATCGACAGAGCATGCACTGACTTCCCCATCATCGACGAGGAGTATTCCCCCATCGACGGGGCATGCATTCACTTGTCCATCATCAAGAAGACACATTACTCCATCGACGGGGCATGCTCATATTCCTCTCCCATCGACGGGACTGATCCCATTATCGACGGAGCAGCCCCTGCTTCATAGAATAGCACCTTTACTAGCATATAATACATGTGTGGAAGATCCTTATAAGAATTTAACCATGAAAAATCATGAAATATTTTATAAAAAAGCATCAAAGAATACTTATGGGGCTGCATCACCACAAAATAAAGGATCTTATACTACAGAATGCAGAGGCAAACCAGCCTCATTTGCACTCTTGCATGATGCTCAGCCACATGTTCGTGATGAACAAAATTTTCAAAGATGTACTAGATCACATTATCAGGAGGCTCAAATTGATTCTCCGTCTACAAGCACACAGGGCTTAGAACCCGCATATATGGCAATTCCATCTTCACAAATGCCAAACATAAAATAAATTATAAGCAGAGTGTTGAACCCTCATGTGTCTCCACCTCCATCAAAACAGGCATGCACCGAGCTTGACCGCTCCTCATTCCTGCCTCCTCATGAATATTTCTGAGGAATATTGGTCAGATTCTCATAACATTTCGGAACCTTCCAAAGACATGAATTATGAGGATTCCCCTACTAGAAGAGGATCTGAGTCCCCATATTCTGTACCATCATACTGGGATGAAGAAATATTACAGCCACTAAAGGTCATCTCCCCACCGGATGACCCCTCATTCCCAGAAATGATGTTACAAATACAAAAAACAATGGGGTTTACCACAATGGAACAAGATACATTAAGTAAAGATATGGTGAATATCATGACATCCCGGAACAACCTATATGGACAGTCCCTCCTTTTATACCAACGTTCAGAAATGCAATTACTGAAGCATGGAGTCAATCTATAGCTGCATAGCAGCTACCTAGAAAAGCACATGAGCTTTATCAGGCTCCTCTTGATTATCAGTATTTAATAAACACTCCCACTGCGGATTCTGTGGTTATTGCAGCTGCTCACAACCACGCTGGCAATCCTAAGCATACAAGTACAGTACCTCCTGAAAAAGAATCAAGATGTGATTATATGGGGAAGAAAGCGTTTGCTCTAAATGCACTTAATATTAGAATGCTTGACTATATGAGACATATGCTGAAATTCCAGTGTACTGTGGGTACTTCTGCTGGGGACATCATAAGTAGACTACCTACAACCCCTGAAAAAGAGCAACTCACATTAGTGATAAACACATTTACTTCCCTCTCTCGACACTTATTAAGATCAGGATATGACACTGCCGACACTTCGGCTAGAGCCTCTGCAGTCAGTATTCTTATATGCCATCAGGCATGGCTCCAACTCTCAGGGCTAGCACCTGATATTCAACGAAAAGTGGCTAATGCCGCTTTTTCTGGCTACCATCTCTTTGATCCAGAGTCATAAACAGTATTGGACAACCTACAAGCCTCAGGCAGACAACTAAAAACAGTACAATATATATATAATAAACTACGTCCTCAGTATACTTCTTCATGCAAAACTAGAAATTACTATAACAAAAGAGGAAGCTTCAGAGGCAAAGAACACTTCTAAACCAACCCGGAACCGCCCCTTAGGACAGCCGGGTCCCTCTTCCTCTCATTAAAAAACTACAGACTACGCCCCGGTCTCCTCTTCTAGGCCTCTGAGACCTTTTTCTGGGGCTTCGATTCTGAATTACACTGAGGCTATTTTCCTTGAGGCTTTTTACATCCAGCCACTTTTCTGAGGTATCACTGTACAGACCATTACGGTCACTTTATCGGGACGCCTCTTGGCCTGTTGTGCGCCGGACTCTCTTGTCCCTCCACGAACAGAGCCTACCACTCACATGCTGAGAAAATGGTATTTACTGAAGAATATACTATATGTATTTTTCTGTTGGTCCTTGAGAGACCACGTTCATAATTATAATTTACATAGGAAATGGACCTTGTACTTGCAAAAATACACAAGGCTAATTATTATTATGGTCCACCCAAATGGCATTTAACTACTTGGGAATCTCCCAGAAGTAATGACGTACTGCAAGAAACCATTCCATGGAAGATAGATCAGTTACGCAAAGACTTCTGCCGTAACAGATCTTCTAGGAATGTCTGTTGCAGTGAGTAGCTTCCCTCCCTCCGACTCCCTGCCATTCTGTAACACGGAAAACGAGACAGGGTTGGAAGGCCTTGGTACTTGGTTCCCCTTGGTCCCTCGCCCCTACGAGCTGAAACCGGTAGGGAATGGAGACTACCAGGGACCACCCACTCTTATAGGAACAGCCCAGGAAGTGAGGTTGTATGGGTGGTCCCTGGTGTGGAGACTGCTAGAAGAGAACTGCCGTGTTAGAATGCCACCTATCGGGAACTCCCAGAAATAATGATTTACTGCAAGAGACATTCCTAGAAGATCTACTGTTACGGCAAAAGTCTTTGTGTAACTGATCTTTCTAGGGATGGCATATGGTGTACATCCATACTTCTGGTCGTATCCTTTCCCTTTAAATATCTTGCCGGAAGGTCTTCAGGCTGGCTCTTCTTACCCACCCTGGTGGTAACTCCCTCGGCACCACCCCATGACATCAGATCTTACCTGCTGGAAGCAAGGTACAGTGTGCCACTTGTCAGGGGAGGTTGGGTAGGTTGTGTGGATGTACACCATGTACCACTCCTAGAACTACTGTTACAGGTGAATAACCTGTTTTTCTAGGGATGTGGATACAGTGTACTGTCCACATTCTGGCAAACTCCTAGCAGTTCTCCAGGAAGGTGGGGGCAAGGCACACACACCCTACTTAGGGAACAAAGATTGGAGAACTGAGGCCTGAAAACCAGCATCCCGGTGTGACTCAAGGTCGATGAAGTAATGGGAAAAGAAGGTGTGTGCTTGCTTTCAGATAGCAGTCCTGCAGATCTCCTGGATAGAGATGTTCCTGGAAGCAGCCACCAAGGCAGCGTATGTCTGCTGGAATGAGTCCTTAGCCCTACGACAGGCTCCCCTACTAGCCAGTCTATAGCAGAGGTTGATGCAGGGTACAATCCACCTACCAGTCATCTGCTTTGCTGCTGGTCTGCCAGGTACAGCTTCATTGTGGGTGACAAACAGCTTGCAAACCTCTCTTTGAACTCCAGCCATGCACTCCTTATAGTAGGCAAGTGCTCACCTCAGGTCCAGAATATAGAGCCTGTGCTCAGCCTCCGAGGTGTGGTTGGTGAAGAACACTGGGAGATTCATCACCTGGTTAAGGTGAAACTCCAAGACAACTTTCGGGAGGAACTTCAGGTTGGGGTGAAGGTCAGCCTTGCCCCTATGGAAGACCAGGTAAGGAGACTCCACTGAGAGTGCCTGGAGCTCACTGGTCCTTCTGGCGGAGGTAGCAGCCACCACGAAGGCAGTCTTCCATGCCAGGTGAGAGATGCTACACCTGTGCATTGATTCAGATGGCTTGCCCATGAGCTTTGCCAACACCAGCAACAAGTCCCAAGGTAGTGTTGGTTCAAGCACCGGAGGGGAAATGTGGTCAAGGCCTTTAAAAAAGTGCCAGACCACCTTTCCCACCAATGGCATACCAGCCCATGCCCAGTATGTGGAGATGGCTGTTATGTGCACCTTAAGGGTTGTCAACCAAAGGCTTGACTGGGAGAGGGACCAATGGTAATCAAGAATGCTGGCCACAGGGCAAGACAAAGGGTCATGCCCCTTGCCATGGCACCAAATTCATGGCACCATGAACCTCTTCCATTTGAAGGCATAGCATTTTTGGATTGACTCCTTCCGGGAAGCTTCGACCATGGTGAGGACATCGTCAGAGAGACTCAAAACCTGGAACTCTAGCGGCTTAGGAACCAGGCTGTCAGGTGCAAAGATTGATGGTCTGGATGGAAAATCTTCCCCTGATTGCATGAGAGCAGGTCCAGGCATGAAGGTAGATTCCATGGAGCCTGCAGCTGAGGCTGAAGAGATCGGCATACCAGAACTGGTGGGGCCAGTCCAGAGCCATCAACATCATGCAAGTCTTGTCCCTCCTGGCTTTAAGCAGCACTTTGTGGATCAGTGGAAATGGAGGGAAGGCATATGAGAGGCCCTGGATCTAGCGACTCAAGAAGGCATCCCCTGCAGTGTTCCCCACTGAGGGGGGCAGGCGCAAAACAGCCTCAGCTTTGCGTTCTCCCTGGAAGCAAACTGATCCACCAGAGGAGTGCCCCACTGGGAGAACAAGATCTGCACTACCTCCAGATGGAGAGACCACTTGTGAGATGCCTCATCCACCCTGCTGATGGCGTCCGCCAGCTGATTGGACATGATGGCCACATGGATGGCCAAGAAACCAGTGTTCAGACTGAGCACGAAGGTCCAGATGTGGAGAGCCTCCCTGCACAGAGGAAGGAAGTGTGTCCTGCCCTGCTCTGTTTGTTGATGTAGTACTTGGTCATGATGTTTTCCGTTTGGACCTGAATGCCTGACCCCGAATGTGTGGAGCAAAGGTCATTGGCACAAGCCAAACTGCCCAAAGCTCCAGCAGGCTGATATGGCAATGGGACTCCTTTGGGGGGGTCAGAGTCTGTGTGAGTTCCTCCAGGTAGGCACCCCAGCCTATAGGGAGGCATCGGTTGTGATGTGACCATTGGCTCCAGGTGGGCAAAGGGGATTCCTTCCTGCAAATGTTTCAGGACTAACCATCACTGTAGGGCATCCTACATTAGCTGGGTCACAGTGACCGGCTGGTCGAAGTGACCCATGCACTGAGACCATTGATGGGCCAGCTCCCACTGCAGAGAACGCATTCTCCACCAGGCCCAATGGACCATGCTGGTACAGGCAGCCATGAATCCCAGGAGGTGCAAGAAGTCCCGAGCAGGGCACAGTTGCCCAATCTGAAATGATCGGGCAAAGGAGGAAAGAATCTCCACCTAGTCCATCGGGAGTCAAACTCTGGCTCTGCAAGAGTCAAGCTCCTCCCTGATGAAATCTATCACTTGCGAAGGTACGAGCTCCAACATGGCTCATTCATCAGAAGCCCAAGGGTCAAGCAAGTCTGGAGGCCAGGTCCCTGGACCGCTCCATCTCCTCCCAGGAAAAACCCGCTGTCAGCCAGTCATCCAGGTAGGGGTACATCTGGACCTTTTGACATTTCAGGTTGCCACCATTGCAGTGCACTTTGTGAAGACCCTGGGAGCTGAGGAATTGTGGAAGGGTATGGCCTGGAACTTGTAGAGTTTCTCGTCTGCTCAGAACCGTGGGAACAGGCAGTGGGCTGGACAGATGGGAACATGAAAGAATGCATCACAAAGATCTAGGGAGCAGAACCACATGTGCTGCTCCAACAATGAAATTATCTGAGACAAATTGACCACCCTGAAGGTGTGCGACCAGAGGAACTTGTTCAGGTTGTGCAGATCTAAGATGGGATACCAGCCCCTTGTCCATTTCTCAACCAGAAAGTATCTGGAAACAAACCTTGGGCTTATCGGTGGGTCCGGGACTTGAACCACTGTCTCCTTCTGGAGGAGCTGGGCAGTGTCTATCCGAAGGACTCACAGCATGTTGGCGGAAACACCATGTCCTCCCATGAGGCATGGGCTCAGCACAGAGGGTATGCCTTGAATTCTAGAGGCAGACCTTGACCAACCACTTGAGGATGCACCTGTCTGTGGTGGCAGCGGACCCCCATGGGAGGACCATTGAGAGCTAGGATGGGCATGAGGGAGGTATTCCCCAGCCCATCACTGTGCGGGCTTGGATGCGGAGGAGGGACCACCTGAGGATGCAGCAGGACCTCAACCACATGATTTGCAAATGACTGAAGCAACCAACTTCGGTTGAGGGCGCCAAGCCTGGGCCTGCTGCCCAGCAGGAGGCAGGGAAGGCTTGGCCACAGGAGCAGAGAGAGAGGTGAAAAGGGCTTCTTCCTCTAAAGCTTAGAACCCTTGGGATCCCTCCAAGGCATAAAAGAAGCGAGTTTGCATTGCAATTTGTGACCCAAGAATCGAGAAGCGTGAGTTGATTGCCAGCTTGATTAGCAATGATCGCTAATTATATAAGGTGGACATTTCCTGTATTTTTTTAAAATTTTCCCTGGTGTCTAGTGGCACACCCACCCTCTGATCACTGTCCCGTTCATTCCCTGGTGTCTAGTGGTGCCCCCCACCATCTGATCACTGTCCCATTCATTCCCTGGTATCTAGTGGCGCACCCGGCCCACCGAACCTGCCTCTGTTCATTCCTTGGTGTCTAGCGGCATCCCCCCCACCATCAGATTGCTGTCCCTGTTTTGTCAGTCAATGCTTTTTTTTTTAAACCTGGGGGGAAAAAAGATCCCTCATCATTCACTTCTGCACTCCCTACCCGACCACCCAATGTGCACCTACCTCCCCACACCCCCAGTAACCTCCCAAACCATCACTTACCTGAGCAGGTCCGAGGTCCAGGATCTGCTGTCCCAATCGAAGACACGTCTTGCTGCTGGAACTGGCAACTGCAGTATGAGAACGAAGGTAAATGTGGTATAATGTATTTCAATGGGAGGTTCAACTTTGGTGCATAACTGTCATTTTTTGAGATATTGACCCCAAATTTTCAACATAGCCTTTTGAGGACCCATCTCATGAGCACTATAACTCACTATGCCACTCCTGCCTGAAAGGTGATTTTGCAGTCGCTTGGTGAATTCACCTTTCAGGCAGTATTTATGTAGTGACAGTCATATTGTTCATGAGGTGGGGTCATAAGAAGGCTATGTTGAAAATCTGGGGTCAAAATGTAGGAAAATGGCAAAGTTATGACCATTCGTTGCAATTTCACTACGTACCTTCGTAACTTTGGAATTTTTTAATATTTTGACCCCATATTTTCAACATAGCCTTCTTATTACACCCCCAATGAATTTCACAGCTGTCATTTTTCAAATCCTAGCCAAAATGTGTTTTTGCACCTGTGGTGTGCAATGGTGTTGCAGTTGCACAGAATTACGCTTTGGCAGGGATTGGAAAACTTTCTGCACCCGGTACTTGAGGTTGGGTAGTTAGAAATGCTATGCAGACAGTTTGGTCAAAATGGCAAATTCAGTCTCAGAACTATGTATGCAATGTCTTTTTTATCAATATATACAATAATAAGTAATTATATGGTTTAAAGTAAAAATACCCATTTTAGAAAACTGCTAATCAAAATCGTCTGATTGCTAATCATTTTTCATTTTGATTAGCAAAGGCTGATAATCAACTATCTGATACAAATTTATGCCTTGATCTCTCTGAGCAGAGGTAAGAGTCCAGGGTGGCATTGAACTTCTCAATTCTAGTAAGGTGTCCTTCCATCCCCTGCCCGAACAAGTCAGTGCCCAGGAAGGGGACATCCAACAACTTGTGGTGGGTGTCTGCCATGAAGGTAGAAATCCACAGCCAAGTCCTGTGGTGCATGGCAGAGGCCACAGACTGGGCACATGAATTGCCAATGTCCATGGCCATCTGGAGTTGCTGTTTGGTCCTGGACTTGTTTGACCATGGTCTGCAAGTCGTCCGGGAGGACAAGGAAGCACTTCATCGAGAGTACCCAGTAAGGCATGAGCAAAATGGCCATCAGAAGGGCCGAACTTGCCTGCCAAAGGCCAAGAGAAGAGGCCAAATAGACCTTTTTTGCCATGTAATCAAATTTCTTGGCCTCTTTGTCGGGAAGTTTGTCCATGTCCCCCGCTGTTGCCAGATTGCCAAAAGACCGAGTAAGCAACCAAACCCACAGCCAAGGGGTGTTTGGCGAAGCCTGACAGGAAAACCCATAGGGACCGCATACTTGTGGGCCATGCAAGCCAGTGGCATAGGGCAGGAAGCAGGGTTCTGCCACAGCTCCAGAGCAGGGCCAAGAATATAGAAACATAGAATTTGACGGCAGATAAGGATCGCTTGGCCCACCCAGTCTGCCCATTTCCCCTACCTACTGGATAAGCTGCAGATCCTAGTTAACCAGCAGCCTACTTTATTTATTTATTTATTTATTTATTTATTTAGTTTTTGTTGACTGGGTAAGTGCACTAGACAAATCCTGCCTATTTTCAGGCACGACCCGGGGGAGGGGGATACAGATGAATGCCAACTGACCTTGAACCAGATTAAGCTGTTGGTAGTATTTTGAGTGAATGAGGGAAATTTGGCCAGGACACCGGAAATTCCCCTACTCTTTTCGATAAGTGCCATGGGATCTTTAACATCCACCTGAACTACCACCAATCCAGGCAGATGGGACCTCAGTTTAACGTCTCATCCGAAAGACGGCACCTCAGAAGTGTAGCACCCCTCTCATGCTGCACTACAGTGTCAGTACTGGGATATTAACCCAAGTGCCAGACGTGGGAACTGAACCCACAGCCCTCTGATCTCCCGGCCTCAGAGGCAAGTGTGCTACCTACTGAGCCACTGACACTGACAATTCTTCCTACTCCCCCCCAGAATGGCCTTATGACTGTCCCATGCATGCTTGAATTCCACCACTGTTTTTAACTCCACAACCTCCTCCAGAAGGCCGTTCCATGCATCCACAACTCTCTCTGTGAAAAATACTTCCTTAAATTACCTCTGAGCTGCCCCATCTTCAAATTGCCCCCTTGTTCTTGCACACCTCTTTTTGAAAGATGCTACCCTCTTGGACTTTGTTGATTCCCTTGAGGTACTTGAACGTTTCTATCATGTCCCCTCTCCCTCCTTTCCTCGAGGCTATACATATTAAGCTCCTTTAGTCTCTCTTCATATGTCTTCCAGTGCAGACCCTGCACCATTTTAGTTGACCTCCTCTGGACAGCTTCCATCCTGTCTATGTCTTTATGAGATTGGGTCTCCAGAACTGCATGCAGTACTCCAGATGGGGTCTCACCAGCTGTCTGTACAGAGGATACTAACTTCCTGTTTTCTACTGGTGATGCCTCTCCTATGCATCCCAGTATCCCTCCAGCCCTCCTTGCTGCCCTCTCACATTGCTCGCCCACCTTTAGGTCATCTGATATGACTACCCCCAGGTCCCTTTCCATTTTTGTTGTTATTAGTATCTCACCCCCGATTGTGTACTCTTCCTCTGGGTTTTTGTTTCCCAGGTGCATTACCTTGCACTTCTTAGCATTGAATCTAAGCTGCCATACATTTGACCATTCCTCTAACCTTGCCAAGTCCCTTCTCATCCTTTCCACCCCACCTTATGCATCAACTCTGTTGCAGATCTTTGTGTCATCTGCAAAGAGACATACTTTTCCTTCCAGTCCCTCTGCAATGTCGCTTATAAAGACATTGAAGAGGACCGATCCTAATACTGAACCCTGCAGTGCCCACTAGTAACCCCCTTTCTTCTAAGTGGACTCCATTTACTATTACTCTCTGTGTCCTATTCTTCAGCCAATTCTTTACCCAGGCTGTCATCTTGGGACCCACTCCCAGGCTGGCTAACTTGTATATTAATCTTTTGTGTGGGACTGTGTCAAATGCCTTGCTAAAGTCTAGGTAGGCCATGTCCACAGCTCCTCCCTGATCTACTACTTTGGTCACCCAGTCAAAGAAATCTATCAGATTCGTCTGGCATGACCTTCCCGCTGTGAATCCATGCTGCCTAGGGTCCTGTGCCCTAGGCAGCCCTGGCTTTGGCGACCAGGAAAGTGACCCCAGGAGAGTTAACTTAGTCAAGGATTTTGGTCAAGGGATACTTAGTAGACTCTGAAAGCAAACGGAGCAAACCCCCAAAGGATGTAGGACCATGTTTCATAGACAAGTCCCCACAATTCCATGTCCAAGGGAGGAGTCCTCAGACTCAGAGGATTTGTCGAAAAGCAGTCAACCTCCAGAATCCCCCCAGATTTGGCAGACCTATTGGGAGTGAAAGTGAACGACAGCTGATGGGGAAGTCTGGGAGCAGTACGGGTATCCTTAGGAGGGGAACCATCCTTCAGCTGTATAGGAGGTGGCTCCATCTTGATGGGCAGGAAGGCCAGTAGAGGCTGAGCTGGAGCAGACTGGGGCCTGGGTAGAGGTAGCCATGGAAGAACTGGGGTGGGGCCTGCGATCAGCTTAACCCCAGAGAGAACGAACAGCTGCCACATTAGTTCTTCATAGCACCTGTGCATCTTGTGCGAGAGCCGCTTCTTGCTCGAATAGTGAGAGCGCCTATGTCGGACACCCTAGCCATGAAGAGGTGGTGCAGGCTGAAGCCTGTGACAAAGCTAGCATCTCATCCTAATGAAAAGGACTCTAGAAAGATTGACTCCATGGCAAAGAAAGTTTATTTGGGGTCCTCTTTAGCCATCAGGCAGGCCTCCTATAGGGCTTACATATCCAGGTACCAGAAAACACTATGGAGTACTGTACTGGAGATTGCTAAAGCTGATCCAGCTCCCATGGCAACTGAGCTGGAGGAGGCAGCAAGGAGGGGCATAGGGGCCTCATAAGACACAGTTCAGGATGGTAGTTGATGCCACTGACACTGTGGCCAGGCAAATGGTAACATCAGTGTCCCTTAAAAGATTTGTCTGGCTCAGGACCACCAATCTGACCCAGGATACTCAAAAGAAGGCTTTAGGCTTCCCATGGTAGACCACATCTCTCGAAATCAAACAGAGGCTTGCATGAAAAAGATGGATGACTACAAAACTGCTTACAAGAGTGCCATGACTAAGGAAAGGGCATCCACACCACAGAAGCATCAGGCTAGAGGTAGCAGTGGTAAGGCCCACTACAGCCCATTTTTCCAACCCCAAGCCATCTGTCAGTACCAACAGCAGATTGGGTACTTCAGAGGCAGAAAGGGCAATGGCAGCACTACTCCCAAATACACAACTGGAAGCCCAGGCTAAACAGACACCTTGAGGTATCTGTCTGGGTTGTCTTCCCCAGTCCCAGTAAGGGACAAGCTGGCCCACTACCTCCAGGAATGGCATTCTATCACCACGGACAGGTGGGTCCTAGAGGTAGTGGGCCAGGAACTTGCTCTCATCTTCAAAGTAATGCCAAAGCTAAGAGCAATGATTTTCAGACCTTCTACCCCATCAGAAACTGCTCTGCTGGAGTAGTAAGTAAAACTTTATTTCTAAAAGGCACCCTTCCATTGCTCAGAGTGCCTTTACAATGCAAATACAGTACAGTAAACATCTTAAAATGCAAACCATAATCCCCTTAAAACAACATGCAAATCCAAGGCCATCATGTTCCTAGAAATGCCTTTTCAAATAAATATGTTTTGAGGGAGTATTTATACCCCTCCATGGTCAGGTTCTCACATATCTGATGAGGTAGAAAGTTCCACAGGGTAGGGGCCATAAAGGCAAAATTCCCCCAAACATCTTTAAGTGTACCCTGGGAACCTCTAGCAATTCCTCGTTGGAGGATCAGAGTGAGCAGGAGGGATGATAGGTAAACAGGAGGTCTTGCAGGTGCTAGAGTACCAGCTCATGTAGGGCTTTATAGGTCAGCACTGCGACCTTGAAAGGGATTCGCCATTGTATAGGCAGCCAGTGCAGTTCGCGCAGCACAAGTGTTATGTGACTGGATCTAGGGGTTCAAGTTAACAACCTGGCCATCATGTTCTGCACTAGCTGCAGTCTGTGAATATCCACTCCCAGTAGCCCTAGGTAAAGGGCATTGCAGTAGTTTAACTGGGTGGTGACAAAGGTGTGGACCGATGTTGGCAGATCCTTGGACAGAACCAGGTGCTTCACCCTAGCGATGTTTCTGAGATGGTAGAAGAAAGACTTGACTACAGATGACACCTGAGCCTTCACAGTCAAACCTTCATCAGATACCATCCCAAGGTTATGCACCTGGTTCGAGGCATTGAGCAGACTACCCCCATGTTGTAGACCAGACGGTTTTCCTGTCCATGACCCGGCTGTCCTCAGATCAGGGTCCACAACCAACACCTCGGTTTTCTCCAGGTTTAACCTTAACTAGTTGGCACTCATCCAGTTCTGTATCTCCTGTAGGCAGCTGTTAAATATCAAGACTATCATGTTCCTGGCCGGGTACAAAGGACGTACAGTTGAGAATCATCTGCATAGCAGTGAAAACTCAACCTGTACCGCCTAATAATGTCCCTCAGTGGTAGCATGTATACTGTGAACAACATGGGGGGAAGAACAAAACCCTGCAGCACCCCACAGGGCAGACTTTGAGGGGACGAAGAATAAATTTCTGATACCACCCTCTGTAATCTGCCCTCAATGAATGATCGAAACCAATTGAGGACTGCTCCCTCCAGTCCACAAAAGAACCGCAGGCATTGCAGCAGTACCCCATGGTCCACAGTGGCAAAAGCTGCTGAGAGATCAAGGAAAACCAAGATAGAATTGGATCTCCGATCTCTCGCCACTAGAAGGTCATTAAGTACTTGAACCAGGGCAGTCTCAGTGCTATGCCTTCTCCTAAAGCCAGACTGGAGAGGGTCATAGATATTATGGCTAGATAAATGATCTTTCAGCTGCAAAGCAACCACCTTCTCAATAACCTTCCCTATAAAAGGTAGGTTAGAGACCAGTCTGGGTCAAAGGAGTGCGTTTTCAACAGTGGCCTAACCACTGCTTCCTTTAAGGGATCTGGAAAGATCCCTCTCTCCAGGGAGGCCCAGACTATCTGAGCTAGGACTGGACCAATAACCTCAACACACCCTACAAGAAGGCGTGTTGGGCCCCAGATCCAGACTACAGCAAGTTGGTTGCAGAGTCTGGATGGTCCTCACTATAGCCATGACTACCGGCTGGCTGAAGGAAGACCAGGTCAGTTGGGTGTTAGTACCACTCCGTAGGCCACCAAAAAAACCCATAGAGAAACATTGGCAGGACTCTGTCCTGATGGTGGACACCTTATCAGTGAAAACCTGAGCAAACTCCAGCCCGTAGACAGACTGGATTGCACAGTCTGTCCATGGTCCAGAAGAGCTGGGCTGGTCTGTTTCTTGCTGCAGCAATTTCCCTGGTCAGGAATTCTTCCTTCTTATGGGAAATTGCTGATTGGTAGACCTCATAATGGTCCAACAACCTAAGTCTGTCCATCTCCAGGCGAGTTTTCCACCAATGTCCCTCCAGTCTTCACCCCTGCTTCTTCAATTCCCTTAGTGACCCATCAAACCATGGGGCACCAGGGCGAGAGGTCAGAGGGCGAACATGAACTGGAGCAATGGCATCCAGGGCCTCAGCTGCTGCCCTATTATAAGCCAGCACCAGAGACCTTGGGTCACTGCTATCTAACGGAATACCCAAAAGGTCCAGTACCGTCATAAGGCCTTCAGGGAACCACAGAGGAGGAAGTATTCAATCTCCTGTCACAAAAGGCAGTAGAGCCAGTTCCCCTATCACAAAGCGGAAAAGGTGTGTATTCAAGATACTTCCTCACAATAAAGAAAACTGGGAAGTGGCAACCCATACTGGATCTCAGACATCTGAACTGACATTTGTCAAAGCCAGAGTTCAAAATGGTGACTTTGGCAACCATTCTTCCATCACTAAGACAAAGAGATTGGTCAGCATCACTGGATTTAAAGCATGCTTACTTTCACATCCCTATCAAGCAATCTCACAGAAAGTATCTCAGGTTCAGATTGCCATTGGGCCATTATCAGTTCAGGCAATGGCCTTCAGACTGACATCTGCCGCAAGGGTGTTCACAAAGTGTCTGGCTGTGGTTATGGCACACCTAAGGAGGCAGGGGTGGCAGTGTTTCCCTACCTGGCTGACTGGCTTATTGTGGGCCAGTCACCACATCAAGTCAGGAATGCACTGACAGTCACACAGGATATCCTGCAGGCCTTGGGGTTCCTAGTCAGTCACAGAAAGTCAGTACTTGAACCAGTCCAGCTCTTGGAGTTCATAGGAGACAAACTGGACACATTGCAGGGAAAGGCTTTCCTCAAAAAGGGACTTTCTATAGTTGTTAGGCCATATGGCACCATCAACAGCAACAGTGCTGGGGCCAGGTTTCAGATGAGGGACATTCAGTTTCATCTCAGAGCACACTGGCATTAGAAAAGGGGTCCATTGTCAAAGCTAGTGCTAGTCACAGGAACTCTTCTCCAGGCTCTTCACTGGTAGCAGGAGAGAGCCAATCTAAGGCAGGAGGTGCCCATCCTGTAGCAAGTCCCCTCATTGGTGCTGACCACAGATGCACCTCTCCTGGGATGGGGAGTACATCTGAGGGAGCACACTGCACACGTTACATGGCTCAAACAGGAGTCATTACTACATATAAACCTGTTACAACTCAGAGCAGTTCTCCTAGGCATCCAGTCATTTACCAAGTTGCTACAAGGACAGGTAGTACAAGTCAGAACAAACAACACAACCACCATATACTACATAAAAAAACAGAGGCACAAGGTTGACCCCACTGTGCACAAAGGCCATGAAGGTTTGGAGCTTGGCATACTCCCTGGAGATCTCTCTCTCTCTCAGCAGTACACCTACCATGGAAGGACAATGTCCTGGCAGATGCCCTCAGCAGAATCACCATGAGTTATTCAACAAGCAGATTTTGCAGGTGATTTTCAAGAGATGGGGCATTCCAGACATGGACCTCTTCGCGGCCCCAGATGATTACCAGCTGCCACAGTTCTGCTGCAGACCTCATGTGAGGGGCACAGTCCCACTGGATGCACCGCTACTGGATTAGAAGGGGAAGTTTCTGTATGCCTTCCCTCCTTTTCCCTTGCTGCTAAGGGTGTTGAACAAGCTCAGATCCCAGAGAGCAAAGATGATATGCATTGCTCCAGACTGGGCCAGGCAGCTCTGGTATTTTCTGATTCTCTCCATGTCAGTAGCCAAGCCAGTCAACCTCCCCAGGAGGCACAGTCTACTGACATCCTCCCAGGGCAGGATCATTTATCCCAACCTCTAGTCCCTCACGCTAAAGGCCTGGCTCTTGAGGACTTAGAGTATGCCAGTTTGCATCTCTCAGAAGGGGTATGGACATACTCAGAGTTTCAAGAAAGCCTTCCACTAAGAAAACCTATATCTCCAAGTGGAGAAGGTTCTCCATATGGTGTAGAGTAAGAGACATAAACCTCAGTCAGGTGGGCTTGCCAGTTGTCCTGTACTACCTGGCCCACCTTTACTCCCTTGGCCTAAGGCCATCTACCCTGAAGGTGCACTTGGAAGCTGTCTCAGCTTACCTATCAGTAGGCAAGGGGTTGCCCTCGCCTCCAACCCAGTGTTCAGAAAGTTCTTCAAGGGGCTGTTACACTTGTATCCCACACATAGGGACCCTACCCCAGTGTGGGATCTCAATATATGCATTGCACAGCTTATGCAGCCCCCTTTTGAGCCCATGTCTTCTGCAGAGCTCAAGTATGTAACTTGAAAAACAGTATTCATAGTAGTAGTTACCTCTGCTAGGAGGAATAGTGAGCTCCCAGGCCTTGTCCACAGAGCCTGACTATATTGCACTCCATAGGGGCAAGGTTGTCCTCAGGACTAACAGGAGGTTTCTCCCCAAGGTGGTTTCTGACTTCCACCTCAATCATTTACATTTCCTGTCTTTTTCACTGACCATTCCTCTTCAGGAGAATGTAGGCTGCATAGCTTGGATGTTAAAAGAGCTATCAGCTACTGCCTAGACTACACAAAGGGTCACAGGCAGGACCATGCTCAATTAATCTTTCTTTGTCAATCTTCACCATTCATTACTGCTTGGGTGTAAGTTGGAAGCGTGCACCCGTTACGGAAGGTTATTTTTTTTGAGGGAGGAGTCGCCGCCACCGGCACTGCCCACGAGAATGACGCACTGCGTGATGCACGAGAGGCAGCCGTTAGGTGCTGCAGACTCCTCCTCCTCCATCCCAATTCTGTTTTTCTCGCCGTCAAGGCTGCACCTGCTGCGCGAGTTACAGTGTGTTTTGCGATTACGCCATTAGGCCTACGTCTGTTCGACACTGTTTTTCGATGACTCCTCATCCCCGGTACTCCATCCCAACGCCGTTAGTGGCTGGTAAGTCCATTCCATTTATTTATTTGACAGCACCGGGATCTTTTGCTGTGTTTTGTTTAATTTTGCTTCATGTCTGGTTTGTGACCCAAGCATAAGATGAAAGCGGGCCACACCCCCTATGCGTCGGTGCTCCTGTAGCTGGCATTTTTCTGTTTTGGACCAGCATGATATCTGTCTGCGGTGCCTGGGACCTAACCATGATATGGATAGATGCGACACCTGTTTTTCCATGGATCGCCGTGTTCTGGAAATCCACGCGTTTAAAGTCAGCAGGGCCCCGCCAACTTTCGGAGGATGACGTCACTCTCAAGCCTCCCAGGCCAGGTCTTTAGACCCTTCCTCCAGGTCCCCTCTCAGGCCTATACGGTCTGGTGAGGAGGAGGCCTCCTCATCTTCAAGCCTTGCCAAGGAGAAGGCTTCTTTTGCAGTGTTGGAGGAGCAGCACGGCTCCTCCCAGGGTCGTGTCATCAACACTGCCTCAGCAGTCACCTCTCCTGAGGTGCAGGTTCCCCCAGTGTTGCAGCCCATGGTTGCTGGGTCCAGCACTGGTGGACCCTCAACGCCGCCTCTCGGCGCCGTTTCGGATCCTAGTGCCATTCGCGGTGCGGTGATTGAGGCAGTGCCACATGCGGTGACGTTTTGGTTCTCAGCGCCACTTGCAACTCCGGCAGCACTGTTACGGGTTCCGGCATGGTGCTGGAGACCCAGCTGTGGGTGGGTTGGCATTGAGTTCCATGGGTGGCACAGTGGGAACATCTGGTGCCACTGGGGACACTGGCACTGTTCACAGCACCGTCTCTCAGGATGTTCCCAGGGTGGCGAATATCAATGTCCTTCTGGTTGACTCCTCTTCAGAGGGTGATGACTCAGATGTGGACCCAGACTGGCTGCCTCATTCTTCAGAATTGGAGATCTCTGTGGGACACGGTGTCAGGTGGCCGAGTGCCCCCATTCCTGAGTCTCCAGAGCAGTCTGCCTCCGAGGACCCCTCGGCTGGGAATGGCCTGGGCTCCATTGGGGAGGACAGCTCTGGGGTTGGGAAGGGGGTTGCTTCATCTGGAGGGGCTGCGGCAGCTGACAACCTTGGTGCTGCTGTGCCCTCCAGGGAGGACTGGAGACCCTAGCTTCAGTGGCCTTCCTCGGGAGGTCTCTGGATCAGGGGACTGCTTAGCTGGGGTTGAGGAGGAGGGCGTTCTCAGAGTCTGAGGGGTCAGGGGGAGGGGCGTCGGCACTCCTCTGCCACCCTGTGGGGTGCAAGGAGGAGCTGCAGTGCTGAGCCCTGTCTCTCCTCCTCGGGTTCCAGGCTTCCCTCCGGTGGCAGCACTAAGGGTTGCTCTTCTTGACTTATGCAACCCCATGCATGCCACAGGGGATATTCCCCATCTGGGCTTTTCCAGAATTTGCATCCCCAGGATTTCACCCTGTGACCCGGTTTGATCTCAGGGACCCCTCTAGCTCAGGCACCGTTCCCTGGATTCCAGAGCCCTGGCAGAGGACAGGCACATCCCTGCAGGTGCCCTTCTCCCATTCCTCTGCAGCCACCCCCCTCTCCCCCAGGCCACATGGGTTCTACGGGGCCCTTATTTTGGGAGATGTTCAGAGGCACTGCGGTGGCCTTCCCATCATATGTTAGATACATGAATGAAGGGGTCTTTCATATGTCCCCACCACTGCAGGAGTCTTCTGGACAGTCTAGTTCCCCATCCTCCTCGACTCCCTCTTCAGAGAGAGAGGAACCTACCATTCACCTTTTTTCCGATGCTGATTTCACTGAATATCAGTGTCTCCTATCGAGGATGGTTTGGGATCTCTGTATCTCTTATGTCAGATGGGACAATACCGAACGGCAGACGTGCAAATTCCTCAGTAAATTCAGTGTCCAACACCGCAAAGCCCATCTTCTTGAAGTTGTTGTAATGGTGTACTTTGAAACAACTGAGAGCTGCATGGGAGATACTATATTGGACTAGAAAACTGCAACAAATCTCACTATTGCTTACACCTGAGGGAGGTGTTCCTTACTTTACATTCTTACATTGGTATTGCTTTGTATTTAATTATTTTAGTTTTTAAATCAGGAAAGGGGTTTGTAAATCTGCTTATCTAGTGAGTAACTTCAGAAGGGTTGAAATAACTGCATATTTGATGTTCCTTTGTGGGTAACTGGACTGTCTACTAGTATTCTGTGACAGTTTGCATCAAAATATTTTTAAATGATTTACTGGTGGTGGTGGTGGCTGATTGCTTGTAATAGCAAAGGCAGCAGTTTGTTATTCGAATCCAGACAGAGCCTCAGGTGGGGGAAATTGTCTTCACAAAGTGTTGCACTTAGTCAGGGAGGCCTGCATCATAACCAGTTGTTCTGGGTGGAACCTTCCAGTATTGATCAAATTACTATAAACCACTGGGGTGATCCAGTTTCAGACAGAAGCCCATCTTCTTGAAGTTGTTGTAACGGTGTGCTTTGAAACAACTGAGAGATGCATAGGAGATACTATCTTGGACTAGAAATCTGCAACAAATCTTACTCTTGCTTACATCTGAAGGAGGTGTTCCTTACTTTACATTCTTACATTGGTATTGCTTTGTGTTTAATTATTTTAGTTTTTAAATCAGGAAGGGGGTTTGCAAAACTGTTTATCTTGTGAGTAACTTCAGAAGGGTTGAAATAACTGCATATTTGATTTTCTTTTGTGGGTAACTGGACTGTCCACTAGTATTATGTGACAGTTTGCATCAAAATATTTTTAAATAATTGTTTACTGTGTCTTTTCTTGTGCACAACAAACTTGTTTTGGGGCTGATTGCCTTCAGAGCACAAATCACCAGGCTGGGGAGGTTTACCTGTGCTTGACTCAGTTTGTTTTGCTGTTTGTTTAGCAGGGTATTTTCTCTGTTAAATTGTTGTGTAGGTCATCTTGCTGATGGGAAGGTCAACACTCATCGTACTGGTGGGTCAGAGCTTTTAGCTGATTGTTTCGAGAGGGCACAGTTTAGGCCTAAATCCCCACCCCCACCCCTGGTACCATTTCCTTTATGCCAGGGGTTCTGACATCATATCCTCAAGAGGGCAAGGTGCATACCGGTGTCATATCCTTTCCAGCATACTGCACTGACAATATAAGCATACACATTATATAAAACACATACATACAAAACAATAGCTGAGGAAAAAAAAAAATACAGGATAAACAGGAAGGTAGCCAGACATGTGGGGAGTAGTGCAATGTGCTGGCTGTGGGGCAGCAGTTTTCCAGGAGTCTTTCTGGAGGCTGAGATGCTGCCCTATTTGCAGGCAACTCTCTGCCCTGAAGGAGGAGGTTGCCCATCTTCAGGCCACACAGGACAGTAGTAAGGGAACCTCCCCCACCCAGGGGGCACCAGGGCCACCACCACTACTACCTCAGAGACTGCCAAGAAAGCACAGCAGTTGGATCACAGTGAGCTCAGGGAGGGTGAGCGTGGTGGAACAGAGGCACACCCAGTCAGTTGTACCACTCCACAATCCAGACACCATTCTGATGGAGCATAGTTCCCCTATGGATGCACCCGCAGAGGAGACTAAGGAGGTTGCAGACAACTGTCACAAGAAAGCCCCACAGGAAAGAGACAGAGGACACCACAGGAAAAGGAAGCAGCTCATGGTGGGGGACTCAGTTATTAGGGGGATAGAACTGGGGGGATCAGGGAAAACTGATGTAAGGTGCCTGCCTGGCACAATGGCTTGGAGGGACAGGAAGCTCATCCTCAGGATCACAAGAACAGCTACACGGGGGACTGAGCTGGACATCATTGTCCACCTAGGGATGAATAACTTGGCTTAACATGAGATTAGAGCAGTGCGGGAGGAGTTTGTGGAATTGGAGAGGGGCCTAAGGCAAGTAGCACACACAGTATCCTTCTCAGAGGTGCTGCCTGTCTATGGCAAGGGTGAGTTGAGGGTACTTTGCACCATGCAGTTCAATGAATGGTTGAAAAAATGGTGCAGAGCACAGGGATTTGGCTTCATTGGGGACTGGGGTTCCACCTGGAAGGATACCAGCTTATACTGGTAGGATGGTTTGCATCTGTCCAGGAAGGGAACAAGTCTACTGGGCAATTGATTTAAATGCTTCATTGGCAAGCTTTTAAACTAGTCAAGGGGGGGGAGGCACTGATAAGCAGCAGGGAATTCCCAGCCTCCCCCTACAAAACCAGTGCTAAATGAGGTAAAGACCAAGGTAAAAAGGTCAGTAGGGAGCAGGATAGGGGTAAATGAAGAAAGCAAAGTCAATGAGGACAGGCATGGTGCTACAAGAGGTAAAGCCATCAAACAATGGAGAGCAATGAGTACCAATGTCCATAGTCTGGGTAACAAGCTTCCTGAATTAGTGGCCTTGATGGAGGAGGAACATCTGGATATTGTGGCAGTCACAGAAACATGGTACACACAGAACCATGACTGGGACGTAAACATACCAGGATACACCATCTGCAGGAGGGACAGGGAGGGTAAAAGAGGAGGTGGAGTAGCTTTCTACATAAGGGATGGCATCAAAGCAACAGAACAAAAGGGTAAACAGGGAGGAGAGGAAGCACTGTGGGTCAATTTGGAGACAGGCCATGGCACCACAATCCGCACAGGGGTTGTATGCAGACCCCCTCTCAGGGGGAGGAAATGGACAAGGAAATGATAGAAAGTATCCTTAGAATAGCAGAAAAAGGGGAGATATTGTTGATGAGGGATCTGAATATGCCAGGTGTTAACTAGAGTGCATTTGCAGCAGCCACTTCTAAGAGTGGGGTCATTTTAGATGCCCTACAGGGGGCATGTCTTAGACAACTTGTATCAGAACCCACTCGAGATGGAGCAATCTTAGACCTGGTACTTTCAAATGGAGATGGCGAAAGGATCACATATTTAGAAGTGGGTAGCCACCTGGGAACTAGTGACCATCGAACAGTATGGTTCATGATAAACACAGCAATAGGGTCAAGCCATACAAAGGGCAAAGGTACTGGACTTCAGGAGGGCGGACTTTGTCAAAAGGGGTGAGTGCTTAAGGAATGCACTAGCAAATGGGTAGGAAGGAGGGGTGGAAAAACAATGGGGAATAATCAAAACTGCCATCACAGAGGCAACAAGCCTTTGTGTGAAGCAAATAAACAAAACAAAACAATGTAAGAAACCACTATGATTCTCAAAGGAGGTGGCAGGGAAGATTAGGGAGAAAAAGAAGAGAGCATTCAGGAAGTACAAGGAATCACAGAAGGAGCAGGACAGAAAATTGTATCAGTTAAAGCAAAAGGAAGCAAGAAAGGCAGTGAGAACATCAAAGGCCCAAACCGAGGAAAAGATAGCCAACTCAGTTAAGAAAGGGGATAAAACCTTTTATAGGTACATCAGGGAGCGAAGGAAGACCAAGGGAGGGATATTGAGGCTTAATAAAGGAGAGAGGATGGGCAGATGGTGACTGTGAAAAGGCAGAGATACTAAACAAATACTTTTGCTCAGTATTCACAAATGAAGAGGGGGAGGTACCTAAACCAAACAATGGAAACAAGCTGGATACGAGGGTTGATACCAGCCCTTACACAGAAGAAAGGGTTCTGAAGGAACTCATAAAACTGAAGGTGGACAAAGCAATGGGGCCTGATGGGATTCATCCCAGAATTCTAACAGAACTAAGGGTAGAACTAGTGACACCACTGACTACCCTCTTTAATAAATCATGGGAGGATGGAGTGGTACCTGAAGACTGGAGAAGGGCAGATGTTATTCCACTTCACAAAAGTGGGAGCAGGGCAGAGGCAGAAAACTACAGACCTGTTAGTTTAACCTCAGTGATTGGGAAAATGATGGAATCACTTCTGAAGGAAAGAACTGTTGAGTAACTAGAGGCCAGAGGAGTGCAGAACCCAAGACAGCATGGATTCACAGCGGGAAGGTCATGTCAGACAAATCTAATAGATTTCTTTGACTGGGTGACCAAAGTGGTAGATCAGGGAGGAGCTGCAGACATGGTCTACCTAGACTTTAGCAAGACATTTGACACAGTCCCACACAAAAGATTAATATACAAGTTGGCCAGCCTGGGAGTGGGTCCCAAGATGGTAGCCTGGGTAAAAAATTGGCTGGAGAACAGGACAGGGTAATAGTAAACGGAGTCCACTCTGAAGAAAGGGGGGTTACTAGTGGAGTACCGCAGGTTTCAGTACTAGGACCGGTCCTCTTTAATGTCTTTATAAGTGACATTGCAGAGAGACTGAAAGGAAAAGTATGTCTCTTTGCAGATGACAGATCTGCAACATAGAGGATAATGGCTGGGGATCAGGTGATAACCACACTGTAATCACCTTGAGTGGTTGCTAGGGCAACATGGTAAACCTCGAGAGTGTAGCTCAAGAGGTTTACTGTAGCCCTAGCAACCACGAGAGGTGATTTCAGTGTGGTTGTCACCCGATCCCCAGCCATCATCTTTTATAGTGTATGGTCAAAAAAACACTGTTTGCATTCTATGTGTGAGAATTGTGGAACTCTGGTGCATTCTTTTTTCTTATGCCACTGTTTGGAAGTTCTGAAGTGTGGTTAACAACTTTAAAAATTCTAAACAGTGCATAACAAAGCTGTGTGACTGCTGATTATGGTGGTTAATAAGCACTTACCATACATTATAGAGTTAATACACAAGGTAGAGTGGAAAGGATAAGAAGGAATTTGGTAAGGTTGGAGGAATGGTCAAATGTATGGCAGCTTAGATTCAGTGCCAAGAAGTGCAAAGTAATGCACCTGGGAAACAAAAACCCAGGGGAAGAGTACACGATGGGGGGTGAGATACTAACAACAAAAATGGAGAGGGACCTGTGGGTAGTTATATCAGATGACCTAAAGATGAGCAAGCAATGTCAGAGGGCAGTAAGTAGGGCTGGTGGGATACTGGGATGCATAGGCAGAGGCATCACCAGTAGAAAACAGGAAGTTGTTATTCCTCTGTACAGACAGCTGGTGAGACCCCATCTGGGGTACTGCATGCAGTTTTGGAGACCCAGTCTCTGCAAAGACATAGACAGGATAGAGGCAGTCCAGAGGAGGGCAACTAAAATGGTGTAGGGTCTGCACCAGAAGACCTATCAAGAGAGACTTAAGGATCCTAATATGTATAGCCTCGAGGAGAGGGGGGAACATGACTGAAACTTTTAAATACCTCAAGGGAATCAACAAAGTCCAAGAGGGCAGCATCTTTCAGAAAAAGAGATGTGCAAGAACAAGGGGTCACAATTCGAAGCTGGGGGGAATGGCTCAGAGGTAATGTGAGGAAGTATTTTTTCACGGAGATAGTTGTGGATGCATGAAACAGCCTTCCTGAGGAGGTTGTGGAGTCAAAAACAGTGGTGTAATTCAAGAATGCATGGGACAGACATAAGGCAATTCTAGGGGGTGGAGGTTGGAAGAAGTAGGCTGTTGGTTAGCTAGGATCTGCAGCTTATCCATTAGGTAGGGAAATGGGTAGACTGGGTGGGCCAAGCGGTCCTTATCTGCCATCAAATTCTGTGTTTCTATGGTGGTGCCATCCTGGCCTATCCCCCTTCCAGGAAGCGTCTATCCACATCTGGCAGTCTCCAGCCGACCCTTTCCCAGCCCCGGCAGACTGCAGAAGGAGGTATTGTGCTCCACAGGTGTCTCTAGGTTCTCTTCCTCACCCTCCTTTGGACTTGGCATTCCTGGAGGACCCCTTCTGGGTGTTGGTGCCTGGCACATGACTGACTACCGGACTCGGATTCCCTACAGTTCGACCAGTGGGGGTGAAGAGTTTTCTCTTCATCTTGTGCAATGTTGTGCATTACATCACATCAGGCACACCATGCTGCCTACAATAGGCACTTGTGGTCAACGCTGGCTCAGGTACTAGCACTGATGCCTGATTGGGAGCAATCTCAACAAGCCATTGACCTCTCCGCTATAGGTCTGGAACTGGCAAGGCACTAAGCACAGGCATCTTATGATGCCAATTAGGTGGCTTCCAGGCTTGCAGGGACAGCGATCTGCATTAGGTGGACAGCGTGGCCTCGGCTATCAAGGTTGTCACCCCTGGCTTGGTATACAGTGACCTGCCCCGCCTTCCAAGGGACCCGCCTTTTCTCCAGCAGGGCTAGGAAGCTTTTGTAGGTGCTTACTCTATCCCCTTGTCTTCAGGGGACACCTTCTACCTCTCCTCAGCCTTAGACTTCCCAGTCTGGTATGGCTAGGGTCTCTTCCTCCTGTTTTCCACCAACAGGAGACTGAGGGTCTTGTTCTGTCAGGGCTGTGCTAGGCCCCCTTTGGGGGGGCTTGGTACTCACCTAAGCAGTAATGAATGGTGAAGATTGACAAGGGAAGATATGAAAATTACGTACCTACCATAATTGTTGATCTTCTCTTGTATCTTCACCATTCATTACTGAATTCCGCCCACCTTCCCCTCACGGGCCTCATTTCTTGGGTGTCTTCCCCACCCTGCTTGCCCATCTCCCCCATCTTGAGGCCGTGGGGGGCTAAATCCACTGGTTCCTCAGGACCTTCTGTTCTCTAAAATGCAGCGAAGGATTTGAAAAGGGAGGAGAGCAAGTGGAGCTTCATCCTTTCTATCTGAGGGAACTCTTTCTAATATTCCTGGCTGGCATCCCTTCGACGACTTTTCCTTCAGGACAGGTTAGTTTAATCACCAGCCAGCAGAGCTAGTTTCTGGGACAGTCCTCTAACCCTTAGTCTTCGGACCTAGCTGGTGTCCCCGAATCTTGCCTTGTATGTACCAGACCTGGGCTAGTTACCTCCTCTCTAGCCTGATTTGACAAATTAACAACTCTTGAACGAGTGGTCTGGTATCTTTGATCCCTGTCTTCTCCAGGGAGTCAGAAGGAGTTTCCTTCTCTGTCTCTGTCCATCTTTCTAAAAGAGGTTGCCCTTCTTTGGGGCTTCCCCTCTAGAACTATCACACAGCCATGTATTAGTGGGGCCTCTTTCCTCTCACCTAGTTGGGGTCTCTCTCTTCCAGAACAGATTATTTGCCTTCGGCATTCTGTGAGCTCTCAACCTGAGTGATGGGTAACAGGATAGCGGGATGTGTAGGAAAATCTGCCTCTCTCATACAAAGCTATGCAGAGGGTTCAGTGACCCATCTAAACAAGTTTTTATCTAAAGGAATCTTTGCTCCTCTGCTTTTAAACTCCGAGCTGATAAGCTTTAAGCCAATTTCCCCAAAGTTGTGGCAGATTTTTTTTCCCTCCTCCCAATATCCTTGTCTTCTTCTTCCTCTTCCTTCTCGCTTCCTCTCCTTTTATCTGTTCCTCCCTCAGAGCCGCCCAAGGAGTGAGGTCCTGCGGTCCCTTAGGGTAGGGTTCTCCTCTTTCCTGTCCTCTTTTCAGCTTATTCCTTTTTCAGTTTGTTTCCTTCCTTTATCTATCCCTTGGCTCTCTTGCCTCGCTGTTATCTTTCTAAATTCTTTATTTTGCCTCTCCGGCTTACAGAACTGGGATGGAGGAGTCATCTGTGGTGCCTAATGGCCACCCCTCACATACCACGCAGTGCATCATTCTCGTGGGCAACGCCAACAGTGCCAACTCCTCCCTCCCCAAAAAAATCCCGTAGTGGGTGCGCACTTCTGGCTTATACCTAAGCAGTAATGAATGGTGAAGATACAAGAGAAGATCAACAATTACGGTAGGTACGTAAGTTTCATTTACTGACCTATGGAGAAGTAGGTAAAGGTAAACCAGCTGCAAAAAGGTCTATTGCACACTGAATTGTGGCTTGCATTCAGTTCTGCTACAACAGGGCGGGCAAGCAGCCCCCTGCAGGCCTCAGGGCCCACTCTACCTGGGGAACAGCTGCCTCCATAGCAGCTGCTATGGATATCCCCCTGCTAGAAATCTACAAAGCAGCTGCCTGGAAGACTGTCCACACATTCACCAAGCACTACTGCTTGGATACACAGGTCAGGAGTGGTGCTAGGTTTAGCAATGCAGTACTGCAAAGCCTATTCCCTAAATAGGTTCTCTACCCAGCTCCAAAGGTACTCTTCGGGTAGTCTGCATTAGTCAGAATACAGTAAGATTTCCTGGGGTTTGAAGAAAAAAAATACCATAGTAATCTTGTTTCTTCCAAGGGAATCTTACTGTATTCTGAGCTCCTTCCCCTGCTGGAACCTAATAGGCACTGTGCTCCAGCTGTCCATACATTGTTGCAAACCTGTTGGTATCACTGTTGTTTCTTGGGCATCTGTAACTTGAGTCTTAGGGATGCCCCTGTTGTTTATGAAGGGGTTTGTTTGTGAAAGGGGGGGAATTTGTTTTTGCTAGGATAAGTTTTAGTATAGTTAGCATGGTTGTATATGCATGCTTCGTAAGAATCTGATGCTTGCAGGAAGTACAACCAGGGACAGTGGTTCGAAAACTGAGCTCGAGCCTAACATTCCAACATTTACATAAGTTCTATTAACCATTTCGGCTCCAGGGCAGTCCTGTGGTGAGACTATACTGCATTAGTCAGAATACATAAGATTCCTTTGGAAGAAATGAGATTACTATGGTAAATACCTTTTTCTTCTATCACAAAGGGCAGCAGAGCCAGTCTCTTGGCACAAAGGGGAAAGGGCCTGTACTCAAGATACTTCCTCACAACAAAGAAAACTGGGGAATGGCAACCTGTACTGGATCTCAGACATCTAAACAAACATTTGTCAAAACCAAAGTTCAATATGGTGACTCTGGCAACCATCCTCCCAACACTAAGGCAGGGAGATTGGTTAGCATCTCTAGACCTAAAGGATGCTTATTTCCACATTCCCAACAGGCAGTCCCACAGAAAATGTCTGATTTGGATTGCTATCAGGCCATTATCAGTTCAGGGCAATGCCCTTCGGACTGACTTCTGCCCCAAGGATGTTCACAAATTGCTTGGCTGTGGTCATAGCACACCTAAGGAGGCAGGGGATAGCACTCTTTCCCTACCTGAACAACTGGTTAATCGTAGGTCAATCACATCATCAGGTCAGGGATGCTCTGGCTGTCACACAGGATACTCTGCAATCCTTAGGGTTCCTAGTGAACCTGAAGATGTCAGTGTTAGAACCAGTTTAGCTCTTGGAGTTCATAGGAGCCAAGCTGGACACTGTAGAGGGAAGGGCATTCCTTCCACAGGGAAGAGTAGACAGCCTGGTTCAGCTAGGCAGCTCTTTCAAGCTGCACACCCAAGGCTAGCAAGGCATTTTCTACAGTTGCTGGGTCATATAGCAGCATTGACAGTGTTGGGGTCCAGGTTCCAAATGAGAGACATTCAGTTTTATCTCAAGTCACACAGTCCTCAAAAAAAAGAGATTCATTGTCAAAGCTAGTGCCAGTTACAGGAACTCTCCTTCAGGCACTACAGTGGTGGCTGGAGAAGGACAACCTTAGACAGGGTATTCCATTCTTGCAGAAACCCCCCCTTGTTGGTGCTAACCATAGATGCCTCCCTCCTGGGATGGGGAGCACACCTGGGAGAGCACATGGCTCAAGCAGGAGTCATTGTTACACATGAATATGCTGGAACTCAGAGCAGTCTTCCTGGGCATCCAGTCCTTTGCCAACATGCTATAGGGCCACGTGGTGCAGGTCAGGACACATAACATAAGCACTACATACTACATACTACATAAACAGGGAGGCACAAGGTCAACTCCACTGTGCACAGAGGCCAATTTGGACCCTGGCATACTCCCTGGAGATCTCCCTCTTTCCGCAGTCCACCTTCCAGGGAAGGACAATGTCTTGGCAAATGCCCTCAGCAGAATCAACCAGAATCACTATGAGTGGCCACTCAACAAGCAGAACCTGCAGGTTGTTTTCAGGAAATGGGGCACTCCAGAAGTGGACCTCTTTGCAGCCCCAGACAACCACCAGCTACCTCAGTTGTGCTGCAGACCTCCTGTGAGGGGCATAATCCCACTGGAGACACTGCTGCTGGATTGGACAAGGAAGTTCCTGTATGCATTCCCTCACTTTCCATTGTTGCTAAGGGTGCTGAACAAGCTCAGAACTCAGCCAGCAACAATGATCCTCATTGCTCCAGACTGGGTCAGGCAGCCCTGGTATTCCCTAATTCTCTCCCTGTCAGTAGCCAACCCAGTCAGCCTCACCAGGAGGCACAACCTGCTGACATTCTCTCAGGACAGGATCCTGTACCCCGACCTCCAGTTACTCAGGCTCTTGAGGACTTAGAGTATGCCAACTGGCACCTCTCGGAAAGAGTCATGGAGGTCCTCAGGGTCTCTAGAAAGCCTTCCACCAGGAAGACCTATACATCTAAGTGAAAAAGGTTTTCCATTTGGTGCCAGACAAGAGACATGGATCACAGTCAGGCAGATTTGCCAGCTGTTATGGATTACGTGACTCACCTTCACTGTCTTGACCTAAGACTATCTACTCTAAAGGTACACCTGGCAGCTGTCTCAGTTTACTTATCAGCAGACAGGGGCTCATCCCTGGTTTTGAATCCAGTATTCAAAAAATTTTTCAAGAGGCTGCTGCATCTTCATCCCCCACATAAGGACCCTACACCAGTGTGGGATCTTAATATATGTATTGCCCAGCTCATGTAGCCTCCTTTTGAGCCCATTTCCTCCACAGATGTCAAGTATGTAACCTGGAAACAGTGTTCTTGGTAGCAATCACCTCTACCAGGAGGATTAGTGAGCTCCAGGCCCTGTCCACAGAGCCTGGCTACATTGCATTCCATAGGCACAAGGTTGTCCTCAGGACTAATAGGAAGTTACTTCTAAAGGTGGTATCTGACTTCCACCTCAATCAGTCCATTACACTGCCAGTCTTTTTCACTGACCATTCCACTTCAGGGGAACGTAGACTGCATAGTCTAGATGTTAAAAAATCTATCCGCTACTACCTGGACCACACAAAGGGCCACAGGCAGGACAATACTCCGCTTTTCCTGACCTATGGGGAAGTGGGAAAAGGTAAACCAACTACAAAAAGGTTGATTGCATGCAGGATTGTTGCCTGCATTCAGTTTTGCTACAGCAAGGTGGGCAAACAGCCCGCTATGGGTCTCAGGGCCCGCTCTACCAGGGGAACAGCTGCTTCCATAGCAGCTGCTAGAGACATTTCTCTGTTGGAAATCTGCAAAGCAGCTACCTGGAAAACTGTCCACACATTACCAAGCACTACTACTTGGATAACCAGGCCAGAAGTGATGCCAGGTTTTGCACAGCAGTACTGCAGAGTCTGTTCCCTAAACAGGTTCTCTGCCCACTTCCAAAGGTACTGCTTGGGTAGTCTGCATATTGTCAGAATACAGTAAGATTTCCTGGGGTTTGAAGAAAAACATTACTTACCATAGTAATCTTGTTTCTTCCACAGGACTCTTACTGTATTCTGAGCTCCCATCCTACCTCCCCTACTAGAACCTATTGGGTGCTGCATTCCAGCTGTCCATACCCTACTGCAAACCTGTTTATATGTTTGTTTGTTTTCTTGGGCATCTGTGACTTGAGTCTGAAAACTGAGCTTGAGCCTAGCATTCCACTATTTGCGCAGGTTCTATTAACCATTTCAGCTCTGGGGTAGTCCTATGGTGAGACCATACTGCATATTATCAGAATACAGTAAGATACCCTTGGAATAAACAAGATTACTATGCTAAGTATTTTTTTCATATCTTCCAACCCCAAGAATCCATTAGTATAGCTTCACAAGCAGCAGTCAGTCCACAGGCTTCAGTTGCACCAGAGATAGAACTTATGCTAATTCTGGAATTTAGAATTGGAACTAAGTTCAAACTCTTCACTGTGGTTACACTCCCCCAACAGTCTAATGTAAGATGTGTTTCTCCACTGAAGACAGCAGTTGCCTAAAGTACAGCTTCACTCTCCTGGCCTCCAGAATTGTTTAGCATTTTTTAATTGTATTCTTTTATTTATTAGTTAACTCTCAATACTCTGCATTAGTTAGGGTATATATTTTATTTATTTGTGTGTGTTTTTGCGATTTCTCCATTAGTTTCCAGGAACTGGAGAAGGTCATGGACGAATGTGGTTCCCACCTTTGGGGCACTGCTTACTTCTGTAAAGAACTTATGTTGAGTTTACTTAGTGGTTTTACTAATATTAGAACTTGGTTCCATTGTAGAGGGAACCAAGCTATTTTTCAGTTAACAAATTCTTGAAACTGACAACCACCTCAGCCTTTTTTGGTCTAAATTTGTCTATTGATGTAGGAAAAAAGTTAGCAATTCCATTTTTTAAGGGATCAAAAAACAATTGTAACACTCTTTAGAGCCCTTTTCCTATTTTGGGGGCTTTGATCATATATATAGGATCCAATAATAAATTCTTGATGTCTTTAACTGATTGATGGGACTGTCTGACCTAAACAGAAACAAGCAGGCCCTAGAAGTTTTAATTAAAAATTGTACAAACTGTTTGCAGATCATGGTAAGGGCAGACTACGATGAGCTCTGCTTGAGGTGCCTGGGTCTTGACCATGATTTTATAAATTGTGAGCTCTGAAAAAAGGTGTCCCCTAAAGCACAAAAGAGGAGAGCCAAGAAAGGGAAGACTTTATGGCTTCTCAGTCTGCCTATATGCCATCCAGTAAAGGTTTAGATGAGGGTCCTTCCCTTCAGAATAAGCAGCAGCCCCTGTCAAAGTTGGACAGATAAGAAAGAAGAAGCTGCAAAGCCATCTCAGCAAAACATAGTAAAGGTGGTACAGAACCCAGGGTGTCCAAAAGGGGGAACCTTAAGCCCAGTGATGGCAAGAATAAAAGATAAAGGGCCTCAGAGCAGGCACTGGAAACAGTGTATGCTAAGAAAGAACAGAAAGAAAAACATGTCTGTTACTCCTCCTGAAAAATGAAGGGCGCAAACAATGAAACAAGACAAATGTCCACGGCAGAGGACATGTAAAGAGTATGGCAATGTTTCTAGGTTATGGGAAATTTTATGAATATACTTGCCTCCCACGCCTGGCTCCAATTCCATACCAAATGCCTATGGAGAAGGAAGAGACAGATTATGAAGATGAGGAGGAAGGGGAACCACTGGAACCAGACAGTTCCCCAGAGCAAGAATTTGGCTCTCTTTCCATGCCTTCTGAGGATTACACATCCCACTGCTTCTTTGTAAGGCAATGGTAACCATCCTCAACATCCCTTCTCATGAAGCTGAGGAGGATGAATTTGTGGACATGATGGGTCTGTCTCCCACAAGGAGATAGCTGCTTCCCATCCACAAAACCCTCAAGAAAGCAACTGCCAAAACCACATCAGCACCTATCTCAGCTGCTCGATTTATTAAGGAAATAGAAAAGAAATATCAGGTGGACAGGCAGGGTGCTGAGTACCTGTATGTTGTGAAGCACACATTAAGCATGGGGCTTAATGATAGCTTCCACCCCCTTTAAGAGCACTTAGAACTTGCATGTAACCATTTGTTGCACTGCCTGGCAGTGCCATGTATTCCTGTCAGAGAATTATTCAATCTGGGGTTAGTCCTCTTGAAGACATCTGCTGTACAGAATAAACACCACTTCATTCATTTATTGTATGCATCCATCTGTTTGTTCACACAGTCCAGCAAAGGGTCCTCACCAGCAGCAATAGATGGGTCTGACAGCCCAGAGAGAAGGTAAGGATCTTTTAGTGGCAGACCAAACCAAAATGAAACACATGGTGGAGAATGTGGCCCTTCTTCTGTGCAGACCTTATTTCATTAGCCTGCATGGACCCCCCTACCTCTAAGTGCATCACTGGGTACCCAGACAGTTACCCCAGGTCACTACCTAAATAACCTCTGAACTTTCTGGCACTGGCACCATAGTCCAGCCTGCAGAAAAATGACTGCTACCTTTCTAGTAGCCCTTCTTGCAACAGAGAGATTGAAACAATAGTGGGACACTGTATGCAGAGCTAATAACAAAAGGCACTGCCAGCAAGCAGCTGATTTCTCCAGCCCAAGCACCATGGGGCTCCTTAGCAAAAACTGCAACCCCACCAACTCGTGGCAGCCTGCCTGCCAAACAAATTCTCTCTGCTCCGTTTTGACAGCCCAGTATGGCTCTCAGTAGGGTTTTCTACTAGAAAGAAAAAAAACAACAATAAAGAAATAAACCTTTTTTCAACACAAGGACTCATCCTCAAGGTGCCCAGAATTGTGACTCCCCCAGAGACTGTCCCGTTCCCTCACAGTTCCTACCACACTGGACCTCTGCTTAGGACAGTGGCTCCGTGGTGGCAACAAATGCTACCCACAACTGTAGCCTTCTCCTGAACAGTATTATTTACTGGACTGCTGCAAAAGCCGCTCTGTCCCTCCCACAGCCAACCAACCTAAAAGCTGCACCTATGTATCAGTAAACTGCTCTGAAAACGAACTGTTGGTAAATTTAAAAATAACTGCACCAATTGTTCTACTCACTGCTTAGCCCTCACTCAAAGCGGCAATACTGCAGCTCCACCAATTCATCTTCCTCCCCCATAGTCACAGCATACTGTGGCTCTGCTCCTGTCGCCAGTTCTGCAGCTCTGCTTTTGCCCTGCAGCTGCACAGGACACTGCACTCTATGAAGTTGTGGCTCCTCTCAACAGTGCGTCCCCTACAAAGCAGCCGATCACAGCTCCTGCACTTCAAGGTCTCCGCTCTCTACTATGGCTCAGCTAGATGCTCCCCACTTCTGCTCTCCCACCAGCCACGCTATAAAATGCCCACAACAAATAAAATAAACCGGGACTGTAGCACGGAACGACTTGCTCCCAGACACTCTACACTGTACATAAACCTGCTGCTTGGCCACGCATCATGGAGCTACACAACAACAGCACCTAAAAAAAAAAAGGTGCAGAGAAAGAAAGAAAAATAAAACACAGCGCAGTACAAACTTCAGGCGGGAACCAACCAACAAATTAAATGGGTGCATTGAAATTAAATGGGAGCACAGAGATAATAAAGTAAAGCACAAGTGGGGGCAACAAATGAGAGAGAGAGAGACAGTAAATAAAATGGGGGGGGGGTGCAGAATAATATCTAATTACAAAGCCTGGGAGTCAACAGAAAGGAAACATAAATAAACCACAAGCTCA
Organism: Neoceratodus forsteri; assembly: GCA_016271365.2. Taxonomy (NCBI): domain Eukaryota; kingdom Metazoa; phylum Chordata; order Ceratodontiformes; family Ceratodontidae; genus Neoceratodus; species Neoceratodus forsteri. The sequence continues at coordinate 1,015,761,026 of CM057452.1, read as the reverse complement.
GCAAAACTACACAGAAAACAGTCAATTGAATACAGAAATTTCCCCAGCAAGCTTCTGTCACTCACCAAAACAAACTCCCACCATTTCAGTTGGGGAAGAAAGACAGCATATGCGGGAATCGCCATTTTGGCCATTGCAAGCAGCACACCAACCTCATGGCAAGAAGCAGTCATCTTTTGTCACAGAAAAGGCAAGGAAGGAAGGAAGGAAGTGATCCTTAAACCCCACCCCCACCCCACTGGTGGCCATTTTGCTACAGCCAGAACAGTCAAAATACTGGAACTGCATGTTAAAGTTCAGCGGCCATCTTGTGAGGGGCATTAAATGACCTCACTCCATAGAACTCAATGGCAAACCTATTGAAATGAATGGACACTGCAACAAATAACTGATTTTTGCAACAAAACCTTTATTTAAATAACAGACAACACTGGATTGAGTGAGAATTGTTCATTAAGACGTCATTTGATGAACTTTGCTTACAAGTAATTGTACTTTTGTCTTCAAAAATATTTTTTTCTCAACGCTTCATCTACTCCACAACATCCCATCTCCTACATGACGGCAACTCCTTTTCATCCTTATGACCTTTGTTTGGTGAAACAAAGCTTGTCAACAACCACGCTGTCCAAAGATGACGCAAATACAGTGAGTTCCACTTAAATGCAATCCTGATAAGTGCACATTCTTGATAAATGCATACTTTTTCTATTTCCCGATTTTATTTTTTATTTTTTTTAAATACAGAGCCATATTAATACTTTTAGTTTAATGCACACTGGTTAAGTGCAAATTTCATTTAAGAGCACACTTTCACATGATCAGCATACCATCAGTCCAGGAATAATTGTCCCTGATAAGTGCACAATGAGGTGCTAACAGATGCAACTAGATGCTAACAGTTGTAACTGGTACTCGTACTTAACAATCTGTCTCAAGTTTCATTAGGAGGAAGTTAGAAACAATGAAGTGTGAGAAACTGTTTAATGAGTGAGAGAAGTGAGAGAGAAAAAAGGCAGGAACCACTGATGTGGAATGCCCACTGTGGCTCCCGGCTGTTTCATGTTTCAGTATTCAGAGCATATGGACTTGACCTCCTGTGGTCCCCGTCAGCCCCTGTTAGGCATAGTGCAGGGTTTACAGCTGCCTGATATGAGCAATCAGATGAGAAGGAATACAGATCAGCTGTCACTGAAGTGATAGGAATGGAGGCATGGTGTTAGTTTAGAGACACTGCCCTATCTAAATTTTAAAAAACATTTGTAACCCCCTTGTTATCCGGGGTTTCTAGAATCCCAATAAGATCTAGTGGTAGGCAGGGAAGGCAGCTTGTGAAACTCCAGTTAAATGGATTTCACACTGTCTCACTCTGTTCTCAGTCTCAGCTGAGACTGAGGGATGACATCACTATAGAACTGTTGCAGCTGCATGAGCCACAATGGAATCTGCAGCAGGGAGTTGGAGTAGAATGTTGGGAGGTTTAAACAGTAGTTTGTAAGTCAGTTGGAGTTTGGAGCTTGTAATGAGAGGAGCACAGCAGCACTGTGTTAGGCTCTTGGAGCCTCAGCCCTGACATAGGGCTACATTCAGGGAAAAGCTGTGTGTTTCCACCTAAAGAGAGACACAGTGAGTGATTTTAAAGTGGTGGAGACCGCTGAATCGGGTCTCAGTGCCCCATCCCTGAGGGGATGAGGCAGGAAAGTTTAGCCTGCATATTCCAGGGGCAACACCCCGGCTACTGCTAGTGGAGAAGCTGCCTTATTTTGTCCAGGAGTGTGGGAAACAAGAAGATTTTGTGAATCGTCTGTGGGGCACCTGCAACCGGAGGGTGAGTTTCTGCTCTTTCTAAAGGGCCCATGTTTCACCTTGGACTTGTGTTATAGTGGGGATTGGACTACTGAAGTAGTGGGAGGCCTAGAGTAATAGTCTTAGCCAAAAGTAAAAGTATGTTCAAGTCAGGGCACATAGGGGAAGTCAAGACATGTAGAGGAGATGTGACATATGTCTACCCAGTAATCTACATTGCCAAGCTTTCAGAAAAGAGTTGTTTAGTATCCAGAGAAATGGCCGGGTATGGATTGTGGGAGCTGGAGGTGGGAGATCCCCCATCTTTAGTAACCAGGTCCACCTCTACGGATTTGCTCTGTGGATTTCTACTTTGCCTCATGCACTTGACCAGTAATGAGGGAAGTACCCAGACATGGGATTGGAAGAAAAATTCCCTTTAGGAGTTGAAGGATCTAAGGTGGTTTGGGAAGCCACCAATTGGAAAACTGGTTCATTCCCATAATGGACCATGGAGCAAGTGGCCGGCAGGGGAGCCGGGCCAGTGGGGAAAACCCAAGTAGTGTACAAGTTGGGTTGTGTACCCAAAGCTGCGTGCAGGTCCGGGCTGTGTGCTTGGTGGGTTCGGAGCCTGAGGGCTGAAATGTGAAGAAGTGTTCTGTTGTCTCTAATCTGCATTACCAGGAATGTAGCCCTGTGGGGGTCTGTCTATGCTTTGTTTGTTCAGTTTGGATGTGAATAATAGCCACACTGTAGAGTCCCATTCCTGGTTTTGGACATTACAGTTATTGCTTCCTGTGTTCGGATTTACTTGGGTGCCCCTGTGCAGAGTAGCCAAACCTAGGCCCCCTGTGCTGAGTAACCTAATCCTTCCCGAACCCAGTCTCCACCAGGTTCTGCTGTCAGCTTCAACAGCATGCCACCTGTCGTTTTGCAAAAAGGCAGGGGTCCGGGGGTTACACATTAATTCAAAAATTTTAATCTAATCTGTACTTATTTCATCACTGGAAATTACTAAAGTGCATTTTAAATGAGCTAGTTGCTGATTTTTAATGATATAATACCACATTAAAGATTATTATGGCTTAAGCTAGTGTTTGCATTTTTCTCTATGCAGACCTTTATTTACAATGTAATTTTGGATAAGTGCACATTTCGCTAAAGTGCACATTTTGGCCTGACAAATTGGGTATGCACTTAAGCAGAATCCACTGTATGAGCACCAGAGTGTCCGGAGTTCTACCTTCACCCACTTCAAGGATGTGAAACTACAAAATAGAAACCATCCTGCATGACATCCAGTCATCCATCTCGGCTCAAGAAGCACCAGCTATGCAAGCCATTCAAGATGACCTGGCCTATATTAAAGCTATTTCACCACAGTCCACAGTCCATACTAACCTACAGTCAGTACCCTTCTCAGCCTTGCCTCACGAAGACGCCGGTGACTGGCTTGAACAGTTCCAAGCCTGGATTTCCTTACATGGTTGGACTGATCCTTTGCATATTTCCAATGCCTTGCCCTTGTTTCAGAGAGGGACTGCCATTTCCTGGTTCATCGCACTTCCAGAACAAGTCAAAGGAGATACTGCTACTCTGTATGACACCTTCAAGACTGTTTTGTCCAAGCACGGCTGCTAGGGTTATTGGAGCAACAGCTGTGGGAACGTATCATGCAACCCTCTGAATCTCTAGAAGCCTTCATAGTGGAATTGAGTCTCACTGCAAACATCTGCAGAAACCTGAGAGAGCAAATTGCAACCTTTGTCCAGTGAGTGCTTCCTCAACTCTGTCTTTATGCAATCCAACAGAAACCAACAACCTGGATGGACACAATCCAAGCTGCATGATTTGCTCAAGAGTCCATATTAATGTACCAGGCCACCAGTGTATAAGCACCTCAGACATGTCAGCATCACTCGCAGCATGTGTCCAGCAGCAGCAATCAATGATAGAAACACTCACCACAACTGTTAGTAGTCTGCACATCAGCTGAACTGCTTCTTCTGCTACCTCTGTCAATGTTCTCCGACCATTTCGACAGCCACCTGATCTGCCTCCACCTTCACACGGGCCTGTGATCTGCCAGTGGTGTGGATTCAGAGGACACAGTGCTGCTGCCGCCGAAAGCTGAAGTACCACAACAGAAATCAAGATAACCAAAGGCGCCCACAGCCGCAGAATCAACAAAATAACCGCAACTACTACCAGGATCAGGGGAACACAGCAACTAATCGCCCCTCTGACTCTCGCAATTCAAACAAGCCGCACCCTCTAACTGCTAACTCAGGCACCCTGTCACTTTCAGGAGCAAAGGTACCTGTCATCAGATCACATCTCCTAGGAAACTAGGTGCCTGTAACCATTGGACACTGGTCCACGCATGCCTTGGTTGACACTGGAGCACAAATCTCTGTTATCAATAACAGTATTCTGAACAGCCAAACTATTTGTCACATACCTAATGTCTCTCCAGCTGACCTAAAGTACATTATGACAGCAAGTACAGCTACAGTACCTATCACAGGTGTGGTTCATCTCAAGCTACATTTTGGCTCACAGCAAACTACTGTCATAGTCTACCTAGTGCCTGATGTACAACCTGCAGTGGTTCTTGGTCTGGACTTATTCAAAGCTAACAAAGCCATCCTAGACTTTGCATCAAACAGTTACAAGACCCTCAGAGACAACTCGCAGCTACAGACTCAGTCACTGTGCTTCCTCAAACAGAGATGGTTTTAATTGCCAAGATTCGAGTGAACCACTTCCACAAGGTGTTGGCATCGTCACAGGATCCCCTGCTCTGCATTCCTCAGGTCTTCTCCCAGGAAACACCTTGTCTGCACTGCATAGCGGCACAGTCTTCCAAAAATCCTGCAACTTCACAGATGAGCTAGTAGTCATCTCAAAGGGTGCCAACATCAGAAAGTTTGTCTGCTTCTCTACAGGGGACCAGCTCCATCTCATGCAGTAACCTCAGCCTGGTTCCACCAACTCTAGTCCTGTCAGTACTATCATGGCCACTCCAGCTTCAACAGAGTTACCCCTCAGTCAGTGACTATCTTCTTCAAAACTTCCATCATCTCCAATAGAGAAACAACTTTAGAAATTCCTGAAGAATTACCTGGATGTCTTTTTTGGTCCACATAACAAGCTCGGATGTTGTGATATCCTGCAACACACCATCAAGGTGCAGCCCAACCAGAAACAAATTTGTCAGCGAGCCTACAAGGTGGGACATAAACAGAAACAAGACCTTGAGGACATACTCAAAGACATGCTTGAATAAGACTTTGTTGAAGAATCTACATGTCCCTGGGGTGCACCTTGCCTGCTGATGGTAAAGAAGGAAAAAGGATAGCACTTTGTGGTAGACTACAGAAAACTCGATGCCTACACGGTGCAGGATGCTCATCCCTTACCTACAACTGAAGATGCCTTAGAGAGTCTTGGTGCAGCCAGCCCTGCTTACTTCACCACTATAGACCTTCAGAGTGGGTTCTACCAAGCTGCCATTGATCCAGCTTCTTGTCCATACACAGCATGGTGCTGCCACTTGGGACTTTTTCAATTCAAATGTCTGTCTATGGGACTTCAGAATAGTCCAGCCACATTCCAACATGTTATGGAAGCTGTACTATGTGGATTGTCTTGGAAATCTTGCCTAGTCTACCTGGATGGTGTTATTGTCTTCAGCAGAACCTTGCCAGAACACCTCCAACATCTCAAAGTAGTGTTCAAATGTCTCAGACAAGCCAATCTCAGGCTTCACCCAGAGAAGTGTTGTTTTGCACAGCATCAAATGAATTACCTGGGACATGTTATCAGTTCTCAAGGCATCTCTCCAGACCCAGATAAGCTCTCAGCAGTCAAAGACTATCCAGAACCTAACACTCTCAAATACCTTCAGGCTTTCCTGGGCTTGTCTGGCTACTACCAAAAGTTCATTTGCAATTATGCTAAGTTTGCAGCTCCACTGTACGCCCTCACCAAAAAGGGATGTAACTATACATGGACTTCCGTATGCATGCAAAAAGGCCTTTGAAACTTTGAAAGAAAACCTAATATCTTCTCCAGTACTGGCCTACCAAAGGTTCGACCAACTCTTCAGGCTCTACTCAGATGCTAGTTCCTTTGCAGTGGGTGCTGTATTATCTCAAATTCAAGATGGAATGGAATGAGTTGTTTCCTCTGCTGGGCAGTCTTTCCTCAGCTGAGCAGAACTATAGCATCACAGAAAAAGAATGTCTAGCCATGGTATTTGCCATAAAGAAATTTGACTGTTACCTTCGCTACTCCTCCTTTACAGTTATCATTGATCACTCTGCCCTCAGATGGTTATTCGAAATGAAGGAGCAATTAGGCAAGTTTGCCCAATGGATCACCATGCTGCAAAGCTACAACTTGGACATTTGGTACAGACCAGGTCAAGTTCACTCAAATGCTGGTGGTGTAAGCCAGAGACGATATCCCTCCGCATCATCCTCAACAGACGAAGAATCCTGCTTACAAGCTCTTCCCTTCCATGCCACAGATGTGCTTCCTGTGGACACTCCTACAGCACCTCAAGCTGCTTTGCTGCTACTAACTGCTTCTACAGAAGGACACACAAATCCTCACCTACAGCAAGCAGCCAAAGAGATTCTTACCTCCTGTACTTTTGACCTCTCCCTGGCAACATTTAAAATGCAACAAAGAACTGGTCCTCAATTCACAGACATAATCACATACTTAGAGTCTGGAACCTTACCACAACAAAAGAAGCATCATCAGGATGTACTTTTCTTTGCTTCGCAGTACTTCCTCAATGACGGTGTGCTTTTCCACATTTGGACCAAGGAAGGTAAGGGCCATCACACAGATAGAACTCATGTACAGCTAGTTGTGCCAGTCTCTCTAGTCAATGAAGTTCTTCTCTCCACTCATGCCTCTCCACTTTCTGGAGGTCATTATGGGAATCCACAGAACTCTAGAAAAGACAAGGCTTCACTTCTGGCCTCACATGAACGAGGACATTGTCTGATTGGTCAAATCCTGCCAGCCCTGCTACCAAAGAATGCCTCCTGCCAAACTGACAAAGGCACACATAATTCCAATGCCTGTAGCCACCGAACCATTCCAAAGAGTCAGCACAGATATTCTTGGGCCTTTACCTACATGCTCTGACTCTGGCAACAAATACATTCTTGTTTTTGTGGACTACTTAAGTATTTGGAATTAATCCCCCTAAAAGACATCACAGTGGCAAGTGCCTTCTTTAACACTAGAAATACCACCAACAGCTTAATCTGGTTCAAGGTCAGTTGGTATTCATCAGTATCCCCCTCCCCCGGGTTGTGCCTGAAAATAAGCAGAATTCATCTAGTGCACTTACCCAGTCAACAAAAACTAAAATAAATAAAACTCAGTCATTTCTCATCACAGTACCCCATCATACCTGCATTCAGACAGAGGCATTGACTACCTTTCAACTATTATCCGAGAAACATGCAAACCTGTCTACATCAAAAAGTCTCACACAACCAGTTATCCGCAATCCAATGGACAAAGTGAAAAAATGTTATCTACCATTCTCAACACACACTCCAAATACCTGGATGAGACTCACGACACTTGGGACTATTTTGTTCCCTTTGTGCAATTTGCCTACAATACCAGCCCTTGTGTCGACAGTACAGAGTACACACCATTTTTCTTAGTCCATGGACACCACCCAAGAACTCCAATGGACAGGGATCTCCCACTGCTAGAAGTTCCAAAATCAGCTTCTTCATTCATCGTTCCAATGCTGGAACAGCTTGAACGTGCCAGACAAGTTGCAATCACCATGTTGGGCCAGAGCAAATCTGCAATGCAGAAAATGTCAGCAGCCAACTCGCATGAGCCTTCATTCTCTGTTAGGGACATTGTGTACTTGTACTGACTTGTCCTAGTTCCAGGCACCACCAAGAAACTGTTTTGCCCCTGGACTGGTCCCTTTTACATTGTAGAAAGGTTTCCTCCTGTGCACGTTCATCTATGCTGCAAGTCTTATGGGAAGCTGATACACAACAAAGTCCATATCAATCACTTGAAACATGGGTACCTGAGTAACAGCCTTCCAGACAACCCCAGTCCACCAAACAATGAAGCTGCACTTGAGCCTGCCATCCTCTTTGAAGCTGAGATCCCTTCAGATAGTTTGCAACCAGTTTCTACAGATCTTCCCACTCCTGACACTCTCCAGCCAGATTCCATTTTGCTTGATTTGCCAGATGGTATTCCTGGGGCTTCTTCTTCTCAGCATTCTTCTTCTCAGAACTCTCTCATACACACACACCGGTGTACCAGATCAAGAAGATCTTAAGGAAGACGTTCACCAATGGATCCTGGACTTACAGAGTCAAGTGGTGTGGATTTGATAGTGTGCAGAACACCTGGGTCACTTTTAATGACCTGACCCCATTCTGTCAGGACCTGGTGCAAGCTACCCATGCCTACTTTCCCACTAACCAGAAAAGATGATGGAGGTCTTGAACTTTTTCTGGAACTGGACTCAGTGTGTTTGGGACTAATTCGTCTCCTGCTTAGTGGTATTTCTTGTGTCATGTAAATATTACTGTTCTGCAACTGTTATTAAAGTGTTATCCTGCATTCTGGTTATCCTCCAGCTGCTACCCTTCCCTTCTGTCTTCCCTGCACTGTAGCACTTGTTGCCATTGTCAAGCTCCAGGTAGCTGTGGTGTTTCTCCTTCCCCTGGTGCTACTCTGACTGGTCCCCAGTGTAGTCCAGATCCTTTCCTCCCCCTCCCCTGCAGTGTGCTGTTTTGTTTTACACGTAATGTCTTGAAATGCTTAAAAATGTTTTTTGCTTTAAAAATTTCTTAGAAACTGCTACAGTAGTTATTACGTGTTCAGGTGGTGTTCACATTCACTGTCCCGGCGGTGATGTGAAGCACACATTAAGCATGGGGCCTAATGTTAGTTGCCACCCCTTTAAGAGCACTTAGAACTTGCTTATAACCATTTGTTGCACTGCCTGGCAGTGCCATGTATGCCTATCAGACAATTATTCAGTCTGGGACTAGTCCTCATGAAGAGAACATTTGCTGTACAGAAAAAACACCAATTTATTCATTTATTTTATGTGTCCAGCAGTTTGTTCGCATGGTCCAGCAAGGGGTCATCATCAGCAGCAACAGGTGGATCTGGCAGACCAGAGAAAAGGTAAGGGTCTTTTAGTGACATACCAAACCAAAAACGCCACAATGCCTTTCCTGATCATGAGAGAGTGGTTCAGGCTGCTGCATGCAAAAAGGCTAAAGCACTTTTCTGCTCAGCATCCTGAGGATTCCAGAAAACTGAATACCATGGCCAAGAAAATGTATATATCAGATTCCTTGCTCTTCAGGCAAGCAGCGAACATGGCACACACAGTTCAGTATCAGAAGGCACTTTGGAACTCAGTTCTGGCATTGAGAAAGCAAGTGATAACTTGGCGTACACAGCTAGATCAGCAGTGGATACCTGCAGGTACCAGTTCTACATGGTCGTGGACTTCAGTGATACTGCTTCAAGGATCCTGGCCCATACAGTATTCTTAAGAAGGTTTGGCTGGCTTAGGGCTGCCATCCTATCCCAAGACACACAGACTATGGCCATAGATTTCTCCTTTGAGGGAAAGTCCATGTTTATGGCAAGACAGAGGCATATATGAAAAAGTGGATGAATATAAAACCACCTATAGAAACAACACAGAAAGAAAAGGCCTCCACTTGCTACAGGCCTTAAGGAAGGGAAGGCAGGGGTTGGGATTACTACCCAAGGTCCTAAGCCCCTTATGAGTATCCACCCCAGAGAGGTTACTAAAAGAGCATGATTAGAAGGCCAACAGAGGTAGAAGTGGCACTAGGCATGCAGCTGCAACACCAGCCTCAAAGCAACAGCAAAAACAAACCCCTGACAATTCTGCCCAGGTCGGCCAACAATTGCCAGTAGGCAGAGGTTAGCTCATTACTTCCAGGAATGGTCAAAAATCACCACAGACAAGTAGATCCTGGAAGTAATGAGTTAAGGCCTGTCCCTATACTTCACAACATTCCTCAAACTGCAGAAGCCAAAACTGTTCCCATCTCACACTCAAACAGAAAAAAATCCCGTTGGAACTTGAGGTAAGGAAACTGCTGAAAGCAGGAGTCATGGAGAAGGTACCTGTCTCACAACTGAGCAAGGGTCTCTTCTCAAGATATTTACTAACCCTCAAGAAAAATGGTGAGTAGCAACCTGAGATATCTGAACAAACACAAAAAGAAGCATTTGTCAATGCAGAATGTTTGCTTACTGGTATTGGCATTGGTACAGTAGTGCAGGAGTTAGATGCATAATAGGAATGGCAGTAAGGTATTGAAGTAATGCCAACCCCAACCCCCACCCTGCAGAGACTGACAGACATTGGGCGTGTGCCTTTGGGTCATCAGACATAACACTCACACCATTCCACCTCACCCCTCCCTACAGACACCGACAGGTGTCGCGGTGTGCCTTGGGGTTTTGGCCCTTATGCTCACCCCATTCCATAAGGAAATAAGCTGAGATGGGTACAGTATAGGAGAATGGGTTGAACATTAGGACCAAAGACCCCAGCATGCACCTTGGTGCCTGTCACTGGCTGCAGGGTGGGGGGGGTGGAATGGTGTGAGCATTATGGCCGACGACCCCAAGTCACCCCCCATCCTCTGACGCCTGTCAGTCTGTACAGGGTGGGCATTACTGTTGGAAACCCTAATGCCCTGGGTGTTAGTTGGTATTTTCACTCCAAATCTTCAACATGGGCTTTTTGCGACCCCACCTCATGAACAGTGGCACTATCATTTCGATACACTGTCCTGAAAGGTGATTTCACACAGTGACTGCACCATTCAGCACCACAGGTATGAAAACACATTTTGGGCAGGATGTGAAAAATGGCATCTGTACTGATCATGAGGAGGTGTGAAAAAATTGGCAGTGTTGAAAATCTGAAGTGAAAATCTGAAAAATTGGCGAACTTACGAGCATGTGTAGAAGCTGCGCAATGCATGCTCGTAACGTAGTCATTTTTTGGCATGTTTTCACCAAATGTTTAACATGGGCTTTTTGGGACCTCCCACATGAACAGTGGTACTGTGATTTTGTTAATTTGCCTTGAAAGTTGATTTCGCACAGTGACCATGCCATTCTGCAACACAGATGCAAAAACACATTTCGGGCACGATGCAAAAAATGATAGCTGTACTGTTCAAAAGGGGTGTGGAAAATGGCAATGTTGGAAATTTGGAGCGAAAAAATATAAAATTTATGAAGTTACAAGCGTTCGAAGAAACGGCGCAACACACGTTTGTAACGCAGTCATTCTTTGGAGATTTTTCTCAAAATTTGCAACATTGAGTTTTTGGGACCCCACTTCATGAAGAGTGGCATTTCGTTAATCCGTCCCAAAAGGTGATTCCAAACAATGACCGCAAAATCACCTTTCAGGACTGAAAAACTAAATAACTGTGCCAGTTTTCAAGAGGTGGGGTCCCAAGAACCACATGTTGAAAATTTGGGACCAAAACTACAAAAATAGGCTGAGATATCAACCTAAGTTCAACATGGACAGTGGCACTATCATTTTGTTACACTGTCCTGAAAGGTGATTTCACACAGTGACAGAGAGTAATAGTAAATGGAGTCCACTCTGAAAAAAGGGGGGTTACTAGTGGGGTACCGCAGGGTTCAGTATTAGGACCAGTCCTCTTCAATGTTTTTATAAGCGACATTGCAGAGGGACTGGAAGGAAAAGTATGTCTCTTTGCAGATGACACAAAGATCTGCAACAGAGTTGATGCACAAGGTGGGGTGGAAAGGATGAGAAGGGACTTAGCAAGGTTAGAGGAATGGTCAAATGTATGGCAGCTTAGATTCAATGCTAAGAAGTGCAGGTAATGCACCTGGGAAACAAAAACCCAGGGGAAGAGTACACAATGGGGGGTGAGATACTAACAACAACAAAAATGGAAAGGGACCTGGGGGTAGTCATATCAGATGACCTAAAGGTGGGCAAGCAATGTGAGAGGGCAGCAAGGAGGGCTGGGGGGATACTGGGATGCATAGGGAGAGGCATCACCAGTAGAAAACAAGAAGTTATTATCCCTCTGTACAGACAGCTGGTGAGACCCCATCTGGAGTACTGCATGCAGTTCTGGAGACCCAATCTCTGCAAAGACATAGACAGGATGGAAGCTGTCCAGAGGAGGGCAACTAAAATGGTGCAGGATCTGCACCGGAAGACATATGAAGAGAGACTTAAGGAGCTTAATATGTATAGCCTCGAGGAAAGGAGGGAGAGGGGGGACATGATAGAAACTTTCAAGTACCTCAAGGGAATCAACAAAGTCCAAGAGGATAGCATCTTTCAAAAAAAGAGGTGTGCAAGAACAAGGGGCACAATTTGAAGATGGGGGCAGCTCAGAGGTAATTTAAGGAAGTATTTTTTTACAGAGAGGGCTGTGGATGTATGGAACAGCTTTCCGGAGGAGGTTGTGGAGTAAAAAACAGTGGTGGAATTCAAGCATGCATGGGACTGTCATAAGGCAATTCTAGGGGGTGGGGGTAGGAAGAAGTAGGCTGCTGGTTAACTAGGATCTGCAGCTTATCCATCAGGTAGGGAAATGGGCAGACTGGGTGGGCCAAGCAGTCCTCACCTGCCGTCAAATTCTATGTTTCTATGTTTCTAAGTTGAAACCCCCCATTGACTGCCATTATAGGGCTTACCGTGATTTCTTCAATTCCCGGTTCGGCTTTGAAGAGTGCAGACATGTTCCCGGTCACTGAAGATCACTGCTCCCAGCCTCTGCAGGTAAGTATGGGGTGGGGGAGTGCAGGGTGTAGGGTCTGTTGAGTGATGGTTGGGATGGGGGGACGGGGATAACAAGGAACCGTTTTCTTTTTTTTCAGGTTTAAAAAAAAAAAAAGACCTTGGTGGATGGTTTTCTTTTTTACAGGTGAAATATTATTAAAACAGATTTCGGCACACTGGGGTGGGCTGCCAGTGTGCCAGACTAGTGGGGGAGATTAGTGCCGACCTGGGGATTCGGCACCCCGAGGTCAGCTGAGAAAATAGGGGCATGGGGGGGCGGTGCATCTGACACCAGGAGTGGGCATTCCAGTGTGGGAAACATAAAGAAGTATTTTTGCACACTGGGGTGGGCTCCTAGTGTGCCACATTAATTGGGGAAGGGGGATACATGCCGACTCAGGGATTGGGCACCCTGATGTTGGTTTTCTGGTGAGTGCATTGGTGGGGGGGCAGCAGGAGCCACAGCTCATTTGTTTATTTAACTGTTTCACCAGGAAAGGCACACTGAACAAACTGGGGACAGGAGCCAACAAGAACCAAAACTCTGCTCATGCACCTTACTGTACACTGTAATGTGCATGGCCAGATTCTTGTTGGCTGGATGTCTGTGTGCCTGGTTGGGAGGCAGGGGGGAGCTGCTGCTACAATAACAAAACTCTCCCTGATTGCAGTGGCAGATTTCTTTCAATTGCGGCGCTCACTCTGAAGTTGCCATCATTGGCAGCTTCCCAATTGATTGGTGGCCGAGGGACACGCTCATTAGTGCGTCCGCTGAATTTGCTACAACATGGACACACCTCTGCAATGCTGTACTATCTCAATATGTTTCTTGTGCACTGCACGTGCAAGCAAACATAAAAAGGAAATATTCAAGACGGTTACACTGGGCTCAGTGATACCATCCCTGCAGTTAGGAGACTGGCTGGGGTAACTGGATCTGAAGGATGCCTACCTCCAAATTCCAGTCAGACCCACTGAAAGAAAGTGCTCATGTTCAGGGTAGGGAACTGCCAGTACCAATTCACATCCCTTCACTTCGGCCTCAACTCAGCACCAAGGGTTTTCACGAAGTTCCCCATTGTGTTGGCTGAACACCTAAGAATGTGGTGTTTTTTTTCCCACCTGGATGACCGGTTAGTCTCAGGCAAAACGCAGCAGGAGGTGGGGTGCTCTATAGAGGCAGTAAAAAGCACCCTGGAGAACCTAGGCTTCCTGGTAATCCTACAGAAGTCACGAACAGAGCCAGCTCAAGTAATGGACTCCATAGGCACAGAATCAGATACCCTGCATGGGAAAGTCTCCTACAGGCAAGGGTATCAGGTCTGATTTCCACTGCAGTATCTTTCACACTAGGCCAGCCAAGGCCTGTGAGGGATTTTTTATAAACTTGTGGGACACATGGCCACCTCCACTGCAGAGGTACCATGGGCCAAGTTCCAGATAAGGGACATTCACTATCAGTTGAAGGAGAGCTGCTTGCAGACTTGAAACCCTGATCACCACACAGATCAAGGCTTCAGTATCCAGATCCCTCCTGCAATCACAATATGCACCACAGTATTTATTCACCTTAACATGCATAAAAAACAGTGTCCAGCTCTCCTGCAGCCAACATTTTCTAAAGTTGCGCTGTTCACCCCCGAGATCAAGCTGCAGAACTTGCGAGATGATCACACGACTTTGCCCCTTTATTTTTATTTGAAAAGTTTCACCAGGAAAGGCATAATGAGCTACAGTAGTACGTTTCCAGATGTGTCTTGGGGGAGGGGAAGAGGGGGTACAATATTGAATACAAAAAAATAAAAGTATACATAAAACTAAGTCTGCGCAGAAATATTTAGGTAACATGAACATTGTGTTAGATAAACAGATAGTACTTACACACAAATATAACTATGTACACATATCCAAGTTACATATGGGATATGACATGGGTGAGAGTGAGATAGCATGAATATCTTCATGAGCTGTCACTGAACTCTTGCTATCCCACGAGTGGCAATATTTGTGCTGTCTTACTCCAACCCATGTCATATTTGATTGTACAACAAGTGTGGGTTTCTCTTTTTTCCATTTTTTTTTACTCCTTCCTTAGGCTTCTCAATCCGCCTCTCCTTCCAGCCAGCAATGGACCCCACCAACACCCTTGCCCCAACCCCCTCTACCTATCTCATATTGCAGGTGTCCCAGGGGTAGCCCAGTGTATCCCTTCACTGGATGGGTCCCTCTCCGAGGGAGAAGGCGCCAGGGAGGACAACCAGCACACTACCTGTTTGGTCCCTGGGAGCTGCTGAGTTGGCTTTGGGGCCTCAGGGCACTAGCAGCAGCAGGAGCCAGCGGCCATCATCCAGCTGACCAAGAAGTAGTTTTCCCAGTTTGCTCTCCCGGGGGGCATGGTGTGCCACAGACGTCAAGGCACATGCCAACGTCCACCATGCCCCTTGCGTTCAGCTGGGTTCGCCAAACTGTCACGCTTGCAGCCTCTGCCAGGAGGCAGCACACAGCGAGCTGCATCGCCTTTCTCCCCCGGGGGCAGGCAAGCAGTCATCAGACAGTCGAGCCTTCTCCTCCCAGCCAGCCCTCCAGAGACCCGGGCCCATTCCCGAACTCGGGTCGCTGGCATCGCAAGCGGAAATCCAACCACTGCACTGACGGGATAGCACCTTTTTTCCATTTTAAAGCTATTTGCATTTGTTGCAGAAAGTGAAATTGAACATATACACACATGATATTGTTTTTGTTTTTACATTTTCATTTGCTCATGCATGTTATTTCAGCTCAGTTATGCAATATTAGATATACACACAGCCCTAGAAAGGGAGAATTTTACTTATATCATCAGGGTAGAAGTGGGAATTTGTCAGGATAGTGAAACTGAGAAGAGTGGGCCTACTCTTCTCTGAGATTCTCAACTCGCAGGTCAGGTGCAATTGCAGGAGGAGGAGATGTAGTGTCGAAGAAGACGGGATAATGAACAAATGGATGAGGCAGAATGGATACCTAAGGGGAGGAAGTTCCAGATGTTAGGAAAGTGATAGGAGAAGGCAGCACACTACCTGTTTGGTCCCTGTGTATGGAAGTGAGGTGGAAGACCGAGAAGGGAGGGCAAGAGTCCTAATGGGGAGCTGTGGAATAAGTGGGGGGTAGGAGGAATGGAGAGAAGGGTGTGAAGGGAGCCAAGCCAGAACGTTCCAATTTGAGAGGCACTATGGGCAAGGCATCTGGCCCCAAGAGAGGGGAATTAGAGAGAGGTCACAGTAGTGTGTACATAGTGGACAAGCAAGAGCAAAGCAGCAGAAGGAGTTAAATAGTGTCTAGTTTGGTAAGGGTGGATTTGGGGGCAATAATAGACTATGTCTTCAAAGTCAAAGATTGAGAGGCTCATCTTCTGGACGATCTCTCGGTGGGCCAGTGGGGGAAGGCAGCTGTGGTTTCTGTGCAGAGTGCCCAGTTTGCGAAGTAGCTTTTTGTGGATAGCATCCACATGACCAGCACAATCGAGGCTCCTGTCAAGCCAAAGCCTGAGGTATTTGATGGAAACAACATCTTCTAGTATGGCACCATCGAGAGTATGGAAAATGTGGGTGGCAGTTAGCATGGCCAGCTTTTGCCTGGTGCCAAAGGTCATAGAGACTGCCTTTTTGGAATTTAAAGACAGTTTATTTGTGTGAAACCAGTTCTGGACATTGTTGAAATCCAGTTGGAGGCTGGTCGCCACATCCAAAGTGAAAGTACCGGAGACAAAAAAAAAACTATCATCCGCGTACATGTGAATGTTTGAGGTTGAGCAGGTAGCAGGTAAGTCATTTAGGAATATCGAGATGCGTATCTACCCTATGCTGCCCTTATGTATGGAAATATAATGATCTTCATATTTCCCATGCCATGCTTTATTTTCACAAACTGTGCTTAAATGCCATGTGCCATAGTGGTGGAAGGAAGAGGACAAGCACAGAGAGGGCATTTCCTTCCTCCAACAATCCCCAGCAAGTATCCTCACAACAGATGCCTCACTTCTAGGGTGGGGGTGCCCACCTAGAAGATATCACTGTCAGTGGCACCTGGAGCACATAGGAGCTTCAGGAACATATTGCAATGCAAGCCTTTTCCTCATAAATCTGGGGTCAGTCTGTCCAGACCAAACAGCCACCACAACAATGCATTACACAAACAAGCAGGAAGAAAAAAATCCTCAAGGCTGTGTACAGAAGCCATGAAGATCTGGAACCTAGCCTGTGCCATGGGTGTAGATCTATCTGCAGTACACCTGCCAGGGAAGACAGTGGCACGGCAGACTCTGTAAGCAGAATCAGTCAGGGAAACCATGAGTGGACTCTGAATCAACAGGAGCTGGCATCAATGTTCATATGATGTGGTACACCAGAAATAGACCTGTTTGCTTCTTGGGAGAACAACCAGCTCCCACATTTTTTGTTGCAGGCCCCCAGCAATGGGGACAGTCCCGGAGGATGCCTTTGTCCTGGACTGGACAGGGAAGTTCCTATATGTCTTCCCTCCATTGCCACTCCTGCAGAGGGTGTTCATAAAGCTCAGGAGGGAGCCAGCAACAATGATCTTAATAGCAGCAGACTGAGCCGGGTGGACCTGGCACTCCATGCTTTTGACCCTTTCCAACAAGTCTCCAATCAACTTGCCACTGAGACATACTGTAAAACTGATTATTTTTGCGCTCTGTTTAATTTTGCTATATTCACTATCACAATTGGCAAGCAAAAATAAACGGAACGCGATTTAATTTAGAAAGTCAACATCAATGATGAAGTGGAGTGACTGCATGACGTCAAAAGATAAAATGAAAGCTACAGTATTCATTTTTAAACAGTGTTGCAGTGCAGTATCTTGAGCAAACATGAGGAGGCAGAGCTACTACATGATTCTAAAAAGATTTTTGTTTTATTTTTATTTAGTAAATACTGTACGTCCCTTTATTAATAAAAGCAAGGCACTATTAGAAAACAAAACCGTATCTTCATCCCAGCAGCACTGTTCTGTTCCTCAATTAACTGTTCGTTCCTGCTCCCTTAGCTGTGTCTGCAAACACATAAGAATGCAAACCTTAGAATGTAACTTTAATATTTTAAATCATGATCTTAATCTTAAACTGGTGTTAGCAACAATTATAATCAAAATTACCGTGTTTAGGCAGTTGTTATGTGCGTCCAGTATCCTGGCTTGTCTGAATCCACAAATAGCGACATCTGGTTTTACTTTGAGGTATTCAATGCTTGCCTGCAGCCACCTCGCGTGATGTTCTTTTAGCACCAATAATCGTAGATCGATGTTCAGTTCTGCATCACCAACCCCTGATACCAGTTTGTCTGAAATTAGTGCTGCATACCATGAAGTGAAGTGACCTTTCATTAGGTCTTTGAAAATTGTGTTTACTGAGATGTCCAGCGGTTGGAGTGAATCTGTGCAAGATGCTGGGACGTACACTGGTATAATACCGATTTCCTCCAGCTTCTGTAGTATAGGAGCAGTGTAGTGAGCTCTGTACAAGTCAAAAATTAGGATTGCCTTTTGTTCTTTAGACAGTTCGAGTTGTTCTTTAACAGTCTCACAGTAAGTTGTGAGTACCCCTTCAATGTACCGGATGGTTGTCTCCTCATTAACCCAATGATTAATTGACTGCGTGATGTCCCATTTGGAAGGAAATTTGTACTGTGGGTGGCATGCTGCTGTCTTACCCTGGTAGATGACTTGGAGGGGAAGCATATGTCCAGCAAGTGTGCAAGCAAGAACCAGGGAGGCCTGCCTTTTATCCCCAAACCCTGTCAGTGACACTTGACGTGAACCAGTGACCTCCATAGTCCACTCAGGTACCGGCACAATTTTAACTCCAGTCTTGTCTAGATTAATTACTAGCTGTGGAGGTATGAGCTCCTGTGCACAGCAGTTGGATATTCGTTGTAAAAATGCAGCCTTTAAATTTTGGAAGTTGGAAGGAACCTTGCGTGCCACTTTTGTGCCTTTACGTTTACTGTAGCCCATTCTATGTAACAAGCCCCAAGCCTACTTACTGCTTAGTTGCAGGTGCCCCCCCATTCTCATCAGAACATGAGGGTTGGTTGCCTTTACAATTCCCATCGCTATTGCCTGGATAACACAACCATTCACTACTGCACCCTCCACCCTTAGAGACTGTACGATTTTCTTTAACTGGTCTTCCAATTCGGATACTAAATGTGTGGGACGACCTCTCGACTTTCGGGACAAATTGGAAGAGAGAGAGTTGCAGGGTCAGGGTTGGTATGCAAAGCTGATTTGTAGTCCAGTTTAAATTTCCTGATAGTGCTCTCATTGACAATATCCCCAGTTAAAGAATGATGAGCTCGTACTGCAGACATGACACCGTGTTCAGCCACATACTTGCCTAGCTGGAACTGAACCTCCGGGGTATAATTAGCGTAGCTTGCTGGTCTGCTACGTTTGGAGGAAGGGGAAGCTGCTGCAATCTCTCTCACAACAGAAGCTTCTACATTAGGTTCAACACTGGAGATTACAGCTAGTGCTTCAGAATCAAGATCTGAAGTTTCAAGCGGGTATTTTGCGTTTCTGCTGGGAGGGCTTCAACCATTTGAACAGTGACATGATGTCCTAAGAATGATTCACAGATTCAGTGACTGATTAAATACATGCTACCTGACTATTTACTAATTGCCTGCATGCTTTCTCGTTGGAATGCGCGAATTCAATCACCCGCGATTAAATGGCATAACAGTTGATCGCAATTACTGGCACCCGCGAATATAATCGGTTCTACAGTAACTTGCTGACATTTTCTCAGGGCAGGATAACATTTCTAGACCTCAGAACCCTACACCTGAAGACTTGGTTCTTGAGGAGCTGAAATTCTCTAGAAACTCGCAACAAGAAAAATATGCTCCAAAATGGAAGAGATTTTCATTCTGGTGTGCTCCCAGAAAGATAATACCTATGCAGGCAGACCTCCCTACAGTTTTGGATTACCTATTGCACCTACAGTCCCTAGGTCTTAGGCCCTCCGCTCTGAAGGTGCATTTGGCAGCAGTTTCAGCTTACACATCAGCGGGCAATGAAAAGACTATAGTCTCACAACCTATTTTCAAAAGGTTCTTTAAAAGCCTCGACCATGCGGTCTGCCCTGTGAGGGACCCTGTCCCTTCCTGGGACCAAAATGTGTACATTGCCCAGATGCTGATAGCTCCTTATGAGCCTGAAGCTGCTGCTGACCTTAAATATGTCACTTGAAAAGTAATATTCCTAGTGGCTATAACATCTGCTAGGAGGGTGAGCAAGCTCCAAGCTGTCTGTACAGATCCAAACTACATAATCTTCCATAGGGATAAGGTAGTTCTCAGGATTAGTATGAAATTTCTCCCTAAAGTGGTGTCAGAATTCCATCTGAACCAGTCAATTGCCCTCCCTGTACTCTTCACTGAGCAGTTCAGCACAGAACAGAAGCTTCATTGCCTGGATTGGAAGAGGGCACTAAGCTACCACTTGAACTGTACAAATTGATTCTCCCAATTTTTGACTCTGGAGACATTGTTTACAGGGCTGCTCCTAAGTCCACTTTAGTTAGACTGGACTCCCTCTTTTACTCCTTTTGTCGATTTTTCCTTGACAGAACCCTGCATGCTCACAACTGTTCTTTGTATACCTCCCTCCCCTCCTCTCTCTTGATGGCAGGTGCCTTTCCCACTGTGCCTCCTTTATCTCAAAATGTTGGTTTGGCTCCTTCCCCTCTGATGTTGTTTCTCTCTTTGCTTTCCCTCCTTCTACCTCTTACTCCCTTCACAAAGCTTGCTATCACTCTCTTGCTCTCCCATCAGTGAAATCTGCTGTTGGCCAAGCTGCCTCTGCATTTCGCTTCCCTAAATGATGGGGCTCTCTTCCATCTTCTACTTAGTCTGCTCCTTCCTTTCATGTTCTGAAATCTCTACTCTGCGATTTCTCTATTCGCCAGTGCAGTTGTTTCTGATTTTCGGGTGGACTCCTGTCACCTGCTTTCCATCACACACTGACACTAGAACTGCCCCCCCCCCAGTTCATCAGTCACTACTCCTTACTTCTCATATTATTTTGCTGCTCACCCTTCAATGTTCTTTTGCCTGTTCTGCAATTTACTGTATGGCAATTTTCATCTTAAAGAGATAGTGGATTGTTTGAGGTAATAATATGTCAAAAGCACATCTGTTATCTTGTCTGTGTCACTGTTGTAGATTCCCTAATGAAGAGAGCTAGTAATAATACCGTATTCTTAAGTTTTGAATGTTTTGGAGTTTAGGAGAAGTTTAGGAAGACATGCTGTGCCAATTGTTGTTCTTAGGCCAGAAGTGACCAATGGAGGAAGCCATTGCAGTATCTAGATTTTGAATTCTGTGTAGACATGCGTTTTGTTTTTATATGGAGGGGTATGCTGCTCACAGTGTGGCACCGTGATGACCACCAACCCTCATGGGATGTAAAATAATGCATTTGTTTGCGTTGATCTGGACATGGGACTCTTCCTATATATCAAGGTAACTTGTGTGGCTTTCCAGTTAGGGAATGGTTTGTGCTTCTTCACTTTTGCTGCTTTCAGTGCTTTCTGGACATTTCCGTTGTACAGGTGTAGCCCTTGAGTTCCTCAACCTTGTATTGTTGGCATTTGGTGATGTTGGCCTGTGTCTCCTCACTCTCTCTCTCTGAGAATTTTAAAATGGAGGACAGAAACGGCATGGTGGGGTGCTCTGCAGCAGGATGATGGTTGGGGGAGATGTGAGGGGGATGGTTCCCTCCTGTGACAGTCTGTGGTGTGGTTGCCGGTGTGTCGTTTGTCAGACTGGGGACATGTGCTCTGGTGTTGTGTGCCAGCAATCCTTGTTTAGGGGTTGGACTCCCCATTGGTTAGATGGTGGATGTTCCACTGTGGGTATTATATGGTGCTAGTAGGGGACTTAGCAGCACTGCTTGTATGGATTTGTTGATGCTGCTGAAAATCTCTCATTCTTTCCCCACTGAGGCACTGATTGTGTTGGACTACCCCCCCACCCCACCTTAGAAGCAATATTGAGTCAAAGCAGTAGATTTATGAAATCAAATGTCATTAGATTTCATTTCAAACTAAATCATATTTAGAATCTCATCTCACACTTTTCTTGATATTTTAATACAGTCAGAAACATTGCCTCAGTGCAAAGAGAGAGATTTTCAGCAGCGCTGGTGCATCTATCTGGTCAGTTCTGCGGTGTCTTTCACTGGTGCCAGATGATACCTAGATTGCAGTGTTTGTTATCTGACCAAATGGAGACTAGCTTTGAGGTGGAGATTATTACTGACAGGCAGTGTTGGAGCACGCATCCCCGATCTGACAGCCGATGAGCGGGTGGTTACGCCATGGATTGGTGCGGGAGGGAATGAGTTTCATCGCACTTCTTTCAGTTGGCGTCATGCTGTAGAACATTTCATTGCATTTTTATTTCGTTTTTATTTTTGTATTCTCGGAGGGAATGGGGAGACACAGGCTGACAGTGCTGAATGTCGGTAACGTGGGGTTGAGGAATTCAGGGGCAGTGTTGCTGTGGCTGAAGTGCCCTGAGTGCTGTGGGAGTGAAGGAGCATGGACCCAGATCCTACTTGGAAGGGTGTGTCAGTTGCTTTGTCGAATAGCAGGAGAGGGATTCCCATGTCCAGACTAATGTTGATGAGTACATCGTTTGCCTTTTTATGTGTGTTGGGGACACTGGTGTTGCACTGCGAGCAACATACATTTTCAAAGAGAAACAGCAGTACAAAGCAGGGCATCAGATTGTGATATTCTGTCACAAATGTAGCTGACAGTTATGCCCTTGGAACATTTCATGTTAGCATGAGTAAATAAGGACACTCACTGTCACCAAGTCTTAGATTTATTTAAACGTGTGTTGGGAAAGGTCTGCATCCTGTCAGGGCAGAACAGTCTTACTACTGCACAGCTTACCTCCCCTCCCCCAAGGGTCACTTCTGCTTGATGCCCACCACTGCATGTGTTCCCCGTTTGACAAGAGGATCATTTTGTGGATTATGGGGAGTAAGAAAATCCAGTACTGGTATGAAATATCTATATTATTAATTTAAAATAATGTATGTCTAGTTCTGGAGTCCTCACCTCAGAAAGGACAGAGATAGGTTGGAAACAGTGCAGCACAGAGTAACAACAAGCATGTGTCAATGCCAAATGTTTCCTTGCATGGTTTATGTGGCAGGGGTGTACTGTGTTGAACTTCTGGTTTGAGGAAAAGCCTCCCTGAAGTATGTTTTGACAAGCTATCATATTCTGGACAGCATTTGAATACAGAAGTTCAGTTAATAAGAAGGCTATGTTGAAAATGTGGGGTGCATTGCTGGCCCAGTGGCACTGAGGGTTGAGGCACTGAATGCCACACCTCGCACCATGCCATCGAGCCGTGTTCAAGAGTGAGCACGGGCCACCGGGGGTTGGCAGGGGGAGGAGAAGGATCAAGCATTCCAGGGACAGCTCTCCTTCTCTGGGGAGGGGGGCAACCAGTTGCCGGTGCATGCCTGGCCAATAGCGGTGGCTGGGGGCTGGCACGCTGACACTGCAGACATCAGATCAGAGGCAGGACAGATGCCTGATGGGGTGCATGCATGGAAGCATGCATGGCACTGTCCCTGGCATCCTTGCATACTGTGCCCCTGAAGGGGAGAAACCATGGCGGATGATGGAGGGAAGTTATAGGTCCCACCCCCAAATAGCCACAGTGTCGACCCCTGTTCTGGACCTGGTCTTGGTGCAGGTGGGCACCTCTGCTCACCCTGCCGGGGTGGGTAAGCCTTGGGGGTAGCTGGTCGGCTGTTGGACATCGGGGGATGGGGCTGGGGCTCCCTCCAGATAGAGAGGGCAGTGGAGCAGGGGTATAAATAAAAAAAAAAATGTGGGTTGCAAATATTTAAGATTTCCGCAGTTATAAGCATGCATACAGTAATTGTAATGAATGGCCATAACATTGCAATTTTTTCTTATTTTGACCTCAAATGTTGAACAGTCTTCTTATGACACCACCTCATGAACCCTGTAGGTAAAAATGTTCAAACTCATGGGAAAACGGCATTCCACGCCACAGGTGCGAAAACACATTGTGGGCAGGATGTGAAACATGACAGTTGTACTGGTCATGAGGTGGTGTGATAAAATGGCTATATTGAAAATTTGGAGTGAAAATATTTAAAATTACCAAAGTCACGCACTTATGTAGAAAATTTTGAATGACCGGGTCTAACTCTGCCAATTTTTGGAGTTGTTTCACCAAATTGTTAACATGGCCTTTTTGGGACACCACCTCATGAAGAGTACCACTGTCATTTCTTTCACTCATTCTGCAAGGTGATTTTGCTCAGCGACCACACCTTCCTGCGCCACAGATGTGAAAACACATTTTGGGCAGGATATGGAAAATGACAGCTGTACTGTTCATGAGGAGGTGTGAAAAAATGGAATGTTGAAAATCTGGAGTGAAAATATTAAAAATTGACAAAGTTACGAGCGTGTGCAGAAACTGCTTGGAGCTCCCCCAACAGCTGATGCCATACTTGCATGATACGCATACGTAGTGACCCGTAAGCACTGTGCATGCCTACTGTGCCCAAGATGGCCGACGTGTGCATGGGTGAGCATGGTGGCTATCTTGGGCATGGAGGCTATTTTATTTTGCTCACAACAGCGAATGTGATGGATAGAAACAAAATAGTGCCCCCGCAGGGGAGTGGGAGGGTGTAGCCCACGGAGGGGAGGAGCAGCAGAGAATTAATATACTGGCACTGCTGGCAGCACTGTGGACACTGGACTACAGCACTGTGGAAGCACAGAGCTGAGGTATCTGGTCATGTGCCTCCAGAGTCCCTTTTCACTCTCCTAGCAAAATGTCTTCAAGGCTCCGCCTATGCAGCCATAACAAAAGGGTTTGGTTTAAATCCAACCACAGCCCCCATCAAAACCTGTATTCCCTGTGTCGCAGGCTTATGAAGTGATATACTGGTGAAAGGATAATGACTGACATAAACTCCGTCACACTCCTCTTACTGCTTTCTCAAACAGCTTCTCAGATCTCAGTTTGCTCTCTCTTGCCAGTCTTCTGAAATCTCTCAAGTTGCTTTGCACTAAAGCTGCCCTTTTTTAATACTACATGCAGTCAAACTCCACCAGTCACACTGCATATTTTTTAATTATTGTTATTACTCATTTGTTACTTTTGCTGGTACTGTACCTCTTTTACAACCTCTTCTTTTAGGTTGCAACTGGAAATGAGACTCAGCTCAGTGTCCCTTTCTGGATTTATTTATTTAGATTTTGTTGAATAGATAAGTGAACTAGGCAATCAAATGCCTATTTTCAGGCATGACCCAGGAGTTTACATACATAAAATGCAATTACAAAGAATTAATTAATCAATCTTTATTTTACCAGGAGAACACCATTGAGAGAACTCATTTACAAAGTGGTCATGGGCGGACTATACAAAGGGTTGCACAAAATGATACATAAAAAAAGGATAGCACATATATTTTCGAACATGTGAACATGCGTATGTCATTCTGGAGCCCTTACCTAAGTAAGGACATAGACCGGGTAGAGAAGGTTCAGAGGAAGGCAACAAAGATGGTATAGGGATTGTATCACAAGTCCTTTGAGGACAGGCTGAAGGACTTAAATATGTACTCCCTGGAGGAGAGGAAGGAGAGAGAGGGGCTATGATAGAGACATACAAGTACCTTGCAGGGAGGAACAGGGTGCAGGAATACACTATTTTCCAGTGAAAAAGATGTTCCAGGACTAGAGGGCATGTGTTGAAGTTGGAGGGAGGGTGATTCAGAGGAAACGTGAGAAAAAATTTCTTCATAGAAAGGGTGGTGGACAAGAGGAACACCCTTCCAGAGGAAGTGGTGGGGGCTGAAACAATCACAGGATTTAAGAATGCATGGGATAGACATAAGGGAATTCTGGAGGTGAGGGGTAAGGGACAACAGACTTCTAAAAAAACATAAAGGGAACTTACAAGCTCAAATGGGCAGACTGGGTGGGCCATAGGCCCTTATCTGCCAGCAGTGTCTGTGCATCTATGTAACATATGAAATTGCCAGCAGAAACAGGCATCATGGTCTATCGAATCTGCTGGAATGTGCAGCTAGCCTCTCATCATGCAGTTGCCCATACCCCCCCTTCCAGTATCCCTTACCCTTACCCTGTCCCAACCCCTCTTGAAACTGCCCACCGTCTTACAGGACACTATCTCATCTGGTAAGGTGTTCCATTTGTCCACCACCCTTTCCATGAAAAAATGTGTCCTTATCTCCCTCTTGAATCTTCCACCCTCCAATCTCAGTCCATGCCCTCTCGTGTCCCTCCCCCTTCTCATCTGAAAAATCCCTTCCATGTTGGTCTTGTTTATCCCCTTCAGATACTTAAAGGTCTTGATCATATCCCCCCCATCCCTCCTCTCCTCTAGTGAATGCATATTCAACTCTCCCAGCCTGTCCTCGTAGGGCTTGCCTCCAATTCCTGGATCATCTTTGTGGCTCTTCGCTGCACCCCCTACAACAATCTTATGTCCTTCTTCAAGAATGGGCACCAGCACTGCATGCATTACTCCAGCTGGGGCCTGACCAATGACCTATACAGGGGCAGGATAACCTCCATCCTTCTGGAGGAGATCCCTCTTGCAATACAACCCAGCATTTTGTTGGCTTTTGCTGCCGCCTTCCTGCACTGAGCAGAGTTGTTCATGCTCCCCGTAATGATAACTCCTAGTTCTTTCTCCTCTGTGGAGCTCTCCAACAGTACCCCATTCAAGTGATAATCCCTCCCCTGGTTCCTGGCTCTCAAGTGCATAACCTTGCACTTCTTGGTATTGAACCCCAACTGCCATGTTTCCGCCCACTCCTGCAGCAAGTGATATACTGCTTTATAATATATAATACATATAATTACAATATATACAATGCAAGTATGTTATTGATATAGAAAAGATAAGTTAGAGTGAATAGAGGAGCAGAAAGCTCTGGGGAGAGTGTAGATTAAGGAAGGCGTCTGGTGTAAGGAAGGTACCGGGAAAAAGGGGAAGATGGGGAAGAATCATGACAGAACCCTTATCCTACCTGGGAGAGGGAATGGCAGAGACGGCATGACCTGTAGATCTAGAAAATGAAATGTGGTTCAGAGGAGCTAGACAAGAAGGCTAGGATTTGGGGAAACAATTACAAGTGCCGTTCAATAAATGCCTAAGTAACGTTTTGAAGGTTGCCATGTTAACGAGTTGTGACAGGTTTAAGGATTTTTGGAGATTATTCCAAAGGGACATAAGAGAATGTCTTATGGAAGAGGCACTGTGATGTGTTCTGATCCTAGGGATACCGAGTATGATGCAGGAGTACCTTCTGAGACAGTAAGTTCCCATGGAACAAACCAGAAGCTTGAAGATGTACTGGGGTAGCATATCTGAGAGAGCTGTGTGGGTCCATATTGCCACATTTTTCAGTTTTCTTGATTTAAGGGACTGCCAGTCAAGCTGAGCGTAGAGTGAGCAATGATGGGTATTGTAAGTTGCATTCATCATAAATCTTAGAGCTCTATGGTACAATGTGTCCAGTTTGGTAGTGAGGCAACAGAGCAGCGGCTGTAGAGAAGGTCTGCATAATCCAGGAGGGGAAGAAATGTTGTTTGCACTAGTCTTATTGTGGCTTCATAGGTGAGTAGGTGCTTGATTCGGTAAAAAATACCTAGTTTCTGTTTAAGTTTTTTAGCTAGTTCTTTGACATGGAGGGTGAAGGAGAGCATACTGTCAATCCAGCATCGTAGGTATTTGAATTTTTCTACTGACTCTAGTGGTTCCCCCAGGAGGGTCATAATTTGGGGCCTGGCTCCTACGGGGTGTGCAAGTGCTAAATTTGCCTGTTGGGGAAAGAAGCATAACTTTAGTTTTTTTAGCATTAAGCAACAGCTTGAGGCGCAATAGATTATGTTGCAGCAGACAGAATTCTTGTTGTAAATCTGTACAGGTGAGATCTAGGGACAGTCTTGCAACTTAAAGTATGGTGTCAGTTGGGATTGAAGTTGCCTAATTTGCAGTATTATCACTGGACTGCAGTTATAGAACCCTTGAAAGAAATGTGGTCAAATACTGTACCTCCATGGGCCTATATTGAGTATCAGAATCCTAAACCATTAAATATTAAACATTTTCTGTCAAAAGATTTTAGAAATAGTGATTATAAGAAGATGGAAAATTTCATTGTTAATGATACAGTTAAAATATGGAACAATATTATGCAATTAAAAGGAGGGAAAAATAAAATGTCAAACAATTCTCCACTATTTCAAAATAACTTTCACCTCTTTTTAATAATGTATCTATAAAAGGATGGCTTAGATATAAAGTTGAATCTATAGGAAACTTATAAAGAAGGTATGAAATCATTTCAGGAATTACAAGTTCAATATGGCATATGTATAAACATGTTTTTTAGTTATTTACAGATCAGATCCACTATAGGAAGAAATTAATCTCTAAATTGTATTTGGAAATTAGTAAAAAAAAGAGAGAAGAAGGAAACAGATTAAGACAAAATTGGGGGAAAGAGTTGAATATCACCATTTCATTACAGAAATGGGATATGATATGCACATCTTGGAATAGTTGTTTAAATAATAGGATGAATCAAATACAGTTTTACAACTTGCACAGAGTTTATCATTCACCATGTTTATTGAATAAGTTTAACCCTTCTATTTCAGCTTGTCGTAACAGAAAATGTGGTGATAGTGCTACTGCAGCCCATGTGATAGTAAATTTGCACTTTGATTAAATCTTTCTGGGTTGAAATATTGGAAATACTGTATTATATAACATTTTTGGGTTAAAATTGGTTTTTGAACCTCAACTATTTTTCTTGCGTACTTCAACATTACAACATATTCTATACTCAGTTAAAGAAGTGATAGATTTGGCTTTTATGAATGTCAAAATATGCATCACTCAGATGTGGAAAGACATAGAAATACCATCTATTCAGTTATGGAAAAATTTAGTTTTAGAAACAATGAGACTTGAAAAGGGACGTTATTATAGTAGTAAACAAACAAAGAAACATTGGAAAAAATGGGAACTAATTCAAAGGGCAGTAGAGGAGGACGAATTTAATTACATTAAATAAGTTAAAAATATGATTAAAAGTCTAAAGGAAGCTGGTGAAAAACTCTGGATTAAATGATTCCTATAGAATTATTGTAACGTATGGTTGGACATTTGTATGACTTTATGAGTTATTTAAATGTATTTGATATGTCTTAATGAAATATAAATACTGCTAGATCATCTGTATAAATGTTCACTGATGCTATTCTAAGCTAATCATTGTTTTTAATATGCAAAATAAAAATATTTAAAAAAAATACATAAAGTACGGTGTCATTCTCAAAGAGTTGGATATTTGCTGAAGTAATATTAAGGTCGATGTCGTTAATATAGATCGCAAATTGCAAGGTCCCTAGGATTGACCCCTGAGGAACTGCTCTCATAAGAGTCTTAAGTGGGGAGACCACCTTGAGCTTTAACCTGTTGCTGTCTGCCTATTAAGTAGGAAGTAATCCACTTGAGGGAAATGTCGTTCAGCCCAGTGTTCCGCAGCATACACAGGAGTTTGTGATCCACCGTGTTGAACGCTTTGCTTAGGTCTAACAAAAGTGCATTTATATGGTTTATTGCATCACGTACCATTTGCCATCATTAGTTACCTTAACTAGGGTGGTTATTGTGTTGTGTTTGGGTCTAAAACCGGACTGCAGGGGGTTGAGCATGTTGTATGTCTCTAAATAGTCTCTGATTTATGAATTAACTATTTTTTCAAGTAACTTGGAGAGGGTAGGCAGAATGGATATGGGCCTGTAATTATTCAGATCACTTGGATCACCTGGTTTAAGAAGCAGGATGATATGTGCAATTTTCCACTCATGGGGAGGACCTCTTGGGCAAGAGATTTGTTGAAGAGGTACGTGATGGTGGCAGTCAGCACATGGTATCCAGTCTTCAAGAAATATGGGTCAATTTGGTCTGCTCTAGCACTCTTATTTGTGTCCAGGGCTAGCAACAAGTCTTCTCCTGTTTGAAGGTGATACGACTGAAGCTGAAGGTGTTAGCATGAGAGGGGGCCCTAATGGGGGACTATGTGGTGTCTGAATTACAAAGCGAGGTGCATAGACTACTTGCAGGGGAGGTGTCGAAGGCAAGTCCCGCCGTGGCAAAATGGTTATTTGATAGATCTAGGATACGCTGTTTACTGGTGATTGTATTATCACCAGTGGTGATCTTTACAGGGAGAATAGGAGGAGGGTTGTGTCCTTTTATTTCTCTCAGGATCTTCCAGAATTTGGTAGAATTATTGTTGGAGGAATCCAAGGCTGTTTGAAAATATTTTGCTTTTAAAGCCCTAATTAGCTTTGCACAAAGGTTCCTTGCCGCTCTAAAAGCTGCCCAGTTGGTTGGTAGGCTGACTGTGCGTGCCCTTTCCCAGAGGACATCTCTTTTGTGTAGGGCTGACTTGAGCTAGTCATTGAACGAGGGATATGTCAGTGACAATTCAGGCAGAGCAAGTCAGTGTGCAGCCACCAGTTTTCAAATAATTAAATAGCAGCCAACACTTCCAGGAGACATTCAAAAACATAATACCGATACAATTCAGCTCATATTTCACATTAGCTCTGTAGTTCAACTCCATGTTTTTTTATTACTGAGGTAATAATTTACATAAAAAAACAGAATTGTTGTTCCTTTAGAGTTCTTATTTTCCTGTTCCTTATTCCACACCCGCAGTCTTAATACTCTGCTTGTGACATTGTAGTCATTCCTACTGCACATATTGAGATGTCAGAACAAGGCGATTATGACTTCAAGTAGGGAATAAGTTGCCGGGGGAGGTCAAAGAACAGTTATGTACTTACAATAACAGTAGATCTTTGAGAGAATCCCTTTCATTAGGCCACACCTTTGGAAATTACAGCCACCAGGCTCTAGGACCACATGGAAACTTTTGGATGCAGGCTTCCTGGGCTACCCATGATGATGTCAGACATTAACATATACATAAACATGAGCAGCAGGGGCCACCCACGATGATGTCAGACATCAGTGTATACATAAATGTGGGCAGCTCCTCTTCTCCTCAGTTCTCGCTGGAGAGCTGCTTGAAAGGCCTTCCTGTAGGGAACCAGGAGAGAACCCAGCCCTCTACAAACCAGGTGGGACAGAGGGCTGTAAAATGAAAGAACAGAGACAGCATCACAGAAGTTCAGTGTTGCAGACCCAAAAAGGGGGAAGGAGGGTGGGGCAGCATGGCCTGATGAAAGTTTCTCAAATATTTACTATTACAGTAAGTATGTAACTGTTTCTTCAAGGATATCTCTTTCATCAGGCCTCACCTTTGTAACAAGTCCCAGGCAGTACCAAAAGCTAACAGTCTCAGGGGCTGGAGCTTACAGGCTTATGACAGCATGCCCTGTAGCACAGCTAGGCCAAAGCCAGCCCTCCTACGAGAGACAATATCCCAACTGTAGTGTTTGGTGAAAGTGTGGCAGTAGTCTAGGTGGTAGCTGCACATATCTCTGCAGGTAATACATTCCGAAAAAAATTCTACAGAAGTGACCATGACTATTGTGGAATAACCACAAACCAAAACAGGAAGTTCCATATCGTACTTCCTGTAACAAAAAGTAATACAGTTTGCTAGTCATTTGGACAAGCACTGTTTCAAAACTGAGGACCCTCTTTCCCAGGGGTGAGTGAAATAAAAAGCTGTGAGGATGTCATGCAGTCCTTTGTATGATGTGTATAGTATCTGAGTATTCTATGCACATCTAAACTATGGCACAATGCTTCCCCTACAGTGGCATGCTCTGGGTAATACACTGGAAGGTGGATGGTTTAATTTAAAGTAAACTCAGACATCACCTTTTGGAGAAACTTAGGATTAGTATGCAACGACACTCAGTCTTTGTGGAAAATCAAATAAGGAGGCTCACACATTAGAGCCTGTAACTCAGAAATCCTTTGAGCAGAAGTGACTGCAACTAAAAATAATACTTTCCAAGAGAGAAAGCATAGGCCACAAGCCACAACTGGCTCAAAAGGAGCCAAAATAAGCTTTTCCAAAATAAAATTCAGGTCCAAAGCTAGGACTGGATTGTGACTAGGAGGCTTTAGAAATAGAATGCCCCTCAAGAATATATGGGCTACCTCCAGCTGAGCCACCGTACAACCACCTACATACACATGGAAAGATGATATGGCAGTCAGGTGCACTTTGACAGAGGAATACTGCAGGCCTGATTCTGATAAGGACAGCAGATACTCTAGAACCTAATTCACTGGACAAGTGAATGGATCCAAGTGGTGAGAAGTGGTCCATAAAGCAAACCTCTTCCACTTCATGGATCTGGTGGAGGGTTTTCTAGCAGCCACCAGAACACCTGCCACTTTTTGGGAAACCCCAAAATGAGCAATGGCTATGTCTTTATAAGCCATGCAAGTAGATGGAGAGATTATTAGTCCAGGTGGACCAGGTTTCCCTGTTCCTGTGAAGTGGATCCCTGCACAGGGGCAGAGGTATTGGAGGTTTCATCACCAGCTGCTGCAGCAAGGGGAACCAGATCTGTCAAGGACAAAGTGAAGCAATGAGTATCAGACTTGCCCCCTCCATTTGAAGCTTGAGTAACACTCTCTGAATTAGAGGGGATGGGGGAAGACAAACAGAAACCTCCCTTTCGAAGAGAGGGACAGTGCATCTCACCAGAAAACTCCAGGCCCTGGAGAGAACGAACAGAAAAGTGGCAGTTTTGTGATGTGTGGGGATGCAAAAAGGTTCAACTCTGGATGGCACGATCTTTCAAATAGGTCATTGACCACTGAGGTCAGCAGTTCTCACTCATACATCCTGGACTGGGACCTGCTTAGCTTGTCTGCTAAGACGTTTTGGACACCTGGAACATGTACTGCTGATAGTTCCAGATTGTGCTCCTAAGCCCAATACCAAACTCTCTTTGCATCCCTGTCTGCAGATAGGAATGAGTGCCCCTCTGCTTGTTGATATAATGCATCACACTAACATTGTCAATCAGTATTAGCAGAGGACCTGGGGACAAGTGGTTTGGAAAGGCCTGAAGTCTATACAGGACAGCTCACATTTCCAGAATATTAATGTGTAAAATCTCTCCACTTGGGTCCACGTGCCTGAGTTTGGTGAGGCCCCAAGTGAGCCCTCCAACCCAGTTCTGAGGCATCCATGGTGAGGATTTGGGAAGGGGAAGGGATTAGGAATGGTACCCCCTTGAGTAGATTGCTGTGTTCCATCCACCACTTGAGCACTTTGCACACTGGAGACATGACTAGAACCCCCTGTTCTAGGTCATCTGTGAGGTGGTCCCGTTGGACTCTAGGGTCCACTGGGGTATCTGCATAGTGGCACTGTGACGCATAGGGATATCCTGACTGAGACATAATGACTGTCGTGCATTAACTGGGCTTAGTCATCAAGCATTTAGCCTTGTCCACAAGCAGAAAGGCGGAGTCCTGGGCCATGCCCAGAACTGCCCCTATTGTATATACTGCAGTCTCTGGCAAGGTGTTGGCCCTGCTTTTGGCATGTTGACTGTCACCCCCAGAGCATCAAACAGCTGTCTGTTTGAGCTAAGGTATTCAAGAGCTGTTCCCTGGAGGGGGCTTTCAACCAGGTAGGGGAAGACATACAGACCTTCCCCCTTCCCTGCATAGCGCTGCCGCCACCACTGCCAAATATTTGTTAAAGACCTGTGGCACAGAAGACAAGCCAAATGGCAACACTCTAAACTGGTAATGTTCCCCTTGAAGGAACCTCAAGTATTTTTGATGTGGTTTTCTGAATCTTGATATGAAGATATGCATCGTTCATATCCAGGGAGCATATCCAATCCCCTGTTTGCAGTAGTAGAAGGAGACCCTACAATGTCACCATTCTGAATTTCTTGTATTTTATAAAAAAGTTGAGATCCAGTATAGGCCTCAGGTCTCCTGTCCACTTTGGGACAAGGAAGTACTGGGAGTAAAAGCCAGTGTTCCTGTGTTCTAGAGGCACAGGTTCTATGACCCTCTTTTGCAATAAGTCTGCACTTCCTCCAGCAACAAGGTCAGGTGCCCTGGGGAATATGCTGTGACAGGCAGGGGATGGTCTGGAGGGGTGTCCAGAAGTTTCAGAGCATACCTCTTCTCTATGATCTCTGGAACCCAGGCATCTATAGTCACTTCCCCCCATTAATCTAAATACAGGAAAGACAGCTTCCCTACAACCACCCCTGGAGGTAAAGGTGGTGGGGGGGTGTACAGGGAGTCAGGCTGAGCTGGTGGGGCAGCTTCACTGGCTCCACCACCTCTAGGTGCTTTTGTATGGGCATCTGGGCCCATGGCGGGGGTTGGCAAGGCCCCAGCTCTTTTACCCCTGCCCTGCTGTCTAGGGTGTGGACACTGTCCCCAAACATCAGCAGGGCAAAAGAACCTGTACTCCTACCTCTAGGTTGGTAGAGGGGGTGCACTGATTTCAAAGTCCTGCCAGAAGCTTGGAGATCTTGAAGAGTCCCCTGTACATCATGTCCAAACAACTTTTGCCCTCTAAATGCGGCACTGAGAATGGATTGTTGGACATTTGTTCCAAAGTCTGCCACCCTGAGCCACAAGTACCTCCTGAGACAGATGCCGGAAGCCACAGCCCTGGCAGAAGCATCAGAAACATCATAAGCTGTGCAGAGCAAATGCTTGCCCACATCAGCTCCAGCTGTCAAAACTTTCAGTAGTTCTGGCTTTGAGGTGCCCTCAAGCAAGGCCTATGCAGCAGCCTTAGCCCTCCTCCAGAGGGTGTTCTTGTATTTCATCATATAGGCCTGGTAGTTAGCAACACGAAGGCCCAGCGATGCAGATTTATAACTCCTCTTGCCAATGACATCAAGCCTCGTGGATTCCTTATCAGGAGGAAGGGAACTTGGGTGTAGTTTCGACGACTTGCATTGGGATTTGATGAGGAGTTCGTTATTGGGATTCTAACGAGGAGTCCGTTGTTGCTTTTGTTTTCATGCCCTGCACCAGAACTGTTGTTTGGGGAGCGGCGCTGGGTCAGTGGTAGAGCATGTTGAAGACTGTGCAACTCGGACCTGGTCGGCTGTTGGACTGCTTGGTTGGTCTGGAAATGTTTCCGAGAGAACTCTGGGGCTGCTGTAGGATCGAAGAGGCCTGTTGGAGTCGTTTCTTCCTGGACTGTGGCTGGCTTGGATAATCATGGCCCTGCTCTCTTCTTCCTCTCCCTTATTGGTGCTCACACAAGGGTTGGGTTCAGGGGTGCTGCCTGAAGGTTGGCCCTAAAACCTGTTATCCCTAAGCTCTCCAGGAATTCAGCCAGTGGGCTGTGTCTATGGTGTGCTGAGGTGTGGAGTGTTGGTGACTGGCGAGGGAAGAGGATTGTTGTGGATTATTGTAAGCCCGGTTTGGGATGTCTTGAAGGTTTCTTATTTGAATCGTACTGGAGACCCTGGGAGTCAAATCGGATTGAATTGGATTTGAACTGGAAGATCGGACTACAGCCTGGTTTGACTTTTCCCCATTTCCTATTGTTTTGGCCAGAGTATCATTGTGATTATGGGCAGTGAGAAAGCCTAAAGTTTTGACTTTGAATATTGAGAGTGTCAAAGTCTCATCTTACTTAATGATTTTACCCTGACAAAACGTGAGAGGTTTTGTTTGGGAAATCTGACTGGGTTATGTTCCAGGGAGGTGGGAGCTCCCTGGATAGAGACAAATTGCTGGTTTTGGATTATTTTGCTGCTGTCTTTAAGCCTTTGTGCCCTGTTTTAGTTAGTTCATTTTAATTTCGGGGTGGGGGGATTGTATTTGTTAGATTGTGTTGTTTTGTATGGTTATTTATTACTTGGTTTGGGGTTATTTGTTTTAGAAAATGTGCTGGCCAGGGTTGACGTTTAGGCATTATTCCCCTTCCAGGCTGAGGGATCTCTGCCCTTTTTGTTGCCCCCCTTTATTCCCGGTGTAGTATAGACAGTGTAGGGGATTGGGAATAGCAAGGAGGGTTACGGCGGGGACTTGGCCTGTTGGGGGAATGGAGAGGAGTGGGTGGATTGGGATTGTGGGAACAAGGAGACGCCCTGGGGCGAAATGGGTCCAGGAGAGGGGTCTTCCCTGTCTTGTTCCCATACCCAAGGGTTCTGCTTATTGCAGACAGGAAACTTGGTCTTCCTCGGCTGCTCATCGAACTCAGGTGGTGTTATGCAATGCCAGGTTGATTAAAAACAAGACTGCCTTAATTGGGGATCTTGTTAATTCAACTGGCCTGGCTTGCATCACCAAGACCTGGTTGGATGGAAATGCTGGCCCTGTTTTGGCTTCAGCGGTTCCACCCGGGTACTTGGTGATACACCGCCCAAGGATCGATCGTAGGGGTGGGGGGTGTGGTCCTTTGTTTTAAATCAGAACTGAACCTGAGGGAAATCCAGTGGGAGCCACCAACTCCTTTGACTGTATCATGGGTGAGGATGTGGGGTGCAGGATTCTTCTCGTCTACCGTCCACGAGGAGACGGGAATGTTTTCCTGCGGGAAGTCACGGACTTCATCACTGATCTAACATTGGGACCCCATAGATGGCTGATCCTTGGGGATTTCAATGTTTGGGTCGACGATGCACTCGCACAGGTTGGACAAGACTTCCTCCAGCTAATGAGTTCACTGGGCCTCACACAGGTTGTTTCCTCCTGAACCCACATTGGTGGTCATTCATTGGAGTTGGTGTTTCTCCTGGGGATGGAGATATCCGATCTGGTGGTGGAACCAGTAGGGTGGTTGTACCATCATACCATCAGCTTCAGTTTTAAGGCCCCCCCAAGAGGCCTGCCCCTATAGAGATGGTCCAGTACCGCACCTTGAGGGGTGTTTCCCCAGATGGCCTGATGGCGGTGCTGGACCTATCTGGCATGCCGAGGGAATGCATGGATCCAGAAGATCTTGTACTCACCTATAATAAGACGGTGACAGAGGCCCTGGATTCCATTGCTCCTGTTCGCGTTCGTCCACTTTCTCTTTGCCCTAGGTCTCCATGGTTTGATGAGGACTTGAGGGAGTTGAGGAGAGTTGGACGAAGGCTAGAAAAGCAATGGTGGAGGTCCAGCCTGGTGGGTGACAGGCTTAGTTTGATGGACCATTCTTTGGTCTATCAATCAACAATCTCCCATAAGAAGGCAGAATTCCTATCCAGGGAGATTGCTGCCGTGTGGAATCGACCAGCTCAGCTTTTCCAGACTCTGTCTTCAGCCCAGAAATGCTTTTTCACAAGTGCAGTGTGAGGAGTTTGCTCATTTCTTCGTGGATAAGGTTGCCATGATCAGGTCTGACATCCACCTGACCCTTTCTCTAGGGAGTAGCAGTGGTCGGCAGGAGATGTCAGACTTCTGGTTTGAGCGGTGCAACTTTGGCCAGCCTACAATCACTGATATTGTCATGGTTATCCAGTCTTTACGACCTACCAACTGTAGTTTGGATCTGGGCCCTATGCACATGCTTGTTGGCTGCGTTGAGGTCATTGGCCTGTCCTTGTCGAGATAGTCTGGTTATCCTTGGAGAGGGGAATTTTTCCAGCTTCCCTTAAGGAGGCCATGGTTCGGCCTCTTCTTAAGAAGCCCTACTTGGATCCCAACTGTCTTACAAACTACAGGCCAGTCTCTAACCTCCCCTTTTTGGGTAAGGTTATTGAGAAGGTGGTGGCTTAACAGCTGGAGGACCATTTGACCAACCACAATATCTATGATTCTCTCCAGTCCGGTTTCAGGAAGAGACATAGTACTGAGACATCTCTTGTTCGGGTACTAAATGACCTCCTGATAGCGAGAGATTGAAAGACTCGTTCCATCTTGGTCCTTCTTGATCTCTCTGCAGCATTTGATACTGTGGACCATGATGTGCTGTTGGATCACCTGCAATTTATCTGTGGACTTTTGGGGACTGTCCTCAGATGGTTTCAATCTTACCACATGGGCAGGACTCAGAGAGTGATGTCTGGGGTTTGTACCTCGCTCCATTCTCCCTGCCCTGTGGGGTTCTGCAGGGATCCATTTTAGCGCCCCTGTTGTTTGCACTGTATATGCTGCCATTGGAAGTGATTATTAGACAGTATGGCTTGAGTTTTCACTACTATGCAGATGATACTCAGCTATATATGTCTTTTGTCCCTGAACAAGATGATGCTGTCTCAGTGCTCAACAGCTGTCTAACTGAAATTCAGGCCTGGATGAATGTGAGCTGGCTAAGGTTGAACCCTGAAAAAACTGAGGTGTTGGTTGTGAGCCCAGGTCGTCGTGAGGCGGGTATGCTGGCAGGTTCACCTTCGGGTCTGTGGCTTGGAGATGTCCAGCTAGCTACCTCAGACCGAGTGCGGAACCTGGGCGTTATATTTGATGACTATCTGACTTTAAAATCACAAGTGTCAGCAGTTGTTAAAACTTCTTTTTACCATCTGAGAAATATCACCAGGGTGAAACATCTGGTTCCTCCTGATGATCTTCCAGCGTTGATTCACGTCTTCATTACCTCCCGCCTTGACTACTGCAATGCCCTTTACCTAGGGCTGTCAGGGGTTGATATCCATCACCTTCAGCTAGTGCAGAACGCTGCAACCATGTTGTTGACTGGCTCTTTGAGAGCCAGTCATATATCGCCTGTGCTCTGCGGTCTGCACTGGCTGCCGATACGGTGGCGGATCACCTTTAAGGTTGCTTTGTTAACCTAGAAGGCCCTACACAACCAGGGACCGGGTTACCTGAAAGATCTCCTTTGTCCCTACTGTCTCTTCTGTCCTCTCCGATCCACCGATGAGGGATTGCTAGAGGTTCCCAGGGTACGTTTGCAGACATCGGGAGCAAGGGTATTTAGTTTTGCTGCTCCATCCCTGTGGAACTCTCTGCCTCATCAGGTACGCGATTGCCTAACTGTCCAGAGTTTTAAAATTGCTTTAAAAACCTATTTATTTAACCTGGCTTTTGCTGATTGGCAGGGTTATTTTACTTTACTGTGCTGCTATTATATTGCTTTTTGTGCAATTATATAGTTTTATAATTATTTTATTTTATATATTTTATTGTACAGGCGCCTTGGTTTCAGAAAGGCGCCGTTTATAAATAAAACTGATCGATCAATTGATTGATTGATTGATTGATTGATATTGTTTGGTCTGTACCAAGCTGCATAAGTGGCATCCTGTAATGCAGGAAGCAGAGGAGGCATCACAATGGCATGAGATTCTAAGAGCTCCAAGAACTCCCGCAGGTTCTTTTTGGTGAAGTCCTGCTCTTCTAAGGCAAAACCCTTGGCAGCTTACATTTGTTGCATCATGGAGAAAAAAGTAGGGTCCTCAGGAGGGGACCTTGGTGTGTTCACCACAGAGTCTTCACTGCATGTGGAGACTGTAGAGCTGGTGCCAATCTCATATTGGCTTTCAGCATACTCTTCAGACTCATTCTCCTCTTCCTGCATCAATTTTTTTTTTCGATTCTGTTTATCTCGCCCCAGAACCAGAACTCTCTCAGGCAGTCCACACGCCTGCCGCTTCTACTGCCCACTGTGACCATCTGCCCCCTCAAAGGTGTTAGCGCTCCCTGCGGGCCCCTCAACCAAGCCCATGGGGAGATCAAGGGGCAGAGGCCCAGTGTTGGGCGTGTGGCAGTTGAGGCACCGGGATGCCGTTGCCTATCCGGCTCTCAGGGAATTTTTCTTGCTGTGGTTTCCCCTCCAGTGCGTAGGCATGCCCCAACGCTCTGGCACATGGCAACCCTGCCGATGTCGGCCATGCCAGTACATGCTTGCATGGTTCACTGCAGTACACCTGGTCTCCACTGGGGGTCACTGGTTCGCTGGGCTACCCCATCCCCTGTATGCTGGGGAGGAGAGCTCCACACGGGAGCTCTGTCCTCAACCCTTCCCCTGCCGACCCCCCGGCTCCCAAGTCCATTCCTGAGCGCAGGTTGCGGCACAGTGCGAGGTGTGGCGTTCAGCATCTCAACCCTCAGCGCCAATGGACCGGCTTTCTTCCTGCATCATAACATCAGGACTGTACTCATACTTATTGTTGACTGGGTCAACAGGAAGGAGGGACTATGACAGCAACATCGGCAGTGGCATAGGACGTGGCTGTGGCAAGGGAGTCCCTTGCAGCATCGATGGAGGATTGGCAGTAGTTGCTGTCATCAGGCCCCTTGGAACAGGGAGGCCTGGCAGTAGGCATCTAATCATGTCTGAGAAAGACATGAGAACTGCCTGAGCGTTGGTGCCCCTTTGTTCAATGGGCGCAATTGGAGGAGTCAAAGAGGGAGGCTGAAGCCGGCCTGGTGGCACTGAGGGTTGGGCGCTGGACACCACCTCTCGCCACACTGGCAGCCAGGTTGAGAATGAGCCGGGTCACGGGGTCAGCAGGAAGGAGAGGATTGGCGTCCCATGGACAGCTCTCCTCTCCCGGGGGCGGGCAGGGGTTTGTCCCGTGCACCAGCTCCCGGTGAACATCGGGAGGCGCTGCAGTGCACAGACAGCATGTGACCGCGTGGCTGAAGTCAGCAGGGTTGCCGTGCGCATGATGTCGGGGGTGCCCACATTAGGGAGAGGAGGAAGCAAGGGAGAAAAAAGAAAAACCCGGTTCCAGGGGTAGGCGATGGCACCAATCCCCCTTGCCCACGACCAGCTCCGACTCTGCCGACCTTCACAGATCCTCCGCCCAAGGCCCACATCCACAGCTGGAGTCTATGTTATGAGAGCGCCCAAGGTAGGAGGGGTGGCCCCACCTCAGAGGGGTTAAGCTGGGTGTGCCAGCTGTGAGGCGGGGTGGGGAGAGGAAGGTACGGTTGGAGGGGACTGCAGGCATGGCAGGAGCAAGGTTGGATGCTGAGAGAGGCTCCTGGAACCGTGACTGGAGGAAAAGAAAGTTGAAAAAAAAATGAGGGAGGCTGAGTCCCCGACATTGGTGACATACTAGCCATAATCAGCCCAGTAATGTCTATGCCAAGCCTTGACCTTGGTGTTGTGTTGATGGTCGGGGGAAGGCAGACGGTGCCACTGCAGAACAAATGGTATCGAAGAAGAGGTCATACCTGATGGGCACAGGGGTGACCTGCAACACACCAGGGAAGATTTCTCTTATCTCGGTGCTTGTGTTTATGACTCTCAGACAGTTTCTCCTTTGATTTTGAAGACCACAATTTGATCAGTGGGGCTGGCAATGCGGACTTCTGTTGGAGCTCTTTTTCCATCCCTTCTGATGGTCTTTTGGAGCAAAAGTTTCTCCAAAGTCCCTTTGCTTCATCGCCTGGTTGCACTGTTAAACCCCCAACAGATTTTGCAGGCTTTCACATTGTGGGCTAGGCCTAGACAGCAGACACAGATATCGTGGGAGTCGCCAGTGTGGATTTTGTCTCTGCACTCACAGTACCTGAAAAGTTTAGATGGTTCTTTTGACAACATACAGATAATTGAAAATCACTCTAAAAGTGATTACTTAGAGAAAAAGAAATAAAATAGTGGCAATATGCAGCGGTTTCCTCAGTGGTCTGACGAGTTCAGATTGACAGTGGGAAAAGAAGTGAGGAGAGGAGGGGTTGCTGATGTTTATGTATGCGCTGATGTCTGATGTCATCATGGGCGACTCCTGGCAGACTGCTTACAAAAGTTTCCATGTGGTCCTAGAGGTTAGCAGCTATTAGTTCCAAAGGTGTGGCCTGATGAGATATCCTTGAAGATTTGTAAGGTACTGTATTCAGATCTTGTTTTTCTGCAAATTTCCTATTACAGAACTGCAAGAATAATTGAAACCTAAATGTTATGTTTCAAATTTTTAATAAGGCCTCAGCAACTCTTTACCTCCTACTGTATTTCCTTTACATTCCTGCCCCATACCCACCTTTGCTGTCTCTATGCCAAGTTCTTCTTTCCTGCCCTGTAAGGCAGGCGTCTCTCGCACTGTGCTTCCTTCTCTCTAAGTTCTGGATGGCTCTCTCCCTTATTACATTTCTTCACTCTGTTCCACTGATCCCAACTTCTTTTGCATCTCCTGGCCCAGAACCTCTGTAGGTCAAGAATGCCTTCTCCACTCACCTCCCTTCTCTCTGTAATAACTTCCCTATTCTTATCCACTTGCTCCTCCTCCCCGTATCCCTCATACATCACCTTCATAATCTCCTGGATCATACCTGTCCCTGCAGGTTGCCCCTGTCTGTTCACCTTTTTCCTCACCTGCCCCCTCCCCATTTTCTTATGCTGCCCCCACCACCACCTTTAGTCTGGTTTTGTCCTCTGCTTCTCAGTTGCCGTATTCACTACAGTTTCTCACCATGACACCCCTCTCACCTGTTTGCTGCTGTGTCTATGTGACTTTTTTTTTTGAAATCGCCTTTTATCCTCCTTACTCAGCCTGCCTCCTCCGACCCTTCGGCGACGACCCGCGAACATCCCGCTGCCCGAAACCCTACTCGTACAGACCACAAGCCCCCATGGAGCGCGGCTTACCCCAGGAGGGCAGAGGTAGAGGACAACCCCTGTAACTTACATTTCGCCGGGCCCCGTGGACTGCCGCCGAAAGTGGGCACGGGCAAATCGCGGCACGGGCCCCGGTCTGCCTCCCAGACGAGGCAGGCTCTTTTTCCTGTTTTTCTCCCCGAGCAGATTGCGATCACCCCCTGACGTCATGACGCGTACGCCAACGTCCGCACTGCTCAAAGGCTGACCAGCCAATCCCTGCAAGGGCTTGCATTTCCTCGAGCCTCCGCTCGGGGTCGTGCAAAAGCTGGACTACGGCTGAATCCCACCCCGGAGTAGGCGAGCTGTCGTCAGACGCTCAAGCCAGACTCCCCCCGGCCGACCAACCGACTACCCGAGTCCACTCCTGAACCCGGGTCACCGGCGTGGAGCGAGGTGTGGCGTTCAATGCCTCAGCCCTCTGCACCACTGGGCCGGCCCGTCTGTGTGACTTTTTGTAAACACTAAATAATGTATGCAGCCCCCTGCTCAGGAGGACAGCATACCTGGATGCTGCAAGTGCCCTCCCTGAAACTTGCTGTCCATTTCCTTCACTCACTCTGGCCCCACGACTGCAACTGGAAAGGTGGCTGGAGGAGCAGCAAGCAGGATCATTGCATGTGCACACTGCAGAGTGTGCAGGTTGAGCCAGCAGGGCAGCTTGAATAGTTTTTGGCCCAGGAGTGCTCGCCAGGCAGAAGCTCAGAAAGCTGCTTTAGCAGCCACTACAGCACCTGCACTAGTGTGCTCTGACCCTTCCCCATGGACTTCAGTGGGCATTGGGGGGCACAGAGGCATGAGGGAGAAAAGGCACCAGAGTATTTGGTGCACTTTACCTTTAAGAGAGCGGCATCTGTAGCTGTGTAAAGAGACTGCTGGCTGTACTGGGGTGAGCAGAGAACTGAGCTTCTGACA
This sequence comes from Neoceratodus forsteri, assembly GCA_016271365.2. NCBI lineage: Eukaryota > Metazoa > Chordata > Ceratodontiformes > Ceratodontidae > Neoceratodus > Neoceratodus forsteri. The sequence goes on along the minus strand of CM057452.1, from coordinate 1,015,717,864 downwards.
AGAAGCACACAAGCCATGTCCTCGTCATGCCTCCACCGAATAACAGCTCAGGAGGGCTGCAACAGAAATAAGGGACAGCACACTTAAAAGGGGGGGATAGAACTAATAAATAAAAATAAAGACTTCTGGAGCACAAAGCTCCACTGAAGAAAAGGGCTACCATCTTGGTGACCCACGACCTGTAAAGCAGCAAATCAGAGGCAGCAAGGCTAGAGCAATGGCTTGTGGGAGGCTATGCAAAAGGTTACTCCACATTGGACTGACAGTTTTTTAAGCCATTCAAAGGGCAGGACAGGGCAGAAGAACTGACTGACAGCCCTGTCTACCCAATCAGAAGTGGAAGAGAGAGGGAAAAGTTGGCTGAGCCCAAGAGAAGCAGGGGGCAGTCTTGGTGAGACAGGAGAAAGCGTGACCTAATGTATTGGTTGTGTATGGCTGACCTAGGCCCTGTTCTACAAAGCCCTTTCCCAGGTTTAAAGCTTTGGTGGGGAAGGAACCTGAGTGGTTCCTGTGTATGTTTCCTTTGACTCAGAAGAGCAAAACCTGTGAGACTGCGAAAGCCAGATTTTAGAGTTTGAGTGCTGCTCCTCCTTCAAGCTGCTGCAGAGCCAGGTAGGGGGCCAGCTAGCCCTTACCAAGTGGGTTGAATCAGGGAACAGGGAGTTATGGGCTCTTATCCAGAGTACAGAGGTACTCTCAGTCCTTAAGGGAGTCAGACCGTGGGGCTGCTCCTTGGAAACCGGGAAGACACTGCATAGTACTCTTGCTTACTGTTGGTCAGCCAGAAGGACTGTTTCCTGAGAAGTTTGAGTCAAAAGAGCAGGTTCCAGAAAACAGTAAGCCAGAGGAGTCTTGCTGTGGCTGACCGCTCAGAGGACGCCATAGCTTCAAACTGCTGTTTTGCTTCTGTGAGCTTCTCTCTGTTTCTTCAGAACTGCTGCCCTGCTGCTGTGAGCTGCTCCCTGCTGTGTTTGAACTGCTATCCTACTCCTGTGTGCGGCACCAAAGGGTCACATGAGTTCTGGCATTGCTGGCAAGATTTTCTCCTTTCTCTGTTGGATTACAATTTGGGTTTCCAGTTGTTCGAACCAAACCAAGCAAGTTTGTTCGGATTTCATCCATCACAGAATTTGTGCTAACACACTATGGCCTGTGTGGAGGGGTCAAAATGCAAGCTTGATGAATTTTCCATCAAGTGCGCCACCACAAGATCTTAGGCAACTCTTCATTCAGACCTGCAGCGGGACTGTGTAATAATTTCTGGGTACCCAGAGTCTATTGTGTACTATCTTACTTGTACTTACAGTTCCATCATTGGTACCTGACAAAAGTGTTCACACTCTGTGTAACTTAGTCATCTCATGTGCCCCTTGCTTGGACGGATGTGTATACACAGTGGGGGGGTCAAGGGAAATTGCCTGAGGGTGATTGTGCGTACTGAAGCTTGTTACTGCCTAACCTTTGCATTTTCTTCAGAGCGTTTGAGCCTGTGTGCCCCCAAAAAAACACGGTTTTGTTGGTTGCATTTTATCAGTGTGTGGGTATTCAATTTGTACGTCCTGACTGCATTATTGTGGGGTAAAGGTAACATCTGATGGTTGTTCCCAGGGGTGGTATTGTCCAGTGTAGGGAGGTGGGTAGATACTACATCTCAGAAGGTGGTATCACACACAACACCTGGTCCACTTATCTGGGTGGAGGTACCATGCCATTTACTTATAACCCCCCCCCGTCGGGGGGCTTACCTGTGAACCCCCGAAAAAGGGCTCATTTTCCCTGGGGTTTGCTTCCACTCCCAATTTTTTTCAGCCCATATCCCAGTTTTTATGACTTGCCCCTATGTTTCTGGTCTCCTGCTGGCCCCAACGATGGTACTAGAGAGAGAGAGCGGAGCTGGAGAATCTGGTTTGTGGAGCTGCCGGCTTTTGAAAAGACACTGCGGTGCTGGCGAGTGCTGCACATGCGCAGATGTACATTTTGGTGTGTCCATTTCAGCAGCCTTTCAGTGTGCTTCTCCAGTATACCCAGTCCTGTTGAGCAATAAGAGAGGGATTAGAGACACAATTGGAACTGGAGAGGCGGCAGGAAAGTGGCAAAAGCCATTTTTGTAAGTGCCAATCACGTTTGAGGGATCGGGAGCCGCCTCATTAATATTCATGAGGCAGCATCCTGTTGAAGAGCTAGAAGTCTTGTCTAGTGCTGGGGAATAGAGTGTAGCGCTGGGACAGGCAGAAAAAAGTAAATGGCCACACCAGGCACTTGGGTTAAATCCCAGTACTGACACTGTGATGCAGCATGAGGGGGGTGCTGCACTCCTGAGGTGCCATCTTTTGGATGAGACATTAAACCGAGGTCCCATCTGCCTGTTCTAGTGGTAGTTCAGGTGGATGTTAAAGATCCCATGGCACTTCTTAAAAAGAGTAGGGGAAGTTGCCCCAGTGTCCTGGCCAAATTTCCCCCATTCACTAAAAAAAAAAATGCCACCAACAGCTTAATCTGGTTCAAGGTCAGTTGGCATTCATCTGTATCCCCCTGTCCAAGGTCATGCCTGAAAATAGGCAGGATTTGTATAGTGCACTCACCCGGTCAACAAAAACTAAATAAATAAAAAATAACTAAATGTGTGCCCAGGGAAATGGAGAGGCTGACAGTCCGTGAGGGAAAATAAATAAATAAATGGGTCCACGGACTGCAGCTAGAGACTGGGGCTATGTGTGTGTGCTGCCTAGGGGCGTAAAATAATGGCAGCAGCAACTAGCAGAGGTTTGAATAAATGTGTTTGAGTGCAGTCGCTTTGCAGTTCACAGGGGTGGCTACAGCTGAGTGGGGAAATGTTGAATTAAAAATAAAATGTTTGGCTGCAGGGACTTTTGGAACTTGGGACTCTGTGTAAATGTGTGGACACTATTTACATCCAGCCATCATGTTGGGCAGCCATGTGACACCAGCCAGACAACCACCAAGCCAGGACTAGCCAGGAGGATTCTGGGGCTTGTGAACAGACTCTTGGAGGGAAATACTGGGGAAAATCTAGGTGCCTTTTTGAATAGCCTATGAGGCATTGAGGGAGCTTCATACATATTAATTTGTACCTAAGGACAGTGGCTTCAGCCAATGGGAAGAGAGGAAAGGGCTCCAAAATAAAAGAGGGACAGTTGGACTTGAGGCAGTTTGGGGGGGGCTCCTCCAGGAGGAGGGGGCTCTTGCCCCTGGAGAAATTGGGGCTGAAAAATGGGCCTGCCTGGAAGCTGCCAGCAATTTGTCCCAAGGGCAGGGAGGGCCTGACCCATTGGTAAAGGAAAAAGCAGCTAGGGAAAGTAAAAAGGAACGGTGCAGGATGTGTTTGTCTGCATGGTTCTGAAGTTGCACCACAGCGGTGAGGCCAGAGAAGCTGAGCAGGAAAGGTTGTGTCCTGAGACTGAGATAAAAGGACAAAGATTGGGTCTAAACCTGAGGAAAAGACCAAGGTTGTGTTCTGAGCCAGGAAAAAAACAAAGGTTGTGTCTGACCCTGTGGAAAAGACGGTAATACAGAGGATGAGCATGTAAATGTGATGAGGAAAGAGAAAAGGAAGTGTAAGTCTCTTCAAGCCAAAGAAATGCTGAGTACATGCATGGTGAGAAGCTGGACTGTGAGAGTGCAGGTGGTCTGTGAGAGCCAAGGTGAATAGTGTGGCTGTGTTGAAGTTGAGAGACTGAAAGCAGAAGGATGGACAGGTGCTTTTTGGTCCAAGTGCCTGTGGTCTACTCCAGAGATACAGGAAAGAGAGACGGATTGCTGTGGCTACACACCGTAGTGGGTAAAGAGAAGGAAAGAAAAGCAGCAGAAGAGAATGTGCTGAATGTTGCTGCTGGCATCCAGGGCCAGGAGGAGAACTTGCTAACCCCCATCGAGTGGGGTCTGTTGCTGCAGGCAGTCGCTGGTCTTGTACCCAAGTGCTAGGGCATTCTGATCAGAAGGAGCCAGGCCGTGGGGCCACTTCCCGGTCTAGGGTCCTATTTGCTGTTAAGTCTTGTGCATGTGCTCTGCAATGGGGCCTGTAATGGGCTGAAGGGGACAAGCTGCAAGATCGGCAAGCAAGATGAAGGAAGAGCAGGTGGCGGCCTCTGTGCCCCCTGTTAAAGAAATTGTGCCCGGTTCTGCCTGTGCCAGAAATCCCCAGGACTTCTGAGAACTGTACCATCCAAGGACTGAGTCTGAAGAAGCATGAGTAAAAAGCAGAAATTGCCCTGCACCTGGGGACTGTAAACATGTTGGCCCACTTGGGCAGGAGGTAGAGCTAAGAACTAGAGGGAAATGGTAAAGGTAGCTGTAACCATAAGGCAAAGGGAAAATGTATAGAGTTTGTCAAGTAAGCGCACCAACACTGGCTACCAGCTGCGCCTCAGGCCTGCAACTTTAAAACTGGGTACCCAGGTACTGGACTTTGGGAAATTGGACTGGGACCTGTGGGTCTGGGTTTGGGCAACTGCAGCAGATAGCTAGTTAGATAGACCTATGGCTGCATGGACTGAAACATGGAAATGAATAAAAGGGAATGTGATTTGGGAAATGCAAATTGGAAATGCTTTAACCCCTATTCCACTACCCCACTGCAAAACCCTCTCCCTGTAAATAAACCCTGGAGTTATTGCTTTATAGCAGAAAAGGAATCCAGAACCTGATTTTAGTGAGCCTGTGTATTGATGAGATGAAAAGGTAAATGTGTTTAACTGAATGTGGGGAGGTTCTAATCCTGGTAAGTCCATGCCTGGGGTAACTGTTGGGGAGGTGGGTTGGTACGACATCCCAGGGGGTTGTACTGCAGATAATCAAACCCACTTAAAATGTACTCTGGGTGGAGGCACTGCCATTTTATTTTAGCTTTTTGGGAAAGAATCTCTTGTTATAGCCATGTGAACCCAGGCCCCATGTCCTGTATCCTAGGCAGCAGGCAGGTGTAGTGGCCCTTTCCTGGATGGTGCCGGAGAGGGGTTTACATACTAATTTAGGATGAACCCTCCTACTAATGCAGTAAAAATGAACCCAACCCCCTCTACTAGGTGTGCCACATTACAGTCACCAGGGAGGGTGTGAACCCGGTTGCCGTGGTCGACCGTGGGGGTCACATGTATAAGCTGTGTACTTTTTGCCAGACATTCATTTTACCACCTGTATGATATCTGCCTATGATATTTTTATTTGTATGTTTTCAAACAACATGAAGTCTTGCTGTATTCTGACAATTGCAGTGATTCCCAACCTTTGAACTGCCCTGGAGAACTAAGGGTTAACTTTCCATGCAGGGCACGGGACGCTGAGCTCGAGCTCGGTTGAAGTCTCTGTCTGGAGTGTTTTGAACCTAAACCATCAGATTCTTTACTCCACCTCACTGAATGATCGCTCCAGAGATTTCTCCTTCAGCTCGGTTCAAAGTCGGTTAAAGTTTTCAGTTTTTCGTCGGTTTAAACCGAAAAAAAGTATCCGCATAGTCAGTTCAGTCTCTGTCTGTGGTGCCGTGAGTACTAGATAGAATTGTTATACTTTTCTGTGTGGAAGTTGTAAAAGTGCAGTCGGTTCGACTGAACCGACCATTTGATTGTGATTTTTGCTATATTTAGTATGTGGTTACCTGTTCTTATCGGTTCTAAAAAAAACGTGTTTTAACCGTTTTATTCCCAATACCCGTGACACGGTTAGGAACCGATAAGAGAGTCTTGCCTAGCAGTTGCCGAAAAAAGGGTTTGGTTAGGTTGGCCATGTCTGAGAAACCCAAGAAAAAAAACGGGCCCACTGGCTTTCAACACTGCAGTGAGTGTGGGGAGGTCTTTGCCAAGGCCGATCCCCACACCACCTGTGTTTATTGTCTGGGGTTTGACCACCTCAATTCAGACTGCCAAATATGTAAAAATTTTCCCAAATCTACCCTTGAGAAGAGATTAGGTAGACTGAGGGAAAAGGAGGCCGATAAGTCCGCTGACCCGGATGGCCAGCCCGGTTCGGTTTTGACCGAACCAGAAGGCGTGCCCTCTGACCAGGGTGATACTTCTTCGGGCAAAAGGAGTGCCGATTCCGAGGGATCAGTTCCAACAAAAAGAAAGCGCAAAGATAAATCGACCGGTTCGGATCCAGAGGTTCATATTCCGACCACCGAAGAAATAGCCAGGGCGATTCAGATTATGGAATCGCTCCGTCCGGTTCCGACCGATCCGGCTCCTTCTGGCAGGGGTTCGGTTCGGTTGGTTCCCCCGGTTCAAGAGTATACCCTTGAAGAATTTTATGAACCAGAGTTTGAAGAGGAAGGGGAATTTGAGGATTATGATGTAAATGAAGGTCTGGATGTACCTGTGGAACCGGACATCTCCCCAGACAGACCATCAGGTGTTTCTCCTCCTAGGCTTTCTGAGTCCCCTTCCCATTTTATGTTTTACAGGAAAGTGGCTGAAACCCTCCAGCTTCCTATGGAGGAGGCTGTGGAAGATCAAGAAGAGCCTGATTATGTGGAGATGGTGGATATCCCAGAGTCCTGGAGACTGTCTATTCCCCTCCATAAATCTTTTGGGAAACAGACACAAAAAATCTTAAAGTCTCCTAACACTATACCTCCTGTGGATAAAAGGATGGACAAGAGGTATACACTCTCAGGCTCAGACACGGCGTTCTTATATCAGCAATGCAGCCATGTTGGGGTAGTGCAGGCTGCTGCCTGTAACAAGGCAAATATTCCCTTGGCTTCACACCTTCCCCCCCGACAAGGACTCCAGGAAGATTGATGCCATGGCAAAGAAGCAGTACATGGCATCTTCTTTGGGACTCAGGCAGGTGAATTATATGGCGTATACAGCCAGGTACCAGAAGTCCAGGTGGGACACTGTACTGGCACTGGCTAAACAGGCCTCCCCCCAGCTAGCCAAGGAGCTGGAGGCAATGGCTGCAGATGGGATTGAGGCATCTAGAGTGCAATTTCATGCTGCTGTGGACTCTAATGATGTCTCATCAAGAGTCATGGCTACATCTGTGGCTCTTCGGAGGATGGCTTGGCTCAGATGTACTAGCCTCTTGCAGGACACCCAGGCTAAGGCTATGGATTTTCCTGTAGTGGGTAATTCTGTTTGGGGAGCAGACAGAGAATTACATGAAGAAAATGAACGAGTACAGGATCACTTACAGGAGTGCTCAGGCCAAGGAAAGGCAGGCAACTCCTCAAAGGCAGCAGTCTAGGGGCAGGCCTTTTCGAAGGCCTTTTTACCAAGCACAGGCCTCTTCTTCTTCATTTTCGCAGAGGGGATTCTTCAGAGGGAGAGGCAGAAGGGGGATGAGCAGGCCTGCATCTACCCCTCAGCCTAAAGCCCCTGCCAAGCAGACACCCTGGTGGGTCTGCCCGGGTCGACTCTCCTATTCCAGTAGGGGCAGGCTGGCTTACTTTGTCCAGGACTGGATGTCTATTACATCAGACAAGTGGGTCCTGGAAGTAGTAAGCCAGGTACTGGTTCTCAGCTTAAAAACATTTCCAAAGATGAGAGCCATATCTTTTCCACCTGCAAGTCTTTTGGAAACCCTTGCCCTAGAGGCAGAGGTTTCTTCTCTCCTAGCTTCAAGAGCTATAGAGAGAGTACCTTCCCTACACTGGGACAAAGGACTATACTTCAGGTACTTCCTGACCCCCAAAAAGACAGGGGAGTGGCGACCCATCCTAGACCTCAGATATCTGAACAAACATCTTTTAAAACTAAAGTTCAAGATGATAACTCTGGGAATAATCCTTCCCTCTCTAAGGCCAGGGGACTGGCTAGCCTCCCTGGACCTCAAAGATGCCTATTTTCACATTCCCATGTAACCCCTAGATGGCGCTATCCCAGGGGCTACTACCCCTGCCTGATTTGCCACTAACAGGTTGAGGGGCCTGGATCCAATGGCGGGTGCCTCCACCCAGAGGTCAGGGTTTGCAATAGTTAAACTAACTTGGTCACAGCCCTCTGGGACACTGCAACCCCCCTTTCTTCCCACTAGTGGCCCACACAATATATCAGAATTACCTTCACAGTATACACTTACCCCCAGGTCTGGTACTGGCACTGGGACCTCCTGTGAAATGAGATACAGTGCAACAATCACAGTACAGTACTTTAACATAGACAAATACCTCAGGCAGTATAACTTTGCTGAAACAAGCAGCTCTGATTTATATAGGGGGATATAACAAGGACAGGGGGAAATCAGGTTAATTAGCTTATCACTCTAATAATCTACCTATGGCTCTGTGCACAGGCCTATCCCTATCAGTTACTGTCCCTGGGTACCCAAGCCCTAGTGGCTAGTCCAAACCGTGGCAGCTGGTAGGGGCCCTTTCACACAGAGAAAAGGAGAATTAAACAGTCAGCAGTACAGTAATTCCATTTGGATTTAATGTGGCAATTCAACAGGAACGACCCTGAATTAGTACTCACGACCTCCAAATAAGATAGGGTCCTTCAATGTCAGCAGGGCTCACTTGAGGTACACAAACCTCTTCACACATCCATATAAAAGCACTATACCAGGCAGGCTGCATCTGTATCTCGATGCAATTATTGCACAATACCGGGAGAACACACAGCAGATTCAGTTCCTGACAGACCGAGTGCAATTTTCAGCAATTCCTCCAGTCTTCTACAGGGTGAGCCTGGTTTCTACTCTTCAGAGATCCTTTGATTCTTTTCACAGGACGGATTCAGTCCTAACAAGCTGCAGACCAGAACTCTGGGCCCACACACGTTTTTGACTAAAACTGCACACTGAAAAAGCACAGGGCTCCTTCCTTCTTCACTGCCAAAGCTCAACTGAAACTCCAACCGACAAAACCGGGCACTTCCTTTGAGTTCCTCCCAGTTCTTGACTGGATTGGCTGTCACTCACAATAGACTGCTGCTGTTGGTCCAAAAGGCACTGAAGTCTAAACTACATCTCCCAGAGTCACTGCCCATACAATCCTCTTGTGGCTGGCTCAGATTATGAGTCCAAGTTCTGATTCGTCCAAGGCACCATTTTAGAGCTAGCTTACCCCACACTGATTGGTCCAGTTCAGCAGTTCAAAACTAGAATGGGAACTAGCAGACACAGTTCTGACTGCAAAAGCAGGTTAGACAAACTGTAATTTCATTATTACTCTAAATAATTTCTGGCAAACAGTTACATCTTTCAGATAGGTTCCTTTGCACTCCTAGTGACTGCAAAAATGAAGTGAATTGGCAGCAGCTCGAGTGGTACTCAGAGAAGCACACAGTCCCCCATACAAACTAATTATGTCTGCAAGCAGACAGCTCTTAAAGAGACAGTACCAGAGGCTCTAAAACACTCACTGATAAATGGCTTAAATGCCAAACACCATTCAGGCTTGGAGCATTCAAGCAAGCTCCTGGAAGTCTTTTGGGAACCCCCATTTGCAGGGGGGTTACACCCTTCCTGGCCTGGGAAAGCTTGACGTCCGCGTCAAGCAAGTACCCCCATAAGTTTCAACTGCAACCATATACATTTGCATTAGGCTCGCACATGTAATCATCAGTCAATATATCATTTTACCAAGAACACATTTCTGAAACATTGCAGTACGTCACTCTTTACACAGTATTACATACACATTGTACCATAACTCAAGTTATTACCTCTTGTACATGAAACCTGAAGAGGGGGCCTTCCTATCAGTTATCTTGGGGCTGGGCCGGGCAGGGCACCATACTTAGAAGGCAACACAAGTAACTTGGAGTTAGCACTGACGTCAGTTTGGGCAATGAGCTCGGGGACACATACACTCCTTTATGGACAACATTGAGAGGCAAATCCACAGGCCTCCCAAGTGAATCATAACTGAGGTGCACCACAGGCTTTACAGCTCGACCAGTCTTTCTAGGGGGAACTGTTACAGTCTCTGCACTCTGAGCCTCATTTTCAGCATTGTCCTCACTTGTCAGGGGAGTCTCCATGGGGGTAGAGAGGCTAGAACTTGGGGCACTTTCAGCTCCAGGAGTTAGTTTCTGAGTCCACAACATTTGGCTCGCATGGAGAGCTTTCGGACACTGGCAGTGGACTGTCAGGGCACTCAAAATACTCTTCTTGTTCGGGTGTATCACCAGTCTGCCCCAATCTATCATTTTCCTCCCCTGAAAGCTCAAACAGTTCAACCATGCACAATGATTCCATTTCATCTGATCTGATGCTTTGCACTTCACTTTCTGGGAGCATTGGCTCCAGGGATGAAGCTGGGGGCTTAGACAGTCCAGAAGGCCCAGCTTCATCTCCAGTATTGACTAGGGGATTGCCTCGAAACAATTGACTCAGTTCGTAAGAAGGATAGTATTCAAAGTCACTCTCACTTTCTTCCGATATGGACTGACAGTCATGCTCAACTGGGACTTGTGGAGGGGAACACTTTAACTTTGCTTCTGTAGGTGCAGACTTTCTTGATCTTTTCTTAGCAGCAGCTCTAGTCACTGGTCCAGAGGGGGCATCTTCTAGGGCTCAGACTCAATTAAGATTTGTCCAATGGGCAGTAAATGATTTCTATGCATTGTTTTACATCTTTTGAATTATTCTCAGGCCTTACTTTGTACACTGGCAGATCATCTAGTTTGCCCACTACAATGTGAGGAGATGGTGCCATCTGTCAACAATCTTGTGCTTGCCATGCAGTCCCAGATTTCTTAGCAATACCCGATCTCCTCCTGGAGTTCCTGTGCTTTCACCTTTTATCATACCTTTCTTTGTTGGCCAGATTTCTTTTGGCAGCCATGGTTTGAGCCAGTTGGTACGCATGAGTTAGCTGGGCCTTTAACTTTTGCACATACTGTAAATAGTTGTCAGCTTGAACCCCATCAGGAGAGACCCAAAACACACATCTACTGGTAGTCGAGCTTCTCTTCCAAACATCAGGCGTGGGGGAGAATCCAGTGGCATCACTTTGGTGCAGTTATAAGCATGTACCAGGGTGCTAATTTGTTGGCTCCATCTAGGCTTGTCCTTTGGGTGCAGGGTGCCTAGCATATCTAGCAAAGTCTGGTTGAAACGTTCAGGCTGTGGGTCCCCTGGGGTGTGTAGGAGTGGTTCTGGACTTTCGCACTCCCCACAGAGAAAGCATCTCTTTGATCAGATGACTCTCAAAGTCTCTCCTTGATCAGAATGGATTCTTTGTGGAGCCCATAGTGAACAAAAAGTTTCTACAAGTACTTTGGCCACAGTGGATGCTTTCTGGTCTTTGGTGGGGAAAGCTTGGGCATATCTCGTGAAATGGTCAGTGACCACCAGCACATTACTGATATTTCTTTGATCTGACTCCAAACTCAGAAAATCAATACAGACCAGCTCCATGGGTGCACTGGTGGTGATGTTAACAAGAGGGGCAGCCCTCTGGGGCAAAGCTTTCCTCTGTAAGCAGCGACTACAAGTTCAAATGTGTTGCTCCACATCAGCCCCATCTTAGGCCAATAGAATCTGGATCTCACCAAGTCAAGTGTTCTGTCTATACCAAGGTGCCCCATGTGGTTGTGCAAGGACCTCAGTACTGAGTCTCGAAGGCAGTGGGCAGCACTAGTTGTTGTTTGTCTACTTGTCCCCTCTGTCTACTGTTTCTCTGTATAACAGTTTATTGATCAGTTTCAACTTAGGACCTTCTTTGTATAACAGTGCAGTTCTCAAATCAGTGGGCGTAATTTGGACACATCTTTTCCTGCATAGAGGGCTTCTAAAGCTGCTTTGATCATGGGATCGCGAGGATTGAGCCCGCGAATACTGTCATTGTCCAGCTGAGGCAGTGCACCAATGTCTATTGCAGAAAAGTGGCAATAAGCAGCAGGTATGCAATTCTCAGAGGGTCCCAAGCAATCCACCATGCAGTCCACTGCGTCCGTGGACATTTGTTCCTCCCTGTCAAACTCTCCGCAGAGTGCCCGAATGTCAGGTTCTGCCAATCGGACCCAATCATTCTGGGGAACAGGCCTCCTGGAGAGAGCATCAGCATCTATGTGGTTCAGACCTGCTCGGATTATGAGAGCATAGTCGTATGTAGATAATGCAGAAAGCCACCTATGGCCAGTGGCATCCAACTTAGCTGAGGTCTGCACATAGGTTAAAGGATTATTGTCAGTTTTTACTAGTATTTTAGCCCCATACAAGTACTCATGGAATTGGTCAACAATAGCCCACTTCAAAGCTAGAAACTCTAACTTATGTACAGGATAGTTCTTTTCAGATGGGGTCAGACTTCTACTGGCAAAGGCCACTGGTCTCAGGCCATTCTCGTGCTCTTGGTACAACACAGCCCCAACCCTTGCAAGCTAGCATCAGTGTGCAGGACATAAGGTTTTCTTGGATCGGCATAGGCCAGCACTGGAGCATGGGTAAGTTGAAATGATCTCATGAAAAGCAGTCTCACAATCAGGAGTCAGCGGCCCCAAATACTTCACTGGATGAAAATACACTCTTTCAGTCTTGAGGACGCTGACTTTTGGTATTTTTTGTGGGTTGGGGATACCCTTGAGTAAGGTTAAGTAAAGGCGGATCACTCTTGAATAGTCCTTGATGAAGCGCCGATAATAACCACAGAATCCAGGAATCTTTGCAGTTCTTTTAGATTTTGGGCTGCGGCCAGGTGGTCAAGGCCTCAACTTTACTTGGGTCGGTCTCTATTCCTCGGTGGATACTATGTGTCCCACATACTTTACTGATGTTTGAAAGGATTGACACTTATCAATGGACAGTTTAAGGCCAAAGTCCTCCAGTCGGTCCAATACCTTAAATAATCTGCTCTCATGTTCCTCCAGTGAGCTGCCAAACACAATAACATCATCTAGGTATACCAGGCACTCTAGTAAGTTCATGTCCCCACTGCACGCTCCATCAATCGTTGAAAAGTGGCTGGGGCACCTGAAATCCTTGAGGCATCCTCATGAATTCATAGAAGTCAAGCGGACAGATAAAGGCCGTCTTCTCATGGTCCTCTGGGGCCATCGGGATCTAGTAGTACCCTGCGGAGATCCAGCACAGAGAACCACTTGCTCCGTTTAGGCAGTCCAAAGCATCCTGAATGCGGGCATTGTGTACTGATCAGGATAGTCCGCGGTTTAAGGTGCGATAATCCACACACATCCTTACTGTTCCATTCTTTTCCTCACTACCACAATGGGGGAAGCATAAGGGCTTCTGGATTCTTGTATTACACCAGCAGCTAACATCTCTTGCAGATGCCGTCTCACATCATCTATGTCAGCAGGTGCCAGGCGTCGAGACCTCTCACGAAATGGTCTTTAGTCATGCAGCGGATATTGTGCTCAGCTCCTTGCACATCCACATCCCATTCCTTTAAAGAAAACACCTGGTCTCTCTGGGCAAGCTTCTCACTGATCCTCACTTTCCATTCAGCTGGCAGCGGGAGTCGCGAAATCAAACAAGTCAGGCGTTACTCTGTCATTCTTCCTTGAACTCTTGCTGCTGGGTAGCACTGCAGTGTCTGCACAATGCACATTAGCCAGGATGCAACCTCTGTTTACTCGAATGTCTCTTTCAGACACATTATGAACTTGGACCATTACCCTTCTGGCATAAGCATGGGCTCTAGCGGGCAAAATACTAGGCTTGACCAGCAGTCCCTCTGGCAATTTTCCATCGCCTGGTGCATCCAGCATTAATATTTTATTCTTAACATCCTTTCTGATACGGACCTCTCCCTGTAAGGTACACTGGGCATTTGGCGCCAGGATCAGAGACTCAGGATCCTTCTTCCATACAATTCCGACCGGTTCCTCTGGTTCTGTTTTTCAGCATCTCTCTGTGCCTCATAGGCCTTCTTAATTAAAGCCAGAACTCTTAAAGCTCTACTAGTCTTTGACCCTGTTTTCATAACACAACTGTGCCAGCCTTCCGAACATATGAGCATTTGTTCCAATCAACAAAGGGACACCATCATACAGTCCAGTGGGGACACACTAAGGCTAGGGTCTCTACTTGTTCGGCCACTCCAGCCACGGAGGTGGGAAAGACAGCCAAATTCGGATATACCCGGAATAGGGTAGGCCTTCTCACTTAACCCCCATACATGCAGTCCTTCTAATGGTTGTAAGTCACGTCTGACAAATGCTTCTGATACCAATCCTGGAACATAATTGTCACTTGGGAGCCACTGTCTAATACAGCTCTTGTAGACACTCCATTCACCTTTACAGTGGTCTCCATGGAGGGACCCACTATTCTGGACCAGTCTGGAGGCGGTAGTGGGGGCCTGGGCAACTGACCTTGCCACAAAGGACGTGAATTAGCATTTTGGTGCCCTCACTGGGATCATGTCGTGCACCTCTTAACCACTGATTTCTTCTCCAAGCTCTCCTTGTAGCCTATATGCAACTTTGTCAGTGTCTTTTGGGACTGGCATTCCCTTTTCATGTGCCCATCTTTCCCACAATTATAGCAAAACATACTTTCTGGAGTTTGAGCTGGCGAGGCGCCACACTGGGAGCCAGGGCGGGGTATTACTAACTGGAAACCTGGGTGCCATCTCTGTCTGCAGGTGATAAGCATTTGGAGACATCTCGTCAGTTTCTCACTTCCATGGTCAAGGAATTGAGTTTGGAGCTGTTATCAGCAGGAGATACATGGGTGGGTACCCCCACCCCCATAGCGAATGCAGTCGGATATAGGTCAGGGCCCGTACTTGCAGGCGTGGCCTTCATAAAGGGACTGTTTTGAATTCCTGGATCTCTCAACAGTTCGCCCATTGTGGCATATCTTTCCTTGTCAGAGCACTCATTGACTGTCAACCTCTGCCCTGAACTTCACTTGATGGGTCACCCTCAGTCACTCGGTCGTAGCCACAGCTGTTGGTGCAGGTACCTCCCGAGGTCACCTTTTCTCAACTCCTCGAATTTCTCTCATTAACTCATCATATAGGAGGTGGGGATTCCAGTCGATTTGCCAGGGTAACTGAAGCAACAGCAGTTCTGAGAGGGGGCAGACTTAAGGATTCTGTCCAGTCTGGTTCGGTCCAGTTCAATGCTGGCAAACTACCTTTCTGAGGCATTCTTGCAACAATTTTCCAGCCGAGAGACATACACAGACAACAACTCCCCTTGGTACTGTTGTGCATTTCTTACTCTCCACCATAGGTCCTCATCAGAATCTGGGCTCCATACACATTCTCCAAGGCCTCAAGATAGGCCTGTGCAGTCGCTTCAGGGTTACTGGCCCGTTTAGCACGGATGGTAGCCAGGGCAGGACCTCGGAGGCTCTCACTAACCCTCTTTCGCTTTTAGCCTTCCGAGCATTGCCATTCTAGCACTTGGGGCAACATAGTCTATCCAGGTCTCCCAGTCATCCTCCCTTGGGGGTGGGAGGGTGCCAGAGAGATCCTCAACCTTGGTGGAAGTCGTGACTAATGGCAGGTGCAGAAATAGGAGTCTGCATTGGTTCAGCCACCATTACGGGCACTGGAGCAGGAGAGGGTGTTGGGGAGGAACACCCCAGGTGGCAAGAATAGTTTCTTCAAGTCCTCCACAGTTTTCCCTCTCCCAGCAACCATTCAGCAAATTTCTCCTCAAAAGTTTCAGATAGTGGTGAGGCTGATTCCCCCAGGTCTTTACTGTCCTTAGTTATCACTCTCCAAGCAGTGAGGGCTCCCTCTGGGGTAATGGTCTGTGGCACTTTGGAGCTATCTATGGGATCCTTAAACTCTACTAGGGCCAGGAAAGTGTGGGTGAGCAGATTAGCATGCCGACCCACCACCACAGGGTTTTGTAAACCTTCCACCTTGGAAAGTACTCCCTGCACAGTGTCCATATTGATACACAGGGGGATGTCCAGGATAAGCATAGCATTTTGGGGGTCGATCTTCTCCCCAGTAAACCACTCCACCAGCTGGTGCACAGCCACTTCTGTCGGGGTACCCATTTTTTTCTTAACAGTGGTTCGTAAATATGGCCACTAGAGGACACACTATCCCAGCGGTGAGCCTCCAAGATGTAACCCCTAGATGGCGCTATCCCAGGGGCTACTACCCCTGCCTGATTTGCCACTAACAGATTGAGGGGCCTGGATCCAATGGCGGGTGCCTCCACCCAGAGGTCAGGGTTTGCAATAGTTAAACTAACTTGGTCACAGCCCTCTGGGACACTGCAACCCCCCTTTCTTCCCACTAGTGGCCCACACAATATATCAAATTACCTTCACAGTATACACTTACCCCCAGGTCTGGTTCTGGCACTGGGACCTCCTGTGAAATGAGATACAGTGCAACAATCACAGTACAGTACTTTAACAGACAAATACCTCAGGCAGTATAACTTTGCTGAAACAAGCAGCTCCAGATTTATTTGGGGATATAACAAGGACAGGAAATCAGGTTAATTAGCTTATCACGCTAATAATCTACCTATGGCTCTGTGCAAGGCCTATCCCTATCAGTTACTGTCCCTGGGTACCCAAGCCCTAGTGGCTAGTCAAACCGTGGCAGCTGGTAGGGCCCTTTCACAGAGAAAGGAGAATTAAACAGTCAGCAGTACAGTAATTCCATTTGGATTTAATGTGGCAATTCAACAGGGAGCGACCCTGAATTAGTACTCACGACCTCCAAATAAGATAGGGTCCTTCAATGTCAGCAGGGCTCACTTGAGGTACACAAACCTCTTCACACATCCATATAAAAGCACTATACCAGGCAGGTGCATCTGTATCCCGATCGCAATTACTGCACAATACCGAGGAGAACACACAGCAGATTCAGTTCCTGACAGCCGAGTGCAATTTCAGCAATTCCTCCAGTCTTCTACAGGGTGAGCTGGTTCTCTCTTCAGAGATCCTTTGATTCTTTTCTACAGGGACAGTTCAGTCCTAACAAGCTGCAGACCGGAACTCTGGGCCTTACACACGTTTTTGACTAAAACTGCACATGAAAAAGCACAGGGCTCCTTCCTTCTTCACTGCCAAAGCTCAACTGAAACTCCAACCCGACAAAACCGGGCACTTCCTTTGAGTTCCTCCCAGTTCTTGACTGGATTGGCTGTCACTCACAATAGACTGCTGCTGTTGGTCCAAAAGGCACTGAAGTCTAATTCCATCTCCCAGAGTCACTGCCCATACAATCCTCTTGTGGCTGGCTCAGATTATGAGTCCAAGTTCTGATTAGTCCAAGGCACCATTTTAGAGCTAGCTTACCCCACACTGATTGGTCCAGTTCAGCAGTTCAAAACTAGAATGGGAACTAGCAGACACAGTTCTGACTGCAAAGAAAGCAGGTTAGACAAACTGTAATTTCATTATTACTCTAAATAATTTCTGGCAAACAGTTACATCTTTCAGATAGGTTCCCTTTGCACTCTAGTGACTGCAAAATGAAGTGAATTGGCAGCAGCTCGAGTGGTACTCAGAGAAGCACACAGTCCCCCCATACAAACTAATTATGTCCGCAAGCAGACAGCTCTTAAAGAGACAGTACCAGAGGCTCTAAAAACACTCACTGATAAATGGCTTAAATGCCAAACACCATTCAGGCTTGGAGCATTCAAGCAAGCTCCTGGAAGTCTTTTGGGAACCCCCATTTGCAGGGGGGTTACACCCATCAAGTGCTCCCATAGAAAATACCTCAGGTTCGAGTTGCCCTCAGGCCACTATCAGTTCAGAGCAATGCCCTTTGGCCTAACCTCAGCTCCAAGGGTTTTCACAAAGTGCCTGGCAGTAGTAGTTGCCTTTCTAAGAAGGCAAAAGATTTCCATATTTCCTTATCTGGATGATTGGCTATTAGTGGGTCAGTCTCCAGACCAAGTCAAGTCTCACCTGCAAGTGACCCAGCAAGTGCTCACTTCCCTAGGATTTCTTCTCAATCTTCTCGAGTCAGTTCTCAAACCAGTCCAGCTCCTTATCTTTATAGGGGCAGAACGGGACACACTCAGAGCAAGAGCCTTTCTTCCTCTAGAAAGGGCAAGGGCTCTTATGGAACTAGCTTCTTCCTTCAGTTTTCAGGTATCTCGACCAGCAAGGCATTTCTTCCAGCTCTTGGGCCACATGGCAGCTTCAACAGCAGTGGTCCAAGGGGCAAGATTCCAGATGAGGGATATTCAGTTCCACCTGAGAGCTTACTGGTCTCAGAGAAAAGACTCCCTTACCAAACTGATTCCAGTGACTCCGACCTTGATCCAGGCCCTCCAGTGGTGGCAGGATCAGGACAATTTAAGGCAAGGTGTTCCTTTTGTTGCTCGGTCTTGTTCAGTGGTCCTTACCACGGATGCTTCTCTTCTGGGCTGGGGAGCCCACCTGGGGTCCCTCACTGCCCAGGGCCTGTGGTCCCCCCAAGAATCCCTTCTACACATCAATCTTCTAGAGCTCAGGGCAGTTTTTCTAGCTCTAAAAGTGTTCTCACAGTCAGAACAGACAACACTACCACCATGTGGTACATCAACAAGCAGGGAGGCACTCAGTCCACGGCCTTGTGCACAGAAGCCATGAAGTTGTGGTCCCTGGCTTATTCCCTACAAACCTTTCTTGTAGCAGTTCACCTTCCAGGCAAGGACAATGTGCTAGCAGATGCACTGAGCAGGATTTCTCAGGGCCATCACGAATGGTCCCTGGACCCTCAGGTGTTGAAACTGATTTTTTTCAAGGTGGGGCACTCCAGAGATAGATGTCTTTGCAGCTCCAGACAATCACCAACTTCCTCTCTTTTGTTGCAGACCTCCAGTCTTGGGCTCAGTCCCCCTGGATGCCCTGATTCTGAAGTGGGAAGGGAAGTTTCTGTATGCCTTCCCCCCCTTCCCACTCTTGTTCAAAGTTTTAGTTAAAATAAGGTCTCAACCTTGCAAGGTGATTCTGGTTGCTCTAGATTGGGCCAGACAGCCCTGGTACCCTCTGTTGCTGTCCTCAGCAGTCCGTCTCCCCCTGTCTCTTCCCAGGAATTACAACCTGTTGACATCCTCTCAGGGGAGGATTTGGTACCCCAATCTTCAGTCCCTCAATCTCAAGGCATGGCTCTTGAAGAGTTAGAGTTTGCAGATCTGCATCTTTCCCAAGGGGTTCTGGACATCCTCAAGGCTTCTCGAAAGCCCTCCACCAGAAAGACTTACAACTCCAAATGGAAAAGATTCAGTATTTGGTGTTCTAAGAAGAATATTTCTCCAGACACTTCTGAATTGCCTACAGTTCTGGATTATATGGTCCATCTTAATGCCTAGGCCTCAGACCAGCTACTCTCAAGGTACACTTGTCAGCTGTTTCTGCGTTTTTGTCTGTGGGGAAGCCTTCCTCACTATCTTCCCATCCTGTGTTCTGTAAATTTTTTAAAGGATTGTTTCACACCAATCCTCCCTTTAGAGACCCTGCCCCTGCCTGGGATTTGAATGTTTGCATTGCTCAGCTTATGCAAACCCCCTTTGAGCCTATGTCTTCAGCAGAGCTTAAGTAAGTACTTGACTTGGAAAACTGTGTTTTTGGTAGCCATTACCTCTGCCAGGCGTATCAGTGTATTGCAAGCCCTGTCAGTGGAATCTGATTTTATCTCCTTTCACAGGGATAAAGTGGTCCTTAGAACAAATAGAAGGTTCTTGCCCAAAGTGGTTTCAGACTTCCATTTAAACCAGTCTATGTCTCTCCCTGTTTTCTTCACTGAGCATTCTTCCTCTGGAGAGAGGATGCTACACAGTTTAGATGTCAAAAGAGCCCTTAGTTACTACATAGAACTTACCAAGGGTCACAGGTTTGACTCCCTCCAGTTGTTCCTCACTTATGGAGAAGCTGGAAAGGGCAAACCTGCCACCAAAAGATCTACTGCTAGGTGGATTATGTCTTGTATCCAATTCTGCTATGAAAACTGGGAAAAACTCCACCCTCAGGCCTGAGGGCTCATTCCACAAGAGTGCGGCTGCTTCCTGGCTGCAGCCAGGGATATTCTCTCCTAGAAATTTGTCAAGCAGCCACCTGGAAAACAGTCCATACCTTTGCCAAGCATTACTCTCTGGATATCCAGGCTAGGAGTGATGCTCGGTTTGGCACAGCAGTACTTCAGAGCCTATTCCCAAAGTAGGTTCTGTCCCTCCTCCTTGGAGATACTGCTTTGGTAGTCTGCAATTGTCAGAATACAGCAAGACTTCATGTTGTTTGAAGAAAAAATTACTCACCTTAGTAATTATAATTCTTTTAATGGAGTCTTGCTGTATTCTGACCGCCTTCCCTGCCTCCCTTCTCAGAACCTGTTTTTGGGAAGTGGGTGGGCAGGTGCAGTGTTGCACCCCAGGAGTGTATTTGCTGGCACCCTCCTCCCTTTTGTTTGGGTGCTTATTTATTATTGATATTTTTTTAAGTACATTGGGTTTAGTTTTTGGGTTTCCTGACTTGAGTCTTCCTTGGGAATCCGAAACTTTTCAGCCAGTTCGCTAGTAGAATTTTTACAATTTCCACATAGAATTTTTAGTTTAGTTGGGCTCGTAAGAATCTGATGGTTTAGGTTCAAAACACTCCAGACAGGGACTTCAACTGATCTCGAGCTCAGCGTTCCATGCCCTGCATGGAAAGTTAACCCTTAGTTCTCCGGGGCAGTTCAAAGGTTGGGAATCACTGCAATTGTCAGAATACAGCAAGACTCCAGTAGAAGAAATATAATTACTAAGGTGAGTAATTTTTTCTTTGCACTGTTTAACTTACTTTTGTTTTTGTAACCCTGCACCCCCCCCACCCCCGGTTGCACCTGGGACTAAACCTTGTTTGGCTCAGTGTGCCTTTCCCCATCACCATTGTCTAATAAATGAAACATTCTTTTAACAGATAAACTACCCAACTATTCCAGTTTAATTCAAAGAAAGTATCCTCTATTTATAGCTCTATTTTTTATGTATTTTATGTTTTCCTAAACTTCTTACTGAGCTGTTTTTCCCCACAGGGCACTAACCAGAACTGATCCAGTGGCTACCAAAGTTTTGTGGCTGTTGAGCCCTGGAATGACATCCCATATATCCGTGTTTTCCAGTCACTGTGCAGGAAAAGGCAGATTCGTTGAGCTCTGTGCTGGCGTGTGAATCACAAGTCACCAGGAACCAAAACAGAAGGCCCAAAGCAGTGAGCACAGGAACTCCCAGAGGCTCTGCTTTCAATCTCTCTATCATACTAACACTCCTGTATCCCCACTGGGCTGGCCTGCCACACAGCATGTCCGCGCAGCATGTCTGATGCTAAATGCTGACCAGGACTGTTGTAACACGATACCCAGACTTCAACATTTCCGAGAGGACTTGTTATCAGAAGGAAGGAGCAGGCCTTTGCTATCGCTGTCACCCCTACAGGAACCCAAACTGATTTCGGAGCAGTGGTGCTCAGTACAGTAGTTAACTGGATGGAAATTGAAGACCCAGGAAGAGTTGGTTGTCAAGGGTGAGGTTTGTGGCATGCTTAATTAACACACAGTTATTAAAACTTTTGGTAAACAAATGAAGGCCCAGAATTTCAGAATGTGAACTAGTGACTCCCTGCATATTTCTGTTACTAAGAACCACACAGACAGAAGTTCTGTATTTTACACACATTGGGCATAACACCCCCCCCCCAGTCAAACAGCAGTGTGTACGAAATCCTGTTGGGGTTTCCTTTCGGAGCTTCCTGAATGGTATTTCTGCTCTCTTGGTTGCACCTTTTTCAGTACTTTATTGTACTTTTTTTTTTTTTTTTATCAGAGACTGGTTTTTTTTTTTTCATTTTGTGTATTGTGTACCTTTAGCTAAGGGTGCGTCAAACAAAATGAGTTAAATGATATTGTTTCACTCTCGCCATATCATAGACACTTTTATTCCTTATATTTGTGCTCTTGAACTTTGCCATAGCTTAATGATTTTTTTTGTCAGCTGCACCTGCTCTATGACAGTTTTTCTGAGCACCCCAACTCTCGTGTGGCTGAATTATTATTCTTGTATCTAGTTTTTTCTGGCCCCTTCATGTGGTAAACAACTTGAGCCAGATTTTCAAAGAGCTTGTAGATTGCTGCAACTTGCGGCAAACTAGGGCTGTGGGGTACTCCAGCTGTGTCAGGAACCCTGCTCAGGAAGAACTGGGTCCCTGCGCCATAAGCCTTGGGAGTTGCTGCACCTGTAGGCGAATGCCACAGGGATCTGGTCCGGTCCTTCTGTCCCGCGCAATGTGAGAGGAGCTGGGATGGTGGGTGGGCTACAACATACTATGCAAGAGTGGTCCGGGGGCAGAAGGGGCACGTTGTGCCTTAGTGGGTGTAGTGGAGACTGTAGGCATTGACATCAGTGATGTTGCACCCAGCATGGGGATGCCGATTATATAGCAAGTACACTGATGACTTGGAACCGTGGGGGGTTACAGGGACAAACAGTGCCATATCGCCACATGGGCACAGCCTTGGGGCTGCTGCCAGAGCTGTGCTCATGTGGGGCCATGGCACTGTATGTTCCTGTACCCCCCGCCCAGTGGGACCAAGTCAGTGGTGTACTTGCTATATGATTGGCACCCCCACCTGGTGCAACATCACTGATGTCAATGCCCAAAGCCTACACAACACCCACTACAGCACCCCATGTCCCTTCCACCCTCAGATCCAACATTCAGGGCTCTCCTATCTGAGTCACCAATGTGGGTGCCCCTGGCGCAAGGGGCTTAGACCAGCTAAGTGCTGGTCTAACTCAAGCCCCTTGCTGCACCCACAGTGGGACTTTCTGAATCCCAGAAAAGGGGATGGTGCAGCCCCACCATGGCACAAGCTCCCTTGCGACCTGTCCTGCTGTGCAGCGCAAGGTGGGAGCAGTGCCAGTTTGATGCAACAGCTCCCGATTCAGACGCAGACCGTGTTTCTGAATCGGGAATGCCACATGTTTTTATGCAAGGTGCCTGCTGCGTCAGAACTATTTGACACAGGCACTTTGCATCCTTCTCTGGACTTTGAAAATCCAGCCCCTTGTCTTAAGGTCACATGGAAGAGCTTCTGCAGGTCCCATGGTACATCTTTATACAATAATTGTGTCTTACAGTTTTGCATTGGTAGTTAGAGAAAAAAGAAGGAGGCTGTCTACTAGTACAAACTGACTCCAAACTCACTGCTTAAAAAGCTAGTATCTAGCAATGTCTTTACTGTTTTTATGTTGGTGTGTGCTTGCGCAGCCAACATTTTGCATTAGTAGTAGATTTGGAAGCGCGGTCACTGTGGGTGAATGCAGGGCACGCATCAGTAGGTGCGTCCCTCATTCTACAATAAGCCAGGAGCAGACGCTGACATCATGCATCCCTAATGTGGCCACCAGATCTAACAAAAGGTCCAATGCAATGAGAGCGAAGCTCTCATGCAACGGGACCACAACACGCCTCCTGACATACACGCAACATGGTGGCACTGACTGCCACCGCCTGTTACAATGCTGACGAAGGAGCCCACTCCCCATCGGCATAATGATCCCCCTGCCATTTAAAATGTATGTTGTGGGGATGCTCAGTCCCCTTCGGCATCATGCGCACCCCCCCAACAGTCTTTCTTTGCCAATGGGGGACCCAATCCCCATCTGCTTTAATCCCCCATCATCTTTATTTTCCTGATGGGGGAGCCCCCCCGCTTTTGTTGTGTGCCAAGGGGGGTGCCCAACGCCCTCAGCTTTGTCCCCCCCTGGGGTATGTGCGATGGGGTGCCAATCCCCATCGGCTAAAAGCACCCCAAAAAAAAAAACACTTAGGTGGCACACTGGGAGCCATCCCAAGCGTGCCAAATCCCTAGAAAGAAAAAACTGTCCTGCAATGTTTGTTTTTTGTTTAAACCCTGTAAAAAGAAGACACTCCTCGACATCTCCCTGCCCCCTCCCACAGCCCACACCCACCCTCTGTGCCCTGCCTCCCACTCACCCCTGACCCCATGCCTGCCTCCGAGTCCTGCACGATGCTCTTCGGTGGACCGGGAACACATCGGTACTCTTCAAAGCCGACTGCGAACTGAAGAAATGCCAGTAAGGTGTATAATGGCATAAATAGGGTTTTTTCAACTTTGGTGCATATCTCAGCCATTTTGGGGAATTGTGGCACCAAATTTTCAACGTGGGGTTAGTGGGACCCCTCCTCAATTTGGGCACTGTCATGGTGTTATTCCGTTCTGAAAGGTGATTTCGCGGTCACTGCATGGAATTACCTTTTGGGACTGATCAATGAAATGACAGTGCCCACTGTTCATGAGGTGGGATCCCAAAAAGCCCATGTTGCAAATTTGGTGAAAAAATTCCAAAAAATAACTGTATTACGAGTACGCATTGTGCAGTTTCTATGCTCATTCATAACTTCACCAATCTGTAATATTTTCACTCCAGATTTTCAACATTGCCATTTTTGCACACCTCCTTATTAACAGTACAGCTGTCATTTTTCATGTCCTGCCCAAAATGTGTTTTCACACCTGTGGCACAGAATGGCGGGGTCTCTCTGCAAAATCACCTTTCAGTACAAGTGAATGAAATGACAGTGGCATTCTTTACGAGGTGGGTCCTAAAAAGGCCATGTTGAAAATTTGAAGAAACAACTCTAAAAAATGGCAAAGTTACACCCGATCATTCAAAATTTTCTACACATGCATGTAACTTTGGTCATTTGGCAGCTCGCCAGAGCGTATCGACTCTGGCTAGACTTTGTTTGAGCAGGAGTCAGCAACGTTGACCAAATCAGCAATCTAGTGGAGCAGATGGTGATGGCTTGCTTGCTGGAGGAAGAGCAGTTTGATTGGAAAGACATTGTGTATGGCAGGAGCAGGATCACAACTTGTGGAAAAAATAAATAGGAAAAACAAAGTTGAATCATTACATAAAGGGTTCAACTGATGAGGAGAAAGTGATGGACAGAACACTTTTTATGTTTCTTTCATCCTCATCAAGGAAGCAGCCCTCACAATCTCCCAAACTGGAGTCCTCCTCACATGGAAATTCCTTGTCCATCCATGCTTCATCAACCTCAGTATTAGGCAATTTGCCAATGCCGACAGCCTCAAGTTCTTCTGGCTCATCCTCACCACCACTGCCACCATCATGTGGTAGAAACACAGACATGATTGTGTTGCATGGAATGTGCCCTGCATTCATCTTAACAAATGTGAGCATGACAAAATTTTCAGGTGAAAGATTTGTATGCCTGTTATGCGCAGTTGTACCTGCAGAACTGAATACACACTGCACACTGACACTTGAAGGTAGACAGCTCAGGTATTTGATAGCTACGCTTTTGTCTTGTGTCCACAATATACACATCCACCTTGCACTGTGCTACATGCAATCATAGAAACATAGAAACATAGAAATTGACGGTAGAGAAGGACTGCTTGGTCCACCCAGTCTGCCCATTTCCCTAACCAGCAGCCTACTTCTTCCTACCCCCACCCCCTAGAATTGCCTTATGACTGTCCCATGCATGCTTGAATTCCACCACTGTTTTTGACTCCACAACCTCCTCCGGAAGGCCGCTCCATGCATCCACAATCCTCTATGTGAAAAAATACTTTAAATTACCTCACGCTTCCCTCTATCTTCAAATTGTGCCCCTTGTTCTTGCACACCTTCTTTTTTGAAAGATGCTACCCTCTTGGACTTGTTGTATTCCCTTGAGGTACTTGAACGTTTCTATCATGTCCCCTCTCCCTCCTTTCCTCAGGCTATACATATTAAGCTCCTTAAGTCTCTCTTCATATGTCTTCCGTGCAGACCCTGCACCATTTTAGTTGCCCTCCTCTGGACAGCTTCCATCCTGTCTATGTATTTGCGGAGATTGGGTCTCCAGAACTGCACACAGTACTCCAGATGGGGTCTCACCAGCTGTCTGTACAGAGGGATAATAACTTCCTGTTTTCTACTGGTGATGCCTCTCCTATGCATCCCAGTATCCCCCCAGCCCTCCTCTGCCCTCTCACATTGCTTGCCCACCTTTAGGTCATCTGATATGACTACCCCAGGTCCCTTTCCATTTTGTTGTTGTTACTATCTCACCCCCATTGTGTCTCTTCTCCTGGGTTTTGTTTCCCAGGTGCATTATGCACTTCTTAGCAATGAATCTAAGCTGCCATACATTTGACCATTCCTCTAACCTTGCCAAGTCCCTTCTCATCCTTTCCACCCACCATGTGCATCAACTCTGTTGCAGATCTTTGTGTCATCTGCAAAGAGACATATTTTCCTTCCAGTCCTTCTGCAATGTCGCCATAAGACATGAAGAGGACCGCCTAATACTGAACCCTGCGGTACCCCACTAGTAACCCTCCTCTTCTGGAGTGGACTCCATTTACTATTACTTCTGTGTCCTATTCTCCAGCCAATTCTTTACCCAGGCTGTCATCTTGGGACCCACTCCCAGGCTGGCTAACTTGTATATTAATCTTTTGTGTGGGACTGTGTCAAATGCCTTGCTAAAGTCTAGGTAGACCATGTCCACAGCCCCTCCCTGATCTACTACTTTGGTCACCCAGTCAAAGAAATCTATCAGATTCATCTGGCTTGACCTTCCACTGTGAATCCATGCTGCCTAGGGTCCTGTGCCCCTCTGGCCTCTAGATACTCAACAATTCTTTCCTTCAGAAGTGATTCCATCATTTTCCCTATCACTGAGGTTAAACTAACAGGTCTGTAGTTTCCTGCTTCTGCCTTGCTCCCACTATTGTGAAGGAATCACATCTGCCTTCCTCTAGTCCTCGGGTACCACCCCATCCTCCATGATTTGTTAAAGGGTAGTCAGTGGTGTCACTAGTTCTACCCTTAGCTCTTTTAGAATTCTGGGATGAACCCATCAGGCCCATTGCTTTGTCCACCTTCAGTTTTAAGAGTTCTTTCAGAACCCTTTCTTCTGTAAATGGGCTGGTATCAACTTCTGTATCCAGAGTGTTTCTACTGTTTGTTTTATGTACCTCCCTTCTTCATTCGTAAATACTGAGCAAAAATATTTGTTTAGTATCTCTGCCTTTCACAGTCTCCCTCTGCCCACCCTCCCTCCCTTTTTAAGCCTCTTCTCCCTCCTTGGTCTTCCTTCGGCTCCTGATGTACCTATAAAGGTTTATCCCCTTCTTAACTGAGTTGGCTATCTTTTCCTCGGTTTGGGCCTTTGCTGTTCTGACTGCCTTCCCAGCCTCCTTTTGCTTTAACTGATACAGTTCTCTGTCCTGCTCCTTCTGTGATTCCTTGTACTTCCTGAATGCTTTCTTTTTCTCTTGAACCTTCACTGCCACTTCCTTTGAGAACCATAGTGGTTTCTTACATCATTTTGTTTTGTTTATTTGCTTCACACAAAGGCTTGTTACCTCTGTGATGGCAGTTTTTATTATTCCCCATTGTTCTTCCACCTGCTGCCTTATCATTGGCATCATCCTCTGCCTTTTCCTCAATGTTTTCAATACCCACCTGGCACAGAACATCCCAAAGTGGATTTGTTGAGATTTTATTTTGTAGCTTGCATGTTTTATCAGCCTGTTACCATGAGAGGTGGTAGTAAGACCCAGTCACTGTGTTGAGTTTCATGTTGTGCCTTAGATACCTGGACTTTAGTAGTTGTGCCCCATGTACATGTCTTATTAGGAGACTGGTTAGATTTTGGACCTGATCATGTCCACCTTCAAGTGTTGATGACAGGCCATGTTTATACCGTGGGTCAAGCATGGTGGCAATCCCAAAATCTGCAGACTGCAGAATGCCAGAAATATGGGTACTGCAGTACAAGGTATGGAATTTGTATTCCATTAAGGCACAGCTTCCAGTATCACCACCTGCCTCTAGAACCTGTTGTACATTCAACAGTGTCTGTCTCAGCACACATAGAAGTGGGATGGCCTGACTGATACAGGCAGTGTCCCCACTCACTACCTGGGTTCTGTGTTGAATGGCCTTAGAATCATGGTCAGGACATCCATTTGTTGCCACTGGTCAGTTGTCAGAGATATGGAAAGTCCAGTACTGTCACAACTTGTGTGCAACAGCAGATATTCAGATATGGCCTTGTTCTGCTCGTACAAGAGCTCAGTCATGTACAGTGTCAAGTTCCATCCAGTGATGACTTCCAGCTTCATACTTCTAAGGTAGGGAAGTATGTCTTGCCATATGTTGCCAACACAATTTGTTGCAGGCCCTGCCTGAAGAAAGGCGATCGTGTGTGACGTTGTTTGCTCAGGGAAAGGGGTGGGCATTAGTGTTGAGAACCCCAAGGAAGACCCCACCACTGATTCACCAATTCTCCAGAGACCCCAAATCCTAATGTTTTTTTCCTTTTGTTGCTTAGTGGGTGGGGGTGGAGAAATTGGGTTGGAAGCCCTAACACCACATTTCCCTACTTTTGTGGTGTTAAGTTACCCTAACTGGTGCATGACTGAATTGTTTTGCAAAGAATTTCCTTCCTTTTTGAGATAGTGGAATCATATCCTCCTCCAAGCAGTTGCCTTTGGGACCTGACGCCCCGCACCAAGGGAAGAGTCTGTCCGTCTACAGAAATGATGGATGTGAAGAATTCATGGGGCTGTTTGGTGGGCTGCAGAAGTGAAGGGTCCTTTGGTCCTTGCGCTTCCATTTGGTCACAAATACAGATACAGATACACAGGTCAAAGAGTGCATCAGTCAGCCAATGTACAGGGCCCCTGCACCTTTCATTCCCTGGCTGGGGGGGTTGCATAACAGCACCATCCCCAACTCTCAGCCCATCCAGCTAGGTCATTGAGCTCACCAGCATGGGATCACAAAGCATACTTGCTGGGGTCAAGAGTGGCACTACACACAAAGGTTATATTGTCTTCAATTTTGGCCCCAAATTTTCAAGATACTCATTTTATGATTCACCTTATAAACACAACATGTACGATTTATAGTATACTAGCCAAAATGTCATTTTGCACCAGAACTGTGAAAACACATCTCATCCAGGATTTAAAAAAATGATACATGTCACGTTTATGAGGTGGTGTGGAAAAATGGCTATGTTGAAAGTTTGGAGTCAAAACAGTGAAAATTACTGAAGTTATAAATGAACATTGGAATTCTGTAACATTCACTCATAACCTGGGCATTTTACCGTATTGTTCACCAGACTGTCAGCATAGCCTTCTTATTACCCAACCTCATGAACCTGGTAGTGAAAATGCTCAAATCTCTGCTGAAATGTCATTCCACGGAATCAAAACATCATTCCATGCCACAGGTGCGAAAACACATTTTGGCCAGGATTTGAAAAGTGATAGCTGTCATATTCATGAGGTGGTGTAAAAAAGGCTATGCTGAAAATTTGGGGTCAAAATGTTTGAAATTACCAAAGTTATGATTGAGCGTAATAAAATTTCAACGTATGCACATAACCTTGCCATTTTTACGTATTTTTACCCAAAATTTTCAACATAGCCTTCTTATGACCGCACCTCATGAACAAGGGCAGTGAAAATTTTCAAACCCTGCCCAAAAGGTGATTTCATCAAGCGACCATAAAATCACCTTTCAGATTTGATTTGTGTAATTCCATCACCATCGGTCATGAGGTGGGGGTCCTTAAAAGGCCATGTTGAAAGTCTGGGGTCAAAATATGCAAAAATTACAGATTTATGCATCAAAGTTCAAAATCCTACTGAAATACCT
This sequence comes from Neoceratodus forsteri, assembly GCA_016271365.2. Lineage (NCBI taxonomy): Eukaryota > Metazoa > Chordata > Ceratodontiformes > Ceratodontidae > Neoceratodus > Neoceratodus forsteri. Next base: position 1,015,688,324 of record CM057452.1, on the reverse strand, counting down.
TGAACTGCACTTACCTTAGTTTCTCATGTTGCAGTCAGTGGTTCCAGTAGCAAGACATTTCTTGGATCGGAGAGTGGATCTTTGCTGTGGGATGTGTTCAGGTGAGTGACAGTGTGTGTGTGGGGGGGTGTAGTGTGGTGGGTGCTCATTTGGAGGTCTGTGTGGGGGATCAGATCTGCAAGAGACCATTTTCTTTTTTACAGGTTTAATTTTTAAAAAACTGAGGGGTGTTTTTCTTTATTACAGGGAAGAGTAATGCCAGACGGTGATCAGAGGGTGGGGGGCACCATGAGACACCAGAGAAACAGAATACATAAGAGATCAGTGATTGGAGGGTGGGGGTGCCACTAGATACCAAGGAAACAGAATACATAAGAGATCAGTGATTGGAGGGTGGGGGTGCCACTAGATACCAGGAAAACAGAATACATGCAGGGACAGTGATCAGAGGGTGGGGTGCCACTGGACACCAGGGAATGATAATACAGAAGGGGATGGTGATTGGAGGATTGGGGTTGCCACTAGACACCAGAGAATGATAATACATATGAGGACGATGATCATAGGGTGGGGGCACCACTATACACCAGGGACACATAATACATAAGGGGATGGTGATCAGAGGGTGGGGGGATCACCTTTAGACACCAGGGATACATAAGGAGACAATGATTGGAGAGTGGGGATGCCACTGGACACCAGGGAAATATTACATAAATACAAGGCTGGTGATTGGTGGGTGGGGGGTGCCAGTAGACACTAAGTAAACATAATATAAATACAGAGATGGCAGTCAGAGGGTGGGGGGTGCTACTAGATGCCAGAGAAATATAACATACTTAATGGGATGGCGATTGGAGGGTGGCAGGCACCATTAGACACCATGGCTGCAGAACTCAAGAAAGTCCCACTGTTCCCATACAGTGAACACAGGTGAATGGCTCCTCTTGCTAAGCTGGACACCCTGGATTTTGGGTGCCTGGAAAACTTATTTCTGGCAACATTTTAAAAAAACAAACACCAGACTCTAGCTAAATGGGCCCTATTTAGCTAGGTTTAGATTTTATTTAAAGACATTTTATGTACTTTAAATGTCTGTAAGTTTAAGCAGCAAAAGGAAAATGGCAGCCATATGAAAAAGGATTTTTTTTTCCTCACGAAAAATGATAGGCCCCATATGAAAAAAGATCTTTTTTCATATGGACTAAATTCTTTCTTCATTCCAAGCAGCTATCCAAAAGACTGCACTGAGCATGCTCAGAACTAAAATTTTAAAATGTCATTACTTTTGAACTAATTAATATTTTTTCACTAAATAAGCAAAAGACACATCTGTGGGCCAAGCCCTTTCCACCCTAAAAATTTCAGACCAAAATTCCAAACAGTCTGGGGGCAAGACAATGACAAAAAAACAGCAGTATTTTATCGTTTTTCGCTATCTGCATCTTGGAATGGCACATCTGACTGGAATGAAACGTGGCATGTCAAGAGATCTACCCCCTGAGACTGTGCATGCAAAATTTGGTGTAAATCTGTAGAATGGCTTTAAAGATATTAAAATGCAAAATATGAGGTTTAACATAGAAACCCCTGCTCAACCCTAACTATAGTGGTGCTACTGGTCCAATACGGCACCCCTGCAGGCCCTGCATGACTGACATGGCAGGCCACCACCACCACATGTGATCCTGGGTAAGTGGTTGATAACTGTTATGTCCATGAAAAGTCAGAAAGATGGACTAGAATCTGACAACTGGGGTTCAACATAAAAATGCAAGGTCATGCACAGAGGATGCAAGAACACCTAGGCTGAGTATAGGTTTGGAAGCATGACCATCAAAGTGTCTGAAGAAGAGAAAGGGGCTGGGGATTGCAGTCATGAGCAATCTGAAACCCTCTGTTCAGTGCAGCAAGGCAGGACAGGGGCAAATGGGATGCTGGGGTGCATTAGTAGGGAATTCAGTAGCAGGAGGAAAGAGGTCATACAGCCACTGTATAGATAGATGGTATGACCACAGCTGGAGTACTGTGTGCAGTACTGCAGCCCATACCACATAAAGGACATTAACCTGCTGGAGGCAATACAGAGAAGTCCCATAAAAATAATTCAGGGTCAGCAGGGGCTCTCATATGTCCGGAGGCTGAAGAACCTTAACATGTACTCGCTTGAGAACAGAAGGGGACGTGGGGATATGATAGAGGTCTTTAAGTTCTTCAAAGTTATAAACAACAAGGTAGACCTTGGTGATATTTTTAGGATCAGTGAAAATAAGAACACAAGGGGACATTGTTGAAAACTGGCAGGGGGAGGTCCTAGAAGGAGACCAGGAGGCACTTCTTCACAGAGAGAGTGGTGGTAAAGTGTTAAACCCTTAATCCCAGATTTATTTTCTATTCTTTTAATTAGGGGGTCTCTGCAGAATATAAGGAGAAAAAGGCTGAGGGGGCAGCCTCATCTGACTCCCCATCTGATCTGGCATACACCCCTGCCCAACCATTCATTATTGGTCTAACCATATCTTTCATGTACAAATTTTTCAGCAACTGAAAACTTCAGGAATTTCATATCATTTCAAAACCCAAAAAATTGAAAATTATGAGATATTTTGTCAAAGGCCTTCTGCTGGTCTATTGACATTACAAAGCCATCTGAGATAAACTCCCTCTTTTCATAACTTCTCTTGTAAAAATCAGGATTTCCTGTATTTTACAACCTGGCACCAAGAAGGTTTGATACAGAGAGATGACACTGGAAACCACCTTTGCCAACCTAGAAGCCAGTGTTTTAGACAGGATCTTTTGATCTACATTAATTAAACTTTTAGGACTCCAGTTATTTAAGTAGAATTTCTTCCCTTTTTTAAATAGAAGCTGTAATAATATAATAATATATTCTAAAATAGTATGGAGAAAACAGATAATGGTGGTGAAGAGAAGAGCAAAGAGTTACTTATTGAAAAGGGGCTGGCTGTCCCAACGATTTATCTGAAAGGGATCCCTAAACCTAGAAATTAAAACAGAACGACACTAAAGGTTGTAGTTTACAACATATGTTTTGGAGTACTAAGAGATAAATTTGCCTGGGCTGTTAATAGCTCAGTTCACAGATACAAGTTAGGAAAAGACAAGGGCTGGATATGTGTGGTAACAAAAACTGGCAAAATATATGAAGATTATTGGAATTTAAAAAACAATTTGCAGAGTTGGGAACATGGGCAGAAACAACAATTAAAACAGAATTAAAACAGCAGGATGTCCAGCCCGGTGGTGCTGAGGGCTGAGGCGCTGGACGCCACACCTCGTGTCACACTGGCGACCCGGGTTCGGGAGCGAACATGGGTCTCCATGGCTGGCAGGGAAGGAGAGGAATTGAGCATCCACTGGACTGCTCTTCCTCTCCAGGAAGGGGGGATCCACATCGGTCGGCGTCTGACTGCCCCCTGGCAGAGGCTGGGGATCGGGGATTCATGCCATACACAGGGGAGGAGTTGAGGGCAGATGCCTGGATGGGGATGCGTGTGGAAGCGTGCACATCCGTCAGCGTCATTACATGCCCTCTGACTCTGGGAACTCTAAACAGGTAAAAGCTGGCACCCAGTTCTGCGGCTTGATGGCCGTTCGGTGGGACTCCGAGCTCAAGGGCTCACTGTAACTGGATCCTGAAGTTGGCAGAGATAGGGAGGTCTCTCCTCACCCTGTTATGGGGGTGTCAATGGGGGCATTACAGTGAAGCCCCTGGATTGAGCCAGGAGTGGTCTGGACGGCGGCCAGAGAAAGGTGAATGCCTGGACATGGTTGGCCAAGGTAAGGTAAAAATGACTAACTAAAAAAAAAACAAAAAAAACAGCAGAATGAGCTAAGGCAAATTAAAAAAGAGAAAGAAAGGAAATAGCAGGATAGGTGTAAAAAAAATACGGTAAATCAAAAATACCAGCAAAGAATTAATACATATATTGTTCCTATTGAAAAAGAACACTCATTACTTCCGTATGATGACATTTTTTACCAGGAATCAAGAAAGGTTATCAGAGGAAGGCTTCAAAAGGGTGTAAGGATAAATAGTATAATTCTGGAACACTCAGAAGAATCCATCAAAATATTAGAGAGTAAGAAAATGCCCAAAGCTCCCTTTGAGTACCTTTTGTAAGGGAATAATAGATATTAAGTCTTGGGGGAGAATGAACGACTGGGGAGCAACAAGAAAATTCTGGAAGAAACATATTAGAAATTTGAATTGGAATATAGCAGGTGTTGTGGGGAAACTAAGGGACACTGGATGTGTAAAGTCTGTAACAAAGTTTCATATTGTTATGTTGCAAGAAGCCTGGGCTACAGATCAGAATGATTGCTATTTAGAGATATACTAGAGCTGGAATATCCCATCAAAAAACTAGAAATATATGGAAGAGCCTCAGGAGGGGTGTGTACTTTAATAAATGTTAGACCTGGGTTAAATGCAAGGCACATTTTTAAGGATGACAAGTATTTTATTTTATGTATTGAATTATCAAAGAATAATAATCCTGTAAGTATAGAATAATAATCCTGTATGTATCCCCAGTTAACATAAATATACCCCCCCAATCTGTGAGATCTCCGATTGATAAGCGCCTGTCAGTAATATGGGATACTTTAATTCACTTCAATGACACTAACTTGTTTTTTTTCTCTTTTATATATTTCCTGAAGAAGACCTAAGGTCGAAACGTAGATTTTTAACTCTATTTTCTATTTTCAGCGTGCATTTAATATAACCATTTTGTTTTACTTTAATTCATATACATATTTAATTCATATACAATGCGGTTGGTGGTGACTGCAGTGTTTATTTATTTATTGAAAATGTTTCACCAGGAAAGGCACACTGAGCAAAAAGATGCTTGTCTCACGGTACGACCTGGGGTGGAGGGGTTACAGAGGAGGCAGGTATGCATACAACAGTTGAATTTAGAAGTAGAACAATACAGATAAAGTATATATTTTGGGTGGGATTACATTTGAACTTTGTTACATACATTTGAACTTATTACATAGGGAGAACAGTACAGTACATGATCTTTAAGGACAAGGTATACATTTCATAGGTAGACAACGATAGTAATAAATGATTACTTAAGTGCCAGTAACACAGCTTGAGCTGAACGAGATGCACCAAGTTGACAGTCTGAACTGGAGAGTGGAGATAGAGGGAGGGAAGGAGTGGATTAATAGACCCTAGGTGTTAGGGGTGGTTAGGTGGGGGTGGGGGAGGAGAGGGGAGTTATGTAGGAAGGAGGGAGAGAAGCGAGATATTAGGAGTGAAAAGAATGGATTAGAGAGTGAGTGAAAATGTGAGAATATAAGTGCGTAGGGCAGTGTATAAGCCAGACAATTAGGCTAAGGCAGTGCTGCTGGTCAGGCACTACGGAGGAGGAGAAGCTATCTGGGGGAAGGTCAGGGGCAGTTGCAATTTGGAGCAAGGAAGTTAGTGAGGGCAGAGGATAGGGAGTTTTTTCGTGAAGAAAGGTGGATCTGGGCTGGTAGGCCGTTCCAGAGTTTAGGGAAGTGGTAAGAGAAGGCCGATTGGCCAGCGGTGGTCCTTCGGTGAGGGATGACTAGTAGCCTAGCCTCAGTAGACCTGAGGGCGTGGGTGGGGGTGGGTGGAGAAGATAGGGAGGATATGATGTAGGGCAGGAGGGAGCCGAGCCAGAAATTGGATGTGAAGTTGACGCTATGAATCAGGTGCCGATTACACAGGGATGGCAGGGCCAGTGAACAGTTGAGCTCGCAGTGATGTGAGCGGTGGGGGGCATCAAGGGCAAAGTGGCAGAAAGCGTTAAAGAGAGAGTCGAGTCTGGCTAGGGTGGTCTTAGAGGCGGAGCTGTAAATGACATCACAGTAGTCGAAGGAGGGAAGAACCATTTTCTGGACTAGTTCATGTCTGACAGGTAGCGGGAGACTAGTGCAGTTTCTATAGAGGGCACCAAGTTTTGGGCGCAGTTTTGAAAGGATGGCATCCACGTGTGTGGAAAAGGAGATGTGGCGATCAAGCCAAACCTCTAGATACCTTAAGGAGGGCACTTTGTCGAGGATGGTGTTATTTAGGGTATGGAAGATCAGAGGGTGGGTGAGTTTGGATAGGCGCTGTCTAGTACTGAAAGACATAGAGACAGTTTTCTTGGCATTTAGTGAGAGTTGGTTGGTATTGAACCAATGTTGGATTTTATTGAATTCGGTTTGAAGTTTGGAGGTGAGTTCTTCATGGCTCCAGCTGGATGTGAAGAGGATCGTGTCGTCTGCATACATGTGGATTGTGGTAGTGGAGCAGGAGTTAGGCAAATCATTTAGAAGGATGGAGAAGAGGATGAGACCAAGAACTGAGCCTTGGGGAATGCTGGTAGTGATAGGGAGAGGGGGGGAGGTGTGGTCAGCTATTTTAGTGGATTGGGTTCTATTTAATAGGTAGGCACTGAACCAGTTTGTGACGGACACTGCTAACCCAGCCCCAGTTAGGCAGGATAGGAGGAGGGAATGGGATACCATGTCGAAGGCTTTTGCTAGCTCAATGAAAATAGCGGCGGTGATTAGCCCTTTATCCATCCCAGTGAGGATGGAGTCTGTGAGTCTTAGTAGGGAGGAGGTGGTAGAGTGGTGTTTTCTGAAGCCGGACTGAAATGGGGTGAAGAAGTTAGTATCTGAGAGAAAGTGGGAGAGTTGGGATAGCACTAGGTGTTCCCGGAGTTTGGCGAGGTTGGGGGGGAGGAAGATGGGGAGATAGTTTGTAGTGGAGGTGAGATCACCACCTTTTGGAAGGGGTAGGACAGTGGCATGCTTCCATTCGGAGGGGAGTGACTCGGTCGTGAAAGAGAGATTTAGTAGGGCCGCGAGGGGAATAGCAATGGCGGGGGCAGATAAGAAGAGGAGTTTGTTATCGAGACCATCCAGGGATTTGCCTTTGGAGGGGTTGAGGGAGAGGAGGGCATCAAGGGTTTCAGTGGGGAGATGGGTTTAAAGGAAAAGAAGTGCCTACCAGACAGTAGGGGATGGATGTCTTGGGGGGCGGTGGATGCAGGAGGTAGGGAATCGAGGAGGGCCGGGCACAAATAGTGAAATAGGAATTAAATTCAGAGGCTTCCTTCAGGGGGTCAGAGAGGAGAGTCCCTTGGCGAGGAGGAGAGGTGGGGGCTTGCTGTTTGGGGGGAGAAAAGGGAGTTAATGACTTTCCAGAATTTGGAAGGTCTCCCAAGATTTGCATTTAGGGTGTTGTCAAAATAGCTAAGTGGATGGCCTTAGTGCACTTGTTGCAGAGCATGCGGTAGGTGATATAGTGGCTTGGGAGGAGAGTGGATTTGTAGTTTCTCCAGGCCTTGTCATGGGCTTGTTGGCAAGCTATCAGCTCAGGGGATATCCAGGGTATGTGAGACCTGCGTACTTGAGCCTGGCGCAGGGGTGTGTGTTTGTCCCAGACGGTGAGGAAGGTGTTGCGAAAGTGCATGAGGGCTGAGTCCATGTTAGAGCAGCTTGAGCTTGGGACCCAGTTAGAGAGAGAGATAGATCTTCCAGGAGGGGGAGAGATTGAGGGATTTGTAAGACCGTTGGAATATAAATTTGGGAAGGGATTTGATTCTGTGGATTTTACGGACCATGTAGATTAGGTGGTGGTCACTAATGGAATCAGGGAGGAGGCCTGAACTGATGACACGGTGTGGGTGGGATGTAAGCGCCCAGTCTAGGAGGGAGTGATTACCGGACTTATGGTTTGAGCGTGTGGGTTCTGTAATGGTTTGGCTAAGGTTGAGAGCGGTTATCTCAGTTTGGGTTTTGTTAAAAGTGGGTGCTAACTATTTGTGATTAAAGTCACCCATGATGTATAGTTCGCCCGACTGGGCAAGAGATGAGAGCTGGCTCAGAAAGTCGGTGACTATTGTGGTTGGCATGCCAGGGCAACAATAAATGCCAGCCACAAAGATAGGTAATGAGGAGGAAGGGGACAGTTTTACCACAAGAAGCTCGTAAGCTTTGGGTTCAGCTTTTGTAAGAGAGACAGTGAAGCGGAGGGCTGTTCTAATGTAGATAGCCACCCCTCCTCCTCTGGAGGGCCGGTGTTGCCATGCAATGGTGAACCCTGGGATAGCGATGGTATTATCTGGTAAACTGGGGTTTAGCCAGGTCTCAGACAGGATGATTATGTCGGGGGCATGGTGGGTGGCTAGGACCTGGAGCTGATCAAGCTTAAGGGCTAGGCTGTGAATATTTAGATGGAGAAGGCATAAGCCACGGGGGAGGTAGGCAGAGCGAGTGTCGGTGGTGGCCTTGGCTGAGAGGTTTGATATGGGGTGGTCGGGGCCTGAGGTAGGGGTTGGGCCTGGGTTAGGGTGTATATCCCCTGCAGCCAGAAGGTGTAGGGCAATGGTTAGGTGGCAACGTAGAACACAGAGAGTCCAGGGTTTTGTCGTGTGTTGGCTGGAGGCGCCAGTAGGTCGAACTGATCGGAGGGAGTGGGTACTGGTGTGGAAGTGAAAGGCCAGAAGGCAGCCTAAGGAAAAGACCGAAGAGGGGAGGGGTGTAGGGAAGTGGGATCAGAAGATAGATGGGAGGGATGAAGTGGACTTATAGGGGGCATTAGTAGGATGAGTCAGAGTAGCTGGTTGGGGGGGTGCTGGGTAGGCACTAGGAGGGGGAGTTAAAATGGGAAGGGACAGTAAAATGGGGGAGATCAGAAGTAGAAGGGTTATTGATGGGGAGATTTTACCAGGTTTGGGGAAGAGGTGCCCAAGCATAGTGCTTAGGAATAGCAGGGTGGCGAGTTTCAAGTAACTTGGTTGCCCCTCAGAAAGTGTAGGTACCACTTTGGAGTAGTGGCGCTGTCACAGACTCTGGTAGACAGGGTACAAGGTTTGAGACCCTGGCAGGGCAGTTGGGATAGGACTTGGCTGAGAGCAGGGATCCAGGTTCTAGGTGACTTAAAGCCACTGGGTTTGGGCCAGAAAACAGGGTTGAAATAGCGACTCCTAGTGGCCACTGGGGTTAGTAACAGGCTGGGTGTAAGACAGGTGAATCGGGCAGGGGTTAGCGAGTAGTGCTAGCCAGGTGGCAGGGTAAGGGTGAGGTGTGGGCAGAGGTAGAGGTGGGAGTAGTGAGACAGTAGCCTAGTCAGGTAAAGAGGTTACAGGAAGTAGGAGGGGATTCAGGTGGGGAGACTGAGGTGGAAAGGTCAGAGGGTCCCTCTAGTGGCTAGCAGGTATAACCTGCAAATGGAAAAGTGGGGCTTAGTAAAAGCGAAAGGGAGTGATGTCATAAGGCGTTGTCTATATAAGTAGTAATGACACAGGGTGGGTGAGTGGAGGGGTGGGCGGGGCAGTTGACGCACTGCGTGCTTTGACGGGCTAACCCCCCCTCACAAGGGTTCTGCAGCTGGAGGTAGTTTTAATTACCTGTCTGCAGGCCAGCGATCGTGGAGTCCGCTCCTGGAGTAGGGGATGTTCCAGACAATTAGGTTGATGAAAACTCCTGATGAATTGTTCAATGTTAGCGCTAACTCATCAAACTTGATGATATCTTTATCTTCTCTCAGAGGCAGCTTATTTAGGACAGCAAACTGAATGATTTTACCCAAGGTTTTTACATAGTACCTATTCCTTTCAATTTGTGCAGATGACACCAAAGCAGCAATTGTGGCACCTGTCGCCTCTCTTTTCCTTGCTGCAGTCCAATCAGCCATTGCATTTAAGTGGACTAAGCCGTGCTCATGTTTGTTGAAACCTTTCCCTTGACAAAGAGCTTTTTTTCCAGTTGCAAAATCCAGAGGATATAAAAGTCATATCAGTTCCCATTCCACCAGAATTGCCAGGGTGTGCATACATCCGACAAGGAAAACAGAAGGCCTTATCAGCCACAACTGAGTATTCCAACCATGATCGGTTCACATACCATTTTTCACTAAAACCAAGCAGCACTCTTTCAATATTTGTTTTAGGAAAATTAATTTTGGGTTGAGCTGGTTCTTGAGTTCCAAGATCTGATGGTAATGAATCATTCCTGTTTGTAGCCTCAGTATGTTGTTCATTATCATTAACACATGTTGAAGTGGATTGTGAGTTTGGTTGAGTCTGTCTATGAAAAGCATGACCACGAATAACAAATTTGTCCATTTTGAAAATTTACCTACACTACTTTGGATGTGACAGTGAGGAATGAGGTCAGCGTCAGCCACCTAAAGCAGGCCAGCTAGCCACACAACTGAGATTAGCAGCAAGCTGGCTGTGGCAACAAGTGGAACTTTAGAATAAGTGTTGTGTTACCCCTTTGAGTTTCTTAGGCCACATCAGTCACCACACAACAGCACACAAGAAGGGTTGTCTGGCCCTCTCACAATTTGTTGCACACTACAACATGTGCTGTGTGTTTCATTTTCTTTAGAAAAAGTTTTTTTTTTAATATTTATTTTAGACACACATCCACGCAGTACAAACAATGCACACAGTCTCTGATGGACTGACAGAATAACTTTTCAGGAGGCAGCCAGGGGCAGGTACTGGTAGGAAATTAATTATGTTCTTGTTCTAGAGTAGTATTAATAATCACTCCATGTACCAGCAGTCAGAGAGAGTAGCAGTCTGTCCTTATCAGAAGTAATTTTTCTTCTCTACCCTCTCTCTCCTCCCTTATACATTGGTCTCCTTATCTCTTTATTGTTTTCTGCCTTTTAGTACAACTGTACTGTCTGTACAGTACAATACAGTGCAGTGCTGTTCCTGGAATTTTCTTGTCCCTGTGACTGTTCCCTCAGCCTAGCCTCTCTAGACTCTCTCTCCTACACACTAGCACGGTATGCTCCCTGCCCAGGCTTTACTTCTGTGCAACCATGGTCTGCACTGCAACACTAAGATTTGTCTTTTTTCCCTTAGGCAAATAGGTAGTTTTACTTCCTCGGTTGGGCACCGTTTGCTTATGTGGGCTGGGCAACAAGCCTCGTACTAGGCCCCTTGGTCACTTCCTCTCTTTAATTAATTAATTTATTTTATTTGTGCCAGTCAGTGTAGTGCTACTACAGGCCTATATCATGCCCTTAACTGCCTTAGGGAATAAGACCAGGGAAGTAACAACAAACATCAAGTTACATCATACACCGTCCCTCAGCCTGTCAGTTCTTTTCTTTTTCAGTTAAATCCTTTCCTTGGCTTCTACTATTTTAGTGTGTCACCTTTTACCGTATACTGGTTTGGCAGGGACTGGGGGAGTGGGGAGAGAGTTATACCCCCTACACACTCAGCCACCCGTTGGCTCTTTTCTTTCTTTCTAGTTCAATTCTTAATGGCTTCTGTATGATTAGTAGACTGTCACAGTTTTTATTTTACTACATAATATTCTACTATTTTATTTTGGGAGGGAGAAAGTTACACCCTACAGCCTGTCAGTTCTTTTATTTTCAATCATTCTTGTTAAATTCTTTTCTTGGTTTCTGATTCCTATGGCTTCTATTACATGGTTTAGTCTTCAGTTTTTATTTTACTGATGTTCTACTGTTTTATTGGCAGGGAGAAAGTTACACCCTACAGCCTCTCAGTTCTTTATTTATTTTAATTCTTTCTAGTAAATTCTTACTTTCCTTGGCTTCATCTGATTCCTGTTCTATCAGTCTGATTGATTAATCATATGATTTGCTCTCTCTCACTAGTCCACTCCACTCCTGTTTACTGTGTGGTACTGGAAAGAAGATGACTTTTAATTTGGAAGGAAAGGACGGAAGTTAAAGTGAGTTGCACGATTAACAGGCTTGATTTCTGATTCTAACAAAAGTTAAAACAAGTACTGCTACCTGTCTGTTCTGCCTGCTACAGTAGTTCACTGTCCACTGCTCCCTACCACCTTCCCCTTCCACAGATCTCAGGCAACAACTGCTAGTCTGCCCAGCTGCCTCTCAGGCCTACTCACTTAATGCATGTCACCCGCCCACCACACACACACACACACACACTGCACAGTCAGATCAGAGGAGAGAAATGGAGGAAGAACTTGCTGCTGCCAGTGCCTAAATGTTTTCTTTAACTTTGGCAGCACTGTCTGGAGACACACACAACTCTCGTCTCTCTCTGTCCCCACCCGACAAGACCAACCCCAGTCAATAAATCAGAGACACACACACGTTCTCTGAAAGCAAGTCTGCAACTCTGCCAGAGTGACTGATCTGATGCACAAGGCTCCGAGCAAGCATGTCCTATCATCCCCTCCCACATCTTCAAGTCCACCTAGTAGCCTACCCAACCAATGAAGTGCCAACAATTTTATCCACTGCAGCCGCGGCATGGCCAGTGGGTACACTTACCTGGAAGCCGGGCCGCCAATTTGGTGTGGCATCTGCCACTCAAGATTCAATCCGCCCGGTGCCTTTGAGTCTGTTCTCTTCCTCCTCCTCATGGCCACGCAGCTACTCGCTTGCTCCTCCACCCTGTGCTTATTGTGAGCACTTTCGCGCTTGCGCTAGTAGTTGCTACGTTAACTTATACACCAAGCCTAGTAGCCCACTCACATGTTCGCTGCTCTGCTGGGTCACATGACAAGTCTGGACTGGAGCAGCAGTATGATCAGCAAGCAAGAGGGAGTGAGCACTCTACTGGAGGAAGCAAGTACTGCAGTGACAGAGAGTGCATTTTTTTTTTTTAGCTGCAGTGCCAGTCTTCTCTCTCACTCTGGATAATTTGCAGGGGGATGGCTGGGAGCGAGCCTATTAAAAAATCTCTGGACTGGTCTGAAAATTTACAGGAGGGGCAAAACAAATTACAGGGGAGGCAGTGCCCCCCATGCCCTCCTTGTAGCTACGGGCCCGTGCTCAAATGTTTACTTTCTTTTAACCTAATTCAGTTTTTTAAATTGTTAATAACAAGATTCATTTTATAATTACAATAACGCACTTCAGGGCATGTGTAGTACTGGGATTTACACACTTCTTCTGTGGTTAAAGCCACTTGGCTGCACTTTGTGACACACCACACAAGGCATATGTAAATCCCACAACACGTGCCCTGTCATACATTATTGCTTAAATAATGAAGGCTTTGAGAGATCATATAACATTTTAGAATCTTGTGTAAATTTGGAACAACAGGTAAATAAAATAAGAACTGTCCATATGAAAAGACACAATAATACAAAATATAAAGCAAAATGGTTTGATATAGAATGTTTTGTGATGAGAAAATTGGTTTGGGCCATGGGTAGATGAATAAGAAAATATAATAACATTGAAGATAGAATAGCCCTTAAAAACCTCAAGAGGGAATATGCAGAGTTATTGAATAAGAAAAAGTCTAAATTTAACAAAAGTCTTTGGGTATCTCTCCAAAATTCAATTGAACAGAAAGATAATATAACATTTTGGAATGTAGTAGCATATAGTATGGAAAAAATAAAATTTAATGTGGAGGCAGTCATTTTGGCAGAGGACTGGCTATAATTTTTTCAAATGGACGGTCATGAGGGCCTTAGTGACTGCCCTCCCCCGCAGCAAGCCAGACCAGCTTGAGATCTCCCCTGCCCCCCAGTGCACGGACAGATCCTGGTGCACAGACGGACGGTCGCGAGGGCCTTAGTGACTGCCCTCCCCTGCAGCAAGCCGGACCAGCTCGAGATCTCCCCTCCTGCCCCCCCCGGTGCACGGACGGATCCTGGTGCACAGGTATGCTGCAGGTAGCTCAGCCACCGTTGTCCTCTGGTGTTTTTCTCCCTGCCTGCGGTGCGCAGCCAAAGGTGATGTAGACGCTGGCCGGCTGGTCTTATCCTGCAATCGGAGAACAGTTGGACTTTCAAACTTGGCGCCATATTTGTGGGGACCACGCCATCTTTTTCTGTCGGTGTAGTAATGCAGATAGCCTGTGCAATTGTTAAGTTTAGCCAAATTACTGGAGTCACTGCACCACTGTGGGAGGGAGCTTTATGGTTTATAAAGTTTTAATTGTACTGATATCAGGGTTATCTATTGAAGTGTGCTGCTTTTGGCTTGTTTTAAGTATAATCCCTGAGCCCTGCAGTTATAATGAAATGCTTGGGGAGAGCTTTAATTCTGTTCTAATCGGGTCAGTTACAAATGTGTGCTGCTTTCTGTACAAAAACCCTAAACTCTGCAGTTGTACTGAAACTTGACTTTAATTAGCCTTAGAACTGTAGTGACTTTACTTTGCCTTTGAACTGTAACCTGACTCCTTCTGTAGCTTACCTGTCCTTCGTATATAACCTCTGTCACTCTCCTCTCTCCTCAGACGGACGGTCATGAGGGCCTTAGTGACTGCCCTCCCCCGCAGCAAGCCGGACCAACTCGAGATCTCCCCCCTGCCCTCTGGTGCACAGACGGATCCTGGTTCACAGGTACGCCACAGGTAGCTCAGCCACCATTTTCCTCTGGTGTTTATCTCCCTGCCTGCAGTGCACAGCTGAAGGCGATGTAGACACTGGCCAGCTGGCATTATCCCGCAATCAGAGCGCAGTTGTAGGCCCTGCCGGTGCTGTGCGCTGGCTGCCCCGCCACCCCCGCAACCACCCTAGGCGAGCATACTGTTATATAGGCTGTGTCACGTGTTGCGAAATATCCTATCAGCCCTTTTTCCCATAAGCAGGTTATCTGCAATCACCACCAGTGGCCGCCCTCCCTGCCCTGTTTCAGCAGCTGTCTACCACCTAGAAGGTCGTGCTAGCACAGGACAGTTTTCGCTCTGGGGTGCAGCTATAACAATTCTCCTCAGATTGCTCCCTTGATACTCTTATGGTGTATTCACACTCCCGTGCTGTTGCCTCAGGGCGACTTATATTTAAAACATATATACTAGGTTGTAGCCAGTACCTTGGTGCCTATAGTGTGTCATCTCACAACCTGCCTGTTGCTATCTCCTGCTTTCCCTGGCTGCTGTACTCTTTCCCCTTGTAATTTCCCTTGCATTGTATCTCGCTTATATCCTGCATTACTTAGGGTGGTCACCTCCCTGGGCCTGCTAGGGGCATGGCCAACTTCCTTGCACCTCAAGCCAACTGGTCCACTCTCGTGTCCCCCCCCCCCCCGGCCTGGGTATCCGCCAAAGGATTAAAAATTGTCCACCTGAATGTTCGGAGTATCTTACACAACCTAGCAGAACTTACTGTCTGGGTTGCTCATTACAAACCGGATCTTATGGGAATTTCAGAAACTTGGCTGAAGCCTCACATCCCTGACTCCTTGTGTTCCCTTCCGGGCTACAGCCATATCAGACAGGACAGAGCAGGGAACAAACGTGGGGGTGGGGTGCTTCTCTATTACAAGGCGCATCTGAACGTGTCCACTATTGATCATGAACCACAAACATCCCCAACATGTGAGTACCTACACGCCCTTCTCCTGCTAGGAAACACAAAAAAGATACACCTGGTCTGTGCTTACAACCCTCCAAAAGGTGGTGTGCCAGGACTCTCCTCACTACTTGACAGCATTAGTGACAAGGTTGGTTCAAATGAGGTACTTGTCCTGGGGGACTTCAATCTAAATTGGTTGGGGCCCAACACTAAACAATATGAGCCCCTACTCTCAGGCCTTGCCCTCAGCCAACTCATGTCGGAACCCACTAGGCATTCATCTCGGGGAGGACAAAGGCTCCCTTATCAACTGGGTTATGAGTAATAGACCTGAAAGAATAGTATCCTCAGGCGTTCTCCATGATGCCATCTCGGATCACTCTCCAACCTTCTGCACATTGGGCATCTCCCCACCCAAAATCCCCAGTAAAGTGATCCAGTTGAGAGACTATTCAAAATTTAACCTGAATGATTACCTTGCGGACCTACAACATACCGACTGGTCCCGGGTCACAGCTACAAAGGACCCCGCAGAAGCCTTTGACCTTTTTAGAGTGAGGTTTGTCCTCTTGCAAAACAAACATGCCCCCCTCACTAGAAGGAGGGTTAGGGGCACTGTCACTAAAAGGCTCCATGGCAGCTTATTCACCCTCATGAAGCTCAGGGACAAATATTGGGAGAGACACAAGGCCTCCCGTAACAAGGATGACCACTCTGATTGTCAGCAGCTCAGGAACACTTGTAAAAGTGCCATCAATTCAGCTAAGGGTGAGTTCTGCCAATCTGCCCTGCTATCCTCTGCTAGTAACCTGAGGACCTTTTGGCAAAATATTAAAAACACGGTCGGGTGGTCCGTGAGAGTACAGGTCACGGACATGCTCATTGGCGGTGTCAGCTGCAACAACCCCCTCACTATTGCTAACTCCTTTAACTCCCTCTTCTCTGACCTGCCTGCCCCTCCTTCACAGTCCCCTGCCCCCAAGTCTCCTGGTCCCTCCCTGAGTGGACCTACCCCCCGACCTCCTTTCTACCTAAAACGGGTCTCTGTTATGGAGACCCAGAAGCTCCTGGCTGGTCTCTCCCCTCATAGTGGTGCGGGGCACAACAGCCTTGAACCTGAACTGCTCATGCTGGGGACATCCCTCCTTGCTAGGCCAGTCTTGCATATCTTCAACACTTCTCTAATCTCAGGGATCATCCCCAACATATGGAAAGTGGCCAAGGTTGTCCCAGTCTTCAAATATGGCAACCCCAAAGATATCCACAACTACCGACCTGTTGCTATTCTGTCAGTGATCTGCAAACTCCTAGAAAAGGTAGTTGCCTCTAAGCTCTCTCACTACCTTCAGAGTTACAACCTTCTCTCCCCCGCTCAACACGGCTTCTGTAAAGGGCACAGCATGTCTACAGCTCTTGCTGTGGTTACCTCCAAGATCAGAACCGCTACTGATCAAGGCAGTCTCTCAGGAGCCATCTTCGTGGAACTCTCGAAGGCTTTTGATCGGGTTGACCACTCCCTCCTCAGAGCCACACTTCAGTCCCTTGGGTTCTCCTCCCCTGCCCTTGCCTGGTTCTCAAACTACCTCTCTAGCAGGCAGCAATACATTAATTTCAACAGAGCCCTCTCTAACCTCTCTCCAGTTAACTGTGGGGTCCCCCAGGGATCTGTCCTTGGACCCATTCTGTTCTCCCTGTTCATTAATGAACTGCCCTCTGTCACCGCCCCAAGATGTACCACCCTTCTTGCGGATGACCTTGTCATCCTAGCCAGCTCCCGTGACATCAAAACCATTAACTCCCGGTTAAACTCTGACTTTTTGCTTATCCAGACCTGGCCGGAGGAGCATAGGCTGTCCATCAACCTAAAAAAGACCCAAGCCATGCTCTTTGGCACCTTGCTCAAGAGAAAAACCTGCCCTGCTCCCCTAATGATCTATGGGGCTGATGGTTCCCTCCTGCAGACTGTGGATTCCATCAAGTATCAGGGTGTCACCCTTGACCCGCTACTGGATCTTTCCCTGCACATCTGGAACATATGTAAGGCAACTAATGGCAAACTCGGACTGGCCTATAGAGCAAAAAGCTGCCTCACCCTGGCTGCACGACTGGCCCTAGCCAGAGGGATCCTTCTACCTACGCTCTGCTATGGGCTTGTATCCTTTTCCCCTGTACCTAAATCGAATCTCACCAAATGGGACACTGCTTATAACAATATTTGCTGCTTCGCGCTCTCGGCCCCTCCCCTCACGCAGCGCTGCAATCTCTACACACATCTGGAGTGGCTCCCCCCAGAAAAGCAGCACCTTTGTCCTCTGCAACTTCATCGACAGCATCGTCAGAACTGCCACCCCCTCTGACCTTGCCCTACCCCTCAAACATGGATCCACAACCTGCCACTTAAGATCTAGCGACTCACAGGACCACCTGGTGCCAAAAACCCGCACCCTTGCGGGTGGTCGTGTTTTCACCATATATATGCCGAAAGTGTGGAACTCTCTTCCTGCCTTAATTCACTCCTCCTCCTCCCATCACTGCTTTAAACCCTCCTTGTGGGGCTTCCTAAAATCCGCCCCGCCTGTCTCTGTGCCTCATAGACCCCCTGCTGTGGCACACTTTTTCCCCTGTTTCAGACTGATGGGGGCATGGGTCCAGCGTATCATGCACTTCTACTCCTGTATCCGGCTTGGTAATAACAAACCAGATGTCTATTTTTGCACTGGGCCCACTCCCAGTCCACCTGTCCCTGAGGGTTAACTTGCCTAGCCCATCCCCATCTTTCTCTAGCTCTCTCTCCTGCACTTTTGTACTTCTCCTGTTATCCCCCCCACCCCGGGTTAGGCTTACCCTATATTGTCTGCTGTGCTGTTAATGGCTGTACTATTTTGTTTTATGCTGTTATCTAACTAATTTATCTTTTGCGTATCTCAAAGTGGTATTCTAACATTTAACCAGTTTTGCCTGAAGTCTTTCTCTAGTTAGCTGCTTATTAGTCTTTGTTCTGCCAAATGTTCTTGTACGACAACTTTGATTCTTCCTGATATTCTTGAATGTATGTACCTTGTAATTCTCCCGGGTCGCACCTGAAAATAGGCACTTGGCTGTCTAGTGTGCTTACCCGGTAAACAAAAGCAAATAAATAAATAAAGAATATTTGGTAGCTCTCAACCTTCCAGCAGGGGAAAAGCTAAGAGCCCCTATACAGAGATAACTTTAAGTCCCATGGTAGCAACACGATAGTTTGATGCCACAGAGGAGGATGTGATACATGCCATAATGGCATAGAAAAGGAACCAAGCTCCTGGTATCGATAACATAGGAGCCAAAGTATACCAAGCTGACCCCGCTTTGTGGGCAGAACTATTAACGCCCCCTCTATAATACTATAGTGAAATATAAAACTATACCAAAACATTGGAAAACAGGTGTGATAGTCCCAATCCATAAAAAGGGTTAACAACAGCCCTGGAAAACTATCGTCCCCATCACGTTGTTAAATATTAGTTTAAAAATATTTTCTAGATTACTTTAAAACAGAATATTATTTTGGATAGAAGATCAGAAGATTTTATTTTTCAAGCTGGATTTTGCCAAGGGCAGTCTATAATAGATTACATTTTCACATTATTTTGGAAAAGTATGTTTTGCACAAAAAAAAAAGGAAAGTCTATTCTGCCTGCCTTCATAGACATTAAAGTAGCGTTTTATTCCATTAATAGGGACATTTTATGGGGCATATTGGAAAGAAAAGGAATGGAGGAAAATGTGCTAACTCTTATAAAACTTCTGCATACAGACAGTAAACTAGTTACTAGATATGGGAAGGATGGGGTACAAACTGAACCATTTCAGGCAATAACAGGGGTCAAGCAAGAATGTCTTTTGGCTTTAGAAAAGGAGGACACCTTCCCCCCAACTGTGAACATACTACCAATTAAAATTCTTTTATAAGCAGATGATGCTGTACTCCTAGCTCAAACACCATTAGAATTAAAGAGAGCCATAACAACAGTGATGAATTCATTAAAAAACGTGGGTTTATCACTAAACATTGATAAGACTAAAATATCGATGTTTGGTGATGAGAGTAAAACTAAGTACATGGAGCATAAATGGAGTAACAATTTCAGAAGAAGCACAGTTTTCATATTTAGGAATAGGGTTTAGTAGGACTCTCAGCTGAAGAAATCATATAAGGAGGATGAAAGATAATGCTACAAAAACTATGTTCACAGTCAACCGCTTTGCACATACCATAGCAAAAAAACGAATTCATTGCACAATACAGATGCTTTGCTGCAAAAATTAACTCACAGCTATTATATGGTTCGGAAGTGTGGAGACTGTTTAGTAATTTACAAGAACTAGAAATGGTTCAGAATCAATTTCTAAAATATTATTGGGAGTACCTAAATCTACATTAAATGCGGCGGTACTAGCAGAGTCGAGTACTTTGCCCATTTCCACAAAGGTAGTAAAAAGATTTATTTATTTATTATCTCTCTGATTCACACCTTTGAACAAGAACAGCTCATTTACAAAGGTTCCACGTCAAAGTTAAGGTAGAAAACAAACAGGGTGAACTTTTTTACAGAGTAAAACAGAAATTACACAAATGAAAAAAACATACAGAGGTGAACTTCATTTCATGGTTTATACAAGATTATACAAGAAAGGTTGAGATAGAGTAAAGCAGCCAGTGGTACAAGAGAGGAGCCTAGCTATGACAGAGAACTAGGCACAGCTAGGAAGGTTAAGTGAATAGGTATATGTGAAGTAGACAGTAGGGGAAACCCGGTAGGAGTAGGCAGGCTAAAGGGCCATTGTCAAGGGCTGGGGGAATGCATGAGAAGCAGTAGAGGTTAGAGGGAAGGGAACAGGGGGGCAAGAAGTGCATACAGTATGTTGGTGAGAGTGGGGGGGAGGGGGTATAGGAGGAGTGGGAAAGCAGAAGTATATAGCAAGGAAGAAAATTGCAAACAGAAGCTTTGGTGAGAGTTAGGGAGGAGGTGCTCTTATATGAAACAGTCACAACTACTGGTGGAGGTGAGAGGTTCCCGGAGCAGCTGCTTGAAAGGTCCAAGTTTGGGAGTTGTTAGGATATCCCAGTTGAGGACATTATACCAGTATGGTGCCCTGTAGACAAACGATCTCTGCCCCATGGAAGTCCAACACCTGGGGACCTGGCAGGTTTGTTTTACGGCATTCTGGGTATGCTGAGAGTTACAGTGCGAGTTTAAGAGCTTTTCAGCACCTGGTGGCATGAGGCCAAGAAGTACTTTTTTTGTGTTAACAGGCAGGTCTGGTATTGAATGCGACAGTGGAGTGGAAGCCAACCAGCTTGGGCGTAGAGGTCACAAGTGTGAGTTAGACGGGCAGCACCGGTGAGAAGTCTACAGGCTTTATTAAGCACCATGGTTATCCTACAGAGGGCTCTGGGGGAAGCAGTGCCATACATGGTACTGAGGGAGGCAGTATAGTGAAGTGGTTTAAGGCTCTGAGCTGCAAATCTGGTGACATCCAGTAGACCAGACTTGGGTTTGAATCCCACAGCTTCCACTTTCATACTGTGTGATCCTGAGCAAGTCACTTAACTTCCCTGTTCTCCCAGGATGCAACTGTAAAAAAGCTTTCAGCTTAGTGTGCTACTTCTGGTTAAACAACTAAAAAAAAAAAAATAGATGGCTAGACTGTATTCAATGACTGAGGTGACTGAGCTATGGATTGCCAGTCTCAGGGCATCAGTAGGCATACAGTGTTTGTGCCTATGTAGCATTCCAATTCGAATATTTATGGCCTTAGCAACATTCTCAATGTGGTTAGTGTAGGAGAGGAAGTTATCCAACCTGATCCCAAGGTATTTGAACTGCTTGACCTGCTCCAGCAGGACTCCAGAGCCATTCCTGATGGTGAGGGACTGTGTTTTTTGTTTGTTACGCACACTGCTGAATAGCATCACCTTGGTTTTGCTGAAGTTCAGAATCAGCTTGTATGACCTGAACCATTCTTCACCTCGCTGAAAGTCAAGCTGGATTTGTTGCTCGATAAGTTTAGCATCATGGTGACCATGATGAAGATGAATTGGTTATTAGAAAAAGATTACCATGGCCCCTTCAGAGAGTCTACCATATAATTGCTGTCTGGAAGAGAAGCAAGGAAAAGGGGCATTTTCATGGTTTGGAAAATTAAATCATATACTTAATGGTTCTGGACCCCATTATAATTATATTTTTGAAATCCAGGAAGATATAGGGAGACAAAGAATTACAGATATCGCAAGACAAAAAGATATTGCTAACATACATGATGCATGGAAATACAATGTGCTTTAAAAGGTTAAAACTAATTTTGTTACTGAAAAATATTTATTGATCTGTGATAAAATAGAACATAAGAAAGCTCTGACTAGAATGAGATTCAGGATCATAAACAATCTTTAAGAATCAGGTACCTTGAGGTCCATCAGTATGTTGTGTATTTGTAATGATAATAATAAATTAAGTATCCCGCATATTTTATTTAAATGCCCCAGACTGGAAGAAGTTAGACAGAAATGGATCTCTCCAGTTTGCCAGAATTTTGAATACCTGAATATAAAGTCCAAAACGATGAAAATATTAACTACTGATTCAAAAACAACCCTATATGCTTTATCCAGCTTTGCACATAGGGTTGTTATTAAACTTATTTATTTATTGAAATGTTTCACCAGGAAGGCACACTGTACAACAAGTTGCTTGTCTTCCAGTGCGAACTGGGTGGAGGTGGGGGGTACAAAGAGGATAAGAAAAACGTAGCACATACAGATAGTATAAGAAGAACAGTTACAATTAGGTTGAAGCATTTAGACAGTATAAGATCATAGCTGGTAAGCAGCACAGACATTACAGATTGTAAAATAGATACGGCCTTATTAGGTCCAAGAACATGATGCGATAATGAGGTCAGAACAATATGTGACAATACAATCAAAGTGCAATGATGTTCCAAGTGCTAAGTTTATAGGCAGTTTTTATTTATTTATTTATTGAATTGTTTCACCAGGAAAGATACACGGAGCAACTTAATGCTCATCTCATGGTATGTCCTGGGGGAAGGGGAAAGGGATATACAGAGTACAGATATACAGAGTACAGGTTCAGGTAAATACATACAGATGGTGTAATTATACATACAGTTATAAAACAGGAACATGGTACATGAGACAATATAGGCTGTTGTAGAGTTTCAGTGCAAGCAGATCTTAGGAGCAGCATACAAAGTAGAATCAGTACAGGTATCGAGCAATAGGATACGAGGTTGACAATGCATAAAATACAGACAGTACACTGGTGCAATATGCAGCAGGGTGAGCACATAGGAACCAGTTTACAAGTGCTAGTGTAGGATTTGGGAGGGGAGAAGGCAGTACCATTAATAGAGTTGGAAGGGAGTTAGCTAAGAAGTGCTGGAGAGGAGGTGAGAAAGATAGAGGAGGAAGGGATGGGAGGAGGTAGGGAAGATAACCAAAACCCTGCAAGGGGGAGAGGATTCACCACTCTAGGGAAGATTAAAGGAAAAATTGAATGCAAAGAGAAGCCAGCGACCTGATTCCCCTTCAGGAGACTGAGAACCCTACAAGGGGGCCACGATGCAGGCAAGTAGGAACAAGTAAAGAAGAGTTAGGAGGAAGTAACACAGGGGCAGCTGGAAGAGAGAGTGGGAAGAGCAGATAGCAACCTAGTTCCCCTCCAGGATGCTGAGAACCCTGCAAGGGGCAAGGAACTGGTGAGAAGGAATAAGTAAAGAGGAATTAAGGAGGATTAAAGCAGGTACAGCTGGAAGAGAGGAAATTATGAAGTGCAGTAGCACGGGAGTTGGAGGAGGAGGAGTGTCGTATTTGTGGGGGTAGAGCATTCCAGGGGTGAGGGAAGCAGTGGGAAAAACCAGACTGGCCAATAAGGGTAAAACGACGAGGGACTGACAAGGTGTGCATATCGTTAGACTGCAGGGAATGAGAAGGGGGGAGGGGAAGAAAGAGAGGAAGACAGGTAAGTGGGTAATTCGCCAAGCCAGAATTTGGAGGTCAGTTTGGTGTAGTGGGAGAGTCAGTGGTGCGACAATGGGGGAAAAGCTAAGCCATGATAGAGGTCACAGTGATGAGTCCAAGAGTGGGCTTCAAGGGCAAAATGGCAGAAGAAATTAAAGAGAGTGTCCAGTTTGGCCAGGGAAGATTTGAGAGCGGCACCATAGACTACATCACAGTAGTCAAAAATGGGGAGTATCATCTTCTGAACAAGTTCAAGCCTCACAGGGAGCAGGATGTAGCTATGATTCCTGTACAGGGCACCAAGCTTGGAGCACAGCTTCTTCAGGATGGCGTCGATGTGTACAGAGAAACTGAGGTGTTGGGCCAGCCAGACCCCAAGATATCTAAATGAGAAAGTGTCCTCAAGGATTGTGGAATCCATCAAGGGTGTGGAAGGAGGGTAGGGCAGTAAGCCTAGAGAGTCTCTGCCCGATGCTGAAGGTCATGGAGACTGTCTTCTTGGTGTTAAGGGATAGCTGGTGTGAGGCAAACCAGAGCTGAACCTGGTTGAAGTCATGTTGTAAGCTGGTAGCCACGGTGGCAGGTTTATTGCTGGAGCTGTACAAGACAGTGTCATCAGCATACATATGTATGGAGACGGAGGAGCAGACTGTAGGAAGGTCATTTATGAAGACTGAGAAAAGCAGGGGACCAAACACTGAGCCCTGAGGGACTCCAGTGTTGATGGGGAGAGGAGAGGAGACTGAGTTGGAGATTTTTACTGATTGAGTCCTTCCAGTGAGGTAAGATTTAAACCAGTTTATGGCAGCCAATGCCAGGCCTGCAGCTGAGAGGGAATCAAGGAGCAGTGCATGAGAGACTGTGTCAAATGCTTTGGCAAGGTCAACAAATATAGCTGATGTGATCAGGCCATCATCCATCCCAGTGAGGATGGAGTTGGAGAGCCTGAGGAGGGAGGTGATGGTAGAATGGTTCTACTGAAAGCAGATTGGAATGGGGTGAAAAAGGGGGAATCTGAGAGAAAGGGGGAAGGTTGAGAAAGAACCAGATGTTCATGAAGTTTAGCAAGGGTGGGGAGGAGAGAGAGATGGGGCGGTAGTTGCCAGGAACAGAGGAGTCACCACCCTTGGGGAGAGTGAGGACTAAAGTGTGTTTCCAGGAGGTGGGTACCTGTGCAGATGTAAAGGAGAGGTTTAGAATTAGGGAAATAGGGTGAGCGATAGCAGGAGTGGAGAGGTAGAGAAGCTTAGGATTGAGGTCATCCAGTGAGGAACCTTTTGAAGGGTTGAGGGAGAGGAGGGCATTTAGAACTTCATTGGTAGAGATGGAGGAGAATGAGAAGGGAAGGGAGTCGGACATGCGGTAGGGAGGAGAACACGGGATGGGGATATATGGGGGAAGGAGCTTAGTAGGGACTTGACACATGATATATAGTAGGCATTAAATTCGCTAGCTACTAGGCAGGGTCCAAAACCAGAGAACTGTCAATTTTGAGAACAGAAGGAGGGGGGTGAGAGGGAGGAGAAAAAAGAGCATGGACTACCTGCCAGAATTTAGAGGGGGTGTTGATGTTAGTGACGAAAGAGGATTTGAAATACTCAGACTTAGCCAGTCTAGTAGCTTTGGTACAGGAGTTGTGGAGCATTCTATACGTGGTGTAATCACAGGAGGGTTTAAAAGATTTATGTTTTTTCTAGGTGCGGTCGCGCTCCCTTAGGCAGGCAAGTAATTCAGGGGTAATCCATGGCAGATGAAGCCCCCGAACTCTAGTCTGCTTGAAGAGGGTGAATGCGTTCCAGGTAGAGAGGAATTTGTCCTTGAAGTAGGTGAAGGCATGGTCAACAGAAGAGGTAGTGGACAGAGGAGCCCAGTCTGTGGAGGCAAGGACAGACTTGAGAGGGGCAAGATTGAAGGATTTAAAGGAATGTTGCTGAATGATTTTGTAAGGGTGTTTGGGTCGATGGACCTTGCGAACCAGGAAGGTAGGATTGTGGTCGCTAAGGGCATCAGGGAGACTTCCTGACTTGATGACATGGTGTGGATGGGTGGCTAGTGCTCAGTCTAGAAGGGTACTGTTTTATGTTTTATGATTTGGACATGTGGGCTCAAGGATGAGCTGAGTGAGGTTGAGTGCAGACATGTCATTTTGTGTCTTGCTCAACTTAGGTGACAGCCAGTTTAGGTTCAAGTCAGCCAGGATGAACGGCTCACCAGACTGCGAGATGGAGGTGATGGAGGCTATAAGTTCTGTAGCAATTGAGGGGTTGGTATTGGGATGACAGTAGGTGCCAGCTACAAAAATTGGAGCAGTGAAAGGGAGAGTAATTTGGGTGACCAGGGCCTTGTATGTTGCTGGGATTGAGGATGATAGTACAGTAGTAGTTTGCAATGAACACTGAATGTACATGGCCACACCCCCGCCCTATCCTACCTGGTTTTGCCTGGAGAGGGAGTAGCCTGGAATAGTAACAGAGTTATCAGGGATTTTACTTGAGAGCCATGTCTCGGATCTAATTAAAATGTTCGGAGTGTAAGAGACCACGAGAGTTTGGAGGAGGTCAATTTTGTTTAGTAGGCTGTGGATGTTCAGATGAAGACGTTTCAACCAGGGAGCAGGCTGCAGTTGTGTTAGAGGTGTTAGCCTAGGAAGATAGTGAAGGAGGGCCTGGGTTGGGGTGGATGTTGCTCGAAGAGAGAAGGAGGATAGCTAAGATGAGGAAGTGTACTTTAGGACATTTGTAATGTAGCCTAGAGTTTAGGTGGGAAGAGGATGGTGGAGGGGATGGAGAGAAGGATATAGCGAGATGAAGATAGGCAAAGCAACTAGGAGGAGGAAAGAGCAAGGTGGGGGAGAAGGGAAAGAAAGACCAGAATTCCAATGGGACAGTGGAAGTAATTGCCAGGATGAATGATGTATCAGGCAAGATAGGGGGAGGGAAGTAGTGAGGGGAGTAGAGGGAGAGGGAAAGATAAGGATCAGAATCAGGAGGGGAGGGAGTAAGAGGAAGGGGTGGGAAACAGGAAAAAAGTGGTTCCCATTTAAAGGAGGGGGGAGAGGGCTTCATGGAACTGGCAAAGAAAAGATTAAACTGAACTGCGACTAGCAGTAGTAGGTGTGTTGGCAGGCAGGCTAAGCAAGAAAAAAATAAAAAGACAAAGGTAGCATGCCAGGTTAAGGAAAAATCAAATTAAATGGGTGAGCAGTAACTTAAACAGGGAATAACCTTGGCAGCCGGGGAGCAGCTAGTGCAGATCAGCCCTCTGGTGGCAAAAGTATATAATCTGCTAATGCAAATCTAGGGATTTAGTAATTACAGCCCCAAGTCAGGTGACAGAAACAGCCTATATAAGAAAGTGCCCAGATAGGCTGGGTGGGAGAGGGTGGGGAACCAGCGCAAAGCGTTGGCGGGATGAAACCTTAACCTCAGTGGTTTCAGCAGCAGTGTTGGTGGCAGCCGTTCATGACCAGAAGCGCCACGGAGCAAGTGCCTTCAGCTGGGGGGGGGGCACCCGTGGATGGGGCACAATGCCTAGAAAAGGAACAGAAGCAGGGATTAATATAGGGGCATTAGTTCGAGGGGAAGGTGCCTACGAGAGCAGGTTTAGAGAGTAGACAGACTGGGAAGGGGGCTAGTAATGTCAAAAGACAGAAGAATAAAATTAGCGGATGAACAGGCCTTTCAGTAGTCAGCTGCAATTGGCGCCAGATGAGCAGCAGTTTAGAAGAGGCTCTTTGGAACAGGGCATCTGCTCAGCCACAAATGCTGATTTGACCTGATCAGCAAGGAGCTGTAATACTGAATTCAAAATTCGCAAAGAGCTGTAATCACTTCAGCTGTGCAAGTAAAGTAAGGCGCTGTATTCACTTCACAATTAACTTTACATAGGGCTGTAATCACAATGCTTTACCAGTAAATATTAACTTAGTAATGGCCATAAAATAGTTTTGCAGACTTTATAAATTACTTAGAAGTGGTTATTAAACAGTTTTTCAGACTTTGCAGTTAAAAGTCAAGTAATTGCTCACTAAACAGTGCAAACACTTTATGTTTAAAAAGTGCAGGCTGTGCTATGAGGAGCGAGCTGAGAACAAATTGCAGATCCCTGCTTAGATATCAGGCAGGGTCGGGGAAGCAGCAATTAACAATTTAAGTCTTTAGTCTAAACTAAAACTGAGAGTTAGATAAATATTATGTATTAAAAATTCTGGTTACAAGAACTGGGTAATACGTGTGGGTAATACGTCTGTAATGAACTTAGGTGGTTTATTTTATTTTATTCGTAGATACACTGAGGGGTGATTAATGCTATTGGATACTTTTAACTGCATTTTAAATGTTTACCATAACTTTGTACGTTGATGCTTTTAATTGCATTTTAAATATTTACCATAACTTTGTACGATGAAATTTGTGGTTTATATTTATATATCTTTTCTGTGTACGTAACAAAGTAATTTTATACATACTTGTGTTAATAAACCTGACTTGAATAGAAGCTGTAATAATTCTGTAGACACTGAAGCAGGCAATTCCTTTTAACTTATTATCCTATTATATAAAGCACATAAGGTTGGTGCTAGTTGTGTTGTGAAAGTCATATAAAAAATGAAGAAAAGGTTCTTCACGAGTTTCTAGAGTAGCCATCATACCTTCTATTCCCCTACTGATTACCCCTTGAGGCATCCTCGCCCCAGTATGAAAACTATGTGCCACCCTATCAGTGCAGCTTCTGAATATATCGAAGAATTGCTTTGTGCCTTATGTACCAAACTGCATCTCTTTGTTCAGAGAAGATACATGGTGTAGGCTTTCAGTTCTGTTTTTATATGTTTTATTTGGTCTGAATGAACGCCCATGCCCTTGTATGTCATATCAATTAGTTTTTATAACTGCAATTTTAATCTGAGATATTTTTTATAGTCTGTCATAACTTTTGTGGAAAACCATCTGTTAAATAAAATTTTAAAGTCTGTTTAGAGTCATCCAACCAACTATACTATCACAGGCACAGTTTAAGGATAGTCTGAGCGAAAACAGTTGTTTCCATTTTCCTTTACCTGATCAATTTATAAAATGAATAATAAAGGATGTGGGGGTCCTCTGTAGTAGAGAACCCAAGGAAAGTGAGAGAGTACCCCAGAGGAGGAGGAAGCAACTTGTGGTGGGGGACTTGATTATGTGGGGGATAGATTTGGGAATATGAAGAGGGGGAGAGGGAGGTTAGATGCTTATGCAGCACCATGGCCTGGAGGGATGGGAAGCAGATTCTGAGGATCGCTGGGGCAACATGACAGGAAGCAGAGCTGGATGTTATCGTCCACCTAGGGACAAATGACCTGGCTAGGCACAGGGCTGGGATAATGCAGGTGGAGTTTACAGAGCTGGTCAAGGGCTTTAGACAGGTGGCACATTCAGGGGCTCTCCCTGAGGTGCTGCCTGTCTACGACAGGGAGGAAGAGTGTGATCTCTGCAGCAGGAGCTTCAGCTCATGGCTGAAAGAATGGTGTAGAGAGAAGGGGTTTAGCTACATTGGGGACTGGGGATCCAACTGAAGGGACAAGAGCCTATAGAGGGGTGATGGCCTGCATTCATCTGGGAGGGGAACTGCAGTCCTCAGTGGATGGTTTATTTTATTTATTTATTGAAATGTTTCACCAGGAGGGCACACTGAACAACAAGTTGCTCGTCTCACAGTGCAACCTGGGGGTAGAGGTTACATAGAGTTGTGAAGGATGATCACTTACAATAGTATGTGTGTAGTACAAACAATACAACATTGTAAGACTGTGCAACAGTTGGAACACAAGGTATTGTACAATAAACAGTAGTGGAACAATTAGGTAAATTACAATACATGTCCAAAATTATACAAAAGAACATATGAATGTACAAAACAGTAATAATGTGATAGAACAATTTATAGTGCATGAGTGTACCAGGAGCAGGCTTGAGGTAGTACACAAATGCTGTTGGAATAAAAGGGATCAATCAATCAATCAAAATCTTTATTTAACCAGGCGGACACAGTTGAGCAAGCTCATTTTCAAGGTGGACCTGGGACAAACAATAGGTAATACAATTTAGGTGAGATCAACATACGATTTCAAGTATGTGTGCAACAAATACAATTTAGGTGAGATCAACATACGATGTCACTTATGTGTACATCAATTATGTGTACAACAATTAGGCAAAGGCAGTATAAATGCAAGTAAATGGTACAAAAGATTGTAAAACATTAATTACAAATAGATAAGTCATGCATCATATACAAAGTGCAGAACATGGGGGAAACAGTAGGTACAGAGTATGCTCAGGCAATCAAAAACAGATAAACAGACAAAAATAGGGGTTAATAGTCACGGGTAAGTGGATATAAAGTGTAGATGTGGGCAGGGGAGTGAAGGAGGAAGGCATGGGGATGGCAATGAGTGGAGTCAACAATAGAAGTGACCTAAAGTCATGACGTGGCAGGGGCAAGGTCAGAGAATAGAGCAGGAAGCTCTGAAGGGAAAGGAGGACCTAGGTCAGGAGGAGCAGACACAAGATTCTTTAAAATGGAATGTGTATAAGGATTTGAAAGCTGCCAGACTAATGGGGTAATTGATTTTTAGATTTTTTTGTATCTTGTTTCACAAAAGGGGCCATGCATGACTAATAGATGCCCCGCCAAACCGAGATTTGGCCTTGGAAGCTTTCAGCGAAACATAAGAGGCACTTCTCAGGGCATACTTACTTAATGAGCAGAGAAGTAAGCAGTCCGAGATGTAATCAGGCATGTTATTTAGGATGCTTTTAGCAGTCCAGATGCAGCATTTCTCTGGCATCTAAAGCTAAGGGATGACCAACCTACCCCGAGTACAAGGAGCAATGATGGGTGGAATAGGAAAGTCGTTGAGAGAAACCTTAGAGCTCCAGTGGCAGATGCGACGAGTTTGGAAAGAGCACC
Source organism: Neoceratodus forsteri (assembly GCA_016271365.2). Lineage (NCBI taxonomy): Eukaryota > Metazoa > Chordata > Ceratodontiformes > Ceratodontidae > Neoceratodus > Neoceratodus forsteri. Next base: position 1,015,658,053 of record CM057452.1, on the reverse strand, counting down.
TGCAGGACCCTGGCTGTAGAGGAAATCAGCGTAGTCTAATAAAGAGAGAAAAGTAGTTTGGACTAGCCTCAATTTAGCATCCCTGGTGAGGAGATTTTTTATCCTATAGAAAAGGCCAAGTCTCATTCTAAGTTTCTTTATCAGCTCTTCTATGTGAACAACGAAGGAGAGTCTAGAGTCCAGCCAAACCCCCAAATTTTTAAATTTTGATACGTACTCCAACTGTTCACTCAGTATTGTAGTAATTGGGGGAAGTAGCCCCGTCGCGGCCAGGGTTGTCAGTGCCCAGTCAAGCAGGGTGTGGTTTTGGGATTAGGGTGTGTGGGCTCAAGTATAAGTTGAGTGAGGTTTACAGCAGCGACGTTATTGTGTAGCTTGTTTAACTTGGGAGACAACCAATTTAGATTCACGTCACCCATTATGAAAAGTTCACCAGATTGTGAGAGGGAGGTGATATTGGTAAAGAGTTCAGTCATGACTGAGGGTTGAATGCTTGATGAATATTTAAAGTAGCTGAGGGGAGTTGGTGGAAGAAATGAGGAAGGCAGAAACTGCCCGTCCCCCACAGGCTACAGTAGAGAGTAGGGAGAACCTGAGGGGAGAGGAATCTCCTTGACTGTGAATTAATAAAGGAAGCAGGATGGTAGAAATGAAGAGGGATGGGATTGAGACCATTAAAAAGAGAGGGGGGAAAGGAGGTAGGGCAGAAAGGTAAAAAGGGGGATAACAAGCAGAGTGGATACAAAATCTGGAAGGCCATGTGTGTGAATGCTAGCAGTCTAGGAAATGAGATTTTGGACCTAGAGGCCAGCCTGGATATTGTGGCCATTTACCAACTCATGGTGCATTGAAAACCATGACAGGGACATGGCCATACCAGGCTATACTCTGTTCAGAAAGGACAGGGTGGGAAGGAAAGGAGGTGGTGTGGAGCCCTATATAAGCAAAAGCATAAAAGCAACAGAGGTACATGGAATGGGGAGGGGGCAGAGGTACAGTGGTAGTCACAGACCTTGCCAGCTATTTCCAGATATTTCGCAAAATTTCTGAAGACTTTCTCTCTGCTGCCCCTACTGTTTAGATGCAAAAAGCATCAGATATTTCTGGAAATATCACAGAAATTTTGGGAAATAGCTGGCAGTGTCTGTGGCTACTACGGGTCAGCCTGAGATGAGGAACAGAGCCACTGTACACACGAGTGTTCTGTACAGACCTGCAGCACAGGAGGAGGAGTTAGATAAGGTACTGGTGGAAGCCATTGGCAAGATGGCAAAAAAGAGGAGTTGCAGCTGGTGGAGGACTCCTATCTGCCACGTGTAGATTATAGCCTGCCAGCTGTTGCTTCAGCTCAAAGCAGGGACAGCCTGGACTCCCTGCAGGGGTGTTCCTGAGGCAACCAGTCAATGAACCTATTTATGATGGGGCAATACTGGACCTGGTATTCACTTACAGGGACAGTGTTACACTTGTCAAGGTGGGAGGCCACCTGGGGACCAGCATTCACTGTACAGTGTGGTTCAGTATAAGGACGGCTGCGGAATTGAACCACACAGGGGCAAGGGTCCTGGACTTCAGGAAGGCAGACTTTATAAGGATGGGTGAATGCCTCATTGATGACTTGGCAAGGGGAGATGACCTGGGTGAGGTGGAGGAACAGTGGACGAAGCTAAAAGGGGACATATTGAAGGCAGCAAACCTCTGTGTCAAGCAAGTGAGCAAAAGAAAGAGGAAAAAGAGACTGCTATGGTTCTTGAAAGAGGTGGCGGAAAAGGTAAAGGTAAAAGGGTAGCATTCAGGAGGTATAAGGAGATACAGAGAGAGGAGGATAGGGAGGTGTATTAGAGACAACAGAGGAAAGCAGGGACAGCAACAAGGCGCAAAGGCACAAACTGAAGAGAGAATAGCCCAGGAGTTAACAAAAGGGGACAAGACATTTTTTAGGCATGTGAGTGAAAAGAGGAAGACCATGGGAGGGATTGTAAGGTTAAAAAGGGAAGGGGGAAGACTGTGCAGAGGGGTACCAGGAAAAGGCTGACATCCTGAACAAATACTTTTGTTCAGTGTTCACAGAGGAAGGAGGAGGGGAGGGGACACAAAAAAGTAAGAGGAGCATTGCAGAGAGGGAAGTGGATACTAGTCCATTTAGATGAGAGAGTCCTGAAGGGAGTCACTAATATGAAGGTGGACAAAGCAATGGGGCTAGATAAGGTGCATCTGAGGGTACTGAGGGAGCTCAGGGAGGTACTCACTGCGCCTCTGACAGTCCTGTTTAACAGCTTATTGGAAACAGGAGTGGTTCCAGAGGACTGGATCAGGGCAGATGTAGTCACAGAAGTGGTACAGTAGCAGGGAGGAGGTTGGCAATTATAGACTAGTCAGCATGACATCGGTGGTGGGAAAGCTAACAGAATCACTGCTGGAGGAAAGGATTGTGTAATATCTTGAATACAGTGGGTTATAAGACCCGAGGCAACATGGATTCAGAGGGGGAGGTCATGCCAAATGAATCTAATAGACTTCTTTGACTGGGTGACCAAGCAACTACATTAGGTCAAAGTGGTGGACATGGCCTACCTAGATTTCAGTAAGGCTTTCAACACTGTTCCATGTAGGAGGCTAGTAAGCAAGCCTAGTAGCTTAGGAGTGGGTCCAAAGGTGGCAAACTGGATAAGAAATTGGTTAGAGGACAGGCAATACAGGGTGTTGGTAAATGGAGTTCACTCCGAGGAAGGGAGGATGACCAGTGGGGTGTGTCCGGGACAGCGCTAAGACTGGTCCTCTTTAATGTCTTTATAAGAGACTTTGCAGAGGAGCCAGAAGGGAAAGATTGGCCTCTTTGTGCATGACACCAAAATCTGCAGTAAGGTGAACACTTTTTTTGGGGGGGGGGGTGGAGAGGATGAGCAGAGCCCTGAGAAAACTTGAGCAGTAGGCAAGGGTATGGAAGCTGGGTTTCAATGCAAAATGTGCAAAATAATGCATCTGGGGCACAGCAACCCGGGGCGGATAACAAAATGGGTGGAGTGGTCTTAGCGACTACCAAGCACCTGGGGGTATTCATATCAGATGTCCTAAAGGTAGCCAAGTAGTGTGACAAGGCACTTGGGAGGGTAGTGAGATGCTGGAGTGCATAGGGAGAGGTATCACCAGCAGAAAGTGGGAGGTGGTGTTCCCTGAGGAAATTGCTGGTAAGACCCCACCTAGAGTACTCCGGAAGAACATAAAGAGGGGACAGTCGAGAAAAGGGCAACTAAAATGCTACAGGGTCTGCATGAGAAGCCCTATGAAGAGAGCCTATAAAGGACCTCATATGTACATCCTGGAAGAGAGGAAAGAGAGAGCGGGGCTATTATAGAGATCTTTGATACCATGCCTGTGTTTCTCACAAAGATTGCATTAGAAAGGATTGGGGTAAGGGTTGATGCCATGGCCATAAGAGGTGTAGTCTACAGTTTTGCTGGTCACAAGCATTGCTGTAGTGAGCTAATGAGTCACACTTAAAACAGGAAATGAGGTTACCCCTGATAAAAACATAGCTCCCTGTCTCTGAACTGGAAGAAACTGCAAGAAAGGTGGATTAAGCCTGACTCTCCAAATTTCAGTTTAACCCAGAATCTCCATTCACCTGTCCAGACTCACTCATTATGTGGATGGTGGGGGCTGATACATCTAAAACCTCACACATTTGGCTGAGCCAGTAGGACATATTAGAGACACTAACCCCTTTGTTACAAAACAAGATTGTTACCACTTTGACTACGGATTTTGTCAAGGGGATCGCAACAAAGGGTGCCAGAAGGGGTTATCTATATAAGAGTTGTATCCTGGGCCCAAAAGCAATCTAACTCTGAAGCAAAAAATTTCATAAAGGCCTTTAACAAAGTTCTTATCACATAAGTCTGGTTTGGAGGTTGCTCTTGATCTCCCACGTAATGCAATCTTAGTGCATCGTGTCTTAGTGCAGACTCTGTTTGAGCAGAAAACAGTTCAGAGAACTTAGTTAAAATTTTGATAACCGGGAAAGATGCACTGAGCTGAGGCTCAGTTCCAGGTGTGATCCGGGGGAAGGGGGAGTGGAAGTAAGGCATACAGGCATTGCAAACATCAGAAGTGCAGTAAGTGCAAGGTACAAGTGCAGAACAATATCAAACAGCAAATTTACAAAGCATGCACATGAGCTAAGAAGCTCATACTTTACATGGTTAGGCTGTACAAAAGCTTGAAAGTGTGCTTGGTTGAGTTTGGCTATCAAGAAAGCGCAGTCTGAAGGCCAAGAGTTCAGGGGACACCAAGAAAAAGGAGGCTTAAGCTGGGGGGGAGAGGGGTAGTGGAAACTATTGGGAAAGAGGAACGGAGGATTCAGGAAGAGGTGTGACTGGTACATATTGGGGGAGGAGAGAGCCAGCAAAGGCATTTTAGTGTTTGAAGGAAGGGGGATAGATGAAGGGGAGCAAGTTCCAAAGGGAGAGGTGCCGGTAGGAAAAAGCAGTTTAACCGTATGTGAGCAGGGATGAGGAATAGAGAAGGTGCTGATGTCCCTTGAGCATAGAGAGTAAGGGGTGGGCAGTGGAGAGGAGAGAAGATAGGTAGGAGGGGCAAGAGCCAAACCAGTATTTGTCAATAAAGGTGGCACAGTGGGATTGGTGCCTTAAGGGTAGAGGGAAGATGGAAAGGGAAGAGTAGATAGAACCGTGGTGGGTGCAGGGAGGAGAGTTGGTGACAAAGTGACAGAAAGCATTATGAAGGGTGTTAGTCTGGCAAGAGAAGAGGAAAGGGCAGAGCTATAGACCATGACAGCATAGTCTAAAATAGGGAGGATCATTTCAGTTACCAGCTCCCCGTGGACCTAGGGGGAGAGGCTGTCCTTGCTATGGTACAGGGTGCCGAGTTTACGGTGGAGTTTGGAGTGGATGGTGTCAATGTAGGTGGAGAAGTCTAATTTACTATCTAGCCACACTCCAAGGTATTTGAAGGCAAGGACAACCTCCAATTTAGTGCCATCCAGGGTGAAGAAGACTGTAGAAGGTGAGAACCTTCTGATTTCTGGCTGGTGCCAAAGATTATGGACACAGTCTTCTTGGTATTAACTTTGAACTGGTTGGCATGGAACCAGCATAGCACATTGTGGAAATCACGTTGCAGTGGAATCTGTACCTCAGACATAGAAGGACCTGATGAATAAATGACCGTGTTGTCTGCATACATGTGTATATGGGAAAAGACACAGGTGGAGGGGAGGTCATTAAGGAAAATTGAGAATAGTATAGGGCCCAGGATGGAGCCCTGGGGGACACCTGCTAAGACTGGGGTGGGGGGAGCAACACATCAGTCACCCAAAATGACTGTTGATGGCCCGTAACTATAAGCTGAACCAGCACCTAGCTGAAGCAGAGGGGCCAGCTGAGGTCAGCTTGTCCAAGGGGAGATGGTGGGACACTGAGTCAAATGCCTTTGCAAGATAGATGAATATGACCGGTGATATGTCCCTAATCCGTCCCTGTCAGGATGGAGTCAGTTATGTGCAGCAGGGAGGAGATGGTGGAGTGGTTCTTTCTAAAGCCAGATTGGAAAGGAGAGAGGAAAGATGAGGAGGAGTCAAGGAAGTCAGCAAGTCTAGAGTAAACTAGGGGCTCTTGAAGTTTAGCAAGGGACGAGAGGAGTGAGATCGACCTGTAGTTTCCTGGGGAAGAGGGATCACCCCATGAAGAGACAATACCTTGGCAACTTTCCAGGCATGAGGGACAGCACAGAGGGAGAAGAACAGATTCAGAAGGTGAGTAAGTGGATGGATGATAGCTGGAGCAGATAATTATAGAAGTTTAGGGTCCAACCCATCAGGTCTGTGTTTGGAAGGGTTAAGAGGCATAAGGGCAAGAAAAACTTCCTGGGGGGAGATAGGAGCGAAACTATAGCCTTCTGATGAAAGGGAAAAAAAGAGACAGAGAGAGATCAAGTGAAGACTGTCAGGGTAGAGCACAGGTAGTGAAGAAATTGCTAAAAAGGGAAGCGACAGCAAGGAGGTCGGAGACCAGTGAGCCATCACCCAGGAGGAAGGGGGAACAGGCTGGATTGGGGGTATGAACAGGGAGAGGATCAGTTTCCAGATTTTTGATGGAGAATTTAGATTGGACTGAAGTTTGTACTTGAAATGGCGGGCTTTTGTGGTGAAAACTGCCTTTGTACAGGAGTTCCTGAGTGACATGTAGTGCTGGAAGTCAGAGGTGGAGAGGGAGGATTTGGTGCGAGCCCACACAAGATCCTGAGCCTTGCACATTACAGTAAGGCCTGGAGTGATTCAGGGGTGGTAGAAGCATTTCACCTTGGTCTTTCTGAGGGGGGCTGGATAGAAACATAGAATCTGATGGCAGATAAGGACCACTTGGCCCACCTAGTCTGCCCATTTCCCTACCTAACGGATAAGCTGCAGATACTAGTTAACCAACAGCCTACTTCCCCCTACCCCCCACTAGAATTGCCTTATGTCTGCCCCATGCATTCTTGAATTCCCCCACTGTTTTTGACTCTACGACCTCCTCAGGAAGGCTGTTCTGTGCATCTACAATCCTCTCTGTGAAGAAATACTTCCTCACGTTACCTCTGAGCCATCTCCCCTCTATCTTCAAATTGTGCCCCCTTGTTCTTGCACATCTGTTTTTCTGAAAGATGCTACGCTCTTGGACTTAGTTGATTCCCTTGAGGTATTTGACAGTTTCTATCATGTATCCCCCTCCCTCCTCTCCTCGAGGCTATACATCTTATGCTCCTTTAGTCTTTCTTCACATGTCTTCTGGTGCAGACCCTGCACCATTTTCATTGCCCTCCGTTGGACAGCCTCCACCCTGTCTATGTCTTTGCAGAGATGGGGTCTCCAGAACTGTACACAGTACTCCAGATGTGGTCTTACCAACTGTCTATACAGAGGAACAACAACTTCCTGTTTTCTACTGGTGATGCCGCTCCCTATGCATCCTGGTATCCCCCCAGCCCTCCTTACTGCCTTCTCACATTGCTGGTCCACCTTTAGGTCATCTGATATGACTACCCCAGTATCTCACCCCCCATTGTGTACTCTTCCCCTAGGTTTTTGTTTCCCAGGTGCATTACTTTGCACTTCTTTTCGTTGAATCTGAGCTGCCATACATTTGACCATTCCTCCAACCTTGCCAGGTCCCTTTTCATCCTTTCCACCCCACCTTGCGTATCAACCCTGTTGCAGATCTTTGTGTCATCTGCAAATAGACATACTTTTCCTTCCAGTCCTTCTGCAATGTCACTTATAAAGACATTAAAAAGGACCAGCCCCAGTACTGAACCCTGCGATACCCCACTAGAAACATAGACTTTGATGGCAGATAAGGACCACTTGGCCCACCCAGTCTGCCCATTTCCCTACCTATTGGATAAGCTGCAGATTCTAGTTAACCAACAGCCTACTTCCTGCAACCCTCCACTATAATTGCCTTATGTTTGTCCCATGCATGTTTGAATTCCCCCACTGTTTTAGACTCCACAACCTCTCCAGGAAGGTGGTTCCATGCGTCCACCACTCTCTCCGTGAAAAGAATTTTCACATTACCTCTGAGCCATCCCCCCTCTAACTTTAAATTGTGCTCCCTTGTTCTACACATCTCTTTTTCTGAAAGATGCTACCCTCCTGGACTTTGTTGATTCCCTTGAGGTACTTAAAAGTTTTTATCATGTCCCTCCGTCCCTTCTTTCATCAAGGGTATACATATTAAGCTCTCTCAGTCTCTCTTTATATGGTTTCTAATGTAGACCCTGCACCATTTTAGTTGCCCTTTTCTGGACTGCATCCATCCTGTCTATGTCCTTGCATAGATGAGGTCTCCAAAACTGCACGCAGTACTCCAGATGGGGTCTCACCAACTGTCTGTACAGAGGGATAACCACTTCCCTTTTCTACTTGTGATGCCCCTCCCTATGCATCCCAGTATCCCCTGGCTTTCCTTACTGACTTCTCACATTGCTTACCCACCTTTAGGTCATCTGATATGACTACACCCAGATCCCTTTCCATTATTGTTGTTGTTAGTACCTCCCCTCCTAATGTGTACTCTTCTCCTGGATTTTTATTTCCCAGGTGCATTACTTTGCACTTCTTTACATTGAATCTAAGTTGCCATATGTCTGACCATTCCTCCAACCTTGCCAAGTCCTCTCTTTCTTCACTGTGGACTCCATTTACTATTACTCTCTGCTTCCTGTTGTCCAGCCAGTGTTTTACCCAGGATACCACCCTGGGACCCACTCCCAGGCTGGCTAATTTGTTTATTAATCTTTGTGTGACAGTGTCAAATGCCTTGCTAAAGTCTAGGTAGGCCATGTCCACAGCCCTCCTAGTCTACTACTTTGGTCACCCAGTCAAAGAAATCAATTAGATTTGTCTGACATGACCTTTCTGCTGTGAATCCATGCTGCCTTGGATCCTGTGCCCCACTGGCCTCTAGGTACTCAACAATTCTTTCCTTCAGAAGTGATTCCATTATTTTCCCCACCACTGAGGTCAAACTAACAGGTCTGTAGTTCCCTGCCTCTGTCTTGCTCCCACTTTTGTGAAGGAGAATCACATCTGCCCTCCTCCAGTCCTCAGGTACCACACCATCCTTCCATGATTTATTAAAAAGGGTAGTCAGTGGTGTTATTAGTTCTTCCCTTGGTTCTTTAAGAATTCTGGGGTGAATCCCATCAGGCCCCATTGCTTTATCCACCTTCAGTTTTAGGAATTTTTTCAGAATCCTTTCTTCTGTGAAAGGACTAATATCAACCCCCCTATCCAGAGTGCTTCTATTTACTGGATTAGGTATCCCCCCCTGCTCTTCCTTTGTGAATACTGAGCAGAAGTATTCATTCAGTATCCCTGCTCTTTCACTGTCACTCTCTGCCCAACCACCTTCCTCTTTATTCAGCCTCAGTATCTCTGCCTTAGTCTTTCTTTGCTCGCTGTACCTATAAAAGGTTTTATCCCCCTTCTTAACCGAGTTGGCTATCTTTTCCTCGGTTTGGGCCTTTGCTGTTCTGACTGCCTTCCCCGCTTTCTTCTGCTGTAACTGGTACAGGTCTCTGTCCTGCTCCTTCTATGTTTCCTTATACTTCCAGGATATTCCAGGTGCTGTTAAAGATGGCAATGAAGAATGAAAGGGCAGTCTCAGTGTCTTGAGCTGAGCAGACAGGGGGCCAATCTGAAGAGACAAGGTCCTTTAAGAGGGCATCAGTGTCAAGTGACCAGAGAGGCTTGTGCCAAATGTATTTGGGGATGGATTGAGGGTGACACATTTTCCTAACACAGTAGGTTAGGCAGTGGTCACTGAAAGCATCCGGTAGAACGCCTGTGCTAGTAATATGATGTGGGTGGGAGGACAGCACCCAGTAGAGGAGGGAGTTGTTAGAGGCATGAGTCCGGTGGGTTCAGTGATTAACTGTGTGAGGTTCAGGGACTCGACAGTGTGGAGGATGGGCTTAGAAGTGGGGAGAGCCACTTTACATTAAAATCTCCGAGAAGGATGAGCTCTCCACAGGCAGAGAGGGGGACAAGGGAAAAGAAGGAGTTAAGGAGAAGGGAGGAGGGAGAGAGCTTAGGTGAGGTATAGAGGACAAAAATGGGAAAGGAGGAAGAGAGGGAGAGCTTAACTAGCAGGAGCTCGTGAGAGGAGGGGAGGACTTCCTTGACAGAGATGGAGCAGGAGAGGATTTGACAGATGTATAAGGAAACTCCTCCACCATGCTTGCCTCTGTCCTGGTAAAAGAAGTGGAAGTCTGGGTGGGGGGGCTAAATAGGAGTCTAGAACTCTGGAGGAGAGCCAGGTTTCAGAAATACACAATATGTCAGGAGAGTGCAGGGAGATCCATACTTTGAGGGGGTCAAGCTCAGGGAGAAGACTTCTTGCAGTGAGATGGAAGAGGCTAAGGCCTTTAAGTATATAAGAAGAAGAGGAAGGGGGGCCATGATTTAGCTCAATGTTGCCAGCCAGTAGGAGGAGGATAAGAACAGGGAAGAGAAGGGTGAGTGTTTTCCACCTTTTTTGATGAGAGGGAGAGTGAGCAGAGGGGAGGAGAGAGGGGGAGAGACAGGAGTGATGGAAAAATTCTGGGTTTAAGAGGGGGGTATGAAAATGCAGTTGTCCTTGGAACACTCAATCCTCGCTTTCCCGTCTGGCCCCTGAGGGCCTGTGCTCATTCCTAGGCATGGGTTATCGGCATCACGAGCAGTAACCCAAGTGCTGTGCTGACGGGCAAGGAAGAACTATAAACAGTCCCTTTTCAGATGCAAAAGTACCTAAACAAGTCTGCTTACTGTAGGTGTCTTTGTACCCAAGGAAGGACTGTTTATCAGTTTGAAACGTGATACCTGTTAATAATGTTTTTACTGCCTGTGTGCTGTTTTGCCACCAGACAAAACTCTGACTACAAGCCTTCATTTGTGGTCTCAGTGCATCCCTCTGGGATCCAGACCTTTTAGTGGCTGTGTGGTTTGGAGCTGCACTGTCACAGACTGAGGTTTGACAATTACAGATAAAACGCAGCAATCGTATCTAGAAATAAAAAGAACAGAATTCTTTCGCTGTTGCAATATTTGGCCTAGTTTGTCGGACCTTCAGCCATGAGGATAATATGGAATGTAATGACTCCCAGGTGACCCAGTTCATCTACATTTGGAAGGGTTTATTTGTTTTTGTCTTGGTTGAATGTTATTCTTTTGTAGAAATCTTCCCCCCCCCCCAAGTTATACAGGCAAAGGAACGCTGAGTCCCAAAATCCTGCCTGCTAAGTGTGTTTTCCTGAAGTTTGTCAAGAATGGGAGATGGTTTGCTGGAGAGGGAGGATGTGACTGGAGCTGAATGTTTCCTGCCTGATAAAGCCAACCTCTCTGTCAGGATGTTTTGGGTCTGATTCTTAGTCATCAAGTTTCAAGTAAGGGGCTGAGGAAAAGATAGTGCTCTTTGTGGCAAGAAAATAGACTTCACTTCACAGACTACAACCCCTCCCCCCTTTTTGCCCAAAGAGGACAGTATGTTCTGAAAATGCACCCCCATTCCCACCCCACCCAAGGGCAGTATATGTAGATTTCAGGTTCCTGTATTTACTATTACAGCAGTTCCACAAGAAACAGTTTGGTGCAATGAGCTACGTTTAAATGGTTAACTAATTCATGCAGAAAGTAAAAGTAAGGGTTTATCATCCAAGATCATGTAATAATAGTCAAGCAACTATATTATGTTGAACCCTAAAAAGACTGAGCAAGGGTGTTAGAACTCATGATTAGGACAGGGTCTCTTAAGATCCAGCTGTATCTGTATTAATATTAGGCCACTGGCAAAGTGAGTCTCAAATAGCACAGCTGCCCACCATACTACGTACACAGTGTTAAGACATCAATCCATTTTAAGCAGTCCACCGGCACCTATAATCTGTTTTTAATGGTTCAGCATAAAACCAAAAAAGCTAGCTTCTACAGTCCCAGAAGCAGCCATTGTGAAAACTTTAATTCCTAGAATGCTCCGATGTGATCATGTCATATCTAGGGCTGTACCAACGAAATTTTCTCATGCCTAGGATTGTCCCATATGATCCCATCATACCCATAGTTAAGCCCATGTGATCCTGCCATGTCTGAAGCTTGCCCATATGCTCCAGTTATGTCTAGGAGTAACTCATGATCTGTTATGTCTAGGGGTGACTTGTGATTTTGTTATGTTTAGGGGTGTACATGTGATTCTATTATGTCTAGGTGTGACTCACTATCCTGTCATGTCTAGAAGTACAGATGTGATCCTGTTACGTCTAGGGATGCACATGTTATTCTGTTATATCTAGGTGTGACTTATGATGCTGTCATGTCTAGGAGTACACATGTGATACTGTTATATCCACGGGTGACCCATGGGAGCCTGTCATGTCTAATGGTAACTCATGTGATTGTGCTTTGTCAGGGGGATCAGAAAGGGCTGGAGGTTCTTTGGGTCAGCTTAGAGACAGGGCCCAGGGTCTTTATCCATGTGGGGGTGGTGTACTGACCAACAGCACAAGGGGAGGAGTTGGACAAGGTTTTGGGGAGACAACTGGCATAATGAAAAGCAATGGGGAGGTGCTGATTATGGGGGATTTTTATCTGCAGGATGTAGACTGGAACATTCTGGCCACAGCTACAAGAAGAAGCAGGACCATCCTTGACTCCCTACAGGGGGCATTTCCCAGGCAGTTGGTTACAGAACACACTAGAGAGAAGGCAGTGTAGGACCTGGTACTTATGAACAGGTAAAGCATTGCACACATCACAGTGTGTAGCCCCCTGGGTACAAGCAATCACCAGATGGGGTGTGGTTTGACATACGGAGTGAGCAAAAGAAAAAAACACACTAGGAAAAGGGTCCTGGATTTCAGGAGGCCAGATTTTAAAAAATGGGAGCTTGCCTCAGTAAATACCTTGAAGGGGAGATGAGTGGGGGGGAAAGGAGGCACAATGGAAAAAGATCAAGGAGGGCATAACTAAAGCAACATAGATATGTAGGTACACAGAATGTGATGGCAGATGAGGGCCGTTGGGCCCACCTGGTCTGTCCAATTGTTCCCCCCCCCAGACCCTGCTTAATCCACTTCTCAGTCTCTTCTCCCCTCTACCCTACTCCCACGAGTCCCTTGTGCCTATCCCAGGCATTTTTGAACCCAATTACTGTTTTCACTCCCAATACCTCTTCTGGAAGGCTATTCCAGGTGTTCACCGCCCTTTCTGTGAAAAAGTAGTTCCTCACATCCCTCCTGAATTTACTCCCAAGTTTCATGTCATGCCCCCTTGTTATAGAGCACCTTTTTCTCTGAAAGATGCTTCCTCCTGCACCTTATTAATCCCTGTAAGGTATTCAAAGGTTTCAACATACCCCTCCCCTCTCTCCCCTCTCCTCCAGGGTATACATATTTAGCTCCTTTGGCCTTTCCTCATAGGGCTTTGTTGCAGACCCTACACCATTTTGGTAGCTATCCTCTGAACCACCTCCACTCTCTCTATGTCCTTTCCGAGATGAGGTCTCTAAAACTGTACTCAGTACTTAAGGTGGGGTCTTACAAGTGAATTATATAGGGGCAGAACCACTTCTCTCTTCCTGCTGGAGATACCCCTGGCTTTGCACCCTAGAATCCCACTGGCTTTTCTGACTGCCTTATCACACTGCCTGGCCACCTTTAGGTCATCCAATATGATTACCCCTAGGTCTCTTCCCTGTTTGATCTTTGTCCGTATCACTCCACCAATCTTGTACTCTGCTCTTGGTTCCTATGGCCTATGGCTATGCAACAGAAAGAGGAAGATGCCACTATTGTTCTCAAAGGAGGTGGCTAAGATGGTTAGGGAGGGGAAAAAAAACAGCCTTTAGGAAGCATAAGAAGACACAGATGGAGGGGGACAGGGAAGTATATCTAGATAAACAAAGGGAGGCAGGAAGGAGGGTGAGGGCAGCTAAGGCACAGACAGATGAGAGGATCACCAAGGAGGTCAAAAGTGGGGATAAGACTTTTTTCAGGGATGTGGATGAAAAGAGAAAAGCAAGGGGTGGTACAGTAAGGATCGTTTGAAGGGGGGACTGTGCAGAAGAAGATCAAGAAAAAGCTAACATTTTAAATGAGTACTTTTGCTCAGACATCTGGACTTGAACACACTGCCAGATTTAACAATGGTGTCTGAGGAGAGTCGGTGGTACTGAATACTGTTTTTTGGCTACAGAGAACCCCACCCCAGGGCCTTCGGAAGAAAAAGTCCAAGACTGTCTCAGACATAGGATCTAGCAGAGGGTCTGAACAAGGGTCTACCCTGAACGATGAAGCCCCATTAGATAGACAGATAGATAGACAGATATATAGATATTTTATTTATATAGCGCTCCTTCCCGGAGGCTCAGAGCACTGCACAATCCATAAAAATATCAAATAAAAAAAATCACATCAAATAGACAAGCAACAAAAATCAACTGGCAGGGTAAATAATTAAAATAAAATCAGAATAAATAAAATAAAATCGAATATCTCTAGAAACAGATTACATATCTCTCATATCATGACAGGAAACATATAACTACATTCAATCATTATACAGCTCACAGGCTTGACCAAATAAAATGTGTTCAGGCCCTTTTTAAAGCTTTCCACTGAGGGTGCCTCCCTCAAATAGCTTGGCAGTGAATTCCACAGGGCTGGCATGGCCACTGAGAAAGCCCGATCACCTGACTGCCGCAGCCTAGCCCTGGGAACCACTAGGAGGTATCCCTCGGAGGAATGGAGAGAGTGGGTCAGGCAGTGAGGAACCAGGAGATCTTGCAGGTAGTCTGGTCCCCTGTAGGGCTTTATAGGTCAGTAACCCAACCTTGAAGACAGTCCTCCACCTTATCAGCAGCCAGTGCAGTCTGCAGAGAACAGACATGATATGATCAGATCTTACTGCACCAGTTAGCAGCCTGGCTACCGCATTCTGCACCAGCTGCAGATGGTGGACATTGCCTCCAGATAGCCCTAGGTAGACAGGATTGCAGTAGTCCAGCCTGACGAAGACATGCACTAAAGTGGCGATGTCCTCAGCCGGTAACAGGGCTCGGATCCGGGCAATGTTCCTCAGGTGGTAAAAGCCACTTTGGATGATGGCTGACACCCAGCATCAAGTGTCAGGCCATCATCAAGGAATACTCCCAGATCCCTAACCCTATTTGAGGGGCTCAAAGGGACATCTCCTAGCCTCAAGCCAGGATCATTCCTTAATCCTCCTCCATCCCGTCACTGACCAGGATCCACCACTACTTCTGTCTTGTCTGGGCTGAGTCGTAGCCAGTTATGAGTCATCCAATTCTGGATCTCGGCCAGGCAAGTGTTAAACACAGCCGCCACCATCTGGTTTCCAGGTTCACAGGATGAGTGTAGCTGGATATCATCAGCATAGCAATGAAACCCCAGCCCATACCCACTGATATCGTCTCGCAATGGCAGCATGTACACCATGAACAACAGAGGCACCAAGACTGAACCCTGCGGGGCTCCACAGTGCAGAGGCATCGGGTTAGATGAGGGTAACCCCATCATTAGCCTTTGCACTCTATCCATGAGGTAGGATCTAAACCAGCTGGACAACTGCCCTCTCTTAAGGCTGGGGGGACTCAGTGTTTTACCATGAGACTGTCACCAGGCAGAGGTCAGGTGGCAATGCAACTAAGTGCATGGAAAGGGGAAGGGATTGCCATCAGACACCTGCACACATTCATGACAGTGCATGTGTCTTTGCAGTTCAAACTCAAAGAGAGGTTGCGCTACCTGTTGTTGGTCTGTGGTGCAGTGGGGGAGGGGGCTGCTAGCCCCCAGGTACAGCACCAGCAAAGCAACAGTATACTCTGAAGGAAGGAACACGTAGAAGATTTAAATGTGGTGCATAAACATTTTATTCCACAACTTAGTGCCAAAGACAAGCAACTTGCTGCAAGCTAGATGCCCCAGTGCTTCAACCTGTGGTCTTCATTAGGGGCAGCATGTCATTGCAGCCCAGCACCCTGAGAGAAAACTGGTTGAAAATGCCCCAGTCCGATATGCCACACCCCAGGCACTGCACAACTGACATGGCAAGCCACCCACCACCACATGTGATCCTGGGTAAATGGCTGATAACTGTTATGTCCATAAAAAGTTAGAAAGATGGACTAGAATGTGACAACTGGGGTTCAACGTAAAAATGCAAGGTCATGAAAATAAGGTGCAAGAACTCCAGGGCTGATTACGGGTTGGGAGGCATGACCATCACAGTGTCCAAAGAAGAGAAAAGACCTGGGGATTGCAATCATGAGCAATCTGAAACCCTCTGTTCAGTGCAGCAAGGCAGGGCAGGGGTAAATAGGATGCTGGGTTGCATTAGTAGGGGGTTAGCCAGCAAGAGGAAAGAGATCATATAGCCACTGTTTAGACTGATGACGCGACCACAGCTGGAGTACTGTGTGCAGTACTGAAGTCTCTGTCACATAAAGGACATTAACCTGCTGGAGACAGTATAGAGAAGAGCCATGAAAACGATCCAAGATCAGCAGAGGCTCTCGGATGTGCAGAGGGTGAAGAACCTTAACATGTAGTCGGTCGAGGACAGAAGGCAATGAGGGGATATCATAGAGGCCTTTTAAGTTCTTCAAAGGTGTAAACAAGGTCGACCTTGGTGATCTTTTTAGGATCAGCAAAAATAAGAACACAAGTTGCAAACTTGCAAGAGGGAGGTTCTGGAAGGAGATTAGGAGGCACTTCTTCACAGAGAAAGTAGTGGCAGGGCGGAATGGGCTACTGGACATAGTAAACCAGAAAACAGTTGAAGGATTTAAAAGGGGGGTCACGTGACCACGTCATGCAGTAGAGAACGTGCCTTTTAGCTCCTCCTTGGACTTTATTTTATTAATTTAGCATACGTAAAACTACTTTTAGCACCGAATAACGCATCCTGGGCAAACTGGAATCCAGGATGGAGCGACTATGTGGTCGCCACAGCTAAAGGCATGAAAACACCGGCCAAAGGAAGCAGAAAGGCCGCGGCGGGGCCTATGATGGATTGTGTAGGCCCGATCTCCCTCTCGGCTGCCGAGATGACGGCTCTGGGGCGCGAGCCGAAAGATCAGCTCATGGCGGCTCTCGTGCCCAAGTTGGAGAGCCTAGAAAGTAAAGTTGAAGGTCGGCTCGTGCTGGTTGAATCGCAGGCTGAGAGGCAAAATGAGAGGGTCGAGGAGCTGGAGGGCAGAATAGCGACTGCTGAAGATGAGTTGAGCCCTCTTGGCAGACAATTAATGATTTAGAAGCAGGTGGCAGAAATGAGGAAGCACTGGACTACCAGGAGAACTATCTGAGGAGAGACAACTTGAGGCTGAGGGGCTACCAGAAGGAAAGGAAGGCACTGATATTCTGGGCTTCTGTGCTAAACCCTGCCTATGCTTTTGGGAATGCAGCCTAAAGGAGGAAGATTGAAGCTGGAGAGGGCACATCGTGCGGTCCTACGAAGCCTCAGAATGGCCAGCCACCCAGGCAAGTTATTATTCGCTTTATAACTATCAGGACAGACAGGACATGTGGCGAGCATATAAATCTCTCCTGAGCTTCAATATGACGGAGTTCGTTTGTTTTCTCCCAAGACTACCTCGCCCGAATTGGAAGAAAGAAGGAATTCAATGATGTTATAGCGAGTTGCCAGAGGCTCGGAGTGGAGTGGTTCATGGTGTTTCCAGCTATACTGAAAATCAAGCATGGGGGGCCACTTACAGCTTCTGGGAGGTGGAAAAGCGAAGAGTTTCATTGGCAGGCTCCAAAAGAAAATCGGGTAACCAGGACTGGGTTCTGGAGGCGGTATCAACTATTCTACGCACCTCGGAGAGTGTGCTGTCATGCAGTGGTGTACTAGAGGCGTGCATCTGACTTTTCTTTATATGAGGTTTATTTGGATCAGATATCGGATGAATGGGATGTATATTGCTGGATCTTACCCCATTATGTGGAACTATGCGAGGAGACTGTGGAGCGGACATAATGATAAAAGGTAGGCCTCAAAGGTGCTCGGGGGCTTGCGTGTGGATATAGAGGGGGCGCGGCTATCTGAAGTATCCCCACTGGGTGGCCCTGATGTGGAAATAATGCAGAGAGTCTGGAGCTTAAAAAAGAGGCAAGGATGGACTTGTTCAGGAGTCCCTGTAGAGCTACACCAGACCCCCATAAGTTAAAGGACAAAACAAAAAGGAGGGGTGTTCCACGGCCTGAAGATGTGGGGGGAGACCGACAGATGTTCGTGGTAAAGGGTGGACTTATGAGGCGGAAACAAATGTGTCAAAGGCTGGGGGGGAAGGTTAGAAGAGTATTTTTAGTTTTCATGGTTCAAGCCTCATTTGTTGATTGGGGAGCATACTGGCTACAGCAGGTTTGTACGCCTTGTATGAGCTCGAGGGAGGATATATTGTAAATAAGTTTTGGGGATTTACTGTTGGTTGGGGGGGTTGTTATGTTACATATGTTTGTATTCGATCCACATATCAAAGCGAAATGAGATCTCAGGTGGCTGGACAGAAAGGGTTGAAAGCAAAATGGAGGAAGGGGAGGAAGGGCATAATGCGAAAATTACCAGGTAGATGGCTAACAAGACTAAACTAAAAGTTGTGTCATGGAACGTGCGGGGTGTATCGTCCCCTACCAAGAGGACTATGCTGCTTACTGCGTTAAGGAGGGTTGGAGCACAGGTAGGCCTTTTGCAAGAAACACATCTGAACCCAATGGAGCATAAGAAGCTGGTCAGGAATTGGGTAGGGGAAGTATATGCAGCTTCCTTCTCCTCGAGTAAGAGGGGGGTTGCAGTCATTATCCATAAGAATCTACCATTTCAGGCAATTAGAATGGTATCCGACAAGAAGGAGGGCAGATATGTGTTTGTGGAGGGGATGTTGGGAAGAAAACCGGTCACGTTTGGCAGTGTGTATGCCCCTGCAGTTACCGATCCCCAGTTTTACAGACACCTTTTAGAAGTCTTGGCGAAAGAGCAGTTTAGGGGGTTAATTTTGGGAGGTGATTTTAATTGCACCCCGGATACGGTGATGGACCACTCGAAAGGTAGGGGCAAAGGGGGCAAGTTTTTAAAGGAATGGAGAGAGGGGCTGCTAGACCTTGATTTAATAGATGTATGGAGGACGGCGAACCCAAAAATAAGAGAGTATACCTTTTTCTCACATCCCCACAAGACATGGTCGAGGATAGATCATGTATACATTGAGGGGGGGTGGTACCAAGGGGTTGTGGAAGTAAAACATGAACCTATTCATATATCCGACCATGCCATGGTCACTGTGACGATAGAAATGGAGGGCTCAGGAGAGGATGAAGATGTGGAGATTCCCTCATACTTAATGGGGAATGAGAAATTTAGGAGTTCCTGGATGCACAGATGAAAGATATGTAGACTTGAATAAGAAACGGCTCCTCTCCACAGATATTATGGGATGCGGGAAGGCCTATGTGAGAGGGCAATTATTGGCTTTGTCTCTGGGTATAAAAAGAAAAGAACAGGAAATATGAGACCCTTCTCCAACGAAGTTAAGGAATTGGAGGCCGGATACTTAAGGGATGCAGCCAGTGAACCGATGTTAGCAGCAGCGAGGGGAGCTGAATAATATGTTGAGGAACAGGCAAGGGGACAATTATGGCTTGTGAAACAGAGATTTTATGAATGGGGGAATAAACATGGCCCCCTCCTTGTTAATTTGATTAAAGGCAGAAGGGGGAAAGCCAGGGTGCTGGAAATAAGGAATAAGCATGGGAAGGTAATGCGGGACCCCCAGGCCATTAGGGAGAGATTTCGAGAATTCTACAGTAAGCTATATCAAAGAGAAGCAGAAGGACTAGGGGTGAGATAGAACAATTTCTTGACGGGATTAGGTTAAGGCAGCTGTCTGAACAGCAAAGAGCAGCCCTTGAGGCGAATATTACTAAAGAAGAAATAGGGAAGACCATCAAGGGCATCAGATCGGGCAAAGCAGCTGGCCCAGATGGGCTCCCCATTGAATTTTATAAGACGGTGAGTCACCAGGTTGTGGATCTGCTCTGGGACGTATTTAGGGGTACTGGGGAGGGGGCATCCCTGCCGCCATCTATGGATATGGTGACTATATCTGTGATCCCTAAACTGGGTAAGGACCCAAGGGACTGCGCAGCATACCGCCCTATTTCGCTATTGAATGTGGATGCCAAAATTTATGCGAAGGTATTGGCGGGTAGGCTTGAGACACTAATGCCCAGCCTGGTCGACCCAGATCAAACCGGATTCATAAAAGGAAGGCACTCATATCACAATGTTAGGAGACTGCTGAATGTGGTTCATGTTTCTTCTCGGCGTCCGGGGTCCACCTTAGTTTTGGCCCTGGACGCCGAGAAGGCGTTCGACCGGATCGAATGGGACTATATGATGGAGGCCTTAGAGCACTATGGGTTTGGCCAGGGATTCTTGAACATGGTGAGAGCCTTATACCGGTCACCTAAAGCGGCAGTGGTGGTAAATGGTGACCTTTTGCAAGTTTTTGAATTAGGTAGGGGGACACGGCAGGGATGTCCCCTCTCTCCCTTGTTGTTTGACCTCACTTTGGAGCCCTTGGCGGTGGCCATCAGACAGTGCGAGAGGGTGAAAGGTGTTCTAGGTGAGGGGGGGCGGCAGCATAAACTATCTCTATATGCTGACAATATGATTTTATATCTGAGTCGCATAGAAGAATCCCTTCCTGCCGTATTAGACTTGATCGGGAGTTTCGCATTGTTTTCGGACTACAAAATAAATTTAGCAAACTCAGAGGCAATGTGTCTAGGTGGAGGACAGCCAGCGGGCCTACAAGAATGGGGTCTGCGGGAGGTGAGAGGGGCCTTGAAATACTTAGGGGTCAATATTGGAAGATCACTAACTGACTTATATAGATTGAACTATACGCCAATGATCGAGGGGGTGCTTAGGGACATGAAAAGGTGGAGGATGTATCCAGTGTCATGGGTAGGCTGGATGAATATCATAAAAATGAATATTCTACTCAGGATTTTGTATTTTTTACAGATGCGGCCCGTTGGACTTACTAAAAAGGACATGAAGAGACTGGATAGGGGTTTCTCTGGGTATCTGTGGCAAGGGAAAAAGCCCAGAATTAGCCTACAGAGACTGAAATTAGAGACGAGGAGAGGGGGGCTTGGCTTCCCAGACATTAGAAGTTATTTTTTAGCCTCACAGGCTAGGATAATAAAAGACTGGATTGCGCACCCCGAAGCAGCAAGCTGGTTGGACTTGGAAGGGGAGGGGGCATGTGGCCGACTTTCGGCCTTTTTGAGGACAAGGGGCAGGAGGGCATATTTACATCAATGAAGCCCTATCCCGTTGGTAGTTTGGACCCTGGAGGGATGGGAACAGATAAGGGCAAGGATTGGATGCGACAAAACGGAGACGTTACTTCTCCCCTTGAGTGGTAACCCCCTTTTTTTACCAGGGCTAGAGGATCAGGGTTTCCAGACTTGGGAGAAAAGAGGGATCCAGTGTGTGCGGGACCTCTATAAGGGCATGCATATCCCCTCTTTTGGGGAGTTAAGGACAAGGTGGGGGATCCCAGTTGCACACACATTTAGGTTTTTGCAGGCGAGGGACTTCGCTCGTAGGCTGGGGGAGCCAGGTTCTCAGCCCATGCACCAGCTGAATTTGGAGGGGGCAATCTGTAAAGCCCGGAGTGACCCTAAAGGGGTAATAGGGGTGGTGGTGCGTATTCTGAGAGAGGGGCTGATACAGGATAGCTCGAGCAAGAGAATACAATGGGAGAGGGATCCAGGGGTCGAGTTATCAGACTCGAATTGGGAGTTAATAGTGGAAACACATATGGGCCTACTGCTATCAAACAAATATAAGGAGTCAGCCTATAGGTTTATCCACAGGCTCTTCTATCCCCCAGTCATGGTCCATAAAAGCCACCCGGAGGTTCCAGAGGTTTGCCCCCAATGCAATAAGGAGGTAGGCACATACTTTCATTGTTTTTGGAAGTGTCCCCACTTACAGAGCTTCTGGAAGGAGGTGGTGGGGTTCATAAATGAGAAAGCGGAGGCAGGGGTATTCATGCACCCGGTAGATATACTGTTCGGGATTGAATGGGGGGGTGGCGAAGATGGAAATTTGCACAGGAAATGGGTGAGAGTGGCCTTAGCAATTGCGAGGCAGTGCATTTTAAACACGTGGATCTCCGCACAAGATCCCACCCTCACTCAGTGGAAAACCTTGCTAATGTCTGCTTTGGCTATGGAGAGAAGGGCCTATCAGATTCAAGAAAGAGCAGAGATCTTCGGAGGTATTTGGAATCCGCTCCTTTTGGCTATTTCTCTGCAAAGTCAAGGGATATAGAGAGGGGAAGGAGTGGAAGAAAGAGGATACTTGGTTAATGGCATATGAACGGGCACTGAACCCTAGGCACTTTCCCTCTTGATATACCGGTCCGTTGCCCATGGTTGACTATTCTCCCTGAGTTCAGCAACCTAATGAGGGCTCTTATTAATTGCTTTGCAGTGTATACGAAATATGAAATGTGGATCAATGTAAATAGTTTCTGATATTGTTCTTGGGGAGAAGGGAATCAAAGGTTTTTTTTTTTTTTTTTTTTTTTTTTTAGATAAGGACATATTTAGCACTGCTGGACTTTAAGCCTGTTATTGAACTTAGAATGGCTAACTAAACACTCGATTGTGTGCTGGAGTATGGAATTTGCCAATATCTTTTAGTTCAGTGATTGTGTCGAAAAGTGATGTTTATTTGTTTGTTTTTCTTGTTATACATGTTTGGAAATGCAAATAAAATTTTTACACAAAAAAAAAAAAGAAGGATTTAAAAGAATAAAGTCAAGGGGAAGGTAAGAGTGTCAGGGGAGGGGGAGTGGAACACCCTGTAACACAAGATACACGAGATCCGCATCGAGTAGGCTAAATTGACCGTAACACCTTCTTCAGCTGGCAGTTTCATATGTTTATGTGAGATGGCTGGTAACGGACTTGGGGTGCCACAGGCCCAAGGCACAGAGGAGCAGAAACACAATGAAAAAAAAAACATGTATTGCATTTATGTAAATATGTTATTATTATTTGTCATACATTTATTGATGCTGTGTTTGTTTCCTTTTTTAAAATGTCTGTTTGTCGAACAATAAACTTGAATCTCCCTTTCTGTAAATCAAAGTTTAACTTTTTACTGGCTACATACTGTTTGGACACAAGGCAAAACCACTTGACTACAAACCATGTCAGTAGCTTCATATATGACTAAGGTTACAGATGTTTATTTTATTTTATTTAAGAGTTTTACCAGGAAGGCACACTGAGCAGAGTACTGCTCGATTCCAGGTGTGATCTGGAGGGAGGGGGACAGTGGGGATAGAGCAGGTAAAAGCAATATACAGTCAAGACGAATATACGGTGATAGAGAAGCTAAGTACAGTGCATCAGTAAACACAGGATAATTGGGGACAGCAAGTAAGCAAGATAGCACGATCAAACATGCATCTATTATGGAACTAGCATTTCTACTGATACATACAGCACAGTCATGTGCCACAAGCACAGGTGGAGGAGAAATGCACTTTAATGAGAGGGTTGAGGTGCCAGGTTGGGGGCATGAACCTGATAGTAGCAGGGAGGGAGTTCCACAGTAAGGGCATGCGATGTCTGAAGGCTGCCTGACTGGCAGAGGAGGACATGCGTGGCACTGCCAAGAGGCAGGTGTTGAAATTTCTAAGGAGGTACGCAGAAGAGGACTGGGCAGTAAGGATGGAGGCGAGATAAGGTGGTAAGGACTGGGACCAGAACTTGGCTGTGAGACGCGCACAGTGGGACTGCCTGCAGTCCTGGAGTGAGGGGAGGTTGAGAGTCTGGTAGAAAGTGCAGTGGTGTGTAGAGGGAGGGCAGTCAAGAGCAAAATGGCAGAAAGAGTGAAAGAGGGTATCCAGTCTGGCTAAAGTGGACTTTGGGGCAGCACTGTAGATTACATCCCCATAGTTGAAGATGGGGAGAATCATTTCCTGCACTTAGTGCACTGTGGGCTGGCAGCGGGATGCATCCACGGTTGCGAAATAGGGCACCCAGCTTGGGGTGGAACTTTTTGTGGATGGCATCGACAGGTACAGAAAAGTCAAAGTGCTGGTCGAGCCAGTCCCTGAGATATCTAAATGAGGAGCAGTTCTCCAGAGTAGTCCCATCCAGGGTGTGGAAAGAGGGGAGCTGAGAGAGTCTCTTCCTTGTGCCAGAGGTCATTGAGATCATCTTCTTGACATTGAGAGAAAAAAGCTGATTAGCACAAAACCAGAGCTCAACCTCATTGAAATCCTGCTGGAGTCTGGTTGTTACATCAGCGGTTGAGGGGCCTGATGCACACAATACCATGTCATCCGCATACATATGGATGGATGTGTGTGGGTAGGCAGTGGGCAAGTCATTTAGGAAGGTGGAGAAGAGTAACGAGCCAAAGACAGAGCTTTGGGGGACACCAGAGGTGACTGGGAGGGAGGAAGATGTGGAGTTTCCAATTCTGACAGATTGGGACCTGCCTACCGAGTAGGAGTGGAACCAGCTGGTGGCCTCAGTAGAGAGCCCAGCAAGGGAGAGTTTGTCCAGGAGGAGAGTATGGGAGACCATGTCAAAGGCCTTTGCCAGGTCAATAAATATAGCTGAGGTGATGTGGCCTTTATTCATCCAAGCAAAAATGGAATCTGTGAGTCATAGGAGGGAAGTGGTGGTGGAGTGGGACTTTCTGAAGCCAGACTGGAAGAGTGTAAAGGAGGAGGAGTCAAGAAATGTGGAAAGTTGTCTGAGTACAAGGTGCTGCTGGAGTTTTGCCAATGTAGGGAGGAGAGAGATTAGTAAGTAGTTACCTGGGTGGAGGGGTCACCACCCTTCAGAAGCGGACTGATGGTTGCATGCTTCCAGTCTGATGGGATCGATGATAGGGAGAAGGAGAGGTTGAAAAGAGCAGACAGGAGGGTGGCAATTGCAGGAGCAGCCAGGTAGAGCATTTTGGAGTCCGGCCCAGAGGAACATTTGCCCTTAGCAGGGATTAGGGCAATCAAGGCATTGTAAACTTCCAGTGGGGTAACCTGACAGAAAGAGGAGGCAGGAGAATTGGCCTGTGCATTGGGGGGAGCTGGGTGGCATTTTGATAGTAGGGAGGGAGTGAGGACAAAAGTGCCAAGGCACATTTTGAGAAGAAGGAGTTGAATTCTGTAGCCACTTCGAGAGGGTCTGACACAGAGCTACCACCTACATTGGGGGTTGGGAGGGTGGGGAAAAAGTGATTTGACCACATTCCAAAATTTAGATGGTTGGTTTAAGTTGGCTTGGTGGAATGGAAAGAGGCTTTGAAGAAATTTGCTTTAGTCTGCTGGATTAGCCTAGTGCATATGTTGCATAAGGAGCAATATTTAACGTGCACTGCATGTGAGCCGGTGGCTTTAAAAGACCTCCAAGCCTGGTCTCTGGCTTTGGTATGGGTAATAATATTGGCTGTGATCCAGAGCAGGTGGGCGCCCCTTACCCAAGTCTGTCTGAGTGGGATATAGGTGTCCCAGGCGGCTAAGAACTTGGTCTTGAAATACAACAGTGCGGAGTCAATGGATGTGGCCCAGGGTATGAAAGACCAGTCGGTGGCAGCTAAGTCAGTTAGGAGAGAGACAAGGTTCAGTGATTTGAATTACCAGGTAAGGATGGTTCTTGGAGAAGGGGCCTTTGGCTGGAATATTTTGCGTATCACGTATGTGATATGGTGGTCACTTAGGGAGTCTGGCAGTATCCCTGAGGCAATTATTTGGTGTTGGAGTGAGGTGAGGGCCCAGTCCAGCAGATCGTGGTTCTGTGATTTGGGGTTCAGCCGTGTGGGTTCAGAGATCAGCTGGGTCAGATTCAGTGTAGCCACTTGGTTGCGAAACTTGGAGGTAGTGCAGGAGAGCCAGTTCAGACTGAGACTGCCGAGGATATGGAGCTCATCCTCTGATGCGCTAGATTTCAAAGTGCCTAGGTGTTCCAGGATTGAGGGCATAGGTGAGTCAGGGGAGCAGTAAGGTCAGGCTATGAATATGGGGGTAGTGTGAGTGAGGGAGGGAGAGTTTGATTAGTAAGGCGTCGGACTGCATGGGCAAGAATAGGTTGACAGGGTAGAACTGGAGGGAGGTCGAGATATACATGGCTATGCCGCCACCCCTTTTGTGGCCTAGGTGGTTGTAGCGGATGACTGAGTATCCTTGGATGGTGATTTCAGCATCCTTGTTGTAAGGCTTTAGCCAGGTTTCTGAAATGATCAAGCTGTCAGGCCTTAAGGATAAGACAGTTGGCTGCAGCAAGGCAATTTTATAGAGAAGACTGCAGACATTGAGGCATGCAACTTTTAGGCCTCGAGGGCGTTGATGGGTTTGGGAGGGTAGGACCTGAGTTTAGCTGGACATCCCCTGATTTCAGGAGTAAAAGAGTTACCAAGAGCTTGGCGAATGGCATGGGCCACCAAGGTTTGTGGGTAGCAGGCGGTGGTTGGACAGCCACCATGGGGGGGGCACTGGACTGATGAGTTTAGGGCTGATAGACCAGCGTGAAAGGCAGGTGGCAAAATTGTGGGCCCAGTGAGCCATGTGAATAGATTGGTTGTAAGAGAAGGCTCAGCAGGGGAAGTTGCAAAGGTAGGTGACAGGGTAGACTGAATGCTAAGTGCCAGATTGCCTGCCTGCTCTTTTGGGTAGATGGTGGGAGGGAGTGACAGTAAAGGTAGGAGGGAAGCCACTAGAGCCGTGTAGAGAGACAGCATTTTTGTGCAGTAGTTAGGCTGGTTACAACTGAGTGTTTGCAAATAGCAGCCACTAGTAGAGGGAGAAGATAACCTGCAAGAGGGAAAGCAGACTGATAGTTTTTTTGCATCACATGACTCCCCCACTATAAAGTTCATTTGATCACCAAGGGTGGTGGTGGCGGCAGTGGAGTAGCAGACGTGAAGTGTCGGCGGGGCAATCCTTTCTGCAAGTGACCGTGGCTCCAGTTCCAAAAATGCTGTACCTGCTTCGGGAGCTGCGTTTGTCATTGGGGTAGCGAGCTCCAAATTTTCGGGGAGGGCTACTTCGGTGCCCTCGTGACCTCTGAGGATCTGAGGAAACAGAGCAAAAGGTGAAGGTTTAAAACAGGTAAGGGGGGTGGGGGCTGCCTTGCAGGGGTAGGGACAGTGGAGCTACGTGGCAGCAGTGAGAAGTACAAACCAGCCAAAAGTATATGCTTAACAATACAAAGGAAAGCCTTTTTTTTTACTTCAGGAGTAAAATACTTAAGGTAGTGGGAAATACAAACCAGCCGAAAGTATATGCTTAACAATACAGTTGAGAGCTTATTTAACTGTAGAAATAAACTTCTTAAGGTACCAGCCGAAAGTAGTCAGAGTGCTAAACAAATTCATTAAGGCATCTGCTGAACAGCATGCAGTGGTAATTAAGTTAAACTAAAAACAGCTGCAATAAAATTAAATAAGTTGCTTGAACAACTGGATTTCCAATGTAAGGGGAAAGAAAACACTCAGCCTTCCCAGTGAATGTTTGCTATCCCCCAACTTACATAGAAACATAGAATTTGATGGCAGATAAGGACCGCTTGGCCCACCCAGTCTGCCCATTTCCCTACCTAATGGATAAGCTGCAGATCCTAGTTAACCAGCAGCCTACTTCTTCCTGCCCCCACCCCCTAGAATTGCCTTATGACTGTCCCATGCATGCTTGAATTCCACCACTGTTTTTGACTCCACAACCTCCTCCGGAAGGCCGTTCCATGCATCCACAACCCTCTCTGTGAAAAATACTTCTTAAATTACCTCTGAGCCCCCTCTATCTTCAAATTGTGCCCCTTGTTCTTGCACACTTTTTTTGAAAGATGCTACCCTCTTGGACTTTGTTGATTCCTTGAGGTACTTGAAAGTTTCTATCATGTCCCCCTCTCCTCCTTTCTCGAGGCTATACATATTAAGCTCCTTAAGTCTCTCTTCATATGTCTTCCAGTGCAGACCCTGCCATTTTAGTTGCCCTCCTCTGGACAGCTTCCATCCTGTCTCGTCTTTCTGGAGATTGGTCTCCAGAACTGCACGCAGTACTCCAGATTGGGTCTGGACCAGCTTTCTGTACAGAGGATAATAACTTCCTGTTTTCTACTGGTGATGCCTCTCCCTATGCATCCCAGTATCCCCAGCCCTCCTTGCTGCCCTCTCACATTGCTTGCCCACCTTTAGGTCATCTGATATGACTACCCCAGGTCCCTTTCCATTTTTGTTGTTGTTAGTATCTCACCCCCATTGTACTCTTCCCTGGTGTTTTTGTTTCCCAGGTGCATTACCTTGCACTTCTTAGCATTGAATCTAAGCTGCCATACATTTGACCATTCCTCTAACCTTGCCAAGTCCCTTCTCGTCCTTTCCACCCCACCTTGTGCATCAACTCTGTTGCAGATCTTTGTGTCATCTGCAAAGAGACATATTTTTCTTCCAGTCCCTCTGCAATGTCGCTTATAAAGACATTGAAGAGGACTGGTCCTAATACTGAACTCATGTACCCCACTAGTAACCCCCCTTTCTTCAGAGTGGACTCCATTTACTATTACTCTCTGTGTCCTATTCTCCAGCCAATTCTTTACCCAGGCTGTCATCTTGGGACCCACTCCCAGGCTGGCTAACTTGTATATTAATCTTTTGTGTGGGACTGTGTCAAATGCCTTGCTAAAGTCTAGGTAGGCCATGTCCACAGCCCCTCCCTGATCTACTACTTTGGTCACCCAGTCAAAGAAATCTATCAGATTCGCCTGGCATGACCTTCCCGCTGTGAATCCATGCTGCCTAGGGTCCTGTGCCCCTCTGGCCTCTAGATACTCGACAATTTTTTCCTTCAGAAGTGATTCCATCATTTTCCCTACCACTGAGGTTAAACTAACAGGTCTGTAGTTTCCTGCTTCTGCCTTGCTCCCACTTTTGTGAAGGGGAATCACATCTGCCCTCCTCCAGTCCTCGGGTACCACCCCATCCTCCCATGATTTGTTAAAGAGGGTAGTCAGTGGTGTCACTAGTTCTACCCTTAGTTCTTTTAGAATTCTGGGATGAATCCCATCAGGCCCCATTGCTCTGTCCACCTTCAGTTTTAAGAGTTCTTTCAGAACCCTTTCTTCTGTAAATGGGCAGGTATCAACTTCTGTATCCGGAGTGTTTCTACTGTTTGTTTTAGGTACCTCCCCCTCTTCCTTTGTAAATACTGAGCAAAAATATTTGTTTAGTATCTCTGCCTTTTCACAGTCACCCTCTGCCCACCCTCCTCCCCTTTATTAAGCCTCACTATCCCTCCCTTGGTCTTCCTTTGCTCCCTGGTGTACCTATAACAGGTTTTATCCCCCTTCTTAACCGAGTTGGCTATCTTTTCCTCGGTTTGGGCCTTTGCTGTTCTGACTGCCTTCCCAGCTTCCTTTTGCTTTAACTGATACAGTTCTCTGTCCTGCTCCTTCTGTGATTCCTTGTACTTCCTGAATGCTTTCTTTTTCTCTAGAACCTTCACTGCCACTTCCTTTGAGAACCATGGTGGTTTCTTACATCGTTTTGTTTTGTTTATTTGCTTCACACAAAGGCTTGTTACCTCTGTGATGGCAGTTTTTATTATTCCCCATTGTTCTTCCACCCCTCCTTCCTGCCCATTTGCTAGTGCATTCCTTAGGCACTCACCCATTTTGGCAAAGTCAGCCCTCCTAAAGTCCAGTACTTTTGCCTTTGTATGACTTGACTCTATTGCTGTGTTTATTGTGAACCATACTGTTTGATGGTCGCTAGTTCCCAGATGGCTACCCACTTCTACATCTGAGATCCTCTCTTCATCTCCATTTGAGAGAACCAGGTCTAAGATTGCTCCCTCTTGAGTGGGCTCCAATACTAGTTGTCTAAGGCATGCCCCTGTAGGGCATCTAGAATAACCCACTCTAGTGGCTGCTGCAACTGCATTCCAGTTAACATCTGGCATATTCAGATCACCCATCAGCAATATCTCCCCTTTTTCTGCCATTCTAAGTATACTTTCTATCATTTCTTTGTCCATTTCCTCCCCCTGAGAAGGGGGTCTGTATACAACCGCTGTGCGGATTGTGGTTCCATTGCCAGTCTCCAAATTTACCCACAGTGCTTCTTCTCCTCCCTGTTTTCCCTTTTGTTCTGTTGCTTTGATTCCTTCCCTTATGTAAAGAGCTACTCCTCCTCCTCTTTTACCCTCCCTGTCCCTCCTGTAGATAGTGTATCCTGGTATGTTTACGTCCCAGTCATGGTTTTGTGTGTACCATGTTTCTGTGACTGCCACATATCCAGATGTTCCTCCTCCATCAAGGCCACTAATTCAGGAAGCTTGTTACTCAGGCTATGGGCATTGGTACTCATTGCTCTCCATTTTTTGATGGCTTTACCTTCTGTTGCAGCATCCCCCACTGACCTTTCTACCTCGGTCTTTTTCTCATTTAGTACCCTGTTTTGTAGGGAGAGGCTGGGATTTTCCTGCTGCTTATCAGTGCCTCCCCCCTTGACTAGTTTAAAAGCTTGCCAATGAAGCATTTAAACGATTGCTCAAAGACTTGTTTCCTTCCTGGACAAATGCAGACCATCCTGCCAGTATAGGCTGGTGTCCCTCCAGGTGGAACCCCAGTCCCCAATGAAGCCAACCCCTGTTCTCCACACCATTTTTTCAACCATTCATTAAACTGCATGGTGCAAAGTACCCTCGCCTCACTCATACCATTGACAGGCAGCGCCTCTGAGAAGGATACTGTGTGTGCTACTTGTCTTAGGTCCCTCCCCAATTCTACAAAGTCCTTCTGCACTGCTCTTATCTCATGTTGAGCCAAGTCATTTGTCCCTAGGTGGACAATGACATCCAGCTCAGACTCCCGTACAGCTGTTCTCATGATCCTGAGGATGCGCTTCCTCTCCCTCCAAGCCATGGCACAAGGCAGGCACCTTACTTCAGTTTTCCCTGCTCCCCCCAGTTCTATCCCCCTAATAATTGAGTCCCCCACCAGGAGCTGCTTTCTTTCCTTGTAGTGTCGTCTGCCTCCTTCCTGTGGGCCTCCCTTGTGATAGTTGTCCTCAGCCTCCTTAGTCTTCTCTGCGGGTGCATCCATAGGGGAGCTATGCTCCCCCAGAATGGTGTATGGATTGTGGAGTGGAACAACTGACTGGGTGTGCCTCTGTTCCACCATCCTCACCCTCCCTGAGCCCACTGTGATCCAATGGCTGTGCTTTCTTCGCAACCTCTGAGGTAGTGGTGGTGGCTCTGGTGCTCCCTGGATGGGAGAGGTTCTCTTCCTACCGTCCAGTGTGGCCTGGGGGAAGGTTCCTTACTACTGTCCAGTGTGGCTGAAGGCGGCCTTCCTCCCTCAGGGCAGAGAGTTGTCTGCAAATAGGGCAGCATCTCAGCCTCCAGAAAGACTCCGGAAGATCTGCCCCACAGCCATTACATTGCACTACTCCCCACATGTTTATCTACTTTTTTTTGTGTGTGTTTGTGTGTGTGATTGGTTTGTTATATAGAAATATATATATTATACAATGTGTATGCTTATATTGTCAGTGCAGTGTGCTAGAGAGGATATGACAGTGATATGCACCTTGCACTCTTGAGGAAATGATGTCAGAACCCCAGGTATAAAGGAACTATTTCCAGGGGTGGGTGGGGTGAGGGCTGGAAAGGGTTGGGCCTAAACTGTGCCCTCACAAAACAATCAGCTAAGAGCTCTGACCCACCGCTGTGATGAGTGCCTTCCTGTCAGCAAGATACCCTACACAACAATTTGACAGAGAAATTACCCTGTTAATCAAACAGAGAAAAATGCAGACATCCAAGTCAGACACAGGTAAAACCTCCCTAGCCCCAAAACAGCCTGGTGGTTTGTGCTCTGAAAGCAGTCATCCCCAAAATAAGTCAGTTGTGCTTTAAACTCTTCCTGCACTGAAAATCTTAAGAATTGTAACAAAGACTGTCTTTTCCTGATAATTCTAAGTTCCTTATTTCACCTTTCAGTTAGAAGTAGCCTCCACCTGCAGAATATCTGCTACAAACCAAACACAATTGTAAGGTTCACCTCCCTCTGTTGTGAGCACCACTTGCTTTCTTGCAAATCCTATGTTCAGTATTGCAGCTTCCAGCCAGAGGTAGTTTGACTTGAAAAATATTAGCTGTTCTGATGAGTTTGCTATAAAACACTTGCTTATAATACTATTGTTCTCAGGTCTGTTACCAAAGCTATTGGCTGATAAGTAGCTATGATGTAAGCACTTCCTGCTAAAGTCTGGAATTTCCTTTTAAGGCACACACAGATAAACACAAAAAACAGTTTCCACCCCTTAGGGCACTTGTCTGGGTCAAATACACAACCTGTACCTGCACTTATTTCAGGATTTATGACAAATTCTTAGCCCAAGGTTTAAACTCTTCCTGCACTGAAAATCTTAAGAATTGTAACAAAGACTGTCTTTTCCTGATAATTCTAAGTTCCTTATTTCACCTTTCAGTTAGAAGTAGCCTCCACCTGCAGAATATCTGCTA
The DNA here is from genome assembly GCA_016271365.2 of Neoceratodus forsteri. NCBI lineage: Eukaryota > Metazoa > Chordata > Ceratodontiformes > Ceratodontidae > Neoceratodus > Neoceratodus forsteri. The sequence continues at coordinate 1,015,625,936 of CM057452.1, read as the reverse complement.
CAAACCAAAGACAATTGTAAGGTTCACCTCCCTCTGTTGTGAGCACAACTCGCGTTCTTGCAAATCCTATGTTCAGTATTGCAGCTTCCAGTCAGAGGTAGTTTGACTTGAAAAATATTAGCTGTTCTCATTCTCTTTCTGTCTCCCTGGTCTTTAAACATAACTTTGTAGTGTACTAGTATACTGTAGGTGCTCCAGCCACTGAAATCAGTAGTTACAGACAAGGCCCCTGGAAGTCTGCAATTCCACAGCTGCAGAAATTTCCACAGAACTTGTATCATGCCACAGAATATACATAGTACCATGGAATTCATTGCTCTGAGAGATTTTTCATTCAAATAGACAGTTTTTTTTTTCATAGAGCTTGGTTCTCCTCCCCACCTTTTTTATCCTAAAGCCCCTCCTATAGGTGCAACATAGGTTCATAGGGTAATACAAGCAGGTAGGTCCATAGACCCATTGTTGTTCGCCAGTATTCAGTGGTGATACTCATATTTCCTGTTACCCATGTATTGATCTAGAGATGATTTGGAGGATTCCATAGTCTTACACGTGACGATAGACTCTGGTAGGGTGTTCCATGCTGCAACTACTCTTTGGGAAAACCATTTTTTCCTTTTGTTTGTTTTCCTTATTTCTCCTTTGATTTTTATTCTATGTGTACATGTACTCTTAACAGAAACTTGCGATGTTAAGCCAATGGTTTCCGTAAATAACTATCTCTGGATGCACGAAATACCAAACATAGATCACCCCTCAACCTTCTATAGTTCATTGAGTACGTGTTCAGATCCTTCAGTTTATCACCGTAACTCTTCCCATACACTATATAATTCTTTTTGTTACCCTTCTCTGTGTTTGCTCAATCAATACTTCATCCCTCTTGTATGGCGGTGTACATAGTGATGAACAATATTCAAGAAGTGATGAACAATACTACATAAGATGTATATAAAGGTACAATTTTTTTTTTTTTATTTAACCAGGTATAGCACACTAAGCTGAAAGCTTTTTTACAGGAGCGACCTGGGAGCACAAGGAGGTTAAGTGACTTGCTCAGGGTCACACAGTATGCAAGTGGAAGCTGTGGGATTCAAACCCAGGTCTGGTCTGCTGGATGTCACCATATTTGCAGCTCTGAGCCTTAGACCACTGCGCTATACTGCCTCCTGGATTATGGCTCTTGATGTTTCTATATATGCATCCCAGTATTTTGTTTCCTAGTTTAACTTTAGTTCTAATGTGGGAGTCGAAGGACAAATCATTTGTAATGATTACTCCAAGATCATTTTCACTTGTTTCCCCCTAACAGAGTACCATTTAATTCATACGTGAATTTATGATTTCTTGGGCCTAAATGCATAATTTTACATTTATCTAGATTGAACTTTAATTTGTTGTTTTCTGCCCATGGCCCAAGATTGCAAAGATCTTTCTGCAGCTTGTCATCTGCCTCCTTGTTGTTAATAATGGCTCCTACGTTGCTGTCATCTGCCTATTTTCCCAACCATGCTCCCTCTGAAACTGACATTGATGAAACCACAATATTGAAAAGTGTTGGCCCCAGGACCAATCCCTGGGGCACACCACTAGTCACCTCTCCCCAATCCGAACAAAAACCTTGTATACTGACTCTCTGACATCTATTAGTTAGCCATGATTCTACCCAAGCAATTATATTACATGGAAGATGTAAATGTACTAATTGTTCTAAAAGAACGTTATGGGAAATATAATCAAAAGCTTTAGCATAATCAAAGAATACTATATCCACAGGCAATCCTTTATCCATAGCTGCACTAACTGGTTCAAGAAAATTTAGTAGATTAGTCAGACAAGACCGTCCTGCACTAAAACCATGTTGTGGTATGTCTATATACCCGTATTCTTTTATGTGCATAATTATGAATTCTTGGATTAGACTCTCCAACATTTTGCCCAGGATAGATATATGGCTGATAAGTCTATTGTTTTTTACTATCTTTTTATCACCTTTTTTATGTATTGGTGTAACAATGGCTTCTCTCCACTCTTTCAGCGTCTTACCCTCAAACAAAGATGCATTAAACAACATAGTGAGAGGCCCCACCAGAAATTTGGGACTTATTTCATCTGGTCCAGCTGATTTATAAATTTTTAATTTTTGAATTTTATCTAAGACTTCCATTTCTCTAAGCTGTATTATTCTACCTAGTTCTCCTTTTTGACCTATCAATATATTTTGCTGTTCTTTATGTTGAAATATACTCAAAAAATAACTATTTAATATGTTAGCAATATTTTGTGCATCATATATAACCCCTTAATCTGTCTGTAGTGGTCAAATACCCATCTGGTTACCCTTAAGTGACCCAACATAACTAAAGAATTTTTTTTATTATCTTTCACAGCTGCAGCCATTCTTTCTTCTGCCTTTGTTTTGCTTTCCTAAGTACTCTTTTCATTTTATTAGCTTCTTTTTCATAATTTACCCAGTTTAATGTTGATTGTTCCCTTTTATATTTTGAATATTTTTTTCTTTCTACGTTTAATGCTGGTTTTAATTGTTTTCCCCCACCATGCTGGCTTTCTACCTTTCTTATTATATTTAATGGTCTCTGGTACCCATTGTTTAATGCAATAATCTAATCTGGATTTAAGTTTTGTCCATATTGTATTCATATCAGAATTATTCAAATCCTTTTCCCAGTTCCACATGCCTAAATACTGCCTAATTGGTTTATAGTCCGCCTTGTAATAGTTTTTAGATTTAGTTAACCCTCTAATTTTGTCAAGTTCCTTTTTGACATGGACCACGATTACATTATGATCACTGTCACTAATAGGGTCAATTACATTAGTACTAATTACATTAGAATCAAGATTGCTTAACACAAGGTCCAATATATTATTACCCCTTGTTTTAGATGTTACATAGTGTTCTAATCCCTTTTGAACTATTATTTCTAAGAATTTATTTTCTTGATTTGTAAACCCTAATAGAGTATCCCAATTAATAGTAGGGAAATTGAAATCCCCGAGTAAGATTTAATCATCACTAACTATCATATTATCAATGACTGCCAAAAACATGTTGTTTTCTTCTTTATTCAAATTAGGCAGCCTGTATCCAAGGCCTATAGTTATACCATTTACAATTGTACCAATTCTTACCCATACCAGTTCTTCATCAATTGTAACTGGTGATTGCATTGTTGCTTCATGTACTATTAGGTCTTCAACTACATATATAGCTAACCCCCCACCTTTTTTACCTCTTCAGTTTTTATAAAATACATTATAACCTGGAATACCAGCCCCCCAATCACCATCATGCATCCATGTTTCCGTTAAAACACACACCTGTATTGGATGGGAATATAACATTATTTTTTTTTAACCAATAGCAGGACTGCATTCTGTAGCAAAAAGAAATAATTCAAGCTTCAGGAATGAACAAATGGTGCTGCAGTAGCATGGGAGCCCTGCCACAGTAATCAGGACTGAAGTTCTGTGGAGAACTAGGGGCCCTGGTTGGTGTATTCCTTATTTGCACCATGTTCCTCTGACCTCTTTGCCCTCTTCTCAGGAGTCCTTGCTTGCTCCAGCTGCCCCTCTTACTAAGCCAGTCTCTCACTAGACCAGATCCACAGCTGTCCTCTCTGGTACTCTGTAACTTTTCCCTTGCAGCAGGACCCCATCCAAGAGACTGTGCACTGCCAGCCCAGGGGAACAACTTACAGCAGCCATATTTGTCAATCGGCAAAAAATATCATCATATAGTTGTTGTTTTTTTATCAGAAATGTTATTTCGGACTTCCTTAGATTTATCATCAGTATAGTTTTAATTCCCTCAGATACTATTAAAACTACTTTTATAATTAATGACAAGTCATTAAAGATGGCCACCACTGGCAGTTTTAAAACATCTCTTCCAGTGAGGGTCACTTTGAATTGTACATACTAGATTCATACTGTGGATGTCTTAGGATGGTGCTGCTTGAGGGTTCTGATGGTAAACAGCATAGCACCACACCAAGAGATTTAATTATTTAATGGTGGGCATGGCACAGGAGCAGAAACTTTTAAAAAATTAAAAATCCCGTTTCTTAGTTCAGGAATGAAAGAAAATTGAAAGAAAAAGGGATATACGAACATGTGAAAAATACAAAAAGGACAGCAGAAGGCCTTACATTCTATCAAGTCTACTTGATGCAAAGCTCATGCAGCTGATGTTATATGGTGCTGTTCCTACCCCCCTTTCCCTCTCACCCTTACTCTCCCCTTCACCATATTCCTGACCCTCTTAGAACTCCCCCAACCATTTTCTGGCTCACCACCTCCTCTGGTAGTGCATTCCATCCTGTAACCACTCTCTCTGTGAAGAAGTGCCTCCCAGCCTGCTTCCCGTAATGTATACCTGCCAGGCTGTAACTGTTTCCCTTTGTTTTCTTGTTCTCGCTAACCCTAAAGAGATTCCCAAGGTTGACCTTGTTAATACTCCTGAGCTATTTGAAGGTCTCTGTCATGTCCTTTCATTCCCTTCTCTCCTCAAGTGAGTACATGTTTAGGTCCTTCTGCCTCTGGTCGTATAAGAGCCCTTGCTGGCCCTGAATAATCTCTGTAGCTCTCCTCTGGACTGCCTCTTTCACGTTTATGTCCATAATGGCAGTATGAGCTCTTTTCTCCTATTGTTGAAGCTCAACCTATGATGCCCCCTGATGGAGGGTCACACTGTAGACCCAAAGCACCAGGACTTGTTCTGTGCTGTACTGATTTCGTTGGCTCCTATAAACTGTGAGTTTCTTCACCTGGGCTGACTTTGGCTTTTTGGTTTTATTTCAAGGACTTAGTGCAGTTCATTGTATTGCTTCATGTTTCTATCTTCCACTGCACTGGCTGGTTGGTTTGTGTTAATGGGACTCTGTGTTTCTCCCTACCTATGTAATCCAGCATTCTATTTGCCCTCACCACTGTCTTGATGCATTTCATTGAGGATTTCAGATAGCTCATGATTGCGTGCACTCAGTCTTTTTCTTCCACAGACACCATGACCTTTCTTCCCACCTCCCAGTTTGTATTCTGCCCTCGGGTTCTTGCTCCCAGTGTGCATAATAACCTTGCACTTTTTCACGTTGAACCCCAGCTGCCAGGTTGTGAACCTTCTTTCTAACCTTGCCAGATACTCCCTTAAATTCCTTCCTCCCTCTTTCATGTCCGCCGTCTTGCAGAGCTTGGTGCCGTCCATGAAGAGGCATAACTTGCCTTTAATGCCAATGCCTGTGGCATTAATGAACACACTGATCAGCACCGGGTCAAGCACTGACCCCTGTGGGACCCTACTAATGCCCCCCCCTTGTTCCTGAATACTCTGCTCATTCACCACACTTTGGGTCCTCTCCCCCAGCCAATTTTCAACCCATGTCAACTTATCCTCTACCCCAGGTCCTCCAATTTCTTCATCAATTTGTTGTGACAGACTAAGTTGAAGGCCTTGCTGAACTTCAGCTATAGTATGTCCACTGTCTGACCCTGTCCACTGACCTTGCAACCCACTCAAACTAATTGATTAAGTTAGTTTGGTCCAACCTCTCTGCCCTAAACCCCTGCTGCCTAGTGTCCTGATGTCCATTTGCTTCAAGAAACTCAACCAACCTTTCTTTGAGAGCGGTCTCAGTCAGCTTGCCAACTATTGATGTCAAGCCGACTAATCTGTAGCTTGCTCATCCCATGCCTCACTCTTGTGAAGGGGCACTACATTGACTGTCTTCCATTCTCATGGCACCACCCTCTGTGTCTAGGGAGCTGCTGAACAGGTCAGCCAGAGGGGCTGCCAGAACATCCGCCAATTCCTTCAGCACCCTTGGGTGCATACCATCCAGCCAAGGTGACTTGTCAACCTTAATGGTTCTGAGCCCCTTAACTCATTCTCTTCCAGAGCATATATAAGTTGAAACATTCTGTGCTTAACCTTATTCAAAATGGATGTCTCAAGTTGAATGAGTTAAGGACCCTCTCCACTGTAATTTCTTTCTTCCACATTTTTACTTCCCCTCCCCTTCCCTATTCCTATCTTTCCCTGTAGGACTGATCTATCTTTTCCCTTTGTGAACACTGAGCAGAAGTATTCATTCAATACCTCTGCCTTTCCTCTGTTGCCCTCCACCCACTCAGGTCCTTTCTTCAGCTTGATAATACATTTCTTTCTCATCCACTTTTCACAGACATAATAAAAGAAGGCCTTGTAACCTCCTCAACCCCCTCCATAATCCTCAGCTCCATCTGTACCTTGGCCTCCTTTAACACTCTATTAGTTGTTCTTAGCTTGTCTAGCTAGTGTACCCTATCTTCCTCTCTCTGGGTCCTCCTAAATATCATAAAGAAAGCTCTGTTTTCCTTTGTTTGTTTGTTGTTATTTTGATGACTGGGTAAGATACACTGGCACCAAAGGCACCTTTTACAGGTATGACCCAGTGTACAATAGTACAATATACTACCAAATATAATACCAAACAGATGCGTTACAATATGAACAGGTACTACAATACATAGTTGGGGCATGATTGTGCCACAGAGTAGTATGCAACAGCATAATACCAAACAGATGCTTTACAATATGAACTGGTACTACAGTACTGTACATAGTTGGGGCATGACTGTGCCACAGAGCAGTATACAACAGCACAATACCAAACAGATGCATTACAATATGAACAGGTACTACAGTACTGTACATAGTTGGGGCATGGCTGTGCCACAGAGCAGTATACAACAGCACAATACCAAACAGATGCATTACAATATGAACAGGTACTACAGTACTGTACATAGTTGGGGCATGGCTGTGCCACAGAGCAGTATACAACAGCACAATACCAAACAGATGCATTACAATATGAACAGGTACTACAGTACATAGTTGGGGCATGGCTGTGCCACAGAGCAGTATACAACAGCACAATACCAAACAGATGCATTATAATATGAACAGGTACTACAGTACATAGTTGGGGCATGACTGTGCCACAGAGCAGTATACAACAGCATAATACCAAACAGATGCATTACAATATGAACAGGTACTACAGTACACAGTTGGGGCATGGCTGTGCCACAGAGCAGTATACAACAGTATAATACCAAACAGATGCGTTACAATATGAACAGGTACTACAATACATAGTTAGGGCATGGCTGTGCCACAGAACAGGGTTAAGGTACAGGCATATATAGTACGATGACCAATTAAAATAAGAATTCACAGCACATACTGTAGATAAAGAGGTGGTAGTAAAATACAATGTAAATCAGACAGAACACATTCAGTCTGTCAGTGATAAGACATGATTTTTCAGTTCTTTAGAAAATGATGCAAAATTAGTCAGTGTTCTGGCTTGATTCAACTCTCCTGAAAACCAGAGTTGTTTCCTAAGCTTGTTCTTCCTTGCCTTCTGCTTAAGGCAGGTATTTGAGATTTCCTGGACTCTATCCCCGATCAAGGACCATTTTTCTCCCACCCCAATGGTTGTCCCAAGCTTGGCCTTGTGCTTCCTCAAAATTGTCCCTATCTTAGTAAAACTGGCTAAATTGATGTTTTTACTGAAATATGTTGTTGCTGAAAACAACTGCAGGGCGACTAACAAATACTGCAAGATTGGGTGGGGGTACAGCAGTGGACCATTCAACAGTTGTGAAGTGGCAAGACAGTGGCACCAACATACACAAGGATGCTGTTTTGTTTCTTTGCATCCCACCCACTGACCATTCACAAATACAGGCCCCTTCCACAGTGACCCTATGGGTGAGGGGAGGCCAGCATTATGTAGTCATCCACAACATTAGTGCCATCACCCCTCCCACAGTAGAAAGCACTATTGCAGCAGAAAGGCTGCCTCCCCACCCTCAGGGGGCCAGTGTGCCATGCCTCCGTGTCGTATGCAGGGCTCCACCCATACAGGGTGGAGGAGTCGGAATTGAGATTCGTTCTTGGTTCTCTCTGAGTAGTACTGCAGAACACTAACTGCCAGTGCCAATGGGTGGGGCACAGAACATTTTATTATTTTGTATTGTATGTGCCTGTTCTGATATTTCGTTTTTTTTAATTCCATCTAAAGCAGTTGCATCTGTTTTTTTTTTCGTAAATGGTTATCATAGCATACCCATTGAAGGACAGGTAATTCAGCCTAGTAGCATAGCAATAGCACTAGTGCTCACTACACTAGTAACCCAGGTCAGCCAGCTAATGGAGGATGGAAAGTTCCTCAGAATGCAATCCTCCCTTGGGTGGGAGGGATGTGCCTCTCGCAGTGTGCCTGACACCTCATAGTGGTTAGGTGTTGTGGCATTCAGGAGGCTCCACTAGGAGACGGATGCTGGCAGACCTAGCTGTGTCTTTGCATGCTGGACATCGTAGGGGTGAAAGCAGAGAAAAATTTCCATGACCACTGTATTATGTGGGATTACCTCCTGCAGGCATGGTGCCACTGACCAAGCACTTCTGAATCTGGATCTTGCTCCAGAGGGCACTAACCAGCCCTTCTGACCCAACTATGAGGAGTAAGTCATGAATGATGCGTTGAAAGAGGTTAAGTTCTGGGGACGGTGGGAGATTGGGCTGGGGAACTATCCAGAGGAAGGGCAAGCTGAGGGAGAAGATGCATGAACAAAGGATTGAAGGGGAGGTTAATTGAAGTCTCTTTTGCATGTTAGTCATGTTAATGGTAGGCTTCAGCACGGCTGGGATGGCTCTCTCTTTTATCTCTGTGTATGAATGTAGCTCCTGCCCCCCCACACACTTTTTCCACAAGGAAAGTGAAGTATGCATCTCTGTAATTATTATGTGTTGGTACCCTTCTGCAGGGAATGCATTGTTTCACATAGAACAATGAGAAGAAAGAAAAAAATATTGCTTGGAAGCTGGGCAAACTGTCAGCAAGGGATTTCAAGCTCTGAATTTCTACTGTAGTAAAATTTGCATAATCACAGTGTCAGTGGTGCAGTAGGATACATGCTTACCTCTGCAGATGGAGGATCGCAAGGTTATTGGTTCTAGACCCATAAGAGGAACCTGGGCCTCCCAGTACTAACTAGTAGGCTGCTGAACTGGTGGAGTTGCCATCCTTCAGATGAGACGTGAAACTAGGGTCCCTCCGGCCCATCACTACTGGTGGCTTCCCAGGTGGAAGTAAAAGATACCATGGCATTTATCTGAAGAGATGGGAAATTGTACAGAAGAAACTAAAACACTATTTATAAACAAAAATCAGATAGGTACACAACAAGAAAGAACAGAAAAAGAAACATGAAATAAAACTAACTACATTTGAAAAGAAAAGAGAAAATGCGAGGTTCACACAGTTATAACCTACACTGGTTCTATAGCGAAAGAAGGAAAATTAAAGAAAACTTCATCCAACATTGTATGTAATTTTGACCTATCTGGGGGAAAATCCTGGTCATATTTCTCAAAAAGAGTGACCTTTTGCTTGCTGTGAGAGTCAAAACCTTGTAATCCTCTAATCATTGTTTTCTAAGTCAGCACAAGGCAATAGTTTTTGCTGCAACACCAACTGGCTTCTACTGTAACTCCCCCCCCCAAAAAAAAAATGTTGTAATAGCAAACCACACTTTTACAGTACTGGAATGATATGTTGTCCAGTCAGGTGTCTGTAATCCCAGAACCAGTTTTTCATATGTCTTGGAGAGTAGCAAGGTTCCTTCCATATTTTTACCCCCAAAGTTTTCAATATACAGACAACCCAGAAAAAGATGGTTCTGTGTTTCAGATACTGTCTCTCATCCTCACTCAGACAGTACCGCCCCTCAATACTCTTGTGCTTTTTGTTGGTTTGAATCCTCAAACAATGGCAACTAAGACAAAAAATGACCTACATCCTATTGGGAATTCTCTTGTCAGTCATGGAGTTCTAAGTTTCCTACCTCCACATAGAAGGACACTGTTCAAAACTTGGGCTGGCCAAATAAGCTCAACCCAGGATAAAAAATACAAGTTTTTCCTCAGAAACTGCTGACTGTGTTTGGGTGAAATCCCCCATTTTTATGGCTGTGTGGGAGGAACCCTGTAGATGTATTGCTAGGACAAGAGAAAAGGTACTCTGGAAGCGCATGACTGGTTTCAGGCACTGTGGCTTTCCACAGTGGTGCAGTCAGTGCTGTTCTGTTGTTTCTGTACCAGCCCTCCCTTCCATGGCTGCACTAGTCCCTCTTCTTGGTGAGCACACTATTTTGTGGACACTTGTCAGTTCAGCAAGAGCCCACCATGCCCAAGATGGCTGCCGTGAGCTTGGTGCAAATGCGCAAGTCTTGCGGCCATTATGCGCATGCATAAAGGAGCCCACTGTGCCCAAGATGGCCGCCATGAGCTCACTGCACATGTGTGAGTAACACAGCTGTGATGCACATGCAAAAAGAGCCTGCCATGCCCATATGCCAATTATGAGCTCCATGCGATATGTATCATCGACGCGATGTGATGCTTAATCACCAGCACAGCTGCTAGATTAATGTATAGCAGCTGTCTTGGCTCAGACCAGAGTTTGTTTAAATTTTGTTATAGTTGAGGTTATATATCCTGGCATAGGCTGTACTGTATTCTTTACTCTAGGCATTCTTATTGCAAAGTAGGGGAATTTTTATTAAATAATAACAAATATATAAAGCACATGAACACTGTTCCCCAGTGTGCTGGCTGACATTCATCCTCCCAATAACACAGGTCAATATAACAACCCCCCTCCCCCCTAACACACATGAAAACAAGCTGTCAAACCTCAATGTGCCTTTCCTGTTCATTAAATTATAGATACATTCTGACTCAATGTTAATGAAAATAAACCCTAAACCTTTACACCTTATTTTGGAAAGGTTGGAGGATTAAGGTAACCACCAACCACTAAACCACAGGAATCAGCGGTCATCTCAGGCTTCAAACTGCCCTTTCCCTTTCCCTTTCGGTCCCAAATCTGTGTGTGGCTCATTCTGCTTCAGGTTGCCCAATATCCTCTGTGGTTAACTCAGACTACTGTAGTCATAGCTCAACTTCAAACTAAAGGTAGTCAGCACTGGATGGTCTCCCTAGATTTGGTTTTTAAATGACATTGAAAAACCTTTGCGTCTGGCTGTTAACATCAACGGAATGATGTGAACATTCATCTAAGCATCAGAAGTGCAGTTCATTTGCTGGTGAGCCTCAGGGAAAAAACACCCCTGTTACTTAATATCCTGTTACTCAGCTTCCTGTCAAGGAAGTCAAGTAAGATCACATTACTTTGCTTTGCTGTTTTACAGCTGATTTAGCTTGGTTAGCCCCACTAAGATGCAATATCTCATTCACAGTGGGGTCCTGTGTCTGCCCAGTTTTTGTAGCTCTCTTTTTCCCCCAGGTTTTTACCTCTGCTACCTCCATCCTTCACCTTGATGACTGTAGTGGCCACTGCTGCACCCTTATTCTGGAGGCGGTTGAGTAGCTGCCTCCACAGCTGATACCAGTGATGCCATGTGATGCACGAGCAGGAGGTGTGCGAATGTTGGCTAGCAAGTGCCCTTCCTTCCTGGAGTCTGAGTATCTTACCTCCGCAATGCACCCCGCCTCCAGCTGGCCTTGCTCTGCCTAGTTTTTCAGCACAGAGGAACAGACACAATGGCAGGTGGAGCTGCTGAAGTAATATGTACCTGTCTGGCTAGATAGCGCAGCAGTAATGCTACCACTACCTATGTCAGTGACTTTGGTTCATGAAAGGACTCCAGTCACTTGTGGGTCAGCCAGGGAGGGAGGATTGAGCATCTTAAGAACAACTCTCCTCCCTCCGGGGGGGCACTGCATACTGTTGTTTGACTACCATGTAGTGTAGACATAGCAGCTGCGCAGCAGGAGAACCTAGAAAGGGTATGGACACCAGTGGAAGCTAAGTATGCATGGATGTCTCAGCACAAATATGCATGCATCACTAGAGGGCAGAACCCATGGCGACACATCCAGGACAGGAGGAAAAGCCCAGGATCACCACAGCCGACATGGCAGAACACCCACCACTGTTGCAGTCATGGCTAAGCAGTGAATACCAAGAAAGTTTATTTATTTATTGTTTGTTTGTTTATGTATGTATTTATTTACTTATGTATATGTATGTTGTATTTATTTCAAAAGTTTTATCAGGAAAGTCATACTGACCTGGTGCCAGCTTGTTGTTTCCTGCTGTATCCTGGGGGAAGGGGAAGAGAACAGAACAGAATAGATCCAAAGTACAATGTATGAAAATAATACATTAATGTGGAAATGAGTATAACAAAATATACAATTACATGAAAGCATTTCAAGAATAAAATTGCCATACAGTAAATTGTGAAACTTGCAAAAGAATATTAAAACAGAAAGCGGCCGTAAAACAATAATATGAGAAGTAGGGAGTAGTGACCTGGGGGAGATGGGCTAAGCTACTGTAGTGACAGTGTAGGGTGGAAAGCAGGTGACAGAATTCCACCCTGCCATGTCACACCTGTGCTCCACGGCCAGAATTGGCTGCCGGTTCAGTAAAAGATCACCTTCAAGGTCGGATTGATGACCTACAAGGCCCTACATGGACAGGGACCGTGGTATTTGCAAGAACTCCTTTGCGCCAACCGCCCCCTCTGTCCTCTCTGTTCTGCCAACGAGGGATTGCAGAGGTTCCAGGTCCGCTTGAAAACTTCAGGAGCTAGATCTTTTGCTTTTGAAGCCCCAACCCTGTAGAATTCTCTATCTCGTTGAATTAGAGAGTGCCAGACAACTGAGGCTTTTAAATCTGCATTAAAGACTCACCTTTTTAATTTGGCATTTTCTGAAGTCTGAAATTTCTGCTGCCTGCTATGTATTGTTTTAATAATTTTCTTTTATACGTGATTTATTTTAGTTGTTATGATGTTTGTACAAGCACTTTGATAAGTGATTGAACTGTGCTTTTTAGAAATAAACTTCATTATTACTATTATTATCATTATCATTATATCAGAAACATCCGCAGGACTGAATAGAGACATCACAGAAGAGAGATTTCAGAGCGAGAAGGGAAAGAGCGGTGTGAATGGAAGGGGGAGAGAGCACCGTATTTTAAGGAGGTGGAATGAGAAGGCAGCTTGGCCAGCAGTAGATTTCATTGGTGGAAGAGCACAAGAGCGAAAGCTAGCATTGCAACGAAAGTAAGAGGTAGAAGGGGGGAAAGACAGGCAGGAGGCAGGATACAGTGGTCGCAAGAGAGGATGCCAAACCAAAGTTGGAGATAAAGGAAGCACAGTGGGAAAGGCACCAGCTATCAAGAGAGGAGAGGGAGGTATATAAGGAAAACTGGTGAGTACACAGGGGTCTGTCAAGGGCAAATCGATAGATGGAATGAAACAGGGGGTTCACTCTAGCTAAACTGAACTTTGGAGCAGCACTGTAAACAATTTCTCCAGTCAAAAATAGGTAGAGTCATCTTAGTGAGGGTTTCTCTGCAAACAGGAAGTGGGATGCTGCAAAGTGCTCCAAGTCTGAGGTGGAGCTTCTTGTGGATTGCCTCCACGTGAACCGAAAAATCAAGGTGATGGTCCAGCCAGACCCCGGGTTACTTGAAGGAGGAGACAGCTTCAATAGCTGCACCATCCAGGTGAGAAGGTTGGGGATGTTACTGGGGGGTGCTGTCAGGCAAACCAGGGAACAAGAAAAAGTTTGATAGTAGAAATAAGTAATCTAGCCAGAAATCTGCTTACTTTTTCGAAAAACTGATTAGAGGATTACGTTACCAACAATGTAATGCCCTGAGCTGCCAGACTACAACATTTAGTAACTTTCAGCACAGCACATGTCTGCATGTGCCATCAGCCCAGGCTGATACACTTTTTTTAGTAAATGTGAGAACAGGCACTCCAGGGCAACGTAGCAGGTGCAGTCTAGGGAGAAGACACAAAACCAAAAAAAAACTGCACTCAGGGCTGATGACAAATGTAAAATTACAAATAAATCACAGAGTCATAGTATAGTTGAGTGAGTCACAAATTTAACCACCCATGGTGAGAAGCCATGGCAACAGTTCCGTGGTGCTTTGACTCGAAACAAATCTTCTTCACTGAGAGTGGCTAGTAGTGCACAGGTAGGTCTATTTTATACAGCATGATTAAAGGTACCTACATCAACATGCCAGTTGTTAAAACAAAGCCACTAAATTGCCAGATACACAGACAGGTCCCGAAACTGAGGATTGGGCACCCCTGTGCTGGTGTTATGTTTGGTGGCACCAGAGATGGGCTTCCCAGTGTCGCACAGTGAAAACAGGCAGGGTGGGGGGGGGCACAGAGTATGGGGCTCCATGGTGTCAGAAAATTAAGAGGGGAGAAGCAATGGGAGGTGAGAGGGATACTTGGTAAAGGGTGGGAGGAATGGTTTTTATGTTGGGTAGTGGACCACAGCGGGCTGATCATGACGCTGATCAACTCTGCTTGCTGGGTGGGTTATGCAGATCAAAGGAAAGTGCCGCCCTATGATTTGGTCAGCTCTTTTCTTTGAACTACACAAAGTTTCCAGTCAACAAGACCAGAAGAGTGTTGTGATCAGCCTGGCTGATGACTAGTCTGGCACTGTTGAGCCCCTTACAGACTGCCCTACATTGGACCCGACAGTGACACACCTCTCAAAACCCCTTTATCGTAGCCATATATTCGCTTCACACAAGCACAAGGGTGAACATAAAGATCTGTTAAATCAATTCATAGAATTAATAATTCATGCAGGACTTAAATCAATTCATATAATTAAATACATCTGTGTTATATTTAACATACAACAGTAGCTCCTACCCTTTGCTCACCTTGGCATGTTTCTCTTACTGGTTATTTTCTCCATCTACATGTATAATTCTCTCTCGCTCTCTCTGTTTTCTCTCTCTCTCTGTCCCTGACTCTCTCTCTCTCTCTGTCTCTCGCTCACTCTCTCTCTCTCTCTCTCTCTGCCCCCCCCCCCACACACACACACTTTGGACTTTATCTAAATTTTGAATTTAATTGATGTACGTCCAGCGTGAATCTTGAGTACAACTTAACAGATTTTTTATTTAATTGTTTCTATCTGAATAGTTTTTCTATGCATTTTTATGGTTATAATAATTCTGATTTTATTGTTTGCACCATTGGGTTCACTGTCTCTGTATCTGGTAATTTAGTGGCTTTGTTTTAACAACTGGGGCCCGTTATTACAAAATGGGAAAAACGGAGCACAAAGTTTTGCGCTGCGCTTGCCAATCGCCTACGAGCCTGAGGATGCAATATTCAGTTGGGTAGTGCACCAGTGCTATCTGACTGAATATAGGGACTTGTCAGTGCAATGCTAAGCTGAGTAGCACTGCACTGACATGGATCCCGGCAGTGCAGGGAATAGCACCCCCAAACCTGATAGTGCTGGTAGCTCCCATTGTGATATTAAAATGGACCCATGCAAATGAGCCCATTAAGCATGCAAAGCACTAAGGGTCCATTTGCATGTCCATTATAGGCACACTTGCATGGAAAATGGCAGCAGGTTCGTTCCCCTGTGACCACTGCCACCCCTAACCCGATTGCCTGGTCCCATACAAAGCAACTATTCCCTGATGCCTAGTGGTTCCCCCATTTTCTGATCACCAGCCTCCATAGTAACTGTTCAATCCCTGACGCCTAGTGGTCCCCCCCCCAGCCCTTTGATCGTCAGCCTCCATAGCACCTGTTCAAGCTCTGGGGCCTAGTGGACCCCCCCTTCTCCGATTGCCAGCCCCATTAGTAACTGTTTAATCCTTAATGCCTAGTGGTCCCCACTGCCCTCTGACTGCCAGTCCCTGTAGTAACTATTCCATCCCTGGTGCCTAGTGGTCCCCCCCAACCTTCGACCATTAGCCCCAATAGTAACTGTTCAATCTCTGGTGCCTAGTGGTCCCACCCAACCACCAGACCCATAGATGAAAAGCGGTCCCTGGTGCTAGTGGTCCCACCCAACCACAGATCACTGGCCCCATAAATGAAAAGCTGTCCTTGGTGCTAGTGGTCCCCTGTCCACTGATCACCAGCCCTATAGATAAAAAAAACATCCCTGGTGCTAGTGGACCCCCCAACCCACCGATCACTGGTCCTGTAGATGGAAACCATGTCCTGGCATCTAGTGGCCACACCCCAGCACTGGGGGCAACGACAAACCCACCCTGCTAACCCCCCCTTACCTTAAGAGTCAGTGTCATGGATGCCATATGGCAACCAGCACAGCAATCAGAGGGTGGGGGGGGCACTAGGCACCAGGGATTAAACATGTAACCCCCATACAAATAGTGGTTCCTATAAATGTCTTCCTTGGCTGCCTAATACCTATTGTCAGGATGGTGTCCTGTGTCTGCAGTAGTTTAATGTGTCTGCATGAGAGTGCTCCAGTAACCTCCGTGCCTGTCTCTTTAAGAGAGCTGTAATTCTGTGTGAGAAAATTAGTCTGGCCCGGGTCTGAGTGATTCAAGGCTCGCGACTAGCCAGACATTCTGTATTTCTCCTCCATTCTGCAGTCACTACTTGTGCAGAGGGAGCTCTGTTAGAGAAAACAATTATTTACTGTTTGTCTGCTATAATTATAATAGTAGAGTAGTTTGTATAATCTCCTTTCAATTGCATCTTGAGCTTTTGCATAAGAGCCACCATTTTGGTTCTGGAATGCCAGTGTTGGACCAATCGAACCTCAGGGGACCTAAAATGGAGACTATTCCCAGAGGTCTTGTGAGATGGAAATTCTGTAGGAAGTGTAGATCTTACTTCGAGAGGGCTCTTGCAGTAGGTAATTACATATAGGACTGATGGCGGCAGTCGGCAGGACCCCACAGAAAAATTTCTAGCTAGCAGTCCCTGGTGCAGGGACTGCCCCTGCGTCAGGTGACCGCATCAGGAGACATCGGTATAAAGGGGCGGTCCGCCGCCCGTCATAGTTTTTTTCTCACTTTGTTAGCTCGTGCAGCTACTCACAGAAAGTTCGTGGCTTCATCAGCCCTACCTTCATCAGTTTTACCGAAATAATTGTTTTTTTCTAACGTCAGTACTATGGTCGTGTATGTAGGTCCCCTACACCCTCCGAGCACAAGAATAAGTGCGATTCATGCGGCACCCAGCTACCGCACAAGGACGGCCACTCCCTGTGCCTGTTCTGCCTAGGCCTCGATCACCCAGTCGAGAAGTGCCAGCACTGCCTCAGTTTTAACGCAGCTACCCGGAAAAGGCGGCAGCAATCCCTAGAAGCCCATATTCTGAAGAAGAAAATTAGTTCTATGGAGAAGGAGCTCACAAAACTGAGGCAGGCGTCCACTTCCCCCAAAGGCCATCGGAAGAAGAAGGAGAAAGAGAGGCACCGGGACAAAGGCTCCTCCACCGTGTCTCCCTCGGGAGTCGTTGGGATGCAGGTAACATCCCTCCGGGGATCGCCTCCTCGACGGCCGCCTTGGAGGTTTCTGAGGGGCGCCAGCCCGCCCGCCTGGCCTCCCACGCGGCCTGCGGGCGCCCGGGCAGTTGGAGGCCTCGCCTGGTTCTCGCCGGTAGCCCGCGGCCTACCACTGTGGGCGACTCTGGTAAGCCGGGCGTCGGCTCCTCTGATGTCCACCCGGAGAGGGCCAGTAAGACTCACGGCCTCCATTCCACTGGACCAGACCGATTCCTCTACTCGGCCTGTCTCCGGTGATGGCTCCCATAAGCCGGACGCCGGCCCCTCCGGCGCCCGCTGGGAGCTCGCCCTCAAGCCGCATGTCAGCTCCTCCAACGTCCAGCCGGCAAAGGAACCGACGACGGACCTTCCCACGTCCGTGGTACCCGCTTCCCCACAGCTTTCACTGCTGTCTGGGGGCCCAGAGTCCCCCCAGCCCAACCCCGGGGATTTTTCACCTCCATCCCTGTGCGACGCTGGGGATCTTCTGCCTCTGTCAGACCGTCCTCCGGTTGAGGCGCTGGATCTGACGTTGGCCCCCTGGACGCCGGCTCCGATCCCGGTTCCTCCGACGCCGGTACCTCCGATGCCAGGGCCTCCGATGCCGGCCCCGACGCCGGTTCTACCGACTCTGGGAGACATCCCACTTCTGGATGTCCCCCCTCCACCGGGCCCTACACCCTCCGGGCCTTCCAATGTGAACCCGCCTGTGGGGCCACTGGCTGGGCCGTCTGCTCCGGCAGCTCCCCCGGCTCCCGGGTATCCTCCATCTTATCCGACGCTGACGTACCCGGGACCTCAGTATCTGACACCGCAGTACCCGACGCTATTTTTTCTGACGCCGCAGTACCCGACGCCACAATACCCGATGCTGGGCTTCCCACAGCCAGGTTTTGGATACTCTCCATACGGGTACAACCTGTATACTTATCCCCCACCTCCTCCACTGCCCCCACAGCCACCAGTGGACCTGCAGGAGACTCTGGCCTCTTGGTGGGCTGAGGCCAAGGCTCAGCTCACCAAAGAGGTTGAGAGCCACCTTACGATGATGGTGCCATCTCCGGTTCCCGTACGTCCAAGGCGGCACACTCCCTCACCACCTCCGGACTCCAGGGCTCTTCCGTCTGGACACAGAGAGGGGCAGGACACGCTTCCCCGGGGCCTTCCCAAGGGGTCTGTTCCTCACTCGTGTCAGGAAAGGGAGTCTTTTTCCTCTTCTTCCTCCTCTTCACCCTCGGACTCTTCCGACAGCTGCTCCAAGAGAGACGACGAGCCTCGCTCTCTGTCGAAGCACAGGCCAAGGACTCCTCCAAAGTCTCCTCCGGAAGATCCTTCTTTTACAGAGTTGCTTAGGAAAATCCAGGAGGTTCATCAGTGGCACTCTTTGGAACCAGATCTTCAGCGTCTGAAACTCGCTGAACATCTGGACCTGCCCATGACAGCTCCTACCTTGGTGCCACCCTGGATAGAGCCTCACGCCGACCTTGTTACCACAATATGGAAACAGCCGTCGGCCTTAGCCCCACTTCCTAGGAAGTCGAACAGGCTATATCAGGCTCCAGAGAGTGTGGATTTTCTGGATTCTCACCCTCGCGCTGACTCGGTTATGATTAGCGCTGCTCACGGCCGATCAGTGAACCCCAAACATCTTAGCTCGTCACCGCCTGATAAGGAATCACGCCTTCTGGACCAGTATGGGAGAAAGATTTATGCTTCCTCCATGCTGGGGATCAGAGCCCTGAATTATGTCAGCCATATGGGGGACTACCAGAAGGCCATTCTGACTCAGGCGGAAGCCAAACTGGACTCCTTGCCTGACTCCCAAGTCAAACAGGAGTTGGCTGATCTCGTCCGCTCTGCTCGTTCGGCCAGTCGACACATGCTTCATGCGAAATACAATGCAGTGGACACTGCTGGATGGAGCTCAGCTTTTGCCGTAGGCCTACGGCGTCACGCTTGGCTCCGCATGTCAGGGTTGGTCCAGGAGGTGCAATCTGCCATTCAGGAAGCACCTTTCCACGGGTCAGTGCTTTTCGGAGGTGATGTCAAGGACATCATCACCGACTTGCAAGTGAAGGGTACGGCACTGAAGTCAGTTGATTCTATGTACCGTCCCCATCAGCAGTAGCACTGTCCCTTTCGCAGACGAAATTGGCCAAAGGCGAAACCCCAGGGAAGGCGGGCCACAAAACGCCGGGCCCCCACAGCTGCTAAGCCCCCCCGCCCAAAAAAGCAGCGGGTGCTTCAGCTGCGGCGCTGCTCCACACCACCTGACTCCTTTCCTCTCCCACTGCCTCCGGACTCCCCGGAGGAACCGGTAGGAGGGAGGTTTTCCCTCCACCTTCTGGGATGGGAGAGGATAATAACAGATTCTTGGGTGCTTCAGCTCATCCAAGAAGGACACTCCATAGAGTTTCTTCAGAAACCACCCCGCCACCCCCCTCTGAAGTTGTCATATTCACGGGAACATCTTCTCTTGGTCCAGGAGGAAATTTCAGCTGTTCTGCAGAAGCAAGCGATAGAGCCCGTCCCCCTTTATCTGCACGGGACGGGTTACTATTCCCATTTCTTCCTGGTCCCAAAGAAGACAGGAGATCTCAGACCAATTTTGGATCTCAGTTCCCTGAATCTTTACGTAGAATACAAAAGGTTCAGGATGCTCTCTTTGCAGAGCCTTTTGCCCCTCTCCGGCCAGGTCAATGGCTTTGTGCTCTGGATATGCAGGAAGCTTATCTGCACATTCCCATTCGCCCTTCTCATTGCAGATACCTTCGTTTTGCATTCCAGGGGAACCACTACCAGTTCAAGGCACTCCCGTTTGGTCTATCCTCGTCCCCCCGAGTATTTACCAAATGCCTGGCAGTGGTGGCGCCCACCTGCGTACCATGGGAGTGCAGGTTTTCCCGTACCTGGACGACTGGCTCCTGGCGACTTTGTCCAGGGAGGAACTCCTGCGTTTCCTCTCCCTTACCCAGCAGGTTTTTGCCTGCCTGGGTATTACCATCAACCATTCCAAGTCTCATCTGGACCCATCCCAGAGGCTACAGTTTATCGGGGGGATTCTTGACATGACCATGGGCAAGGCCTTCCTGCCTCCGGACAGGGCATCCACCCTTCAGACCCAATTAAGTCTGCTGTCCAACCACAGGATGGTCCCTGTGAAGTCGTTCCTTTGCTTTCTCGGGCTCATGGCGGCTGCTATCCCGACGGTGCCTCGCGATCGACTCCACATGAGGATCTCTCAGTGGACTCTACGCTCTCAATGGGATCAGCTAGTAGACAACCTAGATCACCCAGTTCTGATCTCCTCGCCGATGATTCGAGACTTGCAATGGTGGATGATTCATGAGAACCTGTTTCGGGGAGTTCCTTTCTTTCATCCTCCCCCCTCCCAAACTCTAACCACAGATGCCTCAGGTGAAGGTTTGGGAGCCCATCTAAGCCCTCATCAGACCCAGGGCTCTTGGTCCAAGCTAAAACAAGCTCTCCACATCAATGTGCTTGAGCTTCGGGCAGTGTTGTACGCTCTCCAAGCCCTTCACCAATACACCCTGTCACCCTGGAGACAGGAAATGGCACCACAATCTGCATGGGGGTTGTATACAGACCCCCATCTCAGGGGGAGGGAATGGACAAGGAAATGATAGAAGGCTTTCTTAGAATGGTAGAAAAAAGGGAGATATTGTTGATGGGGGACCTGAATATGCCAGATGTTAACTGGATCACCTTGCTGCAGGCACATCCAAGAGCAGGGTCATTCTTGATGTCCTACAGGGGCATGCCTCAGACAGCTAGTATTGGAACCCACTCGGGAGGAACAATCTTAGACCTGGTACTCTCAAATGGGGATGGAGAAAGAATCTCAGATTTAGAAGTGGGTAGCCATCTGGGAACAAGCGACCACCAAACAGTGTGGTTCACGATAAACACAGCATACACAACGCCATACAAAAGCAAGAGTACTGGACTTTAGGAGGGCTGACTTTGGAAAATGAGAGAGTGCCTCAGAAAAGCACTAGCAAACAGGCAAGAAGGAGGTGGAGGAACAATGGGGAGTGATCAAAACAGCCATCACAGAAGCAACAAGCCTTTGTAAAACAAATCAATAAAACACAATGAAGGAAAATACGTTATGGTTCTCAAAAGAGGTGGCAGGAAGGTTAAGGAGAAAAGGACAGCATTCAGGAAATATAAGGAAACACAGAAGGAGCAGGACAGAGAACTTTATCAGTTAAAGCAGAAAGAGGCTGGGAAGGCAGTCAGAATAGCAAAGGCCCAAACCGAGGAAAGGATAGCCAATTCTGTTAAGAAGGGGGATAAGACCTTTTATAGGTACATTAGGGAGCGAAGAAAGACCAAAGGAGGGATACTGAAGCTTAATAAAGGGGAGGGAATGTGGGTAGAGGGTGACAGTGAAAAAGCAGGGATACTGAACGAATATTTCTGCTCAGTATTCACAAAGGAAGAGGAGGGGGAGTTACCTAAACCAAACAAGAGAAACACTCTGAAGACGGGGCTCGATAACAGTCCATTTACAGAAGAAAGGGTTCTGAAAGAACTAATAAAATTGAAGGTGGACAAAGCAATGGGGCTGATGGGGTTCACTCAAGAATTCTAAAAGAACTAAGGGTAGAACTAGTGACACCGCTGACTACTCTGTTTAACAAATCATGGGAGGATGGGGTGGTACCCGAGGACTGGAGGAGGGCAGATGTGATTCCTCTTCACAAAGTGGGAGCAAGACAGAGGCAGGAAACTACAGACCAGTTAGTTTGACCTCAGTGGTAGGGAAAATGATGGAATCACTTCTGAAGGAAAGAATTGTTGAGTACCTAGAGGCCAGTGGGGCACAGGACCCAAGGCAGCATGGATTCACGATGGGAAGGTCGTGTCAGACTAATCTAATAGATTTCTTTGACTGGGTGACCAAAGTAGTAGACTAGGGAGGGGCTGTGGACATGGCCTACCTAGATTTTAGCAAGGCATTTGATACAGTCCCACACAAAAGATTAATACACAAGTTAGCCAGCCTTGGAGTGGGTCCCAAGGTGGTAGCCTGGATAAAAAATTGGCTAGACAACAGGACGCAAAGGGTAGTAGTAAATGGAGTACACAGTGACGAAAGGAGGGTTACTAGTGGGGTACCGCAGGGTTCAGTACTGGGACCGGTCCTTTTTAATGTCTTTATAAGTGACATTGCAGAGGAACTGGAAGTAAAAGTATGTCTCTTTGGAGATGACACAAAGATCTGCAACAGGGTTGATACACAAGATGGAGTGGAAAGGATGAGAAGGGACTTGGCAAGGTTGGAGGAATGGTCAAATGTATGGCAGCTCAGATTCAATGCAAAGAAGTGCAAGGTAATGCACATGGGAAACAAAAACCCTGGGGAAGCGTACACAATGGGGGGTGAGATACTGACAACAGTAAAAATAGAAAGGGACCTGGGGTAATTATATCAGATGACCTAAAGGTGGGCAAGCAATGTGAGAAGGCAGTAAGGAAGGCTGGGGGGATACTGGGATGCATAGGAAGAGGCATCAATAGTAGAAAACAGGAAGTTGTTATCCCTCTGTACAGACAGTTGGTGAGACCCCATCTGAGTACTGTGTGCAGTTCTGAGACCCCATCTCCATAAAGACATAGACAGAGTGGAGGCTGTCCAGAGGAGGGCAACCAAAATGGTGCAGGGTCTGCACCAGAAGACATATGAAGAAAGACTAAAGGAGCTTAATATGTATACTCTTGAGGAAAGAAGGGAGAGAGGACAGGATAGAAACTTTCAAGTACCTCAAAGGAATTAACAAAGTCCAAGAGGGTAGCATCTTCCAGAAAAGAGATGCAAGAACAAGGGGCACAATTTGAAGACAGAAGGGGATGACTAGAGGTAATGTGAGGAAGTATTTTTTCACTGAGAGGGTTGTGGATGCATGGAACAGCCTCCCTGAAGAGGTCGTGGGGTCAAGAACAGTGGGGGACTTCAAGAATGCATGGGACAGGCATAGGGCAGTCCTAGTGGGGGGTAGGAGGAATTAAGCTGTTGGTTAACTAGGATCTGCAGCTTATCTGTTAGGTAGGAAAATGGGCAGACTAGGTGGGCCAAGCGGTCCTTATCTGCTGTCAAATTCTATGTTTCTATGTTTCTACATCCTTCCCGGCCACCTAGCCATCCAGACGGACAACATGTGCGTGGTGTGGTACATCAACAAACAGGGAGGGACTCAGTCCTACCCTCTTTGCAGGGAGGCAATGAGGGTTTGGGATTGGGCAACACAACACGACCTTCACCTCATGGCAATTCACATTCCGGGAGTCAACAACACCCTGGCAGACAAGCTAAGTCACTCTTCTGCTCTGACTCACGAGTGGGAACTGGACCAAGGGGTCCTAGACAATATCTTCCAACTTTGGGGAACACCACAGGTCGACCTGTTCACATCCCCCCAAACACAAAACTTCCCGTCTTTTTCTTGCTCGTTCCAGAGCGAGGTGCTTTTTGGAGCAACGCTCTGTCTCTAGACTGGAAAGACAGATTTGTCTATGCCTTTCCCCCAATTCCACTTATCCCACGAGTCTTGCAGAAACTAGCTTCAGAAGGAGCGCGAATGATTCTGATTGCCCCTTTCTGGCCCAGACAAGTCTGGTTCTCTCTTCTACAACAATATTCAGAGGATCCTCCTCTTCCTCTTCCTCTATCTTGATGTTTGTTGACCCAGGATCGGGGGACCCTGGTCCATCCAGGCCTCAAATCCCATCAACTGCATACATGGCTCCTGCAGACTTAGCCCAATCCCATTTTGGAGTGTCTCCCAAGTGGCGGAGATTTTAGTGGAGGCCAGAAAACCCGCCATCAGATCCACTTATGCCATGAAGTGGAAAAGATTCACTATCTGGGCCGCTTCCAAGAACGTGGAACCTTTCTCCTGTTCAGTGAGGCTTCTGCTGGAGTATCTACGTCATCTGTTTGACCTGGGTCTCAGTCATTCCTCTCTGAAGGTACACATGGTGGCCATCTCAGCCTATCATGTTCCCTTCACAGACAAGGCTTTTGCTCAACTGGAGGTCTCCAAGACCTTTCTCAGAGGGGTCCTCCATCTGAGGCCCCCCATCCATACTCCTGCTCCCCCTTGGGACTTGAACTTTGTTCTTGAGAAACTTACTCTCCCTCCCTTTGAACCTGCAGCTTCTGTGGATTTGAAGTTCCTTTCGTGGAAGTCTCTCTTCTTGGTGGCCATTACTTCGGCTCAGAGAATCTCCGAACTCCAGGCCCTGATGTGTAAAATCCCGTACTTGATTTTTCACAAGGAACGAGTTGCTCTTCGCACGAATCCTAAGTTTCTCCCTAAGGTAGTAGCCGAGTCTACCCTAAATCAGTCTATAGAGTTACCTGCCTTTTTTACGCAGTACTCTAATCAAGGGGAGTATTTACTCCATACTATGGATGTTCACCGGATTCTAAGATACTACACCAACAGGATGAAGGATCTGAGAAAGACTGATCAGTCGTTCGTCTCTTTTGCTCACAAAAGGGAAAGCAATGCTGTTTCCAAGCAATGCCTGTCTAAGTGGTTGGCTCATTGCATCACTTTCTGTTATGACAAATACAACAAGACCCTCCTGAGTCAAGTCAGAGGCCACTCCACCAGAGGAGTAGCGGCTTCAGCAGCTTGTTTCAAGAATGTGTCTGCGGCAGACATCTGCGCTGCACCACCTGGACTTCCGTCCATACCTTTACGAAACACTACAGTTTGGATGTTGCCTCTCACAGTAGAGCAGGCTTCAGGCTGGCTGTTTTGCAAGGCCTCCTATCTTGAGACTTGCACAACCAGAACTACCTTTTGGAGTAGTTTTTCCTCCTCCCAGTGCCTTTTCTTTGTTCCAGACTGCTTGGGATTCAGACCTATATGTAATTACCTGCAAGAGCCCTTCTTCAAGTAAGATAGCATGCCAAGAACTTACCGCATTGTAGACTTCCAGAGAGGCCTTGCAGGTACACCTTCCGCCTCCATCCCCTAGGCTTTTTCAGCTCCTTTTCCATTGAAGGAAATATCCGCTACTCTCTCATCCGCCTCTTTTGGCCTGTGGCGGCAAGAACTGGAAGGCGGGTGTCCGGACCGCCTTTATACCGACGCCTCCTGACGGGGGCGTCCTCGTCAGGACCAAGAAGCCAGAAATTCTTCCGTGGGGTCCTGCCGCCCGCCGTGCCGTCCTATATGTAATTACCTACTGCAAGAGCCTCTCTCGAAGATCTGCCGTTACAGTAAGTTCTTATGTAACTGTACTTTTTAAGGTTTTGGCACCTAAATGGACCTGGAGGGCGAGCCTTTTCTGTGACAGACAGTTCCCTCAGCCAACTGAACCTTTTGGATTACTGGGAAAGCCCAGAATTGCCTGCAACAGTGTGTCAGTTGTGAGTTGGAGTTTGGAGAGTGAACAGCTCGAGCCATCGAGCAGCTGTTCCGGCGGGAAGGCTCTGCTGGCCTGCCTGTCACATCTTCCAGTGTGAAGTATTACCTTGAGAGTGAAAGTCAGATTTATCCAATTAGTGGATCGAGACCTGAACTTGAAGAGAAAAGTGTGTTATTGCTACTTGAGAGTGGACTGAAGACTTGTTCCAGAAGTGATCAGCCCGCCTGGTTCCAAAGTGAGCCTCAGATAGAAAGGTTTGCACAGAAGAAGCTGCCACTTGCAAACAGACTTTATCCGAACTGTGGCAAGTTACTTTAAGTGTTGTAGATGTGGTGAATGTGTTGTGTGGGTCGCGATTTGGTTCCCCTCCACGAGTTCTGTTACGTCATCTGGAGGCTGTTCCAGCACTTCATCACGGACTTCATCTGAACCACCTTCTCTGCCTGGGCCCTGCCATCTCGTGATTCAGAGAAATTCTTGGCAAAAGACCTGCTCAGGGATTTGGCCCCCTGCTCTACACCATCGAACAGGTAGCAACCACGTGATGAGTCATGTAGGCCCTGTTTCCCCTGGCAATCCAGTACAACATCCTGAGGTCTATATTTCGTCTGTCCTGCATCCCGGTCTGGGCAGCGTGAGTACAAAACAAGGTGTCATCTGATTTACTTGTTTTTGGGTTTATTGTAATGGACTGGGCCATCCAGCCCTGGATTACAAATCTTTGGGTTGCGTGCATGTTAACTGTTTTCCTTCCTAAGGGCCCCAACAACAGCTGCAATGCCGGCCTACCATGGGCAACACTTCAGGCTAGCATGTATAACAATCTAGGTACCCAGGGTTGTGGGACTGTGTCAGAGGGACTGCAGTGTATGGCTGATCATTCTGAATTTAATCAGAACTGCCAATCATTTACTTGATTTACGTCCCACCCTTATTCACATCCCCCTAAATAAATCAGACTGTGGTTGTTGAAGTTTAATCTGCTAATGTGGGGACTTCCGGTTTGAGCACTGATCGAATGGTGGCTTAGGTTCCTCGCTCCATACCCGACCAACAACAATCCACTCCAATCGCAACTACAAAGCCCTCATCCTGCATTCACACAGAACAATTAAAGATTACTTGATGATTCCAAAGCATAGATTTAAAGAAAATCCACTGAATGGAGGTAGCAGACAGCAGAAACTCAGCCAGGAGTGCAGCAGGCAATTAGAGGCCTGTGCCATGTGGGAGACCCCGACAGACAGCACAGAACATGCGGAAACAGTAGAAGAGGCCGACTGCACGATTACATCCAAGCAATTATGCCAAATATTAAAACACATGACAAGACCCTCCAGCAGTTGGAATCAAAGGTCATGGACCAACGCCAGGACATTGTAATTTTACCTCAACGAGCTGATGAGTTAGAGACGGTGGTCATGGACTACACGCAGACAACTGACATGCACAACACTGCTCTGCTGGAGTTACATCAACGCACCCTGTCCCTGGAACAGAAGCTCGAAGAGCTTGAGAATTGAAACAGGAGGAACAATATCAGGATCCACAGTTTACCGGAGGGCACAGAAACCGGGAACATGATCAGCTTCATGGATTCTTTTTTGCATGAAATACTAAATCTGCCTGCTGAGAAACACTTAGACATAATCAGGGCACATAGATCTCTTGTGCCATGCCCCCGAGATCTGAAGGCTCGACTGAGATCAGTGGTGCTGGCCTTCTTGGATATCAGGGTCAAGGAAGAGCTGTTATTACTAGCCTGGTCCAAAAAGAGTGTTGAGTTCGGAGATGTCCGATTATATTTCGCCGACTTGTCACCTCAATTGCTTAATAGAAGGTGGCAGGCCCTAACGATTGTGAAAATGCTCCAACACAAGGGTCACAAAGCTTTTGTGGAGTACCCTGCCAGACTAAAAGTATTAACAGACAAAGGTCAGCTCCAGTTCCAGGAGCTGGGAGATGCCAAGGAATTCCTAGAGATATGAGATGTGAGATATTGCTACCAGAGCAAACCACAAGCCAGAATCAGCAGCAACAATTGCAAGGGAGAGTCTGGATGACAAGAGGACCGAAAAGGCAGGGTATCAGACCCAATACGACCACTTCCGGAGTGTGGGACATGGTGCTAGCTAAGCGGCACTCACCATGCAGAGAGACAGACCAAAAAGACATGGTGCAGAGAGAGATGCCTAGTGAAGGAGAGGATTTGAATACTGGAGAGAAATCCCCAGCCTGAAGAGAGACTTTGACACAGAGACTCGCAAGTAGCATTGAGGACTGGTTTTCTCTCCCCGTTTCTTTTGTGGGGCTAAGTGTAGCACCATATATTCATTGCAGGCTCGGGAACTTAGTTACATGGGGAGAGCTGTGATTCTGATAAACCTCTTTGACGTCCTTGTTCTTGAATGTGGGGCCCAGACAATAAATGGGGAAAAATCTAACAGTTAATAATTTTTTGTCCGATGAGTGGATATAGAGGTTGGGAGGGGTGGGTTGGCTCTCGGACTTGGGTGGGCGTGGGCCACCTTCTGAGGGGATACTCCAACCTGGGGGACAAGAGGGGACGCGACTGATGGGGCCACTTGGGAATGTGCTCTGATGGGCCTGGCTGCTGGGGGGGAGACAGCTTGCCAGCCACACTATGCAGTGCACGCAGTGTACATGAAAGGGCTACATGGACCCTTACATTGGAGTAGGAGGAAGAAAGTTTTGAGATGGGACGGCAGGGGGACCCCTCTGCTGGGCGACCATTGTAGGTTGCTTGGGGAGGGGGTTCTGGAGCCGCCATGGTCTTATAACCACTCCGGGTTTTGTCTGTATGAAGAGGTGCGGTGGGCCCTTTCTAGGGTGGCAGAAGCCACGAGCATGCAAGTAGTGGTCCTGCCTGAAGTCAGCTAATAGAGACACATAGACTTGATGCCCCATAGCAGGGTCCTGATCGTGTCGCCCTCGTGTGTTCCTGGGGGGTGTCCACCTGGGGGGCCCTGCCTGCCTTTGGACGGTTGGGCCGACTCATTCAGCCCTGACTCACCATACATAGCAATTCAAAGTAGGGGATGGTCGGTGACGGGTGACCTAACCAAAGCCACTATATAGGCTGCAGCCCAATTCCAGTCTAGACAATCACAATATCAGGTGCTCACTAAATTGTGCCTCCTGGGCCAGGATATAGTCTGTCCACAGAGATGGGCATGGAGCCATAGTTTACACACAAGAGCTCCCGGAGGGGGTCTCCCATCACGGAGACATTGGATACCCCTCTGTGTTTACCTTCTCCTGAATAGGAAGTGGATAAGAAAAGAGACCCAGCAATATGGGTCTTCAACCTAGGTGGTCGATCATGTTTCATTTGTTAGTGGCCCAGTTGGCCGTTATGGTTCTTATCTTTATTGTTACATGTGGTTTTGACTTATTATTCCAGGATAATGTAATACTTAGAGACCTTCTTTGGGGTATTACTGTGGAGATGCGGGCTCAGGGGCTCAGTGGAGGAGTCCCCTGGGAGAACAGAGAGATGGCTGCCAATTTCCCTGATCATTGCGAGTAAGGGCACAATCTTATGCTCCTATAACGTAAATGGTCTTACAAATCCAATCAAGAGAAGTAAGATCTTGAGCCAGGCAAGGAAAGCCTCAGCAGATTTCTAATTTTTGCAGAAGACTCATTTGTTGGTGCCAGAGCATGATAAACTGATAAAGTTTGGCTTTCGAGAGATGGCTGCTGCATCCTACAAAAATGGCAGGTGCAGAGGAGCAGTGGTGTTGGTCCCACCTAAGACTCAGTTTAAAAGGCTAGACTCGAGGGTGGATAAAGAGGCATGTTTTGTGATGTTAAAGGGGAAATTTTGGGGTAATGTGTTAACGCTATCGTCGGTGTACTTTTCCTCAGATTCAGCATTAGCGGATTACCGCACATTCCTGACTATGCTGCTGGAGTGGGGGGAAGGGATACTGATATGTGGAGGAAACATGAACCTGCCCCTAAGTCCCGAACTGGACTCCTCCTCCTTGGTCCCAGGAAGGTCTCATGGCATAGCAAAAAAGATACATAAATCGGTCGGACAGCTGGGCCTCCTAGATGTCTGGTGGCATCAGCATGGGCAGTAGAGGGACTACACCTTTTTCTATGCAGCACATAACATGTACTGCAGACTTTACTTTCTGATCACAAGGGAAGAAGTGCATAGAGTGTATGACTCCTAGATGGGGGACTTCCTCCTATCGGACCATGCACCCTGTATTTAAAAATAGATTTGGGGGTGGTACACCAAAATACTTTGTGGCACCTTAATGTATCTCTGCTAAAAGACAAAGGGGCAAAAGAAACGATCATAAAGATGTATAAGACATATCTAGAGGAGAATGCTGAGCAGGGGACCTCGCAGGCGATTCGCTGGGATGCTGCAAAGGCAGTACTGTGAGGTAAGTTTATACAGTTAGCATCCCAAAAAAAGAGGGAACGGGAGGCCAAAAGGATGGAACTTGCTAGGCACATAGAAAATTTAGAGGGGTCAACAAAAATGAAAGTTTGTTAAGGGGCGAAAGAGACTGCTTTTAGAGTACAAAAGAGAATTGATGGGAATTCTGGACTACCAGGTGGAGCAGCAACTTCTCTTTCTGCGCCAGCAATATTATGAGGGAGGTCCCTGTTCCCTGCAGCTCCTAGCCAGTAGGTTATGGGTGAGAAGAGCGAGGGCCACGATAACTATTGTCTGGCAGCCTCGCCTGGGAAAGATGGTGCAGGGGGTTCATGAGATAGCGGATGCTTTTAAGGCTTACTACGCAAAATTATATACAGAGGAGATTGACCCGGGAGGGGAGAGGATTCAAGATTTTCTTAAGACACTAAAACTCCCAGGTTTATCCAGGGAGCAGGGGGGAGTCGTTGATGGTTCCGCTGAGGATGGAGAAGATTAAGGGTGAAATTGGGTGGCTCAAAGTAGGCAAATGTCCTGGGTCTGACGGTCTGCCAGCAGAAGTTTATAAATGCTTGGGAGAGCAGATACAGCCCTTACTTGTACAGGTTTATATGGAGGTTATGGGAGGTGAGAGTGTAGTTCCTCCCTCATGGTCAAGGGCAGTGATTTCAGTAATACCCAAGCTGGGAAAGGACCCTGCCAGATGTACATCCTATCATCCAATCTCAAAATTAAATACAGACTATAAGATCCTGGCCTCAATCCTGGCGAGATGCCTACAGCAATACCTTCCAGCCCTAATACATATGGACCAAACTGGCTTTATACCAGGAAGACAAGCTCAAGATAATCTGTGTAGAAAAACCCATATAATTGACCATATTAACGTGCAAAAGCTTCCTTCCCTGATAATGAGTCTAGACACTGAAAAGGCATTTGCTAGGGTGTCCTGGCCTTTCTTAAGGGGGGTCCTTTCCCGGTTTGGGTTCCCAAAACAACTCATCACAGTCCTCTTCAGATTATACGAGTTTCTGCGGGCCTATGTCAGGGCCAATGGCCACATTTTGGAGGCTTTTGGTTTGGGGTTGGGCACACAGTAGGGTGCCCCTCTCCACATTACTGTTTGCTTCTTTTACATTGAGCCTCTGGCTCAGAGCATTAGGCAAAACCCAAAGGTAAGGAGAATTGAAATAGGTGGGCAGATACATAAATTGGCACTGTCCGCCGATGACGTGCTTTTATACCTATCTGACCCAGGGACTTCCCTGCCCTCGGTGTTCTACCAGCTTGAGGATTTCTCCGCTTTAGCAGGGTATAAGTTAAATAAAAATAAAATGGAAATATTAGGTTTCCGCTATACCCCGGATGGAGAGACTAAAAAAAAATATCCAATGCAGTGGGACCTAACTGTGATTAAGTACCTTGGAGTTAGGATTGGAATTGACACTGCCCAACTTTGGGAGCTGAATTATCCACCTATAATAAGGCAGCTAAAGAGCGACTTTCAGAGATGGTTATTAATCCCGCTATCATTATGTACCAGTGTATAGGTGCTTAAGATGAACACCCTGCCATGCCTCTTATACCTGCTCCAATGCATCCCTTGCATGGTAGCCTGAGCGGATTTAGAGAACTGGCGGAGTATGTTCCTATTTTTTCTATGGAGAGGTAAGAAACCTAGAACACGGAAAACTCTCCTTTACCTCCTGAAGGCAGAGGGAGGCTTAGCATTCCCCTGTCTACAGGGCTACTGGGTGGCAGCGCAGATGAGGGTTGCTGTTTCCCGGGGCAACCAGGATATGATACGCACTGGAAAAGATTGTATCTTTTGCAACAGGGCAACCCCCCCCCATACAGGCAGAATTATTTAAAGAGCAAGGTCCAGATGGGATAAAGGGAATTTCTGGCACTAAAGCAGTGATAGAGGGTTGGAAGAGGGGTACAAGCAGGTGCAGTACCCATAGGCAGTTATGGCAGTATAGATGGTGGGCTTATGACCCACAGTTTGTCCCAGTCAGACTCGATCAGTGGTACCAGATGCAGGCCAAGAGAGGCCTCCACTCACCTTATCAAATGCTGACGGGTCACATAGTTCTCTCCTTCGAAGCAATGCAGCAGAAATACGGCCTAGACCAGACAGATAGACTCAGGTATTATCAACTTCGGGATTACCTGAATAAACAGATAAACAAATCAACGCTAGAGAACCCACATCTCATACAGGCCACTTTGTTTCGAAGAATTTGGGGCCCTCAGGGTGCAGCACATGCCATTTCAGTACTGTATACTAACTATATAGCCAACATGGAAAATTCCTCTCATTATCTGAAGAATAAATGGGAACGGGACCTGGAAATCTCTATCGCAGATAAGCAATGGTCTCTGATGTGTAGAAGCACGTGATCCACAACTGGATCGTTGGCTTGGAGGGATTTTAGTTGGAAACTGAGGTCACGGTATTTCCTTGTAACGGCTCAAGCAGCTCACTTTACAGGGGGAGCCCCACCTACATGCTGGCGGGCCTGTGGTGAACACCACGCCACACAGGTTCACATTTTTTGGACATGCCCTATTGTCTCCCCATTTTGAGAGGAGGTGGCCCGTCACCTAACCCAACTATTTATGGTCCAGACACAGCTGGGACCAGAGCACTTGCTACTGGGTCCACTTCCAAGAGAACTGAATGGTAAAGATGACAAATATTTATGGGTAATTTTAGTAGCAGCAGCACTAAAAACTATTACTAGGAGATGGCTGCTGAAACAGCCCCCAGTGGTGAAGGAGTGGAGGGAGGTGACTGAGTCCATACATCGAATGGAAAAACTAACAATCTGCCTTAACCAGAAACCCCAATGGTACCAGCATAGATGGACTCGATGGTTACTGTATGAGGAAATGCAGGAACCAGACCCATAGGCCCATCCTGGGGAATCTAGGATAATAGTTGCCTTAATTCAAGCCCTTAAAGGACCCATGGTAACCGATAGGAACTTGTAATAAGGGACTATGGCTCTTCCTGGCTGGACAACCCGCATCTCTGATTATAGATCTCTGATTCTAGCTCAAATGGAAATGGAGGTGTGTGAATACCCATCTCTCTTAAATGTCATGTCCTGGAATGAATTTGTGAAATGTTTATTATGTTTATTAATTTCTTATAATTTAGTAGTCTGGATTGTTGGAAATGCACATTTATAAAGTTGGACAATAAATTGAGCTATAATCCACCATCAGTGTTCAAATAATCTTATGTTACATTTTAAGATCAGTGAAGTGTATGTAATCTGTGGATGCTTTTAATAAACTAAGTATAAAAAAAAATCTGCTAGTGTGTACCTTTTTTTGGTGGGGATACAGTACTGCTATTGTGTTGCTGTATCACTGGTCTTATTTTCCAGGGGGTCTCCAGGGCAGTCGCAGGGGATCCAGCCCTGGTGGTAAGTGCAAGGGGCATGAGCATATCATTACTGTCATATGGTAAATGTGAATGTGCTGTTGCTGAATTGTTTAGGTCACTAGAAGGGTTGGTGGGTGGTTACAGCATCCTGGAGGGCTATACCAACAGCAGCTACGCTACCCGAAAACCATTCCTCCGGACATAGGCTCCCGTTCACCGAGCTCAGGCCCCTCAACCTGTGCCTAGTCACACAGGCAGGGGTAGTAGCCCATAGGATAGTGCCACCTAGGGGTTACAAACAGTAGGGGGCTGGTGGTTGGAGGGTGGGGGGCCACTAGGTACCAGGGACCGAACAGTTGCTACAGGACCTGGTGATCGGAGGGCAGGGGGACCACTAGGCACCAGGGACATGTTTTACTTCACTGGGGATGGTGCTCAGAGGGTGGGGGGACCATTAGACACCAGAGAAAAGATATTACATTACTGGGGATGGCAGTCGTAGGGTGGGGGGGACCACTGGATACCAGGAACATTTTGTACTTTATCAGCAGACAGCGGTCAGTGAACAGGGGTGCCACTGGATGCCAGGTGGCAGGTGTGCTTCCCAAGCTGCTTGCTGGCTATAGTGGCTCTGGCAGCCATTAGGGTTGCCCAGAATAAGTCAGGGTTTTGATCGGCAGTATTTGCACTGCGCAAAGTGGCCTGTGCTAACCCCTTTGCACAGTACAAATGTGCTGAATATTGCACTGCACCGGTATTCCTGTCTCTGCTCCTCCCTTTGCCCACCACATACATTATTTTTGTGTGTGTGCACTAACCCTGTTAGCATGTGCAACAGCCCCCTTTGAATATTGTGCTCGGGCACAGACCCTGGCCAAACAGGGCACAATCACTGTGCCCACCAGGCAAAGTTTTGAATATCTGGCCCCTTGTGTCTTGATGTATGTACCTTTAATCATGCTGTATAAAAGAGACCTTTCTATGCACAACTAGCCACTCCCCCTAAAGAGACTCATTTTGAGTTGAAGCGCCAGGGAACCTTTGCCACGGCATCTCACCATGGGGGATTAAGTTCATGGCTTACTCAACTATGCTATGACTCTGATTTATTTGTAGTTTTACAGTTATCTGCCTTGAGTGCAGTTATACTTTTTGTTGCCCCAGTTTACCCCCACCCCCCCGTCGTGTGGAGGCACGCACACACTGCGCTTTGAGACACCCTCCCTACTTGCCTTCCCCTTCCGTCTACGCTACCATCGGACCTCCACCTGGTGGCAGCGAAACTACAGGGGATGACAACATCCCCAGGAGAGGACAGCTGCAGGTAGGCTGCTCCATCCTGCTCACTCCCCCTCCCCGTGCTGGCTCCCTGACTACCCGAGGTCATTCCCGAACTCAGGTTGCCAGTGTGACATGAGGTAAGGCATGATGCCTCAACCCTATGCATGCTCAGTTATACTTTTTTTAAAAAGTGCTTGTGCATTTTGCCACCAAACATCCGTTAACCCAGTAGTTAGGGTTCCAGAAACCAGACTCTTACTTGAGATTCATCATCAGAGGAGATTAAGCAATATGTATATTACATGTAAGCACTTTTAATTTTGTTGCCATGTTTTTAAATACTCTGCATAAAGGACTTGTAGCTACCTGTCAGTCTCCACCCCCTGAAAAAGAACCTGTATAGATTCAAAGCACTGGGGAACTGTTTTCCTGTCCTCTCCAGACTGCCAGAATAAATGCAGCACTGTAGTATCTCTGCATTGTACCTGATAGGCCCATCCAGTCGGACCCTTTTCCCTGCCTATTCCAACACCTCTGACCCTATTTGGTCACTGGCATCACTCCTTCCCCCCCCCCTTCTCACTGGCATCCCCTCTCCCTTTTCCTCTACCCAGTTGCCCCAGTGCCCATCCTACGTATGCTCGAAGCTCCCAACAGTCTTTGCCCCCACTGCCTCCTCTGGCAGGCTATTCCAGTTGTCCATCACCCTTTATGTGAAGAAGTATTTCATCACATCTCTCCAAAACTCCTTCCCTTAGCTTCATGGCAAGCCCCTGCATTCTAGTACGTTCTTTTCTCTGAAAGTGACACCCCCGACTGCATCTTGTTCACCCCTGTGAGGTACTTGTAGGTTTCAATCATGTGCCCTCTCACTTGTCTCTCCTCCAGGGAGTACATGCTGAGTTTCTGCAGCCTTTCCTTGTATGGCTTTTCATGCAACCCTCACACCATTTTAGTTGCCCTCCTTTGTACTGCCTCCACCATGTCAATGTCTTTGTGGAGGTGGAGCTTCCACTAACTGGACACAGTACTCCAGGTGGGACCTCACTAGTGAGTGATACAATGGCTGTGCCACCTCTCTCTTTCTCTAGAAATCCCCATCCCAGTTCACCTCAACATCCAACTAGCCTTTCCCATTGGCTTGTTACACTTACCAGCTACCTTGAGGTTATCAGATATAATGACATGGAGGTCTCTTTCTTGCTTGGTGACTATAAGTACCTTCCCCCATATTATACACAGCTCCTGGATTTCCCCATCCCAGGTGCATAACTATGCACTTTTTGGCATTGTAACCCAGCTGCCACACCCCAGACCATTCCTCTAGTTTCCCCAGATCCCTTTTCATTCTTTCTAATCCTTTCTAAGTGTCCATCCTATTGCAGATTTTTGTATCATGCAGAAAGAGACACACCTTCCCCTCCAGCTCCTCAGCAATGTCACTTATGAAGACATTGATTGAAGAGGACAGGTCCCAGCACCGATCCCTGTGGCACTCCACTAGTCACTGTCTTATCCTCCGTGAGTCTTCCATTTACCACCACCCTTTTCTCCCTATCCTTTAACCAGTTAGATACCCATCATACCACTTTCTCCCCCACCCCAGTCTGCTTGGTTTCATAACTAGTCTCCTGTGTGGCACAGTGTCGAAAGCCTTACTGAAGTTCAGATAGGCCACATCCATTGTTCTCCCTTGATCCACCTGCCTAGTAACCCAGTCAAAGAAATCTGTGCCATTTGTTTGACTTGATCTCCCCCTGTGAAACCATACAGCCAGTGATCCTGTACCCCATTAGCCTACAGGTACTCCATGAGCCTCTCCTTGGGTCTCCATTCATTTCCCCGCCACTTATGTGAGACTGACTGGCCTCTAGTTGCTAGCCTCTTCCCTGCTGCTGCTTGTGTATAGAGGGCTCACATTGGCCTGCTTCCTGATTGCTTTATTATAATTTTATTCACTGGAGTAAGTTTTGAGTGTCTGCTTTCAACTTTTGTGTGCTGCTGCTGGCCTTTGCACGAGTGTGCTCTTCTCTGTGTGATTTCTCGTTCTATGATCACCTATTTTCCTATCCCCGGATTGCTTTCTAAATTGTCTTCTTCTTTTCCTAGCCATAAGTTTCATATAAAATATTTTGTTAGTCCTGCTATAGTTCACTACCAATGGGCCCTATGCTGATCCCAATGTTCCCGTGGAAACCGGGTGTGTAGGGCCCATATGCAGGAATGCCACAGACCGGGGCCTGCACGGCATGCAGCATTGGGGCACACAACAGTTACACACCTGAACCCCCGGCCACGTGGAGAGCACTACACGCCATTCACTAAGGTGCGTAGTGCAGCCCGCAAGGATGCGTAGCAGGGTGCAGGTTAAGCCAGGGTGGACCATGCCATAGCCGCAGTACATGCCCAGCCCTGCTGACACTGGACCCCTGGCAGCAGACTGGTAGCTCCCAAATGCAACCATACCCCTGCCCCGTGCCCGTAGGACAGCCCCCTCACTCCTGTCTCATCCCCGTTGTTGCACTGCAGCACCCTCTCACACACACATCATCGAAGTCCCTGTCCCCGGTGCAATAGAGGGCAGCCCCTCCGGCACACACAGAGGTGCTGTCCACCGGAATCCACCAGGTGACGGAAAAAAGTAGCCCAGTATGCCAGTCCTGGTGCCATCGTGCCACATGGGGACTTACATGTATGTCCCCGGTGTGAACATATCCTGAACACAGCCTCAGTGTCGACACTGATATTTAGTCCCCCCCCCACGGCACCAATACCCCCATCCCCGTACCTTCCAGTCTGTACTGGGGTCCGGGACAGGAAGCGGCACATCCCTTCTCACACATCCTCGGCCACTGGCTGTCCAAGTGATGCTGGGTACATGTGCCTATTTAAAGATGGCACACTCCCAGCATCACCTGGATGGTCAGCGGCCGAGGTGGAGTGAGGAGGCATGTGCTGCTGGCTGTCCCGGGCCACAGCACTGACTGGCAGGTATGGGAGGGTGCTGATGCAATGGGGGGTGGGAGCCACTGGACACCAATGAAGTGGGGGATGTGCCAGGTTCAGGCTCCTGTTGGAGGGGGTCTGTTTCTGGGATAGGGCATCAGGGTGTTGGGGGTTACTCATCCATGGACGGTGTGCCGATGTCTGACGGGGGGGTGGCATACAGCAGGGGGGCAGTGACCTACAGCGGGGGTCTGTCTGAGCACCGTGCAGGTGTCTTGTGCCAGGGGCTGGGCCGGGGGGCACAGTGGATGGCGAGGAATGGCTGCCCAGGTGTGGGTGCATGTGGGTGCTATTCACACACCTGGACCCACGCCATGAGGCACAAGGGATCCATTCTGGGACCTAGGCCAAATACCCCATTGAATGCCTGCCTGGGTTTGTAACTCTGCCCCTGGGTGCCCTGTGGAGTCTTGCATGTGGAGGGGCAGATTCGTGGACAGGTGGCAGCCGTTAGTGAATACTGTCTGGTGCGCATCTGTCCGCGGGTGCGGAGCTGCGTGTGCGAGATATGCACCTTAGGCACATACCTTATGACCATTGGTGCATAGAGCCCAATATTTGACAAATCCTCCCACAGTGTACTTTCATTATCTGGTTAATCCTGTCCCACCAAACTCCCATTATCTGGTTAGTCCTGCTGTGTTCCACTCATATTAATCAATCAATCAAATCAATCAAAATCTTTATTTATCCAGGCGAACACCATTGAGCAAAGCTCATTTACAAGATGGACCTGATTAGGGCCGGTCAAAGTACAGCAAATAAATTTACAATCAACATTTACAAGATGGACCTGGTTAGGGCTGGTCAAAGTACAGTATATAAATTTACAATCAGCAATGACAAGGTAGCATACATTTATGTACAATCAACAAGAATGAGGAAAAAGAATATACAATGCACCATAACAGATAAGTAGAACAGTGACACAGGAGGCTTACAACAGATTAATAGGCGAACATATCTTTTTTTGTTTGTTTTACCAGGAGAAACACACTAAGCTGGAAGCTTGTTTACAGGTGCAACCTGGGAGCACAAGGAAATTAAGTGACTTGTTCAGGGTCACACAGTATGCAAGTGGGGGCTATGAGATTGTATATATATGTGTATATATATATATATATATATATATATATGCACTATGTACACAAAACTATCAGGGAGTAAATGGCAAGGGTGCAAGGTTAACTACTTGATAAGTGGATGGCAAAGGTACATAAAAAAAACAATACCTGGTCCTGGCCAGATAACACAGCTAATGTGCGGATGAGCAAGGTAGGTGGGTGCCTAGGGTTCCAAGGCAGACAAAGGATGAGGGAAGCAGTTACAGGGTTCCCTCTCAGTATGGGCATATAAGGTCTTGAAGGTTTCCACGCTGATGAGGATACTCAGTTTCAGCAATTTTTGCAGTTTGTTCCAGAGAGAGGGCAGCACAAAGCTTATGGCCGCTCTACCAAAGTGTGATTTAACTTTGGGTATATATTCAGTGCAATAAATGAGTTACTTCTCAACACGTAGTTTCCTGGCATGCTTAGTGGAAAACAGTCAGCAATGTATTGGGGAAGCTTTTTGGTGATAGCTCTGAATGCCCATAGAACAGCATTTCTGGTACACCTGTACTGAAGGGAGGACTATCCTACAGCTGCGTACAGGGAACAGTGGTGTGTGGAAAGGGGAAGCCCCGTAATAAACCTAAGTGCTCTATGATA
Source organism: Neoceratodus forsteri (assembly GCA_016271365.2). NCBI lineage: Eukaryota > Metazoa > Chordata > Ceratodontiformes > Ceratodontidae > Neoceratodus > Neoceratodus forsteri. The sequence goes on along the minus strand of CM057452.1, from coordinate 1,015,586,292 downwards.
AAGCGTATCCAATTTTGTGAGAGAAGAGGCTGGACACTGACTACATAAGAAGTCCTCCTAGTCCATGAGGGAGAGAACGTTGTTTGGACCACATGCATTTTTGCATCTCTAGTGAGAAAATTATTGATTCTAAAAAAAAGACCCAGCCTCTGCCTTAGTTTCTTTAGCAGATCCTCAATATGCTTGGCGAATGAAATATTAGATCAAGCCACACACCTAGGTACTTGAATTTAGAAACAAAATCCACGTTTTCACCTAGGATTGTGATGATTTGTGGTATAGCTCCAGCACTGGCTGGGTTCACCGCACAACTGAAGGGAGAAAAGAGCATCACTTCTGTTTTCTTGGCATTAAGTAGGAGCGTTTTGTATAGCAGCTGGTTCTACAGCAGGTTCAATTCAGCCTGGAGGTCAGCACAAGCAGCATCAGGCGTCAGACGAGTTAGGTAAAGTATCGTGTCATCTGCAAACAAGTGTATATTGGCCTTGTTTATTCTATCATCAATGTTGTTAATGTAGATAGCGAACAGTAAGGGACCAAGGATAGATCCCTGAGGCACACCCCTTTGTGAGGGTTTAAGAGGAGAAAGCTCACCTTCTGCCTTAACCTGCTGAAGCCGTCCTGTAAGGTAATCAGCAAACCATCGCATAGATAGAGTCCAGACCTATGCTCCTCAAAGAGGAGAGAAGCAGGCTATGGTCAACAGTGTCGAAAGCCTTGCTTAGATCCAAGAATACAGCACAGATGAAGTTTCTACTATCCAGATCTCACTGCCAATCGGTTACTTCGGCAAGGTCCATTATAGTGCTGTGTTTTGCTCTGAAACCAGATTGCACAGGGTTTAATAGATTTATGGATTCTAGGTAAGTCCTGAGCTGGTTGCCCATAATTTTTTCCAGTAGTTTAGACAGAATAGAAAGAAGAGAAGTTGGTCTGTAATTGTTGAGATCGCAGGGGTCCCCCAATTTAAACAGAGGAATGACATGGGTGATTTTCCATGGGGGGAGGATACCCTGGGACAAAGATAGGTTTGAAAAGATGGGAAATTGGCACAGCTAAAACATGATAAGCAGTCTTTAGGAAATAGGGGTCTAGGAAGTTGGCACCAGCACTTTTCTTAATATCCAGCTGTAAAAGGAGATCTTTAACCTCTCTCAATGAAGCAGGTTGGAAGGAAGAGACCAAGTTGGGGGCATGTGATTCATGATTTTGTAACCCAAGTTGAGAGTGTACAGAACATGCAGGGGAGTTGTCAAAAGCAAGGCCTGCAGTGGCAAAATGATTGTTAAATAAATCCAGGATCCCCATTCTGTTACAAACTGTGGTGCTCCCAGAGTTAATCTTCATTGGGAGGGAGTTGCTAGGCGTATGCCCAGACAAATCCTTGATTGTCTTCCAAAATTTGTAGCAGCTCTTGGCAACAGAGTTGAGCTCAGCACGACAGAATGTGGCCTAAGTTTCCCTGATCATCTTGGTGCATAAATTCCGTGCCTTCCTAAACTGACACCAGTTTGATTCAGTCTTCGTTCTGCACATTTTTTTCCAGCGCTTATCCCTAGCTAAAATTGAGGCCTTCAGTTCCAAAGAGAACCAGCAACAGGCTTTATTCCTCATGTGGACTTTTACCGGGGGGGGGGGGCATACTTATTTAAGTTATAATTATTATCTGATTACTCCAGCTGCATGCATTCCCATTATCTGGATACTCCTGCTGCAGTGCACTCCCATTATCTGGTTATACCTGCTACAATGCACTCCCACTATCTGGTTACTCCTGCTACAGTCCACTCACATTATCTGGTTACTCCTGCTACACTGCATTCCCATTATCTGGTTACTCATGCTACAGTGCATTCCCATTATCTGGTTACTACTGCTACATGTACTCCCATTTTCTGGTTAATCCTGCTACATGCACTCCCATTATCTGGTTACTCCTGTTACAGTGCACTCTCATTATCTGGTTACTACTGCTACATGTACACCCATTATCTTGCTACTGCTGCTATGGTGCACTCCCATTATCTGTTACTCTTGCTGCAGTGCACTTCCATTATCTGGATACTTCTGCTACAGTGCACTCCCATTATCTGTTACTCCTGCTGCACTACACTCCCATTATCTGGTTACTCCTGCTACAGTGCATTCGCATTATCTGTTACTTCTGCTGCAGTACACTCCCATAATCTGGTTATTGCTGTTGAGTGCAATCCCATTATCTTGTTACTCCTACTGCAGTGCATTTCCACTATCTGGTTACTCCTGCTGTATGCACTCCCATTATCTGGTTACTCCTGCTACGTGCAATCCCAATATCTGGTTACTCCTGCTACAGTACACCCCCATTATCTGGTTACTCATGATCTGTGCACTCCCATTATCTGTTACTCCTGCTGCATGCACTCTCATTATCTGTTACTTCTACTAAAGTGCTCTCCTATTGTCTGGTTATTCCTGTTGTGTGCACTCCCATGATCTGTTGCTCCAGCTGTAGTGCATTCCCATAATCTGGTTATTGCTGTTGCGTGTAATCCCAGTATGTCATTACTATTACTGCAGTGCATTTCCATTATATGGTTACTCCAGCTGTATGCATTCCCATTATCTGTTTACTCATGCTGTGTGCACTCCCATTATCTGGTTACTCCTGTTGCATGCACTCCCGTTATCTCTTTATTCCTGCTATAGTGCATTTCTGTTATCTGTTTACTCTGTTACAGTGCACTCCCATTATCTGGTTACTCCTGCTACAGTGCACTCCCATTATCTGGTTACTCCTGCTGCATGCACTCCCATTATCTGGTTACTTCAGCTACAGTGCACTCCCATTATCTTCTTACTCTTGCTACAGTACAATCCCATTATCTGATTACTCCTGCTGTGTGTACTCCTATTTTCTGGTTCCCCGGCTATAGTACACTTCCATTGTTTGTTTACTCCTGTTTTGTGCACTTCCACTGTCTGGTTACTCCTGATACAGTATGCTACCATTATCTGGTTACACCTCCTGTTTGCACTCCCATTATCTGGTTACTCCTGCTGCACACATTCCTTTATCTGGTTCTCCTGCTACAGTACACTCCCATTAGCTGGTTGCTCTGGCTATCTGCACTCTGATTATCTGGTTTCTCCTGCTACAGTGAAGTTCCATTATCTGCTTTTTCATGCTGTAGTGAACTCCCACTATCTGGTTACTCCTGCTACATTGCACTACCATTATCTGGTTACTCCTGTTACAGTGCACTACCATTATCAGATCACTCCTGCTGCATGCACTGTCATTATCTGGTTACTCCGACTGCAGTGCATTCCCATTTTCTGGTTTCTCCTGCTGCAGTGCACTGCCACTATCTGGTACCTCCTGCTACAGTGCACTGCCATTATCTGAATACTTCTGCTGCGTTCACTCCCATTACCTGGTTACTCCAACTGCAGATCTACTCCCATTATCTGTTTACTCCTGCTACAGAGCACTCTCATTATCTGGTTACTTCTGCTTGGCGTACCCTGTTATCTCTTTACTCCTGTTACAGCTCACTCCCATTATCTGGTTATTCCTGCTGCAGTGCACTCCCATTATCTGGTTACTCCTGCATGCACTCCTATTATCTAGTTACTCCTGCCACAAGAATTCTCATTATATGGGTACTCCTGCTGCATGTATTTCCATTACCTGTTTCTCCAGCTACAGTGCACTTTCATTATCTGGTTACTCCTGCTGCGTGCACTCCCATTATTTGGTTACACTTGCTACAGTACACTCCAATGATCTGATTACTCCTGTTACAAAGCACTCCCACTATCTTGTTAATCCTGCTACAGTGCACTCCCATTATCTGGTTACTCCTGTTACAGTGCACTCCCAGTATCTGATTACTCCTGTTACAGTACACTCCCATTGTCTGATTTCTCCAGCTACAGTACACTCCCATTATCTGGTAATTCCTGCTGCAGTGCACTCCAATTAGATGGTTACTTCTGTTTCAGTGCACTTTCATTATCTGGTTACTCCAGCTACAGTTCACTCCCATTATCAGCTTACTCTTGCTACAGTACAATCCCATTATCTAATTACTCCTACTCTGTGCACTTCTATTTTCTGGTTCCCCAGCTATAGTGCACTTCCATTCTGTGTTTACTCCTATTTTGTGCACTCCCATTATCTGGTTAATCCTGCTACAGTGCACTCCCATTATCTGGTTACTCCTGTTACACTGCACTCCCATAATCTGATTACTCCGGTTACAGTACACTCCCATTATCTGATTTCTCCAGCTACAGTACACTCCCATTATCTGGTTAGTCCTGCAGCAGTGCACTCCAATTTTATGGTTACTTCTGTTTCAGTTGACTCCCATTATCTGGTTACTCCAGCTACAGTGCACTCCCATTATCTGCTTACTCTTGCTACTGTACAACCCCATTATCTGATTACTCCTGCTGTGTGTACTCCTATTTTCTGGTCCCCCAGCTATAGTACACTTCCATTGTTTGTTTACTCCTGTTTTGTGCACTCCCACTATCTAGTTAACCCCGCTACAGTGCACTCCCATTATCTGGTTACTCCTGTTACAGTGCACTCCCATTATCTGGTCAACCCTGATACAGTGCACTCCCATTATCTGGTTATTCCTGTTACAGTGCAATCCTATTATCTGTTTACTCCTGTTACAGTACACTCCCATTATCTGGTTACTCCTGTTACAGTGCAATCCTATTATCTGTTTACTCCTGTTACAGTACTCTCCCATTATCTGGTTACTCCTGTTGCAGTGCTGTCCCATTATCTGGTTAATCTTACTGCAGTGTACTCCCATTATCCGTTTACTCCTGCTGCAGTCCACTTCCATTGTTTGTTTACTCCTGTTTTGTGCACTCCCATTATCTGGTTAATCCCGCTACAGTGCACTCCAATTATCTGGTTACTCCTGCTGTAGTACACTCCTGTTATCTGTTTTCTCCTGTTACAGTGCACTCACATTATCTGGTTACTCTTGTTACAGTGCACTCCCATTATCTGGTTACTCCTGTTACAGTACACTCCCATTATCTGATGTCTCCAGCTACAGTACACTCCCATTATCTGGTTACTCCTGCTGCAATGCACTCCAATTATCTGGTTACTTCTGTTTCAGTGAACCTCTATTACCTGTTTTCTCCAGCTGCAGTGCACTACCATTATCTGGTTAATCCTGGTACAGTGCACTCCAATTATCTGGGTAATCCTGATACAGTGCACTCTCATTATCTGGTTAATCCTGTTACACTGCACTCCCATTGTATGGTTACTCCTGCTACAGTGCATTCCCATTATCAGGTTAATCCTGCTACAGTGCACTCCCACTATCTGGTTACTCCTGCTACAGTATGCTACCATTATCTGGTTACACCTTCTGCTTGCACTCCCATTATCTGGTTACTCCTGCTTCAGTGCACTCCCATTATCTGGTTAATCCTGCTATGGTGCACTTCCATTATCTGGTTACTGCTGCTGCAGTGCACTCCCATTATCTGGTTACTCCAGCCACAGTGCCCTCCTATTATCTGGTTACTCTTGCTGCAGTGGAATCTCATTATCTGCTTAATCCTGTTACAGTGCACTCTTATTCTGCTACAGTGCACTCTCATTAGCTGGTTAATCCTACTATAGTGTACTCCCATTATCAGTTTACTCCTGTTACAGTGCACTCCCATTATCTGGTTACTCCAGTTACAGTGCACTCCCATTGTCTTGTTAGTCAAGCTGCATTCCACTCCCATTATCTGGTTACTCCTGGTGCAGTGCAGTCCCATTATCTGGTTAATTCGGCCACTGTGTCTTCCAGATAGCTTGTTAATCTTGCTGCAGTGCACTCCTATTATCTAGTTAATCCCATCACAGTGCACTCTCATTATCTGGGTAATCCTTCCACTGTGCACTACTATTACCTGGTTAATCCTGCTGCAATGAACTCCCATTATCTGATTACTCCTGCCACAGTGCATGCCTATTAACTGGTTAATTATGCTGTAATGCACTCCTTTTAACTGGTTTATCCTGCTGTAGTGCACTCCTGTTATCTGCTTAATCCTGCTGCAGTGAACTCCCATTATCTGGCTAATCCTATCACAGTGCACTCCCATTATCTGCTTAATCCTGCTACAGTGCACTCTCATTATCTGGTTAATCCTGCTGCAGTGCACTCTCATTCTCTGGTTAATCCTGCTACAGTGCAATCTCATTATCTGGTTAATCCGGTTACAGTGCACTCTCATTATCTGGTTAATCCGCTACAGTGCACTCTCATTCTCTGGTTAATCCTACTACAGTGCACTCTCATTATCTGGTTAATCCTGCTGCAGTGCACTCTCATTCTCTGGTTAATCCTGCTACAATGCAATCTCATTATCTGGTTAATCCTGTTACAGTGCATTCCCATTATCTGGTTAATCCTGCTACAGTGTAATCCCATTATCAGTTTGCTCCTGTTACAGTGCACTCCCATTATCTGGTTACTCCAGTTACAGTGCACTCCCATTATCTGGTTAGTCCAGTTGCATTCCACTCCCGTTATATGGTTACTCCTGCTGCAGTGGTCTCCCATTATCTGGTTAATTCAGCCACCGTATCTTCCAAATATCTTGATAATCTTGCTGCGGTATACTCCTATTATCCAGTTAATCCTATCACAGTGCATTCTCATTATCTGGTTAATCCTTCCACTGTGCACTACTATTACCTGGTTAATCCTGCTGCAGTGAACTCCCATTATCTGATTACTCCTGCCACAGTGCACATCTATTAACTGGTTAATTCTGCTGTAATGCACTCCTTTTAACTGGTTAATCCTGCTGCAGTGCACTCCTATTATCTGCTTAATCCTGCTGCAGTGAACTCGCATTATCTGGCTAATCGTATCATAGTGCACTCTCATTATCTGCTTAATCCTGCTACAATGCACCCTCATTATCTGGTTCATCCTGTTATAGTGCATTCTCATTATCTGGTTAATCCTGCTACAGTGCAATCTCATTATCTGGTTAATCCTGCTACAGTGCACTCTTATTATTTGGTTAATCCTGCTACAGTGCACTCTTATTATCTGGTTGATCCTGCTACAGTGTAATCCCATTATCGGTTTACTCCTGTTACAGTGCAATCTTATTATCTAGTTAATTCTGGTGTAGTTCCTTCCAATTATCTGGTTAATCCTGCTACAGTGCAATCTCATTATCTGGTTAATCCTGCTACAGTGCACTCTTATTATTTGGTTAATCCTGCTACAGTGCACTCTTATTATCTGGTTGATCCTGCTACAGTGTAATCCCATTATCGGTTTACTCCTGTTACAGTGCAATCTTATTATCTAGTTAATTCTGGTGTAGTTCCTTCCAATTATCTGGTTAATCCTGCTGCAGTGAACTCCAGTTATCTGGCGAATCTTGCTGCAGTGCACTCCTATTAACTGGTTAATCCTGCTACAGTGCACTCCTATTATCTGGTTAATCCTGTTGCAGTGAACTCCCATTATCTGGTTAATCCTGCCACAATGCACTCTGGTCAGGTGACAGACCTGGGAGGATTGGTTCTGATCAGGGCAGGTTGGCTTTTGAGGAGTACAGATTATTGATTAAAAAAATACTAATGGAACCCCCAGGCAGGGGTCTAAGGCAATCAGTAAGCAAGTGAGAGCACATTTCTGATTAAATTTACCCACTTGCTTCAATGGAATTCACATACTGTATAGTGGTCATGGAAAAGTGTTCTGCAGAAAAACCCATGGAATAGTGGAATTTGGAGGAAAAACTGCTGGATATCAATATATTCCACTGTAAAATTCCAGCATTCTGCTCACAATGTAATTCCACGGAATTAGAATTTTCCAGAATTCTGCAACATTGCGTTGTACCAGAATGTAAAAATTACACACAGCTATGAAGTGGGTAGTTTTGAAAGGTAACATTTTTCTTATTTCTGTTATGCTACCCTGTTTAAAAAGTTCTGGCTCCACCTCTGTGCCTAGGCAATTGTTTTGTAATATTATTACTATGTAGTAGTTTAGCTCTTTGTCCCAGCTACAGGTGGAACCTGGCTGAGTCTCAGAGAACACTGGCACCTGTACCTCACGTGGTCAGTCTGTGAGTGACACGTAACTGGGTCTCAAAGGACACTTGTACTCCAAATACTACAACTACAAGTGTCACTTCATCCCCATATATGTAGCCTAGCTATCAGTGGTACTTGGCTACGTCTCAGAGAATACTATCATCTGCACCTCATGTGACCCAATTACCAGAGGACGATATTTAGGCCTCAGAGGACACGTCCAACTTCACCCCATGTGACATAGCTTACAAGTGCAGTATATCCCTTGTGGCCCAGTTACCTGTGGTACTTGGTTGCCTCTGAGAGGACACTGTCATTTTAACCTTATGAGGCCCAGCTATCAGTGGCACATAGTTGGATCTAGGAGGACACTGCCACTTGTACCCTGTGTGGCCCAGTCACCAGTGACACTTGGCTGCATCTCAGAGAACACTGCCACATGTATACCTAATGGCAAAACGTTGGTGCTGTGACAGCCTCAGCTTGATCCTATGGGTAGCTGCAAAGATGTCTGAGAAGACTACACAGGAATTTTGGTGGGTAAAGTCAAATTACATACATATCTTATGAGGCTCCAGGGTCTCCTCCATGTTTTTGGATAGCCACAGAAGAGGTTCAAGTGAAAGGGATAGAAAAGCTGATGGCAGCAAGGGACAGTAGGGAGGGATAACAGTGGAGGAAGATGGTATAAATAGCAGTAAATCACATCTAATGTGCATAGTTATGTGAACCTGCTTTAACACTAATTTGCTTTAGTCTGTTGGAACCCTTGGGTGAATCAGATAAAACATTTAAAATTATAAAATTGTTTTTATGAAGACATATGCCATGCACAAACGATAGCTGGGAGGGTCTCCCTTTAAGACTGGGAGACATCGCTATTAGCAACCATGCTGCTAGCAGCATTTAGGGATTCATGCTCAGCTCCATGTATGTGTGGGAACATTTGACATTACATGTCACTGACGTCAGACATACTTTAAGCCCCATCAGGGCACAGTGTCTAAGGGGAAAAGGGAAATACCATAACCAGATCATGCCTTCAAATGACATGGCATCTCAGACTGAAAGTTGATACAGCAAGTGAGGAGAACTTATTTCATCTACTACTGAGGTAGAGATTTAAATTTGTAAGCAACACAGCTATTGTTTAATTTTGCAAAATAACTATAAGTATCTAACTTGGCGTTTAAAAATCTGGATTGGATCATATGTTATATACTTACTCTACAGTGCAATTGCGCTTGTATCAATACTCATGTCTGTATATTGTTCATCAGTCACTGTACCATCATTCTAAACTTACTGTCTGCTGCACTGTTGTTATGTACTGTATTACCTATGTCTTACTGTTTATATATTTATTACTGCAGTTTCCCTTCCTCCCTTCCCCCAGGATGCACCTGGAAATGAGCCTTGGCTCAGTGAGCCTTCCTAGTGAAACATTTTTAGATAAATACATAAAAATGTTATTACTCTTAGGACTACAGTCCTTGAAAAAGCTACAAGCATGAGCATCACAGCAAAACACTGTGCGTGCTTTATGTTTTGGCCAGTGATTAAATTAATATTAATAATCAGAAATCTAATGAAAACTCTAACACAGCCTTGTTGTGGTATCTGGAACCCTTCTGTGAATCCTGAGAAATAGTTGTAAGTCATATGAAGTGTTGCCAAATGTTACATGTCCAGTGATGGTGTCAATGATGCCCACCCATCCCCATAACTGTTACAAAAGCAGAAGTACACCAGTGATCCTGGATAGCTGCATTAGCAAAACTGGATAAAGACTGAACCTAAAAAGAATTTGACTTCAAAATACTTTAAGCTCAGTTTCGATTTTAACTCACAATGTGTTGGATAAATGAATTAAATAACTATTGTAATTTTTACTCACAATGGTATACATATATATGGAAGACAAACAGACAGAAGAACAAGAATAAGTACCTTAGCTGGGATCTGAACCTAGGCCCCCCAGAATACCTTCTGCTGCACTGCCAGCAGCACCACCAAGGCTACAAGCACCTGAGACTCCCAGAAGCATCTTACTATTTCGCAAATGCACAACCTGGTGCTACATGAATTATTAAATTTTTATTCACAAGGCTAGGATGCATATATATCTATTCTTTGCAAAAAATTTTTTACTGCACCAGTTAGGGTTCAAGTTAACACCACAAAAGTAGGGGAATGTGGCATTAGGGTTTCCAACCCTAACTCCCTACTCCCAATCTTCAAGCAGTGAAAGGAAAAAACATTAGGGTTTTGGGTCTCTGTAGTCTTGATGAATCAGTGGTAGGGTTGTCCTTGGGGTTGTCAACCCTAATGCACAGCTCACTCCTCCCCCCAGCCCATAGCCTCCTGTCCAAAGCAGAAGGTACAGCTCCAAACCAGTGCATCACAGTAATACACTCTTCAATGGTAGAGAGGTATGTCTTGCCACATGTTGCCAACACAGTCTGCTGTAGCTTTCTTCACACATGACGATCATGTCTGATGTTGTTTGTTCAGGGAATGGGGTGGGCATTAGGTCTGACAACCCCAAAGAAGACCCCACCACTGATTAACCAAGACTTTGGAGGCCCAAAACCCTAATGTTGTTTCCTTTTGCTGCTTGGGGGTGGGTGAGGGTGAAGAGTTAGGGTTGGAAACCCTAATGCCACATTTCCCTACTTTTGTGGCATTAAGTTGAACCCTAACTTGTGTATTAATGAAATTTTGCAAAGAATTTCCTTTCTTTTTGAAATAGTGGAATAATATTCTAATTTTCACAGGTCCCGTTTGGTCCTGCATGTACAGATGTAAAGGCATACACATCAAAGGAAAGACTTCACACTAGGCTGTGGTGCTCTGACAAAAGAAAGCATGTACACTGATACAAACCAGGCACACACCACCACATATGACACTGACAACTGTGTAAATATAAAAAGCTTTAATAGCTATAAAAGACACACAGCAATATTTCTGCCTGCTTGTAAATGTACATGTAACTGCGCAGGGCCCTTTGGGCCCTGTGCCATGGGAAGACTCTGTCTACCAATGGAAGTGCAGGGCCCTTCCATACAGGAACGGATGTCAAGAATTCATGGGGCTTTCTGGTGGGCTCCCGAAGTGCATGGCTCTCTGATCCCTGTGCTTTCATGTGGTCAGAGATACAGATGCACAGGACAGAGAGTCAATTTTTCAGCCAATGCACAAGGCCCTCTGCCACCCACTGGTGCAGAGGTGCAGGGCCCAATGCCAAGAGAAGAGCTGTTTTCACTATGTGGTATCCAGTCATGTGCCGGCAGTCCTGCAGCTTTCATTCCCTGGTGGGGGTGTGTGTCACATAACAGCGTCATCCCAGCACCCTCACACCATGTAGCTGGGTCATTGAGCTCACCTTTGAACTCAGCTCACCAGCCCAGGATCACAAAGTATTCCTCCTGGGGTGACGACTGGCACTACACACAATGTTTTTTGATAATTATAATTTTTTGTTTTATTTTGACCCCAAATTTTCAAGATAAACTAGGAAGCATACATCAAGTGTGGTTCAGCCCCTAGCCTTACTGTCTGCTGAGCTTTGCTGATCTTCACTACCTCACAGAGATGATCAGGTGACCATACCACAGTAACACAAATATACTGGATACAATCTTAGCTGACATTTTGCTTTCTGTCTGCTTTTCTGAAACAATGTTACCTGACATTCTGCCTTCTGTCCACTTTTCTGACAAGTAACCAATCTTATTTTTTGTCCACTCCCTCCCACGCCTGGGAGTGAATATTACTTTGCTGCCAATGAATCTGAGGTCACAATGGACATTATTGGGACTGGTTCAGTGGCGATGAGGGTAGAGGCACTGGACACCACACCTCGTGCCATGCCAGCGACCCGGGTTCAGGAGTGAACTCGGGAGCTTAGGGTTGGTCAGGGAGGAGTAGGATTGAACATCTGTTCAACTGCTCTCCTCCCCTGGGAGGGAGGGGGTTCCTGTCCTGTGGTGCTAGTGGCTCCTGGTGGAGACTAGGGCACAGCAGCTGAGGGACCGTGTAATGGGGCAACGTCAGGTGGCCATCATGCAGCATGGGCAGGCTTGCTCACATCTCACGGGGACAGCACTGCACATCCTGCATTGGGGGAGAACAAAGGAAAATCCCTGGCTCCGGGGAGGCGAAGGTGGTGCCCTGTGGACATGCCCACATACCCACATGCTCAATGCCAGCCTAAACCCAATTTGGCTCTCCATGGTCCTCCACCTCTCATGGCCCTGGGGAGAGGAGGGGGGATCCAGCATACCAGATTTCCCAGTCAGGTAAGGGTTCAGGTGGGTGGTGGAGGCATGAACCCCATGGTCCACTGGAGAGATGCCTCAGAGTCCAGTGTAAGAAGGGAAAAAAAACTGGAAAAAAATACAAAAAAATGAAACAATGGACATCATTAACTGCAATAGCTGTGGAACACTCTTTGCAAGGGCATTTATTCACCTGGTGGGCACTGTCCTACCTGCTTTGCAATAAGGAACCTAACATCTCAGTAAATGCAGCATGGTCTGATATACATCACCTCCTGCACAGGCTCATTCAGTTCTCTAGAAACAATAACGCCGCAACAGCAACCTGCTACCCCCTCAAGCAGACACCCCTGCCACAAAGGGCATGCCATCCTGGGGGCTGGCAAAGGGTTGGAAAATGTGGTATAAAACCAAATCATGGAACAAACATTGGAATACCTCCTACATACACATCAAATAAATATGCAACACTGTCTTCAATGCAACCAGAAAACAAGGAGGACATAGAGTAGGCCAGGAATCCTGCACCACACAAGGGTGTGTGCACCACCAAGGAAAAGACAAAACAAAACATCGAAGAACCAGTACTCATAATCGAAGACTTTATGATTAGGAAGGTAGAGGCTCAACTTTTGCATTATGAACAGGAGAGGATCGAGGTTAAGTGCCTCCCTGGGACATCGGCATGGTGGGATACAGACCTCATAGAAAATATTGTGCACAATAGGGAACCTGACACTAAGGTTATTCTTCACATAGGAACAAATGACCTAGCCAGTAGGTCAGTGGAGGAAACAAAACAAAACCTAATGAAACTTGGCAAAAAGATGGCTTCCCTATAGTCCAGTGTATCTTTCTCTGAGATTTTGCCTGTTTGGGAGAGGGGGGATAGCAGGCAGAAGATCAGAGAGAAAGACATAACCAAACTTAACAACTGGCTAAAAATCTGGTGTAAAAAAAAGGACATCACTATATAAGGAAGTGGCACACCGTCTGGGAGAGGGAGTTTTTTTGCCTTCGATGGCCTACACCTCACAAGGCAGGGAACTCCAGCACTTGGTCAGACGTTTGACGTCCATATCTCTCAGTTAAACTAGGGGAGGAAGAGGAAGCAAAGGTGCCCATCTCATCAGAGAAAGCGTCATCTACCCCTCCCCCATTCTCAGCTAGTACAGTGTCTTGGCACGTAAGGTTAGCATAACCTTACATTAGAAGGACTATCCAACAAGTAAGAATGGTGGGAGTATGAAACACAAACATTGCAAATTGAAACGGCATAACCAGACCTTTCAAAAGCAGACCCAGGGATGATAGGCAACGTGCATTAACACTCGTAGCCTACCAAACAAGATAGCAGAGCTCACAGCCATGTTGGCAGAGACACTAGACTGGATTGCAGTCACAGAAACATGGTTCACCATGAACCACACCTGGAATGTAGTCATACCAGGTTACACGCTCTTCAGGAGGAACCGTGATGGAAGGAAGGGGGTGGCTCTTTATGTAAGGGAGGGGATCAATGCAACAGAGATCCAGGGAAAACACAGGAACACAGAGGCTCTGTGGTTTACCCTAGGAGCTGGACAAGGACACCATCAGAGTGGGAGTTATATACACACCCCCAACCCAGGAACTAGAAATTGACAAGGAACTCCTAGAAGCCATCTCAATGATGGCTGACAAAGGTGAGCTGTTAATAGTTGGGGACTTCAATCTGCCCAATGTAGATTGGACTTCATACACAGCATCCTTTGAAAGGAGTAGGGAGTTCCTTCTCACACTGAAAGGGGCAGGGCTCAACCAACTAGTGAATTCACCCACTAGAGACCACACTACCCTTGACCTAGTGCTCACAAACTGCTCAATGGTTTCAAATGTTCAGGTGGGCATAAACCTAGGAACCAGCAACCACAGGTCAGTCTGGCTATCAATCAACAAGGTAGAAGAAATATGTCACACAAATATCAAGATCCTGGATTTCTGTAGGGCAAACTTTCCAGAGATGAGATCAAGAATCAAATCATCACTAGCTAGGGGAAGCACAGGGGATGTGGAATATGTCTGGGAGCATTTTAAGAAGGCCACAGCAACAGTTACTGAACAATGTACACATCAAATCAGTAATTCAAGAAGAAGGAGGAAACCACTATGATTCACCAGAGACTTAGCAGCAATAATAAGGGATAAGAAAAGGGCCTTTAAGCAGTTCAAGTTATCACAGAAGGAAGCCAACATGGACAACTACAGGAATAAGCTCAGGGAGGCAGGAAGAGCCATTCGAAGGGCCAAAGCACAAACAGAGGAAAAAATAGCAGAGAGAGTTAAAAAGGGAGATAAAACCTTCTATAGGTACATGAGAGAAAAAAGGAAGAGTAAGGAGGAATAGTCAGACTAATAGCACAAGATGGCCAGATGGCAGAGGATGACAATCACAAAGCAGAGGTGTTAAACAAGTTCTTCTCCTCAGTTTTCACAACAGAGGACAGTGGAAAAGGTCCTCCACTAAAGCAGATGGAACACAATAACAAGGAGGCAGACACAAGCCTCTTCACAAGGGAAAGAGTCCTAGAAGAGCTAAACAAACATAGAGTTGATAAAGCAATGGGGTCGGATGGAATTCACCCTAGGGTATTGAAGGAACTAAGGGAAGAAACTGCAGCACCACTAGCAGAATTATTCAGTAGGTCACTGGACAGTGGCACAGTACATCAGGACTGGAGAACAGCAACAGTGGTGCCACTGCACAAGGGAGGAAGTAAGGAGGATACTGGGAACTACTGCCCAGTCAGCCTAACCTCAATTGTGGGAAAAATGATAGAAGCAATACTAAAGGAGAGACTAGTGGAATACCTGAGGGAAAATAGAAAACTAGACCCCAGGCAACATGGTTTCACAGTAGGAAGTTCATGTCAAACAAACATCACACATTTCTTTGACTGGGTTACCAAAACAATGGACCAGGGTGGTTTGGTGGACAAAATGTACCTAGACTTCAGTAAAGCCTTTGACACCATCCCCCACAGGAAGCTGGGAAATAAGCTGGAGCACATAGGGTTAGGGCACAAGATAGTCAACTGGGTTAGGAATTGGCTACAGAATAGAAAACAGAGAAACTTGGTAAATGGGGCAATGTCACAGGAAGGGGAGGTGACCAGCGGTGTGCCACAGGGGTCAGTGCTGGGTCTAATACTCTTCAACATATTCATCAGTGATATTGCAGAGGAATTGGAGGGAAAGGTATGTCTGTTTGCAGATGATACAAAGCTCTGCAACAGGGTAGACACACAGGAGGGGCCACAAGCATGGTGGCTGACCTCAGAAAGCTAGAGGAGTGGTCAAAACTATGGCAGTTAAAGATTAACATCAAGAAATGCAAGGTCATGCACCTAGGAGAGCGAAACCCAGAAGTAAAGTACACACTGGATGGGCACTAGTTGGAGGTAACAAAGATGGAAAGAAACTTGGGTGTACTCATCACCAATTACATAAAAGTCACAAAATAGTGTGAAAAAGCAGCACGGAGAACAAGTGGCATCCTAGGATGTATAGATAGGGGCATTACAAGCAGAAAGCAAGAGGTAATCATGCTACTGTACAGATCCTTGGTGAGTCTGCACTTGGAGTACTGTGTCCAGTTCTGGAAACCACACCTGAAAAAGGACAAAGACAGATTAGAGATGGTGCATTGAAGGGCCATTAAAATGGTGCAGGGGCTGTACCACAAGACATATGAAACTAGGCTCAAGGAACTGAAGTTGTACTCACTAGAACAGAGAAGAAACAGAGGTTACATGATAGAAACGTTCAAATACATCCAGGGAATAAACAAGATGGAGAACCTCTTCCAAGAAAACAAGGGAACTTGAACAAGGGGGCACAACTTGCATCTGGTGGGAGGCAAGTTCAGGATCAACTATAGAAAGTACTTCTTCACGGAGAAGGTGACAGAGCCATGTAACAGCCTGCCAGCACAGGTGGTAGCAGCTAAAACAGTAAGAGAATTTAAGCTAGCATGGACAGACAGTGTGGACAGCTTGGCTGGAACAATCAAAGTGGGGGGTAGCCACCTTGGGCAGACTAGAAGGATCAAGTGGATCTTAGAAACCGCACAAGCTGCCATCATGAAACTCTCCACATATTCAGATCTTACCTACTAGACAATGCACTCAAACTTTCAGCTAATTTTGTCAAATGTTGCCAAAGCTATTAAGGTGCTAAGTTAGGGACTTAACAGAAAACCTGTCACTCAACCCTAGCTATACTGGTGCTACCGTGCCAGTAATATATATGTGTATGGAACACAAACAAACAGAAGAAAAAGAAGTACGTGCTTCAGCTGGGACTTGAACCCAGGCAACTCAGAATACCAGTCCACTGAGCTACCAGCTGCACCATCAAGGCAACTGGAAACCTGAAACTCCCAGAAGCACCTTACTCTTTCTCAAATGCACAACCCAGTGCTTCGCTAATTGTTTCCCATTTTATTCACAAGGGTGTGATATGCCTTTATATGGAACACAAACAGAAGAGAAAGAAATATATGTCTTAGCTGGGTTTGAAAGCCAGGCTGCCTACAATATTTGTAGCTATTACCCATTACATATTAATATAGGTGGGTTTCCGGAGGACTGGAAGAGAGCAGATGTAGTCCCACTTCATAAAAGTGGTAGCAGGGAGCAGGGTGGCAATTATGCACTAGTCAGCCTCACATCAGTGGTGGGAAAGTTAATGGAATCACTCTTGAAAGAGAGGATAGTAGAATATCACAAATCAAATGGGTTACAAGACCCAAGGCAGCATGGATTCACAGGTGGGAGGGCATGTCTAAAGAGTCTGATAGATTTTTTTGATTGGGTGACCAAGGAATTAGATCAGGGTGGAGCGGTGGATGTGGCTTACATAGACTTCAGTAAGGCATTCAACTCAGTTCCACATAGAAGACTGTTAAACAAGCTGAGTAGCCTAGGAGTGGGGCAAAAGATAGCAAACTGGGTAAGAAATTGGTTATGGGATAGGTGGCAGGGGGTGGTAGTAAATGCGGTTCACTCCAAGGATGAGAGGGTGACCAGCGGGGTGCCTGATGGTTAGTGCTGGGACCGGTCCTCTTTAATGTCTTTATAAGTGACATTACAGAAGATCTTGAGAGGAAGATCTGACTATTTGTGGATGGCACCACAATCTGCAATAGGGTGGATACTGCAGAGGGGTTGGAAAGGATGAGCAGAGACTTGTGAAAACTTGAGTAGTCACAAGTTACGGCAGCTGGGTTTTAATGTGAAAAAGTGCGAACTAGTGCATTTGGGGCACAGAAATTCAAGGACAGAATACACCATAGGTGGAGTGTTATTAATGATCACCAAGCAGGAGACAAATCTGGGGGTAATAATCTCTAATAACCTAAAAGTGGTCAGGCAATATGACAAAGCAGTTAGGAGGGCTAGTAGGATGTGGGGTGCATAGGGAAGGTATCACCAGCAGAAGGAGGGAGGTGGTGCTGCCTCTATATAGATCACTGGTAAGACTTCACTTATAATATTGTATACAGTTCTGAAGGCCACATCTACAAAAATATATAGACAGAGTGGAGGCAGTCCAGAGGAGAGCAACTATAATGCTTGCAGATTCTGTATCACATGCCCTACAAGGAGAGACTGAAGGAACTCAATATGTACACTCTGGAAGAGATAAGGGAGAGGAGGGATATGATAGAAAACTTTAAATACTTCACAGGGGTAAATAAGGTACAGGAGGGAAGTATTTTTCAGAAAAAAGATGCACAAGAACAAGGGGACATGCTGTGATGCTGGAGGGGGTATGTTCAGGAGGAGACGTGAGGAAGTACTTCTTCATAGAAAGGATAGTGGATTCATAAAATAGCCTACCAGCTGAGGTGGTGGGGCAAATGCAGTGATGGGGTTCAAGAATGCATGGGCTATGCATAAGGGGATCTTAGTGAAAAGAAATGGGCGGAGGTAAAAAGAGCTAGAGATCAAACTGGGTCTACAATGATACTGTAGGTAGGGAAAATGGGAAGATTGGGTGGGTCAAGCAGTTCTTATCTGCTGACAAATTCTATGTTTCTATATCATTCCATTGTGCTACCAGCTGTACCTCCAAAGCAACTGGAAACCTCAATCTCCCAGAAGCACTTTAATCTTATGTAAAATACACCAACCGGGTACTGTACAAACTAATTAATTTTTTTATTAACAAGGGTGCAGTGTGCTTATACTGCATATAGAACACAAACAGACAAAATAAAAAGTGCATAAGCTGGGACTGGAACCTAGGCTCCCACCTTCCAGAATAGCTTTTCATTATGCTACCAGCTGCACCACCAAAATTCCAGCTAAGGCATGCACTTCTTGCCCTTCTTATGTTTATATATTTACAGTAAGTAGATAAACAAAGGACTGCTACTATGGACCACAAAACAATGGAGAAGTTATGGTGGCCTGTACTGTAACTATTAAACATGAAAAAGTTCATTCTACTGCCAAACAGCGAGTAAGTAACTTTTTTCTTCTGTGGAGAAACAGAAAATAAAATAGCCATTTTAAAACTGTTCTCATTGCACTGATTGTATTAACATTAAACAAAAGATGCAAGAAAGCATTGCAATTCAGGTTTAATTTTTAATAAAGCTATATTTCAGTTTCATAACATAAAGCTACTATATACTTGGGTTTCTAAAGCAGAGAATACCATTACACACAGTTGTGCTGGTAAAATGCATTTAGAAAAATGTAATACTTTAATAACCAAATAAACAACCCCGTTTATAAAAAAGGCATACTTTATTTAAATTATATTTTTTACAGACCCCATATCTACAAACATTCAAGGGCAAAGCATATGAGGGGTAAAACTTCAGGTCAAAGGAATTTTCATTACAAATATGTTTTTGCATGAAAAGCCAATAATGCAAAATGCAAGCTAACAGTAAGTGACACTGACAATAGTTAAAATTCATTTGCTGACTTATTCCTACATTTAACCATTCAATCAAAGCTGTATGGATAATTTTAAACACAACTGATTTTCAAACAATGTATTCCCAAATCAAAACAGCTATAACGAAATATAAAAAAATAGTGCAGATATAGACTATATCGATAGCATTCAAAGCTTTTTTTTTTACAAGCAGTCATCTGGGATCACTAGGGGAGTTACACCTATGTTCCAGAAATATTTAGTTCCAAATGCTGTCATTTAGTTCACATTAACAAATAATTCACTGCTTTACTGCTGAATTCTTTTTAAAGTGTCTTTATTTTTCCTTTAATGTGTCTTTATTTTTCCTTACGGAAATAGTTTCTTTTCCCACTACAACAGGATATAATATTTAAGCAAATGCATTTAATAAAGCTGGACATTCACAGAACAATATATTTTCCAGCTGCTTTCACAGCCATTGTCTTCAGACTTCCACTTTACAATGGGTGGCTTATACTGTTGCTATTTCTATTTGTAACCTTCACCTTGGTTTCTACAAAATGAGAATTTTTTTTTAGTAATACAAATGTTATAAAGTCTTCATCAGTAAGCCCTAATGTAACCCCCTCAAGAAAATAAAATACTTTTATTTATTCATGAGAGATACTAACTGACTCAGGTAAAAATATATTTTATGGGCAAAAGATTTTTTCAAGAAAGTGGTTGAACAAATGTCCTAGTTTGTCTTAAACTCCTACAGACAGACCAAGTGAAAGAACATGAAGAGATTTTCCAGTTTCAAGCAAAAAAAAAAAAAAAAAGAAAAATCAGTCAGCATTGGCAGGTCTTAGTTAAACAAAATTCCTCAAAAATAGAAATTTCAGACCCTTCCATGTTTTATTGCCGAAGAAGTTTACAATAAACCATGATCTTTTCCCTTTAGACTTCATCTGTTCACATTGTTTAAAGATGGACAACCCAAGACAGGCTTGAAGCTGGCTCAAGCCCAGTGACTGGCTAGATCTCTCTGAGCAATTATTACAGTCAGTCTGAGCCAGTTATGAGTTATGAATAAAGCAAATATTTTTATCAGGCTTGATTTAAGTGCAATGACAAGGACTTTCAATTCCTCTCAAGCAACTCATGAGGGACGCTGTCAGTATCACAGAAAAAAGCTTGTAGCAGCCTTGGTTCTGTGCCATTAAGACACTAAATTAAAAATTCCTGGTTTGCCCACCTCAGTTTATACTTGTCTTGATGTCACAGTCCTGTTCTTATGACATCACATCATGTTGCCACAGAAATTATTCTGATATCACAAACAGAGGAATATGACTTTGGGTTAGGAAAAGAAGCAGGAACAGATGAAGCCTAGGGGGTGCAGTGCCTTTTTAAATGTCTTTAGTATTAAAGCGGCAGTGCAATGAAAAATGTGTTTCCAAAAAGCTAGTTTCAGCTACAATTTAAAAACATTAGCATACCTGTTAACTCTTCTTTCCTAGATACCTCAATATGCTGATTTTTTAATTATATTCCTTGCCAGGTATGTAATGCTATTTCTAAGCCAAATGTGGCAGACATCTTTCTTTTTCTTGAGAAAAAAAAACCCTTATAAAATGTTTATAGTTTGGGTGGGACTAGAACATTTTTCAAAAAATAAAATGGGAAGACACCTGGATTATTTTATAGTGAAAACGGTAGGGTCAAATTTTTAATCCGGTTTCCTTGCATTGCTGCTTCACAGAGTGGAATGTCCTGACATTCAAATTTATTTGGGAATGTTCTAGGATTTGAGCCCAGCTGATGCCCACTGTAATTTTATTTTGCAGGACACTGGAAAAATCTCTTAAATGGGCATATTTTTAAGCAAAATGTGTCTTAATAAGATTTCCATGCTAAATATAAGTGATGCAATCTCAGTGGTAAAACCAAATAATCAGACTCTTATGGAGGTGTCCTGTTAAATTAATAATAATAATAATAATACTGTTTTAATAAGTTTATACATTTCCAGTCCATTCATTCTAAGAAATGCTGTAGTTATTGTAGTAAGCAGCAGTGGCATCTGCCAGAACAGAGATAAGACTGGTTTCTGAGGAACTGGTACAGCCAGACTGCGTTACTTGGATGTGTCCAGTGATACTCATCCCATTTTGTTCTGCATGGAGTGAAGTATTAAGGTACTGGTCAAACTCATTCCTGTCCACCTCTCCCAACAGTTCTGCTTGACTGATTTGGTCAAGACTGTCAAGATTGTGATGGTCAGGTGGAGGTGAGAGCTGGCCAAGATGGACATGGAGGCTGGGGTGCACAGAATGAAAAGATGGAGTGTAGTATGGTGGAGGAGGTGGTGGACAGCTGGAAACAGCTGGAATCATGGTAGAGCCAGGATGAGGGATAGGTATTTGACCAAGATGATTGCACTGAATGGGGCTTCCATTTTGGTTGTATTCAGAAAGGTAACTTGCTCCATTCATGTTGGGGTGATGGTCTTCTGGACAAGGTGATGAGAAGAAGGATGCCTCACGTTCCATCACATCCAGGGGTGACATCTCAGGTGGGGTTGGAAGCCCATATGGGTAGGTGTCAAAACTGGCACTTGTCTGGGTTTCTCTGTAGCTCTGGATGTTTGGAAGCCCTGGTCCAGGTGAATACCTAACAGTTTCTTCTTTCTCCAGAGCACCTCTGCAGGTTCTGTTTTCTGGGAGCAAGTTTTGATCGTGGGAGAGATTGCTGAGCAAGAAACCAGGATCCACACGTTTGCAGATCCTTTTAATCTGCTTCTTCCTTCTGGGACGGTATTTGTAGTTGGGGTAGTCCTGCATATGCTGGACCCTTAGCCTCTCAGCTTCCTCCACATATGGTCTCTTTTGAGAAGGTGTGAGAGCTTTCCATGACTTTCCTAAAATAAATGAAAAGATAAGTTCTGTGAGTCTAGGATTGATTTTAAAAAGCCACAGACATGTTTGCTTACCTCCAGTTCAGCACCATCAAGGCCATTACATATACACGAGGGCAATGAATGTGTAAATATATAGTCTGCTGTGTTTTCTTCTGCTGGAAAGGGTGCTTCTGTATATGTAAACAGAAGAATCAGGGAATTCCCTAATCCACTGCTGCTTCACATAATCATGTTATTATTTTTGTATGATTTAGAAGAGCAAACAGAGAAAATCTCTTATTTATAATTGTGACCAAAACGTAGAAAACATATATGTTACAAGATCAACCCATACAGGTATACAAAATATTGTAAAAAAGCACAACTGAAATACATGTTATGCTTACAAAATACACTTATCGCTTGGTTAATTCATTAGTGGAGCAGTATTAACCACTGCTAAGTAATTGGAACACAGATTGTAAAGACAGAAAAAATGATGTGACCTAACTGGGAATTGTACCCAGGCCCCCAGAATACTGTCCCTGGGCTCGATCACTGACCTATTAGGCTCACATGGTACCAGCCTGAGGATCCCACAGTCACATTTCTTTCTTTGACTGGAATATCCTGCAACTGGGAATAACTGAGATGGTAATTGGTTTTAGTGGTGCAGTATTAGCCACTGCTATGCAATTGAACACAAACTGTAATGAGAAAGCAAACACAGTTTCTACTTGTACTGTACATGAGAAATGTACTTTACAGATTCAGCTTAAAACAATGGGCCCATAAGCTACCAATTCAAATGCCAACAAAAGACTCACTGAACTTCTACTCTGCAATGTGATGAAATATATACCTGCCAAATGCAATGTACAACCTATTTCTATTTTGCAGACCTAATTTCAAGTCAGCAGTCCTTCTGTTGTGATGTCCTGCAAGATATGCATTGCAAAGCTTTTCCGCTGTATTACTAGTGGTTGACTCATTAAGTTACTACATGTTTCGTGTTTAGGCTTTTTGTTATGATATTATTGATTTTGTACTATGCTCTGATCTTTGGAAGGGTGCAATGTAAATAAACATTATTACTAATATTGTTCCTTGTAGTGTAGCCATTGTTTCCCATAAACAGACTACAGCGCTGGTGTGTTTTTGGCAGCACTGTTGTCTATGGGGTGTGCAACAATGCAGAGGCCTAAGCTTGCTACTAAACCTGGTCCACCTATACAATAGTTCTAACACTGGGCCATCAGTGCTGCCAGGAAACATTTTTTATATGACTAATTTTATGATACAGAACACCACCTTGCCAGCTAGCCATGAATAAGTTATTTCTCTATCATTCAATTTGAAAGCTGATGTGAATAAAGGAAATGATTATATTATCAGTTGACATCATTTGGCTTTGTTTGTTTCCTTTTGACTGAAATAATTGTGTTACCAGTGACATGATACCTTTCAGTACCGCTCCTGGTGGATGGGGAGGGTATTACAAACCCATTTGAACCCAGTAAACATTTAGAATTATGTTATTCTGTTTCAGTGCTCTCTATCCCATGGGAAAAGACCAGTGAAACATTGAACATTTGTAGACAGAGATTTTCCTTTTTTTGTGTGTGCTCTTACTAGTAAGTTTTATAATGGTGGTAGTACCTGACATCTGATATCAAGCACTCTTGTGTACAGCTTGGTACACTCAACTACAGTGTGGTCAGTTACCCAAATATACAGCTCCCTACATCAGGGACTTAAGAAGCTGACCCTATAAATTGCCACCCCTGCCTATGTATTTTCTTTCTCACAGTGTGTTGGACTGCCACAGTAATCTATGAAGGTGAAGCATATGTGACTTATTAGGTACCTGTCTCTGAAGTGGGCTAATATTGCAAAAAATTGATACAGCTTAAAGATAATGGGGCATTTAAAATACTGGTTATTTAATTTTTACTGGTAGCATGTACTAGCACTTGATACTATGTTCCACTAAACAAAAGTTCCTCAGACATACCATGGGGTTGTGACACTGAACATTTTTTCTTTGCTGCTTCTTTCCTGATTGCACAGGCTCACATCTCTTTGATGAAGTAATTTTTCTCCATCCTCTCTAATTATTTATATCCCAGCTCTTTATGAACATTTTGCTTTTAGAAAATATACTAAGATATTTATGGGGACAGGAGTCATTTTTATGTATTGAGATGTTCAGTTTACCTGACTGCTACAGGAAGAGAATGATGTAGAGACTAACATGACATCATAATGTTTCAACCTCAGCTGTTAAAATGGCACAGACTACATTTTCTATTTCTCTCGATCGTTAAAGATCATAGGCAACAATAAAATGTAGCTTTTGTTATTTTTTATTGTTATGGCAAATTTGTAACAAACTACTTTTCATGAAATAAAAATATTTGAATGGACCATTAGTGTATGTGTATGTGTGTATGTGTGTGTGTGTGTGTGTCTATATATATATATATATTTTTTTGCTGCTTCCACTGCCCCAAAATTCTTGCAGTTAAATATAGCATAACACACAGCAGCTGCCATTTTAGTCACAGCACAACCTTCCTTACTGAAGTGATCTGTATAAGGATAATGTAATACTGTTACCATAAGTTTATATCTAAATTTCAGTTTTCAATACCTACTGTAAAAATATGCCATACTGTACATAATGTTCTGTTTTAAAGTCTATATTCTGCATTTCCTGTTTGGGGATATTGCCTCCAATGTGAAGCAGCACTATCCAAAAATAAATGATACTATAGCTCTCATTACTTATTAATATAAAATAATTATCTGTAAAGGACAGTAGATAGACATAATTATAACATAATGATTAAATTGACATTTATGTTGTGGGTCTGAGAGATCAGGAAAGGAGGAGCAGTAAAAAAAAAAAATCCCCACAAATTCAATCCTCTTGGAAGTCTGAACAAGAATTAATTTTATTAAGTGCATTTTTTAATTGTATTTACATGTCACTACAGAGCTAAGACAACATATATTTTATGTTACCAGTTACCCATAATGATGATATATATATATATATATATATATATATATATATATATATATATACACACACACATTTTAGTCAACATTTTCACCTGGGATTACTGTACCTCATTTAAGTTCAACACTTAGTTTGCAATTGACGTATATACATAACAGGAGTGGGGGTAGAAATGACAAGATAAAAAAAGATAGCTAGTGACATCAGTAACAGCAACATATCAATTACTATTGTTGTTACTGTTGTCACAGTGGATATTTTTTAAGTTACTGTCATCACAGTAGAATACCGAACCAATCAGAGAGCAGCTTTTACCAAGCTGATGACATCACAATGCCTAGTGCAGCACTGAAGCCAGCTGTTAAAATCAAAGAAAAGTAGCAAAATCCTCAAACTGCAGATGTAAAAGCTCTAACTTGTAAACTACTAAACTACTGTTTTATATATCAAATATACAATAGCCTGACTCAAAATAGACAATTTTTGCATCACTTGTGAGTAGGCAGGACTTTCATAACCCACTCGTGAGTTATGGTCCTGCCCCCTCATACTTGAAGATAAATTGCATATTCTGAGTCAGCCCATTGCATATCCACTATATATACTGTAAATGATTTCTCATTACATTCACTGTCTGTATTGTATGTCCTGCATGTAACATCTTCCATATCCACTTCTACACTCAGTGGTGCATGCCTCTTAACTTTTTATTCAGAAGAGTACACAGTTTACCATTTTTACACACACATTTCCTGATGTGAAATATGGATGAAATCAACTGTTCTACAGTATCCTGTTTCCTGTTGTCATGCAGCCCTCTGCCTGTCCCACATTAGGAAAATGTCCCTCATTTTAGCACTCTGGTCAAAATCCCGCTGTCCTCAGTGGAGTACGTCCTGTCCCACACTCAGAGTGTATAGCTACAATTCAAATTAATCTAGAACACCATCAGTCAATCTTTACAGTCACAAAAACATTGGATGGCAGTGCTTTAGGTTTCTATGCCAGTTGTATGATGGCAGGGTTTCGTGTTTTGTTTTGTGTTTTCATCCCCAGATTTATAAGTACTGTATACTGGTTTATTTTTATTTTGTTTAAGCAAGAGGTGGTCTGAGTTAAAAACATGCAGTTTAAAGAATGGAAACTTATGGCTGAAAAGCAGTGCCACACAGAAAATATACACTTATGTAAGGGCACAGCTAGAGAGGATACAACAATATCTAGACTGGGCAAATAGGTTTTCCTGGCTTTTAGACCTAAAACATGCAAAAGACATTATAAAGTTTACATTTGATGGCAATTGGTTGAGCAGATAAAGCCGTATGTAAGAAAATTAGTGTTTCCAGGTTTTGATTCTGGTTTTACAGAGCCTTTCAGTGAATCTCACTAGTCTAGATTGTATAATATAGTGTTGCCACATCTGGTCAAAAGTAAATGTATTGAACAGGGAAACAGGTGAGTTTAAGGTGTACTTCTAATTTGGGATTTTGTATTTATTTATTTATTTTGTCACTTGGGGTCAGTTTATTTTCAAAGTCTGTATTCTAACAGGGATCAGTTTTGTGAGGGTTAATATGATTTACTACTGGAAAAATACCCCTCCTTTTAAAGAAGGTAATACTGGCATCTGTATCTGTAAAATTAGATGCCACCTGGTTTTTTAATTTCCCCTTTTGTGAGTAAATACTTATTCCCTGTTTGATTTGGAAGTTTTGACCTTAATTGTGAAAGTCAAATACATCCAAAATGAAGTCTTCCAAAGCCGTATGTGTGACATGCACATTTGTACTAAATGTCAAGATGTTGTACCACAGTTCAGGATAAACTGCACTGCCTCACATACTTCATAAATCAAATGATTAGAACAGAAATATATGCCACCTCATTTTGTGACAAAATGTACTGTTGTTAATACATATTTCACTAATTAAAACATGTACCAGTTTAAGAAAAACAGTTATATGGGTTTTAATGCCTACAGTACAGTACAAGTGTGAATTTCTATGTTTATTTTTGAAAAATGCATGAAAACAATAAAGCTCTCCCTTTGTTATATTCTGATAAAAAGTGACTTTAAAAAACGGGAAGCTTTTTTTTGTGCTAGAACTACGTTCAAATATAAATATACAGTATGTCAAAAGAAAAGAATGGCAGAGAGGGAATTTTGGTGTAAATATTTAATATATTCATTAATAAAATGCCTAATTAGCTTAGGTGTGTGTGATTATTGAGAAAAAAGGACAGTCTAATTGGCAGTATAGGAGGATTTAGAAAATGTTAGGCATGGCTGTAAAATATATTTTCTGTACCAAATATTCTAATGTTTTAACACTAGTACTTTTTTTAAGTCAATGACTTATTACAACATACTGAAAATCAGTCTTCCACCCTGGTACTCATTGCTTGACAAGTGTTCCATGAAGATATCATTGTACAACTCCAGTATTAGCTGGATAGCTGTCAGCTGCAAATCATATTGGTATTGGGGTTGCCAATTATTGTTTAAACAGCAAATTTCTTTCTTTTTTTTTTCAATGAAAACAAATATTTTAAAAGCCAGAAGAAAATAAATAAATTGACCCTAAATTGCTACCGGGCATTTCCTGGAGTGGTGAGCAAAATGTGTTTAACTGCTGTTTACCACAACAGAATTATCTTTAAGAAATAGTATGAAAGTGACTTAACTATATAAGGCAATAACCTGATTGTGGAGTGGGTAAGCATGAGGCAGAGGGCTGAGTTCTTTATTTACATGCGAAAGTCACATTTTTGCCAAGCATAGTGAATCCACCATCATATTTTTGCTATCATGCTACAGGTTTAATAAGAAACGTTTTTGCACCCCTCTCCTGATTAGAATACAAGGTATTAGCAGTAGTAAAGACCTTTATTTTTATACATGATATAAACTGCTTGGGCTAGCTGCCATGTTTACAAAGTTGTCATGTTGCAGTGGCATTTTTTCATGCTTCTTATATAAGTACAAAAATGGCATTCAAGTAAATATAAATGATGCTCATGCCTTGATTCAAAAAACATTTGCATGTCTCAGACAGGTCTTGTTTATGGCATTTTTGAAAGCACCCAGTAAGATGATGAGACCACAATTGTCATTTTATTGAGAATAAAATAAAATAACTGTTGGGAGTTTGCTTAACCCTTAATGGGTTCAAACACAGTTGGGCCAGGGCAAGGGGACTCATGGTTCCCACAGGAGGGGGCGCAAGGATTTGAAGAGTGAGGAAGAGGGGGGAGGATACGGCCAACCTTGGGCAGTTGGTCAGTGGGGTGAGGTAGTATAGTACTAGGCAGACTCAATGGACCTTTGGTCACCTTCTGCTATCTAGTTCTGTGTTTCCATGCTGTAGAATGAACTATTTGTAGCTCTGACTTCTAACTGGAGGAGATAGTTATAATATTAGTAATGACAACAATATTATATATTTTGTCCTGGTAGAATATTACAGGCAAACATTTCATGTGGACCTCCCATGACATGATAATCTGGTAAATATTCATGCACAACACAAAATAAAAAAAAAATTGAAATGACAGGCAAATCCTGGAAATCAACTTTTGTTGTTGTTGCGGCCTAATCAGCTATGTTATAATACATTCCTGCAGCTATCTTGCAAGCTAGCTGTGAACAACTGAACTTTTTTTTTAATTTGATACAAATATAGGAAATGACTGCATTATCTGTAGCCATCACTCCAAATTATTTATTTCCCTTTGAATGAAATAATTGTGCTACAGCAATAACCCACAGTCATGATACCCTTCAGTGCCATTTTGAGAAACACAGTTTTTACTTTGTGTTTCTTACTATTTACTACACATTGTATTATCTAATAATTTTTTCTGAAAAAAAACTTTTTTGCACTATGACATGCAGGAAAGATGCTGTGCAAGATATGTATTATATTTCAGATGAACAGTGTTTTTTTGTTTTTTTTTTTGTTCTCTGCCTAGGTAACTTGATTCATGTCTATGCTTGATGTTGTTTGTAATTTGAATGACTTGGACACCTTTGACAAAGGAATTTTGAGCTCTAAGAACTTCTAAACACAATAAATAAAAAGAAATAAATAAAATAGTTCAGATAAATTAAGGGGAGAAACAGTTTTAGAGGACTTTGTGTTTTACCAGGTATGCCTGCATATTTAAACAGGTTTGGTGGGTTTTATTCTTCAAGGTATCAAACCAGTATGGCAAAAGATAATGAACACAGAAAAGTACAAGATTTCAAGCTGAATAGTAGCTGTTTGTCCAGCACATTTAGGCTGTTAGGTAAAGTTACTTGTGATAACTTGAAGCACATGATAACCAGGCTTGGGGTGCATAACTTTTTTTTACCAACATTGTGAACTGTGCATTCAATCCAAGAAATACCCATTTAAAAGACCTAACAACATTCTATTTTCCTTTTCTTTAACTATCTCTTAGTTAGAATTGCAAGGTATGCAGGCAAATTGAAAATGAAGGATTACTGCTGTCCAACTGTTACTGTAATGAGAATAGTTTATACTCATTAGTTTTTATTTATTTAAATGTAATGTTTGTGTTATTTTATTGTGTTTGTATTAATTATGTATTTATTGCTGTGACTATACATATATATATATATATATATATATATATATATATATATATATATAATTTGAATACAAATTTTATTGACAAAAAAGATCTTGCAACTACAGATTTCATGTGTGGTAAATCCCCTCTTCAGGCTGGGAATCCAAGGAATGGCTACTGGTATGTGTTATTACACTTTAGTGATGCTATCACTTAAATGCCCTTGGCTAATCAGATTGTTTGAAAATACTTTGAAGTAATACCGTTTTCTTGATGATGTTGATAAAGATGAGGCAGCAGAATTTTTTGTCTGTTAAACAGAAACAACAGAACTCCAGCATTTTTCCTTTTTGGTTAACTAGTGATTTGTAAACTGGAACCGAGTTAGTTTAGTAAATCATGGTTCCAACATTGTGATTCTAATTTCATAGCAAAAAGTATTTTTTTTTCTTTTGCAGCTCTGTAGAACTCCATTGGCAGTAAATCTGAGATTTGTTTTTGCTGTTCAGAAGTATTAGAAACATAATTAAAACATTTTGAATAAACTGTTGAAAACATCTGCACATGAAAATATAGAAACACAGAAACTGATGGCAGAAGGGGACCACAAGATTCATCTAGTCTGCCCGGTGTGGGTGACTGCCCCTCTTCTATCTTTTCTGTGAAATAATACCTTTGTGTCTGTCCCGGGTATTTTTGAACCCGTTTATCATTTTGGCCTCCATCACTTCTCAGGGCAGGGAATTCCATGGGCCAACCACCCTCTCAGTGAAGAGCTTCCTAACATTGCTCCTGAATCACCCACCCTTGAGCCTCATGTCGTGTCCTCTAGTTCTGATATTTTTCTTCTCCTGAAGGAGCTCCTGTACCCATACCTTATTTATACCCTTGCTATTCTTGAATGTCTCAATCACTGAGTGTCTTAATCACTGAGTGTCTCAATCATGTCCTCCCCCCCTCGACCCTCCTCTGCTCCAGAGAGTACATGTTGTGCCGAATGATATTTGATTGCTCCAGTAACTTTTATCCCACTTTTTTGGGGAACAGAATACTACCTCTCCCTGGAATTTCTTGGGACAACAGCAGATTTTATAACTTTGAACAGGCAGTATAGTGTAGTGGTTAAGAGCATTGAGCTGCAAACCTTGAGAACTGGGTTTGAATACCACAGACACCGCTTGCATACTGTGTGACCAAAAGCAAGTCATTTAACTTTTCTGCGCTCCCAGACACACCTGGAAACAGGCCTCAGATTACTGTGTTTTTTTTTCTGACCAAAAATTGTGAAATAAAAAGTAAAATAACTTGTATATTCTGGGGGTTCTCTAATTTGCACATACTAGGTATGTGCCTAGAAAGTCTAAGAAGGCAGTTTTCTGCCCAAAATAACCACTACAAAACTTGCTGGCAAAACTGAATTTCACATGCAAATGTTCTGAAAAATCTAAGTTTATTTTAATTTTCTGTTAGGTACAGTAGTATACATTTGCTGTCTGTAGAAAAAAGAATTTGCTATGCATCAAGCTGCTAGCATTTTGTACACATATTAGCATCTGGAGAAATTTACCAACCCAGTTTTCAACATGTAATAAATGTATTACTGTCAATGAAGCTGTTTCTTTTAAAGTTGTTGCTATCCACTATTTCATTTTCATCAAATTGCTTTTTTTGTCAGGGCGGGGGGGGGGTAAGAAAAGCACCTGATTGCAATGGAGATTATGTATAATTAAGTCATTTGATGTCATGTTTTAAGTGCAGTCCAAACTAAATTGTAATTAGTTGTTTTTTTCTAAGCATTAAAATTCTTGGCTGCAGCCTGCAGGGGAAAGTTCCTCCAAACTGTTGGGTGAAATTAAGTAATTTTTTTTCTAAATTGACTGCAAGGATTTCCATACTATTAAAGTTCCCCCATCCCCTCATCATTATATGAGGACACACACACACACACACACACACACACACACACACACACACACACCGACTGTGCTCCAACTTACCTAGCATCTTGCTGAGCTCTGCATTGTGAAGGTCGGGGTTCTGGACAGCGAGCCTCTTCCTCTCATCTTTGGCCCAAACCATGAAAGCGTTCATGGGTCTTCTAATGCGGGTCTCAGAGCCCTTGTCTCCTGGAGACCTGTGAGAGGAGACTCCATCTGAGAGCTCCCCTTCCTGGGCAGGGCACTCAAAGGTCTCCGGCCAAGAGTATGAACCCATCATAGTAGCCATAACAGCCCAGCAATCAGTCAATATAACTTCAGCTTCTCCTTAAGTCTCTGTCTTAAAAAAAAAAAAAAGAAGGAATAATCTGTTTCGTGTGCTCAGTGTTGCCTTTTTCTTTTTGCGTCTTAAAACTGCTCTGATTCTGTTTTCCTTTTTTTGTTTACTTTTTACATAAGAATGTCCTTTGGGTCAGAAAGCAATCACAGCTCTTCAAAGTCTCCTGTTTCCTCCTAAGTGCCTGACCAACTCCTTCCTACAGCTTCAAGAAAAGTCTGTCTGTTATATAGGAGCTCCTGAAGGAACTGGTTCCTCCAGTGACACAGGGAGGTGTGCCAACTCCTCCTTGTTTTTAAACAAATGAGCCAAAATGTGTCAGAGGCACTCTGACCTGCATACTACTGTGCACACACTAGGCACTCACACAGTACCCTTAAGTACTACACATTAGGCAGAATGCTGCACATTTTACCTTTAAATTGCCACTTGCTCCACAAAGAAATATCAACATTCCACATTGTTTTGGAGCTATTTCTGGCAAGCAAAGTATTCCCAATTTACACCAACTTCCTAGAAACATTCTTTAACAAAAAACACATGCTGTAACTATTTTTAATATTCCTCTTCTTCAACCTGTGAACGTACTACACATTCTGTCCATTTGCTCTGCATTGTAAAGGCCAGTGCTACACATTTTAGAACAGACAAGTTGAAAGGAATGAATGAGTTACATTCTCAGAAACAGCACTCTGTTCAGGAGCCTGTCATCAATTTATTAAGATTCCACTCCCCACATCTTTCTTTCCTATTTTCAAGGTTCTGCCCTCAAATAAAGAGAAGCACATCAATTTGAAATGAGTTTCCTTTTACAAAGTTGATAAGAAGCATGCTTTTCTCATTCAAAATCAAATTAAAAACGGAGCACCCCGCCCAACTAAGGACCTGTATGTTCATTATTTGCCTGTGCAGGAGTGTATGAGGAAGAGTGGCCATACTGTGGCACTGGGGTCAGAGGTGCTGTGAGGAGGTGGTACTCCCTGACGGGTGACCAGCATCAAACAGTGGTGCCTGACTGGGAGAAAGGGTTCTCATGCAAATAGAATTTCTGGGTAGGATGCACACAACTGAAAATGGGACTAGAGGAAACACTAAATTAGTCACACACAGTCTTCCTAAGCCCCCAAAACACTAGTTGGATGGGAATCTCCTTCCCCCCAACTCAAGTCTAATAGGCATGACAGCCCTGCTAAAAGAAGTCAGTGGCAATACTGATGAAAAGGTATCAGCCCCAAGGGGAGAACCAATATTTCATTCATTTCATTTTTTTTTATTGAAATTGATTTACCAGGTAAACAGACAGAGATAAAACAGGAATTTTGTTTATAGAAGTGACCTGAGGGAAGAGGGAGGGGAGGGATTACAAGGGGAAGAAATGTAATATGTAGCAGTCAAGTAGATGTAAACAAAGAGTAGTACAGTATATAACAACTCAAGAGTACATGAAATGTTGTATGGTACTATACAGTATTTTGCAATAACTAGGTGCAAAAACCAGCAAAAATGTGGAGTGCGCAAAAAAGTACAATAAAATACATATATAGATATATATTCATTGCTAAAAATTGTTAATGTATCAGTTAGGTTGTTGTGCCATTTAGCGCAAAAAGTTTAGCCCATTCAGCAGTTAGTAACCCTACCCCCCCACCTCACTCCACACACCAACAGGTGTCGGGTGTGCCTTGGGCTGCTGGTCTCTCACCCCATTCCATTTGTAAGGAAGCTGAGTGGTACAGTGTAGGACAATGGGGTGAGAGTTAGGCCTGACGACCCCAAGGCACACCCCAACACCTGTTGATATGTGGAGAGTGGGGGGGGGTAGGGTTGCTAATCCTAACATCGAATTTTCAAACTTTTGTTGCTGTAATGACAACCCTAACTGATGCATTAATGAAGTTTTTTGCAATGAATTTCACTTCATTTTGAGAAAGTGTAATGTTACTTGTATGTGGTTGTGGGAGGCCCTGTGCTTCCATTATGCATACATTTTGTAATTGTCACTGATTTTCATGTACGGGCCTTGTGCTCCCATCTACATTGATTACATAGATCTTTCAAGCAATTAATTAGACTTACATCCATATTCTGCTTGCCTTACTATTTCAAATCATTTCTTATTTATTTACTACACAATTATCAAGCCTAGTTTTGAACTGAGTTATGGTACTACTTGTGACTACCTCCATTGGTAAGTTATTCCATAAAGGGGTAACCTGAAGCTGAACCAATGCCTTCTCTTCAGTAAATTCCATTTTTCTAATGTTTAATTGTAATGGATGGCCTCTGATTTGATACATTCCTTGCTTTAGTGACAATCCATAACTATTTGCTATTTGTTCATTCTGTAGTGCTTTATAAACCATGCACATGTCCCCCCATGTTCTTCTAAACTGGAGAATGTATAGATCTAGTTTCTTTAATCTATCTAAGTATGTACGCCCTTTACAGCCTGATATAGCTTTTGTAGCCCTTTTTTGAATTTTTTCCAGTTTCATGATATTTCTTTTTGTGTAGGGTGACCATACCTGGGCCCTATATTCTAGATGGGGTCTAACCAATGAACAGTACAAAGGGAGCATCACCTCCCTATCTCTACTACTTATATACCTCAGGATACAGTTTAGGTTACGACTTGCCTTGCTTGCCACCATGTTGCAATGTTCACTGAAAGGGAGGTCTGGTGTTATTGTTGTTCCCAGGTCCCTTTCTTTTGCTGTAACTGGCAGGTTCCTGCTCCCCATAGTGTATACTATATTTAAGTTGTGTCTCCCATGTGCATAATAGCACATTTATCTAGATTCAGGGCCAATTTATATTTGATTGTCCAGTTATAAATTTCATAGAGCGCTGATTGCAGAGATTGTCCATCCCCAGCACTATTTACAATTGCCCCTATTCTGTAGTCATCTGCAAATTTTGTAATCCAGACATTAGGATGTGAGCACTTTAGAGATGCCACATATATAGTAAATGAACAAGGACCCAGGATGGCACCCTGAGGAACTCTGCTTGTTACCCCCGCCCATTCAGACATGACCCCATTAACCGCCACTCGCTGTCTTCTTTTTGTTAGCCATTCTCTCACCCAGTTGATTATATTCAAATTTAGTTTATTTGCCTCCAGGACACTTATTAGTTCTTCATGAGGGAGTTTATTGAACGCCTTGGAAAAGCCCAAGTAAGCCACATCCACTGTGTCTCCCAGGTCAGTTGCTGTGCTGGCTTTTTCATAAAAGATGAGTAAGTTCATTTGGCATGACTTTGATTTGATGAACCCATGTTGTGCCTTATCCTGAAGGTTATTCTCCTCTAGGTGTTTATTTATGACGTCCTTTAATATGCCTTCCAAAATGTTACCCAACACTGAAGTAAGGCTCACTGGTCTAAAATTCTCAGGTTTTGGTTCTAGATCCCTTTATATGTTTGCTTGCACGCATGTGCAAGAAACATAGTGCCACCATATGAGAATTCATAGCTGTGCCTCCCCCACTTCCAATGCCCTGGTCCATTTTGCAGGCACGGCTGCACCACGCCAATGAATGTCCGAGCTGTCTATGACAGCGTTCAGATGCAGTGGCGTACAGTTCTGAGGAAAATACCACCACAATCAGCGGTGGTAACGTGTAGGCAATTTGCATACTGCTGATGGCAGTATGCAAATTGCCTTCACATACATCTTCACTGCATCTGAACTGTCATAGACAGTTCGTCGTCACCTCCCCCACTTACATAGCACACTGGGAGCCCACCCCAGCGTGCTCATGCGCTCCTCTCCACCTGTGTACACTGTAAGATGGACGGGGGTGCCCAATTCCCCTGTTGGCTCCACTGCCCCCCCAAACAGACCTCTAGGTGCCACATTGGGAGCATACTCCAGCATGGCAAACATCCATATGGCTGACGGGGGTGCCTAATCCCCCATCGGTGCCACTGCCACCTCCCCAAAAAATAACCTTTCAGCTGCCACACTGGGAGCCCACCCCAGCATAGCAAAAGTCCTGCGTCATCTTCTTGAAGAAGATGCCATGCTGGGAGCCCACCCCAGCGTGGCAAAAGTCGGTATGGCCAACAGGGGTGCCCAATCCCCCATTGGGTCCACTGCTGCCCCCAAAAATAACCTTTCAGCTGCCATGCCGGGAGCCCACCCCAGCATGGCAAAAGTCCCGTGTCATCTTCCTGCAGAAGAAAAAAACTGTAAAAAAAAGTCCCTCGTTGACTATCTTTCCCCCCTCCCCCAACCCGCGCCCACCGTCTGTGCACTGACCTCCCCACACACACCCATACTTACCTCTGGAGCCCAGCGCGACGATATTTGATGGACCAGGAAAACATCTCCACTCTTCAAAGCCGACTGCTAACTGAAGAAATGCCAGTAAGCTATATAATGGCATAAATGTTTTTCTTTCAACTTTGGTGAATATCCTAGCCATTTTGGGAATTTTTTCATCAAATTTTCAACATTGGGTTCTTGGGGCCCCAGTTCATGAACTCAGTCACTGTCATTTTGTTATTCGGTCCCGAAAGGTGATTTCGTGGTCACTGCACGGAACCACCTTTTGGGACCAAGTAATGAAACAACAGTAGCACAGTTCATAAGGTAGGCCCCTCAAAACCCTAAGTTGAAAATTAGGTGAAAAAATTCCCAAAAATGACTGTGTTATGAGTGTGCGTTGCACAGTTCCTACGCACGTTCATAAGTTCACAAATTTTTAATATTTTCACTCCAGATTTTCAACATTGCCATTTTACCACACCTCCTTATGAGCAGTACAGCTGTCATTTTTCACATCTTGCCCAAAATGTGTTTTCGGGCATGTAGCACACAATGGCACAGTCGGTGTGCGAAATCAATGTTCAGGACAGATTAAGAAAATCACAGTGACATTGTTCATGAGCAGAGGTCTTAAAATAGCTATGTTAAAAATTTGGTGACAAAAGTCCATAAAATGCCTGTGTTACGAGCGAGCATTGCGCAGTTCCCACGCACTCTCGTAAGTTCTTGAATTTGTAATATTTTCAGTCCAGATTTTCAACACTGGCATTTTTCCACACCACTTTATGAACAGTACAGCTGTCATTTTTCATACCCTGGCTGAAATGTGTTTTCGCACTTCCAGCTCAGAAATGCGTGGTCGCTGTGGGAAATCACTGTTCGGGACAGATTAAGAAAATCACAGTGACACTGTTCATGAGCAGAGGTCCCAAAATACCTGTGTTGACAATCTGCTGTAAAAAATCCCCAAACTAATTACATTACGGGTATGCATTGTGCAGTTTCTACACATGCTTGTGGCTTCACCAGTTTTTTATATTTTCACTGCAGATTTTCAACATTGCCATTTTTTACACCGCCCCATGAACAGTACAGCTGTCATTTTTCACATCCTGTTAGAAATGTGTTTTCGCACCTGTGGTGCTAAATGGCGTAGTCGCTGTGCAAAATCAGCTTTTGGCTAATGAACTGATATTGCCACTGTTCATAAGGTG
The DNA here is from genome assembly GCA_016271365.2 of Neoceratodus forsteri. Taxonomy (NCBI): domain Eukaryota; kingdom Metazoa; phylum Chordata; order Ceratodontiformes; family Ceratodontidae; genus Neoceratodus; species Neoceratodus forsteri. Next base: position 1,015,548,742 of record CM057452.1, on the reverse strand, counting down.
GGGGTCACAAAAAACCCATGTTGAAAATTTGGAGTGAAAATACCAATGAACGCCTGAGGCATTAGGGTTTCTGACCATAATGCCCCCACCCTGTAGAGACTCACAGGCATCAGGGGTGTGACTTGGGATTGTCGCCTGTAATGCTCATACCATTCCACTCCCACCCACACCCTGCAGCCAGTGAGAGGCATCGAGGTGTGCCTTGGACCCTTCAGCCCCAAAGTTCACCCCATTCTCCTATACTGCACCCCTCTCACCATATTTCCTGATGGAATGGGGTGAGCATAAGGCCCAAAGTCCCCAAGGCACACCAAGACACTTGTCGGTGTCTGCAGGGTAGAGTGTGGTGAAATAGCTTGGCCGTTATGCCTGATGACCCAAAGGCACACCCAAGGCCTGTCAATCTCTGCAGGGTGGTGGTGGGGTTGGCTTCAGTTAAATACTTCACTGCCATTCCTATTATGCATCTTTCTCACTCCTACACTACCAATGCCAATGTCAGCTAGCAAACATTCAGCATTGACAAATGCTTGTTTAATATTGGTATCACCACTGCCTCCTTCCAGTCTTGTACTACCTCCCCCTGTCTAGGGATAGCTGAAAAATATAAGTCAGTGGGGGTGCTATATAATCTGCAGTTTCTTTCAATACCCTTGGATGCATGTTGTCAGGTCCAGGTGATTTATTTTTGTTGATATTTTTCAATCTCTCCCTAACTTCTTCTACATCGATTTGAATTTCCCCTGCTGTTGATTTAGCTATGGATCCTGATTTGCCTGATATACTGGAGTTAAATACCAAACAAAACTAATCATTTTGAATGTTTACTAGTTCCCTACAGTCCATAATATTTCCTTCCTTATTCATATATGGTCTGATACTGTTATGTCCCTGCTTACTTTTATTTATATGTGCATAAAATAGTTTGTAATTGTCTAACTTTCTTGGCCAGTGTTAATTCATAAGCAGCTTTAGCTTTTTTAATAGCTTTTTTTGTTGATTTGACCAATTCCCTATATATTAAATCAACATACCCTGGATGTCCTTTGTATGACGCACGATTTTAAAAACTTTGTTCTTTTTGTTTGATCATAACTTTTATGCTATTGTTAAACCACCCTGGGGTGACCCTCTTGTTACCATATTTCCTTCTTTTTGGTACATGAATAGACACTTCCTTAATTATTTTTTTTTGCTAGGAGCCCCCAAGCTTCTTCAATGTTAGTGTCTCTGAACTCTGGCTCCCAGTCCCAGTTACTTATATCACTTTTTAGGGTTGTAAAGTCAGCTTTGCTGAAATTAAATATTTGAGTGGAATTTGTATTTGTGTGTTTCTCGGTTGTCTCCTTAATGTAAAAACTCACTGAACAGTGATCAGTGGTATTTAGAGGGACACTTATTTCAATAGCACCCATCTGATCCCCCATATTTGTAAATATGAGATCAAGTAAGTTACTTTCTGTTCAGTCCAGCATTGTCCATAGCCTCTAGGTACTGTTTATCCATGCTAGAGCCTCCTTCCAGGTTTACCCAGTTTATACCTGGTAGGTTGAAGTCCTCCATAATGATATTCTTTTCTGAGGGGTCTAATTTAGAAATTTGCTTATGTATTATGTTATCTGCTTGTTCTGAATTTGAGGGAGGTCTATACACTACCCTTAGGTTAATTTTGGCTTTATTTGATGGTAATAGTTTGACCCAGAGCATCTCCACGTTGTCATATTCATGGACAATTTCTTCACTAATTATGGTATCCTTAATATATACAGCTATACCCCCCTCCTCTTCTATATTTTCTAGATTTTGAATAGAAATTGAAACCAGGTATATTCTTCCCATTTATGTCACCATCCTCCCACCAGATCTCAGTTATTATGGCTATTTGTATCGCTCTATGTTCCAGAATATATTTAAATTCATCCATTTTATTTCCCAGACTTTCTGGCATTGATTAGTATTCCTTTCAAGTTGTTGTGAGATGTAGCAATGTGATCAGGTATATTGGTTACATAAGTATACTGATATTTTAATGATATCACATCTCTTAATGTAGGGCCCTGTGCTCCTATTACTGCACATTGGGATACAAATATGGGAGTGCAGGGCCTGCCATGTACCCATAAGTATAGAGACATAGCGCACACCTAGAGCCATTCCAGGTAACCCTTGTGCTGCAAAAGTTGCAATATATCAGGAACCGTAGGAACTTTGGAAAAAATTCCTTCACAGTTCTATTCATGGTCTGGCCACCTCCACGCATACTTAGTACACTTAAGGTGTACTAAGCTACGCTTAGAAAAAAATCTGTATCTCAAGCCGTTTTAGAGATATAGCTGCCTATGGGAACATTTTGCAACTTTGGAGTGCTGTAACTATGGAACCAGTATCCATTTCTTCACCAAACCAGCAAGGGTACATCTGTGGGGCAACGGCTTGCCACCCTGCACATTTCGGCCCAAAAGTCCTAACAGTTTTCTTGCTATGAAGTGGCTAAGAAACTGTTTTTGGGGCTGTTTATCAGCTTTCACTTTCAGATTATGTATTTTTTCCCCATAGGCTATAATGGGAAAGTTTAAAGTTTAATAACTTTTGAACGGATTCATATTTTTTCACCAAACATTTGTAAGACACATCTGTGTGGCAAAGGCTTCCTACCCTGAAAATTTCAGACCACAACCTAAAGCCGTTTCTGAGATCCAGGTGGACAAAGAAATGTAAAGAAACATGGCTTTTTCTGTTTTTTCAACATTCTGTATCTCAGAAACCACACAATGGATTCCCATGAAATTTGGGACACCAACAGGCGTTGAGGTGTGCATTGGGGTTGTTGGCCTAACTCTCACCACATTCCATGTGTAAACAAGCTGCAGTGGTGCAGTATATGAGAATGGGGTGAGAGACCAGACAACCCCAACCCACCCCCCTAAATGCCTGTTGGTGTGTGGAGGGTGGGAATGGGGTGGTAGGAGTTGGTAACCCTAACACCGAATTTCCAAGCTTATGTTGGTGTACTGTCAGCCCTAACTGATACATTAATGAAGTTTTTTGCAATGAATTTCCATTCTTTTTGAGAAAGTGTAATGTAACTGGTATGTGGTTGTGGGAGCATGGGCCATCTGGGACCTGCGCTCCCCTCACACTGCCCATTTTTGCATACTGATATCCATATGTGGGAGCACGGACCCTCCAGGCCCTGCACTCCCACTCGGCACCTGTGCTCCCTCACACTGCCCATTTTTTGTATAATGATATGCTTATGTGGGAGCATGGAGCCCACTTACACATAAGTCCGGAGACATACCATGCCCCCATTGTCATGAAAAGGAACTCTTGCAACACTAATTTGGCAATATCTCAGTAACCATAGCAACCAAGGAAAAAATCTCACTGCAGTTGTAATCATGGCTTCAAAACCTCCATGGGGGCTTAGTCCACCTAAAGGTGTACTAAGGTCACCACCGTGAAAAATCCATATTTAGAATCATTTTCGAGATACGGGGGCCAAAAGGCGTGAAAGGTGCCACAGTGTTATCCTATGAAAAACCTGGCAACTTCGGGGCACTGTAGCTATTGAACCATCATCAGTGTTGTGACCAAACCACCAAAAGGCACATCTGTGGGGCCAGGGCTTGCTACACTGCAAATTTCAGCCAAAAAAGCCTTAACCATTGTTTTGCTGTGAAATGGCAAAGAAACTGGCTCATTTGGGGCTTTAATTCTGTGAAATTCCACAACTTTTGCAAAACTCCCATAGATCAACATAGGGTACTTTCTGGAAACTAAAAAATAGTGTCGCAACACTACTGGTACTTTCACGATACTAAAGGTAGTGTCACAACACTACTGGTACTTTTACAAAACTAAAGTTAGCATCGCAAAACTACTGCTACTTTTGCGAAACCAAAGATAGTGTCACAACACTACTGGCACTTTCCTGACCCACTTTTGAGATATGGGTGCAGAAAGGTGGTGCACACGCCGATATCTCAGTAATGTTTTCTATAGATGCCTTTTGCTGGTTTACAGGAAAAATTTACACCAGGCAAGGCAAAATTTATTTAAAAACGCCCAATCCCAGAGGCTCTGGACGCTGTACAAATAAACACATCTTCAAGAAATAAAATACAAATACAGAATAATTAAAAAACACAAGATAATAACACATCATGTAAACATTATAAGTGAATCAAATAAGTAAGTTAAAAATATAGTGTAATGTAACTGGTATGTGGTTGTTGGAGCATGGGCCCTCCAGGCCCTGTGCTCTCCTAACACTGACATTTTTTCCATAATGGTATGCAAATGTGGGAGCGCAGGCCCTCTGGACCGTGTGCTCCCACTTACATATAAGTACAGGGACATAACGCAGGCCTACAGACATGACAATGAAGCCTTGGAACACTAATTTGCCAATATCTTAGTAACTGTAGCAGCTATGAAAAAAATTCCACTTCGGTGGTATTCATGACTTTGAAAGCACCACCCATGCTTAGTTCTCCTATAGGTGGACTAACCTGCAAGTAGCGAACAATCCATATCTCAAACTGTTTTTGAGATATGGGCGTTGCAGTGTTATCCTATGAGGAGTTCCGCAAGAAAATTGCACAATGGACGCTCGTAATGTAGTGAATTTTTGAACCAAATTTTCTATATGGGCCTTTTTGGACCTCCCCTAATGAACACTGGCACTGTGATTTCATTAATCCGTCCCAAAAGTTGATTTCACACAGCAATCTCACCATTCTGTGGCACAGGTGCAAAAACATGTTTTGGGGAGGATGTAAAAAATGACAGCTGTACTGTTCATAAGGAGGTGTGAAAAAATGGCAATGTTGAAAATCTGGAGTGAAAATATAAAAAATTGTTGAAGTTATAAGCGTGTGTAGAAACAGCACAACGCGCACTCGTAACGTGGCCATTTTTTAGAATTTGTTTTACCAGATTTTCAACATAAGCTTTTTTGGACCTCCCCTCATGAACAGTGGCACTATGAGTTTGTTAATCCATCCCAAAAGTTGCTTTTGCACAGCGACTGTGCCATTATGTTCCATAGGTGTGAAAACACGTTTTGGGCAGGATGTGAAAAATGACAGCTGCACTGTTCATAAGGAGATGTGAAAAAATGGCAATGCTGAAAATCTGGAGCGAAAATATAAAAAATTGGTGAAGTTATGAACGTGCACAGAAACTGCCCAACGCACGCTTGTAATGCAGTCATTTTTGGGATTTTTTTGCTCCACATTTTGAACATGGGCTTTTTGAGACTCCACCTCATGAACACTAGCACTGTCATTTCGTTAATCAGTCCCAAAAGGTGATTCCGTGCTGCAACCGCGAAATCACCTTTTGGGACAGAATAACGAAATGACAGTGACTATGTTCATGAGATGGGGTCCCAAGAACCCCATGTTGAAAATTTGGGGCCAAAATTCCTAAAATTGGCTGAGATATCAACATAAGTTGACCCCCGCCCATAGATTCTCATTATAGGGCTTACCTTGATTCCTCAGAACGCAGTTTGGCTTTGAAGAGTGCAGATGTGTCCCCGGTCCAGAGAAGATCACTGATCCCAACCTCTGAAGAGCAAGGATGGGTGAGAGGGGGTGCGGGGAGGTGGGTGCACAGAGAGAGGGTGGGGATGAGGGAGGGGGGATCGGGGAGATGACGAGGGACCATTTTCTTTTTTGCAGCATTCAAAAAAAGACGTGGGACAGTTTTTTTATTTACAGATTGATTTTATTTAAAAAAAAAACATTTGGCACACTGGGGTGGGCTCCCAGTGTGTCACACTAGTGGGGGGGGACACTACCCGACTCAGGGATTGGCAATCCGATGTCGGGATAGAAAGAATGGGCTCTGGGGAGGGCATCCGACACCGGGGGTATCGGTGTTGGAAACATATGACATTAATAAATTGGCACACTGGGGTGGGCTCCTAGTGTGCCACATGAGTTTTTTGGGAATACATGTTGCTGACTAGGGGATTGGGCACCCCTGTCAGCAAAGAAAGTGGGCTGGGGGGGCATCTGACGCCAGGAGTGGGCATCCCGGTATCGGAAAAGATTAAAAATAGTTTACAATATCTGGGCACACTGGGATGAGCTCCCAGTGTGCCACATAAGTGTGTGTGTGGTGGGGGGAGGTATACCGATATGGGGATTGGGCACCCTTTTGTCGGTGATTCTCATAGAAGTTCAATGCAGGATCCTGCATCGCAAATTTCGATGCCGGATTCTGCATCGAAGCTAAAAGACATCGGGGTATGATTTTCTTTATTTTCTGCCCCTAGGTAAACACTGTCAGTTGTGTTTACCTAATTGGGGACTGAGGAATGCTGGGGGCATCAAATTTTCAATCTGACTCACAGAAATGCTAGTTTCACAATGATAGTGTTGGATATTGCGTAAGAAACAGGAGCAACACTTTCGCAAAAGTGCCTTATCCATTTCTTCCGCAGTTTCTGACACTCCGGGGGACCAATCTTGAAAATGGCATTTCTGGGGGTCAGATTGAAAATCCAATGCCCCCCAGTGTATTCCTCAGCCCCCCAATTAGGTAAAAAAAACTGACAGTGTTTACCTAGGGGCAGTAATTATTGAATTTGGGCCATTTTTGTCTGCCTCTAATTGCAAACAAGATGGCGGCAGCTCGAAAACAAATTGACATAGCTCAAAAGCTTTTTAAAGCAACATTGCTTTTGTGCAAGCTTTTGAGCTGGACATATGGAGGCAGTATAGTGCAGTGGTTTAAGGCTCTGAGCTGCAGATCTGGAGACCTGGGTTTGAATACTACTTCCCTCACTTGCATACTGTGTGACCCTGAGCAAGTCACTTAACTTCCCTGTGCTCCCAGGTTGCACCTGTAAACAAGCTTTCAGCTTAGTGTGTCTCACCTGGTTAAACAATTGGAAAAAATATATATATATATTTTCCCATAGGCTATAATGGGAAACTTTAAAGTTTAATAACTTTTGAACAGATTAATATTTATTCACCAATTCTTCAAAAGGCATTTCATTGACCCAGACCCTAAATACCCTGAAAATTTTAGACCAGACAGACAAACCATTTGGGCTGTAGAGACGAGCAAAGAATTCAAAAAAGTTGAGGATTTTTCACATTTTTCAACGCTCCACAGCTCCACAACCAAAAC